>VDFB02109042.1:16583884-17096759 GCA_007258455.2 Sequoia sempervirens
TTGCATTTTTAGAAATGTTTTTACAGGATTATTGTTAAATTTCTTGCTGGAAAAATGACAGGTTTATTGTTGCTGGAAAATCGACAGGTTTAAGGAAGAGTTTCCAAGAATTTTCAAGGGAGATATACCTAGTTTCTTTTCTTTCAAAATCTGTATCTATGAACATTCAGTCTGTGATTTTTATTTTGTTTTAAATATTAATTCTCTTGTTTTTCTTTCATTGTGCAGGTCTGTGTTCTCAGATCTGAATTTATAAAGCTGGCATTATTTATTTTTATGCTGACATTCTCTTTTTTTTTGGGTCATCCATTTACTGTGCATATTTAAGTCTCATACTCACAGAGCCATTAAATTTTGTACAGCTTACCTGAAGCCCTCTTTTATCTTTATTTATTATTATTTTTTTTTATATGGGTTTATCTGCAATCCATAACCAGGCTTTGTTGAACCGTGTCTATCTCTATTTTAATTTTATATGGGTTTATCTGTTGAGCTTGGTACTTTGGCATCCATAGAAGCATTAAGTATTGTATTTGAACCCCGACCTTCATCAACTCAAAATTTATAAGAAAGAAAAAAATCTTCCAACGAACATGCTGTCGTCGGCAATCAAAATGTGCTCACATGTAGATATGTGCGAGGATAGTCTATAACAACCGTGACAACTACTTGTAACGGTGAACTGAACAGATTAGGAAATCTGATATAAAAGCGGTCCTATGTCAACAATATAGTATTACTTAAGTCTTCAAGAATGCATGATTGCCTAAAAGACCAACTTGACCAGAACGAAAGATGAATACCCACAGGATCATTAAATTAGAGAATATATTTTATAATATAAACCTCAACTTCAATGTAAGTTTATGGAAGGGAATGTAATACGACCAAACAAACCAACATGATGTGTTCTGAAATGGGCCATAAATATAGGTAACTTTCTCAATCTGGTGAATCCAATAAAGAGAGATTCAAGATCAAAAAAGAAACATTGTTCGTGTTTCCCTGAATGCTTCAACACCTATGCTAAATATATAATGGTCGGATTTTCTCATGGCAGTCTCAAAATCTAGGATCCATATCATTAGCTTTCTAGGCTACAACATGATATATACAGATGACAAATAGATGGAAAAAGGGCTGAAAACTATAGTTCCTGAGCACTAATCAGTAAAAAACATTCATTGGAAGTAAATCAGTGAAAAAACATTCATTTGATTCATTTGATCTTCAAATTTAAGCCCTATTTTTATGCATGCAAATGATCTTGGTATGAATCAATATTTGACTAAACTGCGCACAGTAAAATATCTGTAATGCAGAAGGTTAAAAAAAATACAATAAACTGTAATCATGGGAAGTGGCTTACCTACAGATTCTGCGGAAATTGTGTCGATGCCAATGACAGAAAATGGGCAGAGGTCGCAGGAAATTTTGAGGAAACCCCAAGTTGTGTACGGTTGCTCCTTAATCTTGCTGCTTCAATCTATCACAATAAAGGGGCAGAAAGCATTAGCGGCGGGGGATAAATAGAAACAAAAGACATCTGAATGAGCAGACAGAGAAATCATGTGAAGACTTCTGAAGAATAAAATCCAGTACCCGTCATTAAAATTTAATCATTGAGAAATCTTATAAATAGGGGACGATATAAATCGACAGTACAGATGAATCTTAAATCCAGAATCTGCACAAATGTGTCCCGCTGTCAACGATAAACACAAACCAGACTGGTAAGTGACTTACCTCCAGATTCTGCACAAATGAGTCCCACTATCAACGATGCCTGAGAGAGAAAATGGGCAGAGTTTGCAGGAACCCTACCAAAGCCGAAATCACTTATTGCTTCAATGTATTCACAATAAACAAAAGGTAAACTGTGTATGCGTGGAAGCGATTTAGGGTTTGAGAAGTGAAAACAGCAAAAACAATGAACGACGAAGATCTGCCGTGTTGTCTGGCATCCTCTGTCCTGCGATTTGAACCGTGGATAGGGGAAATGGGTTGGGAGAAGCTCATTTTTTTGACCGACTTCAGCGTAATAAAGAGCAAAATGACAAGAACAAATGGACGGTAAAGATATATCGCAAATGGTCTTGCATTCTGCTTTAAACCGTCGATAGAGAAATTTGAGTGGAGAACTTCATTGAGGGAACGCCTTCAAAATGACAAGAACAAATGGACGGTAAAGATATATCGCAAATGGTCTTGCATTCTGCTTTAAACCGTCGATAGAGAAATTTGAGTGGAGAACTTCATTGAGGGAACGCCTTCGGCGTAATTATTGCTCCCCACCATATTTCTTTTTACTCCCAACCATAGTTGATTCCACAATGGCATCTCCATAAAAAAATACAAAATAATGTTTAAATTCCCATGAAAATTACCCAAAAATCATGCATGGTGGAGAGCAGTTTATCTATTTGTGGTAAAACAAATCTCCAAAAAATGGCTCTTAACTCTAGGATCCTGAAAAATCCACCTATAAGAACCAAAACAATTTAATTGACTAATTGTAGTAGTATTCTCTAAGGACAAGTACTAATTTAATAATAAACAACCTCAATTTTTAAAATTATAAAACTTACATAAGAATTTTTAATTTCTAAATTTGGTGCTATAATAAAGAACTTTTTACTATTTATTTTAGAAATTATTTTAATTATTATTTTTTATGTGTAAATAATATATTAAGTAAAAAAATATTTTGAAGTTTCATGGTTAAGAAGTATAATTTTCTTTTAATTTTGTGATTAGATGTGACATCTCTTTATTTATTTTTACTAAGACACTTGAATATATATTAGAGTCACAAATATATAAAGTGTGTAGACTATGAGAAAACAAAACTAATCTAAAAGTATTATATAACAAATGAAATGAACTTTACAACATTTTATTTATATTAATAACATATTATTAAATATTATATAATATATTAAGAATATAATTAATATACCTCGTTTATAGGGTTTCTTGGGTTCATCTAATTGATAAGTCAAGAGTAGATGTTGTTGGTGTAAATAAAGTCTTGTACCTAGTTAATTCATTACTAGGGGACTTAGGGGACTTATTTACATGTTAAGTTTACTTAGATCCTAGGAAGGAATCTTTGTAGAAGGTGTTAGTTGTCATTAGATCTTATCTTATCTTTTGACTTATAAAACATGTGTCTTAGGTAGTTACAATAAGTTGTCACATGTCATAGGATTAAAACATTTCTCATAATCCTGTTTAATCCTATGTCTCACCTTGGCTATATAACCAGGTGGTCTCATGTGTAAATTAACAGCTATAATATATTATTGCATAATTAATTCCATTGCAATCTTGAGCACTGCATATTGATCCCTCTTGTGCTTTCATGAAGTGCCTAGATCTTGGGTGGCTATAATCTTCAGCGAAATCTTGCATGGTGTAAAGTTATTCTATACCAACTCTTAAATGGTATCAAAGCTTGTGGGATTGCTTTTTGTTAGTCTTTATTGAGAGATCTAGGTTGTAAATCTTGGTGGATCTTGAAAAGATGATTATGCTCTTCTCTAGTATCGAATGATGATTTGGAGAATCAGAAAAGTTTGAAAGAAATACCAGATTTGGGGGTTTCCTCTTTGTGGCTTTATATTGCAAGTTCAAATTGGAGCTTGTTGGTGCAAATCTAAGCTCATCATTGAAATCAAAGGGTTTGAAAAAGTCAAATTTTCCTTTTGTTTCATCCAAATCGGACATATGAGGCCAGATCAATGAGGGTATGAAGTTGAAGAGTGGTTGTCAGATCTAAAAGGTAGCAACAATTTTGGAGCACTTTGGGTCAAAATTGACCCTTCCATTGCCTCTAGAAGGGAAAAAAACCCCCAAGATCGAAAGTCAAATCGTTGAAATCAAAGAACTTCCCCTAGGGCTTGAGGAAAAAATTCCCCTTATTTGGTCGTACGGATGCCATAATTGCAAGGGTAAAAAACGGTACAATCGTAGGAAAAATATTGGATTATTATCTTTAAAAAAAATTGATTTTTTTTATTATTAAAAATAAATAAATTTATTGACTATAATCGATTTTAGAAACTTTCTATTTTTTTTTTTTTTTTAAAGAAATAAATATGTCGGTTTCTTGAAAAAAATTCACAAGCATAGTAGGAACTGACTACACAGGTACAAGGTACCCATGGGCCTCTCTATGCAGCCCACGTGGCCTCACCATAGAGGGCCAAGCAAGCCTTGCCAACCTGACAACAACTGGTCAAAACTGGTAAAAATTAAACTAGTCCTGGTGGTAAAAAAATTTAGAATATTCTGCCAAGTCAGCACAAGATTCTGCCAAACAAAGTCTTAGGCTGACAATAGAATATTCTTTGAGCATATTATGTTTCTAGGAATATTCTGGCAGGGAAAAGTATATTCTTTTTTGACAGGTTGAGGGACGTCATTCTTAATCGCATGAAATGCTAACATCATCACTGCATTAGCTGTGATGTCAGCATTTAAAATTTTTTTACCCCCTATCTAATGCACTTTTCATTTTGGAGGTCAAACTTTGGAGGCCCGTATCTCGATCATACGAGCTCCTTTTCTTGAGATTTTTTTTTTATTTGGGGTAGAATTTTGCACTCTACACAGTGGTGCAATCAAAATTTGATTTTGGTGCCTATTTTTTTAGAAACTATAGATTCTCACAAGTGTTGCTAAGTAGTTCTCATTTTCAAAACTTTAGGAGCTTCATTCCTACTCCTATTGTAACATTTTTAAGTGATTTTTTTTGAAATTGCATAATTTTTTGTGTAATTTATAGTGCTATGATCAAATTGATATCATTTTATGTAAAAAAAATTACTTTGAGCTTTAGGCCAAATTTGGCAATCTGTAAGCACTAAGATCAAGTCCACTTCGCTATTTTTGACAAGTGGCACCTGTAATCACACTGAATACAAAGTGCCACAAATCATATTTTACTTGGGGGGTTTCTTGGTTGAGTAATTTTGGGGGTAATCTCGCAGTGGTTGATTGCATTCTTTTGCTTGGTTTGTGTTCTTGCAAATGGGGAAATTTCAAATTGAACTCCTAACTCCACATAATTGTGCTACATGGAGAAAATTAGTATGTAATTATCTCATGATGAAAGGTCTAATAGGAGCCCTATCTAAAGGAAACCATTCCTCAACCTACTGATTCTAAAGAATTGACAAAATGGGAGCTTGATCATGAGAAAACACTTAGATGCATATGTTCATTTGTCTCATTTGATTTACAATTTCATGTTGAATCATGCAAAACACCTAAAGAGGCTTGGGAGGCTTTTGAAAAATTGTATGGTAAAACTTATAAGGTTGGTGGATATGAGATTGATAATGATTTGATGAATCTTGATCCTAAATGTTTTAGCCACATCCAAGACTACATCTCCAAAGTTAAGAAACTAAGAACACAACTAAAAGATTACAACATTGATAACGAGGATTTACAATTGATTCTGAATGTGTTATCGAAGCTTGGGCTTGAGTATTCAGTGTTTGTTTTTGGCTTTCATACCCATCAACTTTTTATGGGAGCATCATATGTTGATCCTAAGTTTTTTCAAATCTCCTAATCCAAGAGGAAGCTAAGTTAACTAATACATGGGTCTAATCAAGTCTTCCAAGTCACAAGAATTGTTGGCTACTGATTCTAAGGTACACAAAGAATCAAGGAATCTTGATAAGAAGGAAAATAATAAAAAGAACAAGCCGCATAAAGAATTTGAATCCTCTCCCTCTAAATGGGAATCATCAAAGAAGGAGAAGCCTACATGTGCATATTGCAAGAAATCGGGGCATGATGAACACCAATGTTATTCAAAATAAATTGATGAATTGAAGCATCTTCTTAAGAAGCATCAAATCAATGAGTCTTCATCATCAAAGGATTCTTCTTCTTCTTCATCAAAGTTCAAAAAACTCAAGGGGAAAGTACTTGTTGCAATTGTAGATTCTAAGTCAAAAAGGTGGATACTTTATTCAAGAGCCTCACATCACAGGGCTTCATCAAAGAGTACATTCTCTTCATTTGAGACAATTTGTTGATCACCACATATCTTGATGGTGAACAACACATATATGCATGTTTGTGGGAAGGGATCCATTGACATGGATGATAAAGCATTCAATGGTGTTCTTTGTGTGCCTTCATTGTCAACCAATATCCTTTCCATCTATTAGATCACACATGGTGGAGGAGGCAAGATTGTTGAGTTCACACTAGATTTTTTCATAATCTAGGGTTTGCATAGAAGAGATACAATTGTAGTTGGGGAGGTTGATCACCAATCTTGACTCTACACCTCACATTTTTCTCTTGTTTTGATTCAATAGATGTTCATATTGAGGCATCTTGTGTGGACACTTTTGAGGAGATTTAGTATGGTCATTTGAATCTTGGTATTGTTTCATCTATTGAGGATCTAGTGATAGGCGTTTATATTCCATCTCCTTCATCTACTATTTGTAACTAAGTATGCTTGTGTTGCCATAGTTTTAGTTCCTTGTGATTCAGTGCAGTAGGACATTCTAGTCTTCCAGAGATGGCTACTTGGGATGAGTACCTGACAAACATTGTTGGTTTGTTTTGTGAGTCCTGCATTTCAGATTTAGGAGACACTAATGATTGCATCCATATTCTCTTTGATGAAGATGATCCTTCTTCAGTTTTTGCAAGGGAACACTCTGACCCTCTGTTCATTCTCTACATGATCATCCTTTGCAGTTTGACATGAGTGTGAATTCTTTTGGACAACATTTGGAGGGGGCTTCTTTTTCTAAGTTAAAGGAGTTATCATTGTCTTTGGATTGTGTTCTACAATTATTTCTAGGATATTCTGGATTGTCTTCTTTAGCAGTGTGGTCTAGAACGCCTGTTTGGAGTGTGACTACTTTTGGCATCGACATGGAGACAATTTAGCATTCTTCAAAGACATCACACATCTTGCATGCCATCTTGGTTTTGTTTCTTCCTAAGGGGAGGAAAGTTGTTAGATGCTATTGGATCATCTTCAACATTCAATGTCAAGCTTTTACCATTATTGCAGGAGACTTAACGTTGAGGGGGGTTGCATGGTCTTTCTTCTTCTTCTCTCTTATGGGGGGAATTTTTTCTCACATGGGGTTTTTTCTTTCTCATTCATCATTGATAACATTTTGTTTTCATCTTTCTTTTGGGGAGGAGTTTTATCCCACTGATTTTTCTCCTTTTCTCCATTTGTGAGAGATTACATTTGTATTTGTACATGGGTACCTAACATGGCCTCATAGTCGGGACCCATTTTTGTGTCATTTGCATAATAATCCAATACTCCCTAAGTTGCACTTAAGGGGGGGTGTTGGTGTAAATAAAGTCTTGTACCTAGTTAATTCATTACTATGGGACTTATTTGCATGTTAAGTTTACTTAGGTCCTAGGAAGAAATCTTTCTAGAAGGTGTTAGTTGTCATTATATCTTATCTTATCTTTTGACTTATAACACACATATCCTAGGTAGTTGTGATAAGTTGTCACATGTCATAGGATTAAGACACTTGTCATAATCCTATTTAATCATATGTCTCACCTTGGCTATATAACTAGGTGGTCTCATGTGTACAAATCAACAATTGTAATATATTCTTGGATAATCAAATTCCATTGCAATCTTAAAAATTGCATAGTGATCTCTCTTGTGCTTTAATGAAGTGCTTAGATCTTGGGTGGCTATAATCTTCAACCAAATCTTGCATGGTGTATAGCTATTTTATACCAACTCTTACAAATGCATATCAAGTACATCTCCAAGAGGAGGATGGTTTAAAGTACACAATGATGGTGCATCATGTAAAAACCTTGGAAGATCCAATGATAGGTGTGTAATTAGAGACCATAAAGGTGTAATTGTTGTGTTAGTAGCTAAGAAAATATCAAATATGACAAATAATGAAGTTGAAAAGTAGATACCTGGAGTCCAAAGCTATAAAAGTTTGAACTTAAGAAAGGTATGCATTAAAGGGGACTCTCTCATAGTCATTAAAGCAATGTAGAAGAAAGATACACCAAGTTCAAATTTAAAATGTTACATCACCCTGATTTGGGATCAGCTAAACCAAATGAAAGATTTTGAAATAACACATGTTTATAGGGAGGAAATGGCATAGCAAATAGGTTGGAAAACAAGGCAATTGACACGGAGTGTGATGATTTATTTTGTGATATGTCAAACGGTTGTCAAGATTTGATTATGGTTTTATAGCTACTTCATTTTGGGTGACATTAATACAAGGTTTAATAAATTGATAATTGAAAGGTGCAAAGTGTGGGAGATTAAGAGCAAGCTTAACAAGTTTGATGACATTTAATTCTTTATCTCCCATGGTGGCAATTGTAATTTGGTATAACAATATGTTTTTGATGTTGCATGGATACCTATATGATATTTCATATTATGTTCTAAATAGTAGGCAAAGTCTTTTTGTTAATGTTGGAGGGTGGTTTTGTTAGGCTCTATTTAGTGGTTAGCGACATGTAGATTATTTTGGAAGGATTGTTAATGATGTAACTACATTGCAACATGTAATTGCATTTTTTTGTAATAATATTATCAAATTCATAACAACCTTAATTTGAAGTAGCTATAATAGAAAGATTCTTATATATTTCTTTATATTATTGGTATGGTTCCCTAATGTCATTTTCACGTATAAAACATAATAATATAATTAATATAATTATATTCACCTATTAATGGGTTAGATTGATGATGGTAAGCATAGATTTTATGTCAGTTTTGGTGTGTGAGAGAATGATTTAGAGCAATAACATAGTATGTGGAGTGATGAATATTTATGATGTAGACAAGGGTTTCCCATTCATTTTGTGTCTTGATTATTGTGGAGGTGGTGGGAGGTCTCTTGGGGTCTATATTCGTTTGATAATAGCTAAGTTTTTAGATCCTAGGTATACATGGGGAAGGTGGAATATTTTTTACATCACAGAAGTCTCATATTTAGACTAATCTTCTATGTTGTCCATCACAGACAAATGAAGATTTAAATGATATAACTATAGGTAAATAAATCCAGTAGTGTCATTTCATATGCACGGACATATTTTTTAGTTGCATTGGGAATCCCTGTGGTGATTGAACACTATAGGGGCGTCTCTTCATTGATCGGTGTCACCATTCCTTCTCTTCAAAATTCATTTCTTCATTTCATATTCATGCAAACAAATCTGATTTATACAAGCCTTGCAAACATCACAATCCGCTAGGTCTCATTTCCTAGAACGGTTCCCTTAGCCCGCCGTCTCCCCTCCAATTTAACCTTCCTGTCCTTCAATTTGCCTTCCATTTCTTCCTACGAAGCCAAAATCTCACATAGCTCATGAAGCTTCAAATCCTCTTTGTCCCCATCCTCATAATTAACCCATTCAACATGTATGCAAACATGTGGCAACGTAGGCAAGGCATGCAGACTGTTTTCTTGTTCGCATGCAAAGTGTGGGAGTATAGAGAGGGCACGTGAACTACTCTACCACTCTCCAATATAGGATCCACTTGACTCTACAATAAAGTAATCGACTTACTTATTGTTATACTTATTGTGCTTGCAACCGTGAATTATTCTGCCAAATTTATCATGCCATATTTCACTCAAATATCCTAATACCATACAACTAAAGAGTAACAAGTACAAATTTAACGAAAAACAATTGATTACAAATATTTAACAGTTTACAAGTATCACAGGCACATGTACAAAATTACATTCCAACATTATTAACAAGCATTGCATTTCACCTTCGATGCTTGAATATTGGCATGATGGACAATGCTAGATATGAGAGCACCAATATTTATTAAAAAATAGTACCAATTGAAAAATGGCATCTTCTTTTTCTTTTCAACATCATCTTTCTCATCAAATTGATCTGCTCCAAAAGATGATACACATGGGGTGATACCTCCAATTCCTAATGCAACAAGGTAAAGTGATAAGAAGAAAACACCAATTTGTGTCGTGGATGCATTGTAGTCATCATGTTAGAAACCTTGCACAAAGGCTTTAGATTGGGTGCGAATGTAGATATGGTTAGCAAACCCACTCCCTACAAAGGAATGGGACATCTTCAACTAATATGTGTTTCAATAATTAAGATTGTGATCACAATCCAAATATTAAAACATGATTGAACAACATTGTAAAATAGAAAATAATTGTACCTATATGTGTAACAAATAGCTCAATTAACAAAAATGTGATAAAAGAAACAAAAAAAAACTTACAATAAAATATAGATAATAGAGAAATCAACAATTGTCCAATATCTTCCCTAGTATGAATTGGCCATAAAAGCCTCAATGATAGGTATTTAATGCTACATGTTCCAAACCAATTGGTTACATTATTTGTTGTAGTAGATTTTCTCTCATTGAAATACTTTATTAAATAGTTCACCATATTTATATTGATTCCACAATATGCTTTAAGCTAACACAACATTCATTTCCTACAATCCTTAAAACATTCCAAAAGCACTTTGCAGAAGCATGCTTTATAGTAGAATGGACCTCCATCACAACACAATATTCAAGCACAAAATGCTACAAATGAAACTAGCTACAACAAAAAATAGAACAAAATCCAAAGCTATAATAAGAATTATATAGTACTTAGATTATTCTCATATTTGAAACTGAAAGAGTGCTTGAGACTTGATCAATGCAAATGGCTTTGTGTCAATGAGGTATAAAACCCTGCAGAGTAGAGAAAGCCTATGAGACGGTTTGGGACACTAGACTGGGCTTCTATTTATCAATGGATACTGAAGGGAAAATTCATTGATTTGAAATTTTGGTTCAAAAAAGGCTTAATGACATACTGAAATTATGAAATCACTAAAATTTTAATACTGTGCTACTTGATTAATCAATTGGCAATCTAGAGTAAGGAAATATTGTATAATACAAAAATAAATGTAGAATAAAATATCACAAGTTTAAACTCAAATACTGGATTCATCTCGGAAAATCCCATGGTGGGGAAAAATCAGTTGGTAATGACAATTTCTCATCTACTAAATCAATAAGATTCAAAACAACAAGTACAATCAGTGGATACAACAATTTGTTGTTTCAATTTCTCTTGCCAAGATGCAAATTCTTTGTACAAGTGAATTAACCTTTAAATTTGATTATTTACCACATTCCAATGAGCCTCTAATGATTTGCAATGCACTCCCTATATGTCCTTTTATAGATGGTTGAAAGTCCTAGCCATGCATTGAAAGGTCTTGCTGCCTAGAATTCAAAGAGACAAAATCGTATGGGTTTTTTTTGCTTTTGATGGTTACTTTGTTACAAAATTGCCACATTGCATAGATTGGCGGTATCATAACCACCTCAGTGATTTTGAATTCTTTGTCTCAAATTCATGACTATCACTTCAAACCTGACAATTTTATAATGGCTACCTATCACCAACTTTCTTTAAGAGGTTTTTGGTTTCACAAAATCTTAATGAGATTTTAGTTGGGGAGAAGTTCTCCCACTTTCCCTTTGGAGTACCAGTTGGCCTATTTCAAGGTCCAACCTTCGTGCCCAATTCTCCAAGACTCATAGGTTCTATTTCAAGTCTCCCATGTCTTTCACTGTAGCACTGCATCCTTGGGAAGTATTGCTTGAGTAACAATCACCAAGTTTTCCAATGAAGATAGTACTTGCTCATCTTCCTTATCATCCAACATGCTTGGTTCATAACTTCATATATATATGCAGTTATTCACAATTCACTACTGAGTGGTTCCTCTTGAATGGGGGCAAGTCTAGCGTGAATGCATTGCCACCAACTACTTCTAAGATAGAGAATGACTTATATCTTAGTGGTTTGATCTTCTTGGCATGTCCTTTTGTAATGCCCTATGCTTATATCATTAATTAGAGAATGGAATTGTAAAGTGCCTAGGGTTTCTTGATTAATATAATATCAAATCTTGATACTAACTTAAAAAATATACTAGTAAACTGGAAATCGAAATTAAACCCTCACACCACAAAAAGCTACTACTTAAACACTCTCTCGAATACATAGTTTCACTTTATTAGCAAATCAATGCTTACACCCACAAAATAAATAAATGCTTACAATATAGGACAATCATTTTTCTGGTTTCTCACAGTGGTGTAGTTGAAGCATGCAACCTTCAACAATAATCTCCTAAATCACCACCAGTCTGGGTTAGGTCACCTCCCATGAAAGAGTGTATAAGCACATCAAAAGTCGCCTAGATCAAATCTGCCCCTGCTAGAGAATGACTTCTTGACCGCTCCTGTATAGGGCCCTAATTAAATGATGCCCAAAATAACTATCTTTAGATTAATGATGGGTGGGTGACATGTGGATTATTCATCACGAAGGTCATTGGTGGACTGATGAATACAAATTAGGTGTATTTATCTACAAATTGGGTAGTGAGCAAGTTCGGTCAACAACATGCATTAATGGGAGAATCTTTTGAAGGGGGAAATCAAATCGAAGATATTAATGCATTCAACTGCCTCTGCATCAACTCAGAATCTAAGCAATTGCTTAAATCAACTCACAATAAATGAAAATTGTTAGGGGCGATGTGAGGAATGCTTTACATTTAAAATGTGGCCTGAATTTTGTACCAGAAAATGGTTTAGCAGCGTGAAACAATAGTTTAGAAGCATGAGACAGGTTTATCATTGATTTGTGGACTAGTAAGTCCACAGTAAAAGTCTGTCGACTAATTATAAATTCATTTAAATAATAACCAAATAAACTTTTATAATAATAGGTAAATCATAAAGATGATAAAACATAATAATATTTCTTTTTGACTATTGCAAAAGACTAAATTAGGGATCAAATATGATTATTACCTAACTATATGACCAGACCACACAAATATTGACTTTGACAACATGAGGTAAAATTTGAAAACTTACTCAAGCTTTGTCGCAAATCCTATGTGAGTGTGTGATTGACTCAACAATGGCATTTACCCATTTGTTTACCCATGTCTATACTCTTCTCTTTGGTGATACTCTCCCTCTCCATCTAGAAGGGTAAAATATACTCTTGCATTCAACTTATAAGGCCAACAAAATAGTTAGTTTGTTATTAGCCATGATTTCATAATCATTGATAAAAAGTAGTAATAATTACAATTGAAACATTTTACATTGTATTATAATTTCATCAAAATATCATCTAACCCAAAACCATCCATTCATGTCAAAAACACATTTTTAACATAAAAGTTAAAAGTAATTGTAAATCAAAATTTGGGGTGTAACATAGAGCATATAAACCATCCAATAGTATTGAAGCAAACACAAAGCAACAACTTTAAGGAATAACATCTATAATTTATTCATGACTATAATAGCAATGATCATGATTAGTTAGAAAGTTATTAAATAGGAATAAATAGTTGCACCACCTTTCATTACAAATAATTGCCTCTTAACAATAATAATATATGATTGCAATATTCCATACCAACAAACTTTACCAATGATATCTACAACCCAAACACTAGAATGTTGAAATCAAACATAAACTGATTAATATTGTTCAATAAATATTTGCAACTATACCACTATATTACATAAATACAAACCAAACTAACCACAAAACCAAATTGGATTATCCCTCACACAACCACAAATTCTAATTAGAAAAGTTATTTCAAATTTTTTGTGCAATAAAATACAACTCCATCTAAGAACAAATTTAGCTAGAACAAAAAATTCTCAAGATATTCATGTCATTTACTGTTATACTTGACTTCATTACAAGGGCATATATAATCTAGATTTGAACACTCAATGTGATTTGAATTAACTATCTAATCAAAATAAAAAATTATGCAAACCAACAAACCAAACACAAGCAAGACAACAATGGAATAGGGACACTTCTTTCTTCAAGAACCTGCAAAAAAAACCTTTCAGTGCAAAAAAGCAAGGATTGTGGGATGTCCCACTAGGTGGTCCAAAGATGTATTCCTATCTATTTAGAATAAAAAATAGGAAACAACAAAAAAAATTGAGAATCCTATTCTAAATCAAGAAATACCTTAGATAGAAAGAATATAGACAAAAAAAAAAAACCAAACCTACATGATTGTTTAGATTTTTCTCTATAATGTTAAAATGTAGATAATCAGATCAACATGTACCTACAAATAGGTCATTCATGCATATGGATATGAAGGGGTTGATTTATAGATTTATGGATGGAAATGTGAACAATGAGGATTCAATCTTAATAGATGGTTGAGATCGAAAGAGAGGAGTGGAGAATTATCACTGACTAAGAATAGTTAGGGGAGTTGTGGTGGTAAGGATAATTATCTTCTTTTTATTTATTTATTTTTGATAAATAGGCATGTTGGGATAAA
Organism: Sequoia sempervirens; assembly: GCA_007258455.2. Classification (NCBI taxonomy): domain Eukaryota; kingdom Viridiplantae; phylum Streptophyta; class Pinopsida; order Cupressales; family Cupressaceae; genus Sequoia; species Sequoia sempervirens. Next base: position 16,598,312 of record VDFB02109042.1, read on the forward strand.
AATAGAGGAGGAATGATGGAAGGAGCTACAAATAGATTTTTCTAATTTAAAATAGATAATGGATATTATTTATAATTTGAAAATAGATAAATGAATATTAAAATGAATTTAATTATTTTATTTTATAAATAGATTATTTAATTTATTAAGGATGAAAAATGAAATGAGGAATTTAGAAGGGGACTAGGAAATGGGAGTGGGTTGTAACTAAAATGTGGTCAACATGGTGTTATACTGTTAGGTGACATTAGGAGATGGTTAAAATAAGTTTCTACAATTTTATTTTTATTTCTTTTTCTTTTTCCCTCCAAGTATAAATAATATATGTTTTTAAATTACATCTGAAGGCCCCTTTATGAATTACATTCTAAATAAAGTGTGAAAAACACTTTTGAAATATTATATAGGACCTAAAATAATATAAAGTGATTGGGCCCACTTAAAATATTATTACTTTTATTTTCTTTACTCCATCGTTTAGCCTATAGGAAAGGGGGATAGACTACAAGCCTTCTCCATGGATCTAATATTGAAAAGGGGAAATGGCACTACAATAGTATATTCATACATTCTTAATCAAATATAACAACAATAGCACAAACCCAATACTTATTTGTAGGTGAGCATGTAAGACTATCAATCAAGTGCAAGATCTTGCATTAGTTTTTATAAGGCCATAACCTAATGAATCTCAAGTGAAAGTCATTATATCCAAACCACATGCTACCCTTGACAAATTGTTGTAGTCCTATTTACATGTGTTTCAAAAGCCTTTAAATACACTTGCCTCAAAGTGAACAATCAACCATACCATCAACATTATTTGTGGTGTACCTTTTCCTAGTGTCCCATTGTATCAACAATCATGAAATTGAAAGATAAATTCAAGACTTGTTTTCCAAAGGTTTCGTCAAATCAAGTTGTGCTTCATAAATTTCCCTTATGCTAAAGAAGGATTGAACTTGGCATCTTTGTGTTGATTTTGGGGTATTCAACAAGATCACCATAAAATATGGTATCCACCCCCTCACACTAGTGATCTTTTCAATTGAATTTAAGGTAAAAATTTATTCTCCAAGATTGATATATAAAGTGGATAACATTAGGTCAGAGTAAATAGGTAGAGGATACATGCAAGACAAATTTCAAGACCAATGATCTCATTGCTTTCATGCAAATTTTTTATCATCTATTTAGATGATCCTATTATCTTTTCTCACACTTGCAAAGTACATATTTAACATTTAGAACATGTTATTTGCACATTTCAACATAATAATTTTTATTACAACCTTCCTAAGTATTATTTTTTTAGACACCCCTCTCCTATCTTGGATTTATCATTGGCACACATCAAATTTAGATGGATCTTATGAAATTAGGAGTCCTCAAGTGGCCAAATCCTTCAATGAAGTTTTGTTGGCCTTGTAAACTTCTATCACAAGTTCAATCTTCATTACTCATATATTCCCTCACCTTTGCATCAGTTGACCAAGACAGTGTTGTGTTTCTTGGAAATGAACATATGACCATTATTGTGCTTTTAGCACATTAAAGAATAAATTATGTTCTACACCTAATATTGTATTACCAAATCTCTCACAATATTTTGAGATTGAGATCAATGCTTCATAGTTCTCACATAGAGTAGTTTTGAAATGTAATGTCCATCTTGTGGCCTACCATTCAAAATTATTATTTGTTACTAAATGAAACTACTCTACATATGATAAGGAGCTATGTGTATTGATTTGACCCATAAAAGTACTAGAGAAATTATCTTTTGGGGAAAGAAACAATTGTCCATATTGACCACTTTCCTCTATAGTTTCTTCAACCATAGAAAAAAATTGAAGAAGGTAGGAAAATGAAGTGTTTCGTATTTACAATATTTTCACTTGGTCATCAAGTATAAGAAATGGAACACAAATATTGTTGCATATTCTTTGAATCATCATCCTTCAACACATGATTTAATTATTGTATTTACTTCTTATTTAGTATTTTAGAAATGGCCTTCTCAATATGCTTAAGATCCTAATTTTGGTCTTGCCCATTAAAGTATTCAAATTCCTACATCTTCTAATTTAGTACACTATCAAGATTTTCACATCAAGGAAAAATTTCTCTAAACTTTGTGTCCTTTCTGATCACTAGAATTCTCTACTCAAGGAGCTACACTCTACTCTCTATGATGGTCATTTTAGAATTCATAAAATACTTCATCGTCTATAATTTTTTTCTTATTGGCCTCACATGTAGTAAGATGTTCTATATTTCCTCAAGTGATGTACATAGTTTTTTCCACTCCAAAGTAATAAATACAAAATTGAGACTAAGTGTTCTTATGCCTATTCCTACTCATCCTTGGGAAATAATTTCCATGGATTTTATTGGTGGATTTCCATTGATTATTTTTCACCGTGATTATGTTTTTGTGGCTATCAATTTATTTAACAAAATGACTAAGTTCATTTCATACCTCAACATAATTTCTATAGAGGGATTTGTCCAACTATTCTTTTAATTTGGTTGGAATCCCATTGGTATACCTATTAGAATTATTTTTTACTGTGACAAAATTTTTGAGCCACTTATGACATTACTTGTGGAAGATTTGTAGAGTTTATGTTAACTTCTCCATTCCCAAGTTCATACTCAATTGGATGGTTATACTACTCTTGTGAAGAGTTTAAAAAATTACCATCTTTCCAAGTGGGATTTGAGTCTAACCTACATTGAGTACATATGCTCACAATTGGGTAGTTCACTCTTCTATGAGTCACTCACCTTTTGAGTTCTATCTCGGTTTTTAGCCTTTGGCTTCTTTTGATTTGCCCTTATCTTTTCCTTCTCCAATGACCATGCACATTCATAAAGAGCAATATAAGGTCTACTTTCATTCAACACTTGCATATAATTCAATCCAAATTAGTTTAGATTCTTCAAAAGGCTCACGAGAAGCAAAAATTTAACTTATGGACCATTGATGTTTCCTTCATCATTTTCATATTGGGATTGTGTTTGGTTATACTTGGAAAAACACCATTTCAAGCCCATTTTCTATGGTCCTTATACAATTCTTTCATGAGTGTCCAAAAATGCTTTTATAATTGACATTCTAGCACAATTGGACATCCATGATGTTGTTAATGTTGATCTCCTCAAGTGCTACTATGCATCAACATTGGAGTACACACTTCCCATCAACCATTTGGCTAATGTTGTCCTTAATTTTTAGCTTCAATTGGATTTTGATAAAAAAATTACATGAATTAAGTTTGTAGTTTATTTTTAGCTTCAATTGGGTTTTGTTTTTTAGTTGAACAAGTACTACTATTAATAAATTTTAGAATTAAGTTTGTAGTTTATTTTTGTATGGATTATTCTCTTTTTTGTTGAACTTAATCTTTTATTACTACTCTGGAGTTAGTTCCATATCAAAAGTGGAGTTAAGAGTAACATGCCCTAAAGTGAGGCTAATAGATGTAAACAAGGCATCGTTGTATGATGCTATCAAACCATTTTATAGGCACCTCAGATTTTTGGATATTATAGTAGTTAACTTAGGATGACATCTAGAAAATGCTTGCTACAAATGTCCAATTGAGATCTATTATCCACTAATGATATTTTCTCTAATATATTCATACTTAACCAATGTGTACAATGAGAAATTTTCCTTAATCACATGTGGAGGTGGTAACTTGTGGAGTGTGAATAAGATCTATCCTTTGCCTTGATGTATTGGTTGCAATAATGAAGCAAAATATTCAAGAGAGACATGAGAGGAAATGTAATTATGCACTATGACATGTCCTTTAATCTATGCTTTTTTTGTATTTCCAAATAATAGACCAATCCTAGAGAGATATTTTGATGAGGTATTATTAGATTGAACATTTGTATTATACCCCATGTTTATATGATTGGGTGTAGCATGATTTGATGGTATAATTTTAAGACATGGAAAGTAGGAATAGAATTAGGCTTAGCAAAAGAAAACATGAGGAATGTAAGCGATATGAATATTAGAATCATCATGATATGTAGAAAGATCATCATAAGGTTCATAAATATCATGAGATGCACCATTTATAACAATAGATAATATATATGTATATTGAAAGAAACCCAATACAAGTACCAAAACTCAATCTAAGTTTTGATACTAATTATAGGAAATAATATTGATCTAGATAGTAGAATAATACTTGTACACTAAAACATAGCCAAAGTATTCTAGTAGAGAAAAAACACACAACATAAGCTTTAATGTGTGAAACTCTTGGGAGGAAAATCCACCAACAATAACACCACTCTTGTTTTGACAATTAAAAATACATTACAATTAGAGAATCATTCCCATGCTATTAAGGAGTTCTTCAACTCATCCCTAGAGTTATTTCAATAGAATTTATTAGTCTTCTAGTTGCCCCTTATTGTAAAGAAGCTAAGGTGGCAAAAAAAATTCCTACAATAATCTTGAGAGGAGGGTTATGCAAAAAATTTCAGATCTTTACAACAATTATAAAAATTAAATAAAAGTAAACATAAATACCATTCATACCACAACAAAGTAATTTACGTGGGGAAAACCCTTTCGAAAGAAAAACCCCACACTCCAAAAGTCGCCCAATATATCATTCATAAATCAAGACAATTACAATACTTGTAGAGCAAGCTTTCTCAGGAGTATCACCAACAAGAGATCTAGAGGCAACTCAACATCTATGAGACTCTCACACACAATACAATCCAAAACACAATCATAATAGAATACCCTCATAAAAGGAGGGTTTCCTTCTAAGGCAAGCAAAGCTAACATAATCTCTACCATTAGATCTATGACCTAATGATATATGGTCTAGATTTACAATTATATATATATATATATATATATATTGTGGCTTTTGGAGGCGTAACTTCCCCTGAACACTTGTCAGGGCACATGACTCTCAGACCCCCCCCATCAAAGGGATGATCCCCCAAAAACCTATAGGGGGTACCCTATGCACCCCCTACCCCTCCCCCTTGCCCCCTGCTTGCCTCTCCTTCCCTCCCTCTTGCCCCCAAACACTCAAATTGCAAGGTTGAGACATAATTTTCATAACACTTATTCATCATATACCAATCACTCTATATATAGGCAAGAGAAAACAAGAAGCCAACAATGATCACAAAGTGATTGCAATTTAATGCGTTTAAATATAAGAAAATAGCAATAAATTACACAAGTGTGTGTTTAGTTGGTTCTAAGTGGGAAAGAAATGGGTGAGAGTTGTCCAAAATTTAGGGGTTAGATTCAGGGGTGTAGGATTTGATCCTATGCCTACAAAAATGACCTGCGATATATGAATAGTAAAATCATGGTGGATAATGAATATATGGGGACGGATGCATATATAGTGCGCATATAATTACAATAAATGTATTGATATATGTGTGTATGTAAATAAAATATAGATAAATTTGTAGAAATATGTAGAATGAAAGTAAGTAATGATATGAAAGAATGGATGTGACTTTACACAAGAATATACCATTTATGAATATGTGAATATATTAAACCATTCTCTTAAAATAAACATAAAATTAAATAAAAATTAATATAATTAAATAAATTTTATAATTATAATAATATTTATGTATAATTACTATATAAAAAATATTAAACTAGAAACATGCCTTAGTTCATCTTCCTTCTACATAGAATGTCTTATATCAAGTTTCAACAACAATGTATTTATTGACATTGTTTCTTTATTTTTGTTATATAAAATATAATTTTCATATCATTGATATGAATTAGTTCTCAATCGAAAATCAAGTTATTAGCATCTTTACCTTTCATTTCATCACTAGAACTTAAGCAATTTTAGACATAAATGTGTAAGGGAAATATCACATTTATATAAATAGTATAGATAATTAAAGTAATTTCTTAAGCTAATGAATTTTGTTAATTAAGTTGAGATTGATCATATAATTTTAAATAAATATGAAGATTAGTTAAATTAAATATAAGGGTATTTAGTTCTAATTTTAATAGGATATTATTATATAAACATTTACGTTTATTATAATTTTTAAATTTGTTAAACAATTATTATTAATATAGAGTTTTGATTGTCTTTTTGGTTCATTTATGTGTGTAGATCTATAAGTGCAAGTTTGAATTGATGCATAAAAGTGAATATGTGATTCACAAATTTAATTTGGCTAATGAATATTGTTCGCATGTGTGATAGTGCTTTAAATTTTGTAAGGAATCAACATTGTTTACAAACGCTTTTGGAGAATTTGTGAAATTTTTCCCTAATCATGTTCTCATCAATCGAACCCTTAGATGGACTAATTCAATGATGATGAACAAGGTGGAGAAAAAAACGTGTAATATGCTAGACTAGGATGGTGATGCAATGCTAATGTAACTCTCTTTTAATGATGAAATTAAATATATGTTTTTTCTATTATATTTTGGGTTTATAATGATTATGTTGTTATTTATGTATCTATTAATGTGTAAAATAGAATATCTTGTGTGGAAGTTGGCAAATTATTTTACCTTAATTTGGCTATGTTATTATTCGGTCTTAAGATCTCTATATAATCTCTGCATCTAATTGTTCATCAACTTCGTTCAAATGTGTGGGTGTGATTGATCTACATCATTTATGTGATTGTGGATTTGACCCCCACACTTTTTATATTAATTTATGTGGGTGTAAAGACGACCTCTACAAGTGCAAGTTTGAATTGATGCATATAAGTGAATTTGTGATTCACAAATTTAATTTGGCTAATGAAAATTGTTTGCATGTGTGAAAATGCTCTAAATTTATAAGGAATCAAAATTGTTTACAAACACTTTTGGAGAATTTGTTGAATTGTGCCCTAATCATGTTCTCATCAATCAGGGTCTTAGATGGACTAATCCAATGATGATGAACAAGGTGGAGAAAAAACATATAATATGCTAGATTAGGATGGTGATGCAATGCTAATGTAACTCTTTTTATCCATTTGCAAATAGATCCTAGGTGTGCTCGATAAATTATTTTATCAATTCTAAGCGATTCTTGTGAATTAAGGTTAGCCTTTAAATGTGCTACCCTAATGAATATTTTGAAATTAATTGTGCTTTAGTCATGATAATGACTAATAAGTGAGGGAAATGTGAGTCCAAATTAAAAAACTAATTTAAAAAATTTGGTGGTCAAATCCACAAACACATAAATGATCTAAATCAATCACACCCACACATTTGAATGAAGTTGATGAGCAACTAGATGTAGAGATTATAGACATCCTAAGGATGAATAATAATAAAAACAAATTAAGATAAAATAGTTTCCCAACATCCACACAAGATATTCCATTTTACACATTAATAGATACATGAATAACAACATAATCATTATAAACCCAAAATATAATAGAAAAAAACATATATATTTAATTTTCATTTTTTAAAAAAATAATAGAAAAAATGCTCTAAATAAAATATTTTTTTTATGAATGAACTATAAAATTATTATTAATTATTTGATCATTAAATTAAATAATATTTAATTTTTAAATTAAAAAAATTACAAGTAAAAAAATATATTTAAATATAGATAAAAAAATAAAGTAAGCCAATGCATTTTTTATTTTTTGTTGAATGGTTTTGAATGAACCCATTAGATATACAATAACCATCCTAAAAGGAAAAAAATCAAAATAAGACAAGTCAATTGTAAAAATAAAATACGTTTTTGGGAAAAGGACAAAAGCCACTCACCACTACTTTGCATTTCCATTTTGGTCACCTTAGAGTAAAAAAATATTTAGTTTATGTCTACTTCTCATGATTTTAGGGGAAAGGACCCAATACTAGCATGTTCCAATAGTTGTGATAGTGTTTGTTTATATAATGGTCAATATTTTTAACAATATTGGACCAATAGTTGTGACTTTAAAGTTGTTGGTGTTGATGATGACTACCCATAATTAAATGAAATGTATTCCTTAGATCTAAAAAGCAACAAATCATATGATGCCACATCAGCGCCCAACAAAACATGATGTAGATGCACAAGTATCAGTCTCACTTTTTTTTGGGTCTTTGTGGACACCTTGACAAAAAAACCTGTTGATGTGGCATCATATTTGATGATGTGACCCTGAAACCTTAGTTATAAGTAGGTGTTTGCCAGAACAAATCATGTGATGCCACATCAGCGCCCAATAAAACATGATGTAGATGCACAAGTATCAGTCTCACTTTTGTTTTGGGCCTTTTTGGACACCTTGACAAAAATCATGCTGATGTGGCATCATATTTGATGATGTGATCCTGAAACCTTAGTTATAAGTAGGCAACTTGCCAAATAAGCTGCTGTAAAAAATTAGGAGTGATTTGAAATTTTCACATAAAATTTTGAGAAGCGCGAAATAAGGTGCTCATCTACTCCCCAAATAAGTGCCTAAATTATTATTAAAACCCCTATAAACTTGTGTTCACGAGAGTAGTGACGTCACAGTGGTTTTTGTCATAGGAAGGAGCCTTGCCACCCACAGGCTGTCAGATTTTACCACTTTATAGACACTCTTGCTGATGTTCCTCACGCTCTTGGGAGGACAAGCTTTGTTTTGGCTTAGGATTTAGTATTTACAAGAAAGTTCAAGTTGTACGAGTCCAAGAACATGATATACCCTGTCAGTCACAACCATAATGCACAGAATAGGGGTAGAGCAATAGAAGCAACCGAGACAAATTCTGGTGCGAATATAGGAAGAAATTGATTCGAATATGAATAATCCTCTAGATCTCACGCCCTTGACCAATTTACAATATTTGGACAAGCTTTATCCATTTGAATCCACTGTCTTGTTTCCCTTGTTGGAAAGGAGGAGCGTGATTTCCACTTCACCCGCTAGGGCCTACAAATCAGAAAGACATGCTTGGCAGGCTTACAGAGCAAGGGAGGATACATGATAACATCAAAGGCCTGGGGATTCAAATGATTTTTTGAAATTGTCTCTCACCCGATGATTAAATCGGCACTCAAATTGTTATTAAAAACCCTAAGAAGTTGTGTTCATGAGAGCAGCGATGAGGAAAAGGTTCTGCAATCTACTCACCTGGTATTAAGTTACTGTGGTGCTCACAACTCTAGTAGACTGCAATTCACAGGCCCTCATGTATATAAGACATGATGACGCAACAGACCAAACATGAATTCAAAATATTGCAATTTCTTGTTGCTTACACTATAAATTAATAGGGTTCGCACAAGTGTTTAGGGTTTGTAATGGCCATTTGGGTGCAGGCTACTACTAGGAAAAACTGCACTTTTGCCGACCATTTCGTGGCTCTCAAGGTCATTGTGGGATTAAATCAGCATCAGCTCAAATAATCTTAGTGTCACCAAATATGCGGAGAAGTCCTTCAATTTGGTTTCAAGCTTTGCTTCAGATTATTTTCTGACCTAAGTGATTCCACTCATCGGCTCTGTGAAAGGCTTGTGGGTTATGATGCTCAACAGATGGTGTTCAACAACATATTTCAATCCCTATCCTCTTGGCAGGTAAAATTCTTCTTTATTTTTCTCTATTTGGGTTGTGTAGTTGTGTTTGTTTTGAATGAAATTTGGTTCTAAGTTTTTTTATTGAATGAAATGTGGGCCAGCATTTTCAAAGTAGGACCTTACTATAAATATAACTGGTATTTTAAGTAGTGTACTATCATTTATTGTATAATTTTCAAAAGCTTAAATTTGTGTTTTTGGATCTCGATGTTCAACATTTTGGACAATATCTTATGGTAGGTCTCCATGTTGTTTCTTAGTTCATTTTGATAAGCAGTGATTAAGCAATTGGTAGGTCTCCATTCCGTTGCTTAGTTTAGTTTAAAGAGTTATTTGTGGAGTTGGTAGCCCCATATATATTTAATTTAAGTGGTCATGATAAATTTGTATTAATATATTAATAATAATTTGTGCAATTAAAATGTGGAAGAAAAAATTAGAGGCAAATGTTAAGGAGGGAAAGAAATTTGTGGATCCATGTGGCATTTTTGGCAATATGTAATTGTTGCTTATTTTCAGTGCCTTCTTTTTCCACAACTTATTTTCAATTCCTAAACAGTAGTTGCTCCAATAAAATAGGGAAAAAATTTAAATTATATTTTTTCCATAATTAAAAATTTGCATTGGAACACTTCAGCTGCTCAAATTTAAGCAAAAAACATCTAAGCAATTGCATGGGGACATGTGGTTAGAACATTAGACATCCATTGTCTTGAAGCCTTGTGATGTGAAATTTAGTATATCTCTTGAAATAACGTACATATCAAAAGCTTTAAGCTAGCTTATTTAAATATGTATGCTTAGTATGTATCAACATTGTGATAGCATAGATGGATGTAGTTAGAATTCATAGAATCCATAGAACGGTGGGAGTAATGAGAATATGTAGGATTCAAGCCTTGTCCAATATTTGGACATGACATTGTTTCTCCAAATTACTTGTTGTAGGTACTTTGTACCATGTAATGCTCCTATGATAGATTGAGCACAACTTCAAAAATGTGTGATAAAAATAATGACCCTTTGTAGAAAAACTATCACAAACATGTAGATTTCAAAAGTGAATATATGTTTGTATATACATTTCCATAAGACATGCATGTAGATGTATTATTTAGGTAACCTTTTTAAGTGGAAGAGTTCAGTTTGTCCCTTATTTTGACATGTAAAAGATATTTTTATATCACAAATTATAATTCTTATTATACACCTTGAGTTGAGCCATTTTGGTTACACTTCACCATGTACTTTCTCAAGGAAAGATCCATTCTCATTTAGGTAGGTGTAAAGGAAAATAATCTTTCTAAATTAATCAAATCAATTGCATATACGTTAGCATAAAACAATCTAGATAAAAAAGTATTGATTCAAAAAATTGGATGAAATTGACTAGCTCTTAGTTGTTGAGCAAAGAAAGGTCTTAATAAGCACACAAAGTATCTCAGTTGTTGCACAAGAGGACTTAGTTATTGTGCAAATGAATGCTACCCACACAAAATTGTGACATTTTTCAATATGTGATTGCATTAAGCCTTCCTATCAAAATGAGCCCAAAACTAAATGCAAAGTGACATGGTTATGCAAATTTCACTGTTACTATAGTAATTTCTAATTGGTTTAGATGCTATATTAAAAATTTATTATATTAAATGTATCAATAAATGAAGATTAATTTTCATTTAAAGATCTAATTTTAATATTTCTTTAGCGTTAGTAAGTTATGACTAAATATGTACACCTGAAATAGGACTATTGTAGCCTCATGTTATACATGAGTCACAACTTATAAGCGGGCATAAATTATTTAAGGACTAGCCATGTCTGATAATAAGCACAATATGGTTTTTTTGAAGTGGACATCTTGACAAAGGTTGCATACTTCACCATATGAAATTTAAAGGTTGATGCAACAATTTTAATAAGAAGATTTTTTATAGAAGGCCTTTAGATTACATGTGTTCCTTAAAAAGAACACATATAATCAAGATACTTGTATGACTTCTATATTTTGCATACAACATTAGGGACTAAATTTTATTCTAGTACCACTTATTAGCTATAGATAGATGACCAAAGTATGAGAATGTACCTGTCACTATGGACATGTTAAAAATACATTGCATGGATCAATATTAGAAATGAGATGATTATATTCCTTTGGTAGATTTCAAGTACAATAAAACATATCATTTGACTCTATACTTAGGTCCCATTAAATATAGATGATAAAAAGTGTTGTCCAATATTAAAGATAATTTTTTAATGGAAACAATAGGTTTAGAGTATACTTGACTCAATTCCTAGAGCACTACCAACCTAGATAGGGTCATGCATGTGGTTAAGTCCTATGGACTAATTGTCAATGCATCATTGACCCTCATATTTTGAATTAAAATTTAACTATGTAATGTGGCGACTCTTCTTGAATATGATTGAATCATTAACTTCCAACATGTCAAACATTTCAAATTGTGTGTCCAAGGCTTGTATTTAAAGGAGGCATGTTAACAGTAACATTGATATTCTAATAATCTATTTCATCCTAATAAGTGACAAGAGTTACTATGTACCTAGGGATGTTATAATGTATTTAGATGGATGCAAATGTTGACATGTGGCACACATCTCATAAATTAGTTATATTGGATCATGAATTATATTAGGTAATTAGGAGGTCTACATAGATTTAGTAGTTTACCCCTCCATTATGTTGTTAGGAAGAGGTCTATATAAGAAGTTGAATATCATTGTAAGATGTGAAGAGTATTATGTGTTGGGGATCAATTAGAGATATAGCGTGGAGTGGATTCTTATACAAGGAGTATAGTATGGTGTTGCTCTACCTCAAGGGTTTATTCTATTTTTACATATATTGGATATTAGGGCATTGTGGCCCATGAACATCTCATGTTGTGTGTGATCTATCTTCTACATTGTATTATTTCTATTATTATATGTTGAGATCTTATCCAATAGTACAATTTAAAATATTTCTTATATATGTTTGGATAACTTTTTACTTCTTCAAACCTTGCGAAAGAAAATAAGCATTACTTTTTTCATATCAATCTCTAGGAGATTATTTTCATCCACAGATGGATTTTTAATATGAAAACCTAGTTCTTTTTTCCTTTCATTATAAAACCTTGGTGTTGAGACATATACACTTCTTTATAGCTAAGGCTAAAATAAGTTTAATAGTAGGATTTTAGCAATAGAAGTAAAAGTTTCATTATAATCTACACCTTCTACTTGTGAAAAACCTCTAGCAACTATTCTTGTTTTATGCTTATCAATTTCATTATCTTTAGGTAATTCAACTACATCCCATGTTCGATTACATGTAAGTGACTCATGTTCCTCTAGCATGGCCTTTTTCTAAGAAGTTTGGGCTTTTTGATTAATTAGTCTCAATAATTTTAGCCATTAAGGCATAATTACTATAATTAGCTCTTCTAGTTTCAATTGGAGCTTTCTTCATGCATGGGGTCTTTGTCTTGTATGGGTGTTGCTTTTGGTTTTGTTATGAAGTAGTCCATGGTGAAGTTTGTGTTTGTGCATAGAGGTTTAAACATTGATTGAAGAATTGTGATAACAGTCTTTGTGCATAAACTTAACACATTTGTGCATGATGAAAGGTATTGCTTGGAATTCATCAATCCAAGGCCTTCTAAGGAGAATATGGAAATGCTTAAACACAAACACCACATGTGCTAGGATTTTCTCAAGTTTAGGACCAATCTCTATAGGTAAGATGAGATTGCCTAATGTTTCAATGTAACTACCATTATAACACTTCATAGATGCCCATATAATAGATAACCATCATGGTGTGTCCTAGTGTTAGAAAGGTACTCTTTTGTAACAATGTTGTAAGGATAATTTGAATCAATGTGGATGCCTTCACAACAATTATTTTTTATGAAATTTGCACTTATGTCTATGCTAGTTTTTATTAGGAACTTAAGCTTGTGTGAATATGATATGAAGGGTCCAAATAGTGTTTTGAGTAGGATGCAAATCTCCTCTATGGGAAATTATGGCTACCATAACAATCATGTCATCAAAATATTTCAACTCATCGCCTAAGTTTTCATGGGGAGACTTAGTGATGTCCATAGGTTTGAAATTATTAGAATGTTTTAAAAATGGGTTGGTGTGAATTTGTAGGTTTTGATTTGGCAAGGCAACATAATGGTTTATCTTTCATTCGCTCTAGGCATTTGAATTGTAGTTCCTAGGCAATGGGAATGGAGTGTCTAAAATATGGATTGGAGGAAAATTGAAGAGTTATAAAAGCAAATATATGAGTAGTTGTCTAAGGTTGGTTAGTTGGCTATTTTGGCTAAGGGGTTGAGAGCATCTCTTGTTAGCATTTTGTGAGATTTGAAGCATGGCATGGGATGTGTGGTTATATGCTTGTTCACATGGAGTGCTTGATGTTTCAAAGGTATTCATGGAGGACTCTGAAGATGTATTGTAATGTTTATTGTTGAATACTATATGAGTGATGGATGTTTTTGGAGGCTAGGTTTTTCTTTTTTAAGGATTTTCCCAGAGTATATCTTGTGTCATCTTTGATGGTATGTTGTTTATTCTTTTGCATATGGATTCTGAATACTTGTTTGCATAAATTTCTCTATTTGGGTTATGTGGAAATTATCTTGGGTGAATGCATATTTCTTTTCATTTGGTATTAGAGTCATGGTTGTGGTTTGTATAACCCTTGTTGGAGTAGATTTGGTGCATAGTTTGAATCCAGGGCTTGCATGGAAAGAATGAAGACATTGCAAGATATAAGGGCTTTGTGCAGGTATTTTTTGCAGACCCTTTACCCCCCTTGTCATGGATAACAGTGCACGACCTGCCAACTAGTGTCAGTCGTTGGTAGTCCCACCGGGCGGGCCCAACCACCCCCTCCAAGGATTAATAAAATTTAATGTCATCCACATTTATTTTAATCCGCCTAATTTTTAATATTAAAAATCTCTACCACTTTTTTTAAAAAATGTAAAATTTAAATGGATTTAAATCTATGTTCAGGTCGCCACTGGTGTGCCACCCAGGACATCGTCGATGTGCCACCGATGTCAGTGGCTTAGCCCAGGGGCCATCCCTGCTAGAATGCTAGAATTGTCTAACCTTTTTCCAGGGGGCACAACTTTTTCCCAAGGTGTCTGTTTTTTGACTTCTTATACTCGTTGGAAAGGTTGTTCCATGCTCTACGTTGTGATATCAATGGTTTTTCCATATATTTTTTTTATAGTGATTTTCTTGTTGAAAGTCGAATGTTCCCTTCGAGCTTGGAGAGGTCATAACTTGTGCATACAGAGTCAAAATTTGAACTTCTTATAGTCGACAAAAAGCTTGTTCAGAGCACTACACAATGGATTGGGTTTGAAGATGTTTTGTCATGGTTTATTTGTTGTTATTTCTATTTGAGTAGTTATGGGTTCTTTTGACTATGGTGATTTTGTGAGCTTATGGCTATTCAAATCTTGGTGATTTGATGTTGGAGTCATTATATACTTGCATGTACATCTTTGACTACTCTCATTTGACATGGTTATCAGTAAATTATTGAGTTTGTATGTTGCATTGTTGCATCTACGAGTTGTGTAGTGTTGTAAGTTGTCTATGCTTATAGGTTGCATTTATGACTTAGATGTGGGTTGTCTATGCCCATAAATGCTTTAGTGTTGTTACAGATTTATATTTGTGGCTTGGTTTAGTAACTTGTTTTGTTGGTTTGGTTGTCATGTTGAGGAGGAGAGATGGTATTACTAGGTGCAGTCATGATGTGGGGCCTATGTAGTTGACTATGTGATGCAAACATGTGTGACATAGTTGGATTATGTTACTGGTACATTTAGTGGTGATCATGGTGTCATGGATGTTCCTTGTGCTTTAGGGACTTTGGCATGACATGATTGTTTATGTAGGTGATTTGTTGGTGGTGTTGGTTTGATTCTTGTTTTGGTTTGTGGCAATGTATCTTTGGTTTGAGGATCATGGTTTTGGTTGATCTTCATTGAGGAGGTTGTTATCATGATGTCATGGATAGCTTGGTTACACGATTCAATGGGAGCTTGTGATAGTGATGGTTTGGCGGTGTTGTATCTTCTTGGTTTTGGAGATCATGGTTTGTACTCTTCCCTTTGGGAGTTCATTGTTGAGTTCTTTGATTGTGTTGGGGCCATGGAGAATCTTCATTTAGAGGATGGTTATCATGTTTCCATGGAGAGTTCGGTATCACAATTTAGTGGAAGCTTGTGGCGATGATGTGGATTCACCATTTGATGGTGGATGATCTTCTGCAATGTTTGTTGGTGTCATGGATGGACTCTTGGATTTTGTTTCTTCTATGCAGTGAGGGTTCTTTGATATCTTTGGTTTCATTGACAGGAGATGGTTATCTTCATGTGCTATGGAGATGTTGACATCTTGGTTAGCCATGGAAGACTCTTTAGTCTTTGGTTGAGGTGTCATGATTTGACTTTTGACATGTGATCCTTGTTTTGATAGGATGATTATGTATTATGTCACGATGTACTCTTGATTACTAATTTAGAGTGTTGGCATGATACAAGTATATGTTATGTTCTTTGGATCATATGATCTTTTGAGGAGATGTGAGCTACATGATATCATGATTGAGTTCCTAATTTGCAATTGGGACTAACTTTGATCTTGGTTGGTTCTCTTGGTATTCGGTACTTTGATCATTTTCTTGGGAGCTTCATGATGGTGCTATGTTGCATTTGGAGTTTGACATGGATTGATTGATTACAGGTACCCATGGATACTTGGAGACATAGGTGAGGGTAGGATATCTCTTGTGATTAAAGACGTGTTGAGATGGTTACTCATTGATGAGGTTTCAACTGGAAGTTCGAGGAGCCTACATCTTGGTTGGATGTGAGTTCGACATGGACCTATGAGGAGATTGTTCTTAGATGAGTCATGATAACTTGGATATCTTGGAGGAGCATTCTCATTCCCCACTCTTTGTCTACTCGGTGGTTTATCATCTGAGAGGTATTGCCCATTGTTACTTTCAGATGCATTATGTTTTATGCTTTATCTTCTCATGCATACAAATTTTGAGCTATGGATAGTTAGTTTTGGATGGTTCATTTGAGGGATGTTGGGATGTTTATCTCCTTATGCATTGTAGATTATTCATTGGCGTTGAGTTTAGGAGATGTTATTGGGCTTATTTCCTTCATTGGGGATGAATTTGGTTTGATCTTCCTTTGGTTTGAGATGCATACATCTTGGTTATGGTTAGATCTGGATAGTGCTATTCTCTTTGGGATTTTATGGAGGAGATCATACTTGACACAATTTGCATTTAGAGGTGTATGTAGGACATGCTGCATGCTTATGATTTACAAATTCTCTTTTTGGTCTTGGTTATGTTTTTGGATGTTTGGTTTTGCATGACATTAGTTTTGAGGTTCGAGCTATGGTGATCACTAGGCTTGTGGTCATGTGTTGTCTCTTTTTTTTGGATGGCAACATGGATGTTCCTTTATCTCTTTCCTTTGTTGATTATGGAGAACTTGAGAGAGCTATGGAGAATTGTGGTGAGAGATGTATTTCAACATATTGGTTTGTAGGATTTACACATCTTTGTGGATGTTCCTTGGTACCACATGATGTTAGTTACACTTTTTATGTGATGCTATTGGCAGATCTTTGGATTCCTTGATCATTTTTAGATTTGAAATTACCTATGCAACGGGAGTTTGTGGATGTGTATGCTCATTATATGACAAGTTTGGCACTTGGAGTTTGTTATTTTATGTTACAAATTGTATATGTTGATGGCATGAGATTCACTTTTTATGATTTGTATACCTTTGAGGTATGGATAGTTGGATGTGTTAGCATTTGTTGTGGGTGTTATTTTTAGCTATAGTGATTATATCTTAACAACTACTGATACATACTTGTTACATTTGGATTGAGTGTTTGTGTATTGGGATATCGGTTGGAGGCAAGATTTATGCTTCATTGTGACAAATAGTGTGGCATCTCTTCGGATGCTTTCTTATCTTTGTGCGTTGGCATGATGGAGGATGAGTGCATTCATGCTTGAGGTGGTGGTCACCTTGATTCTTGTTGTAGGTATCTTGATGGAGCACACAAAGCACTTTGATTCCTTGATGGTATATGTGGCTATAAGGATTGTTCTCTTGTTCATGTTTGAGTTTACTTGTTTGCCCCTTATGCAATGCATACAACAAGTGGGAGAATGTTAGGAAAAGGTGTGTTGTCCACCTTGCATAGTGCTATAATGTAATATTTATTTATTGTGTGGCACACCTAGGGGATCTAGGGATGTGTGCATCACATGAGTCTAGAATTCTTGGGGCCACTTATATGTTGTAGATAACATTGGTTTAAATATTTAATGTGGGGTTGCACATTGGGAAAAATATGTAATATTGGAAAAACTTAGTACCAATATTAAATGAGGGGTTAATGGTTTTGTAAGCTCATGGTATTAGTCACATGGCTTTATGTAATACCACTTGGTGGTTTTGTGGGACCCTTATTTCTATAAAAGCAAACACATGGGTAGTTGTCTAAGGTTGGTTAGTTGGCTATTTTGGCTAAAGGGTTGAGAGCATCTCTTGTTAGCATTTTGTGAGGGTTGAAGCATGGCATAGGATGTGTGGTTGCATGCTTGTTCACATGGAGTTCTTGTAGAGGGCTTGATGTTTCAAATGTATTCATGGAGGAATTTGAAGATGTATTGTAATGTTTATTGTTGAATAATACATGAGTGATAAATGCTTTTGGAGGCTGGGTTTTTCCCTCTTGAGGGTTTTCCCAAGGTATATCTTGTGTCATCTTACATATGGATTTTGAATACTTGTTTGCTTAAATTTCTCTATTTGGGTTATGTGGAAATTATCTTGGGTGGATGTATATTTTATTTCAAATAGGAGTTAGCTAACTTCATAAATTACAAAATGGTCTTCATGAAAGAGAGATTGCATTAGAAGGTGTTAAAGGTGTAGAAGATGAAGGGAGAGTTGGAGGGGTTAGTTTTTGACACCACATTCACCATATCTTGTGTGTTGTTGTTGTTGGCTTTGGGGAAAGGTTGCTTGTATGTTTTATTGAATTTGTTACTTATTGATGTGGTGGTGGTTGATGAAGTAGGTTTGAGTTTGTCCATTTTGGTCTCATAGTCCTTAAGCATGGCACACAGATTGATGAATGTGTTGTACTTTTGGAACATTATTTTCTCTAAGATAAAGGGTAAAATACTATCCACAAAATCCCTCTATATATCTATATTTAAGAGGTGGTAATTCATCTTAGCCAAAATGGATTAAATCTTTACAAAATCACCCTTTTCTTGGGAGACTTGTTTGCAATGAATTAGATTAGTGAAGCTTATGTCAAGGGATATTTGAATTTGAAAATGGTTAATTAAGGCTTTTGTTACATTTTGAATGCGCACATGGAACCATGAGGCAGAGTGTTGAAATGCATTGTAAGCAACATAATGGAAATAATGAATACTATAGAGTTTAATTGATTATGATGTTATTAAGCCAATAAATTATCAATGAAATAATGTAGAATCAATATAACAAATTAGAAAACTCAAAAATTACAAACCATTGCACCAAATATACACAGAGAAATCCTTGTGGGAAAATACTCCACTATAAAGACACCCAAACTTGCATTATTTTCAAAAGATTTACAATAATACAATTCACTTATCCCTTTGGTAGTAGATCAATCACATAAGAGTGCCTACAAAGAACTATGCAATCGAATATTACATGTCTCTAATATGTAGGAAAATTAGAAATAAGAAACCATTGAGTGGTATCCAAAATCATGAGTCATGGTAAAAAAATCAACACCCTTATGGTCATGGTCAAGCATCCTAGAATGGTATGTAAATCTTGTAACACCCCTTATGCATCATAGATGTCATATATTTGGTCATAACAGTCAAATTGACCAAGATTCTAATCTTAGGTGCTCCATGAGGGTATTGATTGCCTTGTCATAACACTAAACATGAATGATCTTCTTACAACTTGTAATTATGATTGATTTTTTGTAATCTCTCTATTAAATGCCTTTTTACACAATATCCCAAGTATCTTAGAGAATAAATAAATAAATACCCTCTATCACATGGGCATCCAACTTAGCCGTGTTCCATGATGTTTTCAAAGTAGGTATCATTTACATTTTTTCATCTACATGATTAAATTATAATTATAAAACTTAAGACTTGCAAGGTGAATGGCATACCTAATCATAACATTCTATCACTTGATATTTACATTGCAAGACATAATAGAAAACTAAAAAATAAATCAAGCTCTAGAAGAGGTGAGGTCCATAGCCTTTTTGCACCAACTATACTTTGTGTTCATTTGCTTGGTAAGAGAATTTACAACATTAACCAAAGTATCAACCTTTTGTATCATGACTATGTCACCCTTAACCATCTTGGGGCCAAAGTGATATTAAACATCAATATGCTTCATATGAACATGGTGCATTGAGTTCTTTACCAAATAGATGGCACTTTGACTATCACATGCAATCCTAACCTATTTACACTTAAAGGTAATATGTGAACAAAACTTAGGCATGTGTTGTATCCATGTACTCTACTTTTGTAGTGAACGATGCAACTATGGGTTGCCATTTATTCATATAACTAATAACTCCGCTAAACAAAGTGAACACATAATAGGTTGTGGACTTTCTACTATCCAAATCACTAGCCTAATCTAAATCAACAAAACACTATATATCTAACATCTTACCCACAAAATCAATCCCATGATAATAAATATAATAATTAGAAGCCTCTTACAAATATATGAAATCCTTTTCAAATAAGTCCAATGCTCTTTACTAGGGTTAAACATAAACCTTTTAAGAACTCCCACTACTAGGGGAATATTTGTTCTTGTACATATTATAGTATACATTAAGCTTCTTATAGCACTAGCTTAATGAACATTTAACATATTCTCGAAAACATTATTTTAGGACACTAATCCAATGATAGCTTAGTATGATAGGTAAAGGAATGTTTATTGGCTTATAGTCATGTATCACAAACCTCTACAAAATAGCTTGAACATACTTACTCTACTTGAGATAAAACTTTCTATTGACCTAATCCATGATGATCTCCATAGCTAGAATATACTTCACAACATCTAAATCTTCCATTTCAAACGCACTAGATAATTTAGACTTGAGTTCTTTAATCATTTACTTACTATTTCCAATGAACATGTAATCAACATACAATACAATGATTAGTAACTTCATCAATTAATTTAAAATAAACACAATGATCACATTCACTTTTAACTAATCCAAGATCCAACATTGAAAGCACCAAACTTCTAATACACATTTGTGGTGACCACTTAAGACCATACAATGACCATTTCAACCTACAATCTAAGTTCTTCCCTTTTATTGCAAAACATCAAATTGTTTCATATAAATTTCTTCCTCAAGATCCCCTATCCAAGAAAGTAGTTTTAACGTCCATCCACTCTAGTTCTAGATCATAAACAACAACAATAGAAGGGGGGAATCTAATATAAATTTTTGTAGGAAGAGAGAATTTCATTGAAACCCTTGAGTACCCTTTTTCCAAAGTCTTGCTTTGTACCTTTCCAATTGTCCATATGCTCCAAATTTATTTTTACAGGCCCACTTGCAATGAATGTGTTTACTTTCATTGGCAAGCTCAACTAGATCCCAAGTCTTAAATTTGTATAAGGTCATCATCCTATCTTACATGGTCTCCATCCAAGACTAATGCTCCTTTCAAGAAGGAGCTTCTTTCACAGATCTACGTTCATCATCAATACAAGATAAATCACATATAATGGAAATCTATTGGGATATATCTAATCAACTAGTTTGTTTTCCATGTGGATTACAAGAGGGTGTAGTAAGAGGTTCATGTTCCTCCTCCAATCTCTTTCAATTTGAACTTTCTTCCTCCTCTACATCCTCATGTCCAACTCATTGTTATTCCACTTGTTGCATGTTTTTTGCATCTTAATTTTGATTTGAAATTGCATAGTTTTCTTTTCATTCTCTCTTAGTTGTATCTAATCAAACTTAACTCTAAGTTCTCCAAAAATTAAATCTTTGGAATAGCTATATTCAAGGTTAGAGGATTCCAAAGTTTATAACCTTCAACATTATTACTATAACCAATGAAAATATATTTGTTAGCTTTGAAATCCAACTCAAAACTAGTTTTCTTTAGGCATGTGAACTAAATTATCATAGCCAAATACTCTAGTATGTGAAACAAATGGTTTCTTACCCATTCACACCGCATATGGTGTTTTATCAACCAAAACAAAACAAAACATGGTGAAATATTACTCAAATAAAAAGTTATAATATCAACTCAAAAGGTTTGATCAAGTTGAGCACTACTTAAAATGCTGTTGATTTTGTCTATTAATGTCTTCTTTATCCTTTTGCAATGTCATTTTGTTGTGGTGTATATGAAATTGTTTTTTTCCTTATACTTGCATATCTACAAAAGTCATCAAATTCTTTAGAAAATAAGGCAACTTTAAAATCCTTAAACTTGCTAAAAACTTTAGTGTTATGCCTCAAAAAATAAACCAAGTATAATGTGAGTAGCCATCGATAAAAAAAAAACATAACAAGAATTTCCAATAGAATCAACATTCACAAGACCAATACATCACTATGAATTACTTCCATTAATCATTTTTCTCTAGAGCTACTAGAGAAACTTTATTTTGATTTGTTTACCAAACACCTAATGCTCACAAAAATAAAATTTGCAAAATAAATAGACAAATCATCCATCATATTTTTATTAACAAGGGCCTTAGTCCCTTTTTACCAATGTGTCCCATCCTTGAGTCCGAGTTTTCAATTACATAGGCAAAGTTAGCACATAAATGCAACAAGCATAAGCAAAGTCCCACATCATGATCTTTTAGTTGTCACCAAATTCCCTCTCTCCAACCTACAACCATTCCTATCAAATATGGCATGCACTCCAACATCATTCATTATAGAAATTGAAAGTAAATTTTGTGCTAATCTTAGAATGTGAAACACATGTATGAGAGATCTAATTTCTCCATCACTAAACACAAGTTTTACCTTCACTTTTCCAATAATCTAATGTGATCTATTGTTGTCAAGGAAACCGCACCACCATCATATGCTTTGTACAAAGAGAAACACTCCTTGTGAGAATTCATGTGATACAAGACACCCAAATCAACAAGCCACGAGTCATTCATTGTTAGCAATGTTAGCATAAATCAATTGTAAGAAAAAACTCGACCCCAAATAGATCCAATCTTGTATTATATTTAAAAGATGAAGTGTAATAATACAATGCACTTGTCCCTTTGATAGTAGGTTGGCTACATAATAGTACTTGCAAAGAATCATGCAACTCACTATCCCATGCCTCTAATATATAGGAAAATTAGAAATAAGAAACCATCAAGTGGTATCCAAAACTATGAGCCATGACAAAGATCCAACACCCCTATGGTCATGGAAAGCATCTTTTAATAGTATGTGACTCTTCTTACACCTCTTACACACCCCTTATGCATCATAGATATCATAGATTTGGTCATAACAATTAAATTGACCAAGATCCCAATCCTAGGTGCTCCATGAGGGAATTGATTGTCTTATCATAGCATCAAATATGAAAGATCTTCTTACAACTTATAATCTTAACATATTCTTTGTAACCCCCCAATTAAAGGCCTTATAACACAATATCCCAAATATGCTAGAGAAAAAATGAGCAATAAATAAATCCCTTCACTCACATGAGCATTCGACTTGGTCCCATTGCATGATGTTTGGAGACTAGACACTATGTATCGTCTACATAATTAAATCACAATTACAAGACTTAGGAATTACAAGATGCATGACACACCTAGTCCCAACAGAGAGAGTAAAACCACTCAAGAGCATGCTCCTTGAGTGATCTTGGGAAGTGTTTGCACATAATGTAATTGTTGTACACATAATTAAGGCAAAATATATAAAAAGTTCCATCGGGTGAAGTAGGATTGACTTTGCCATCATAAACGGGGAGGCAAGGAGTTTTGGATTTTGGTAGGAAAAGATGAGCAAGTGTGTCATGGGAGAGTGAATTGTAATGAAGATCCATTGTGATTTCTATAAATTTTGTGGGTATAGTATTTAGTTTATGTTTTAATTGTAATTGATACAAAACATGGAACATTGTATGTTTGGTAGGGGAAGCTAAAGGTGGGGATTGCAAGTTGGTATAAGAAGGTTGGGGGAATAGGGTGGAGAAGGAATGTGGGGTATGTGAGGTGTGTAAAGGGTAGATAAAGGAGGGGATGGAGGCATAACAATGGTAATAGATACGATGTGCTTGTGGTCATGAGTACATGTGTGTAGGTAGGGATGTGGATTGTTGGGAAGTGGGTGGTGAATGTATGGAAGATGCAAGATTGGAGATGGATATGTTGTGGGTTGGCATATAAGAGGATGGTATGTTTGGGAAAACAAAAGGTGGGATGTAAGGTTGAAGTGGGGATTGAAGGGTAGTGGAAGGAACACTAAAGGGTATGCTATCTATAAAAGATGTGGTGAGAATGATGGGAGATGTGAACTTAGATGTACAGGTTACTGTAAGTTAGAAAATGTTAGAGGAGGGAGCATGTGAATGAACTATGTGCCCAATGTTTGCAAGAATTCCAACCTAGTTGGAATAGTGAGGAGGTTACAAGGAATCTATGAGATCAACAAGAATGGGAAGTATATTAGGGTTTAAAGAATTCTTAACTTCTTGTAACAAGTCATCATTTTATTCTATAGGTATGGTTGGGCCTACTAGTCAAAGTTATCTATTGCAAGGAAGAAATGCATGGTTTCATTGGCAAAGGTGAAGAAAGAGGAAGACAAATCAAGTATGGATGATTTATGTGAGGGATTCTATAAGTTATAGGCCTAGTAGAGTAGGATTTCACTATTTTAAAAGAACAAATAGGCGACATCAACTAAGCTAACTATTGAAAACACATAAGACTATGCAAACATTAGCTAGTCTAATCTATGCAAAATCGTAACTTAACAAACATGCATGACAGAAGGGCCTTAGATGATTATTTATTCTTTTGATTTTTTGGGTTTTTATAACAAAATAAAACTAAATGCAAATAAGGAAATTGTATTGTTAAGGATTAAGGGTTCGCCAAATGAAATAACCTAAAAAGACATTATTTTTAAAAGAAAAAAGATGAGTGTTAGATGATTGATTAAAGTATTTTGATATTAAGTGTTTTCAACATGCCAGCACCTAACAATATAGCTAGGCTTGATATATGGTTGTGATGCATGCATTCAAACAATAAGAATATGATTCCACTAGGCTAGAAAACTCAAAATAGAAAATGAATGGATACAAATGCACTTGGAAAGATTGGGAACCACTAGATTCAAGATGAGGGTTGTCTAAAGAGGTTATACACTAAATTTCATTAAATTTAGAGCTGATAACTTCACTACAAGGGTTAGGAAAATTCCTACCAAGAAAAGTCCTTGAGGTCATATGACCACCAAAATTTCTAGGTATGTGCAAATTCAACTTCTAATCATATTTCAATATGGAAACCTATCATAATAGTGAGTAGGTAGTGAAGTAAAATGAAAAAATATATGAAAAATTGATAGAGATACACTGAGGGGTAAAACATGAACTAGAAAAAATATACTTGGATTCAAAATTGAGAACTGCTCAAATTGGAATTAGGTCATTATGAGCTTACAAACTAATTTTTATGTATTTTTGAGCCCAAACGCCACTACAAGTAAGTGGTGTCCCCAACCCTAAGGAAATGTCTTGTCCTACACCCAACCTAAAGAAGTCTATGTCTTATGCTTAGATTGGAAGAGAAGTTTGAGCCCAACCTAGAAGAGAAGTCTAATACCTTTGTTTGAATTGAAACTTGACATGGAGCTTCTACTTCTTCTAAGTCCTCTAAATTGGCACCAAGTTTACTGCTTCACAAATATCTCTCAAATCAACCTATAAACACAAAATATTAAAGGGAACACTTGAAAAACAAAGGGTTAAGGGGGAAGTTTCCTCAATCAATCCTTGTGGGTATTCAAATAGGAGTTCACATGGCATGAATCAAAGCATTGTAGCATGTGTCTATACCAAGAAAACACACTTAATTCTAAGCATAAACAATCAAATAATAGAGCTTTTGATGACAAAGGTGCAAGAAAGACTAACCAAGTGGTACTTGGGAGATGAAAGAAAGTGGTAAAATAAAAATGCAAATTCACAAAAAGTGTAAGGGATATATAGGTATTTGAGATAGGGAGCCAACACAATTAATTTGGAATGAAAATGAAAAATTGTGCAAATTTTATGAATAAAATGCTAACACTAGAATTTTAAAAGCTTACAATTGTGAAGGATGAAAGACCAAGAGAAAAAAATGAAGACTTTCAAATATAAAACCAATGTTAGATACAATTATATTGATATGGGGATTAATATGACTAATATGCAAACAAAACACAAAACTAGGAGGTCCTAGCATTACAATGGAGGTAGATGGAGATGGTAAAGGAAATGATGGTGAAATAGCTATGAGATGTCATAAATGGATGAGGAGTCTTGATGGATGACCTACAAGGAATAGTATGCAAAGTAGATAACAAAATATGATGAAAATCAAACTATTGAAATGCAAGACATAAGCAAGCTATTGCAAAAAAATGGAAATTGTATACCTTAGTTGATTATTTTGGCACTAGGGATTGCTAGGAGGCTCATAAAAAAATCAATAATAACTTGATGGAAAGCTAACACTTGAGAGAAATATTTTGATCACTAACATGCACTCACTCTTTTGAAAACTATGGCTCAAAAATTACTCTTAAAATGAAATATAATTTTTGATTAAGGAAAAAGCAGGTTTTGAAGGGACTTGAAACCCTTTACAAACATATTTTGAATGGATCTGGAACCCTCAACCAGAAAGTTGTCCTAAGATAAAGACCATGAAAGCATAGACAACCAAGGGTGAAAAAGGCATCTAAAGCCAAAGAACCACAACCAAAAACAAAGCTGCAAGAAAAACAGCCTACAACCGGCCAAAAACCAGCCCCCAAACAAGAACCATCAAGATTTACATTTAGAGCTACTCTTGTGGGAGCAGAGAGTCATGTCAAAAGAAGGCTTGAGGAATTTTCTTTCTTTCCCTTTACAAAAATCCAACCCTCTTCCACTTGCGATGCCTTATCATGCCAAGCCAGCGCACCATTATCCTGAAAAAGAATGCCTTCAGCCACTATCTCAAATATTTCATCAGTATTCCTCCTTGCAGGCATGGCCTTATCAGGAAAGCCACCAAAAATGATAGTCGGAGCGCTATCACCATAAGTGGCAGCCTTAGGCCCATTCTCTCTCTCTTTAGGGGTTTTAACATGGTAATCTTGCACAACATCAACAACCCCACCATTTGAGACATCCAAAGAGGATGTCCCTAGACCCTGTGATTCCAAAGCAACCACCTTAGAAAAACTCCTATGTTGCTCAGATTTCTTCTCAATCGTATAATGTTGTTGAGAAGCACCTTTCCACCATGTAGTCGTCATTGTTTTTTTCTCAAATCCACATTGTGCAGCAACATGACCTGTTTTAAAACATCTTCTACATCGGAAGGGAATCCCTTCATAGTCCAAAGATTGGACCCAAGAACCCTTAGAAGATTTAAGTAAAATCTCAGCAGACAACCCTTTTGAAACATCCATTTCAACCAATATGCGAGCAAAGGTGGAGTGAAAAATATCAAAGGATTCATCATCAACCAACAAAAAATCTCCAAGAGCATCACCCACTTCCTCTAGTGGTTCCCAATCTTTCCAAGTGCATTACCCAAATGGAGGAAAAAGGGGTAATGTAAGAAATGAGATTGGGAGGCATATTTCACAATTTCTTGGAGGGAACTCTAGCTAGAAACTTAGTTTTCCCTAGTTGGCCTTATTGGAGGAATCTTTGGTGAAAATTTGAAGTTGATTCAAAGATGAGGAGGTTGCCTCTTAGCTATGCCTAACCTCAAGGAAAAAGTCCCTAGGCCCAAAGTGACTCAATTTTCTAGGACTAGTAGAGAAAGTTTGCCACCCAAGGATGGTGGTTCCCAATCACGAAGAGATTTGCAAAGAAAGATTTTAGGAGTTCTAAGGTGGTTGTTGTACAAAGTTTAAGACATATGATCTCATCAAATAGTTTGAATGAAGGAAATAAAAGTGCAGTAAGGTAAAAGGGGTGAGGTCATGGAAGGGGGGTCAACACCTAGGACCAAAAGCCCAAAGACAATAAACAATAAATCACAAAATCAAACACATGAAAGGGATCAAGGGGACATGACTAGGGAAGATGACAAAGGAAGGTTAAAAAAGGAATCAAAATACACATGCCACAAGATAACTAAAATGAGTACACAATATGACAAAGGAAATTGTAAATCTTAGAAGAATACATATATATAGTTGAGCAATGGCATGAGGAGATGAGCTCAACTTCTCACAAAATTATGTCATTTGTTGATGTATACTTATGCAAATTATTCTCTAAAAAAATCAAATGGAAGTTGACATGGATATGTAAATTTCACTGTTGCAATAGAACATATTCTTAACAAACTTTGTATTCATTTAAACAAGCTTCAAGTGCATTCCATAGAGCTTGGAGTGTATGAAACACTCTCCATATTTACATTTATTTTACTTTGCTATAAGTACCTATTGACTTCACAAGCTCCAATTCTATTCCTTGGTAATGGAGTTGGACAATCCATCTTACCTCAATGGAACTTATGAGACAAACCCACTCATAACCAACTTGATACTCCAAACATGCTATATTTACAACATTTTTACCTATGTTTATACCAAAAGCCCAATTGACACCTTATTTTAATGTCTCATTTCTTTGTGTTCCACTTCTAGTTTGTGCATTTGATCTCATTCACCCATTATTGATAAGCAATATAAGAATCCTTCAATTAGGCCCCCTATGTTATCTATTGCCTAAGGTACTCAATTAATGTGTTTTTTGTCCAAAATCCCTTAGTAAAATTGTTTGGGGGATATTTGTGGTCAATGTGTAATGGTATGGCCTTTGTCCTTGTGAATTCAAGTCCTTTTTGAGTTTTTGGACTTTTGGGGCTCTTTGGGACATTTGCACTTGGTCCTTGGTTCCTTAGTTTTCGTAGTCCCTTGATTTCTTGAAAATCTGCAGAGTATATTCTAAAATTTCTCAAAGTAAATTGTTGGGGGGTCATTGAATATAATTCATGGTCAAGATTCATCATAGTGGAGTTGGCTTGGGAGTTGGAAAAATTTGAGTTTGAATGTGTGTTTTGTGTTTGGGGGAGTTTTGTGTCTTCTTTTCTCGAATTTGGACTTTCAGAGGCACTTCACACCTTTGCACCAAGTGTTGAGGTGCAAAGTTCCTCCAAAACTTTGAACCTCAACCTCCTTGATTCCTTTCCTAGAGTTCCTTGATCTCTTGAAACTACAATGCCTTGGTGCTCTTTCCTCTCGTTTCCCTGTTCCCTTTTCCTTCTTGGGCTTGAAGCCCCGATTTCTCCCTTAACATCCCTATTCTCCCCAGACCCTAGAATTTGGGGTTTTGGGGACCTTTACAATTTGTGCAATGGTTTCAAGTTCACTCAAAACATTGAGCTCTGGCTCCTCATTCCCTTTTGGGTCTTAAGCCTCAATGTCCATCTCCCCTTCAGACTTCAAGCTTTTGGGGAACTCCTAACCTTCACAATTCATCTCTTGTTCCATGGTTCTCCTAATGTCTCAGATCTTGATTTCGTCCCACATCCTCAAGCTCCTACTTTTAGAGCCCTGAACTTTTGAGGATGTTATGCACGTTTGCAATTTTCTCTATGTTTGTTACCTCAACTTCTCGATACCCCTATCCTATCCCCTTGGTTCTAGAGTTCCAAGTTCCCTTGGAAATTTGGAACCCCAAGACCTTGGAAACTTGATTCCTTAATACCTTTTGAACCCTTAACCTTGAAGTCCTAATGTGCTCTTGAGGCCCAAACTTTTGGGGATTTCATGCACTTTTGCACTTCCGTCCCCATTCCTTGGTCCCTCCTAAACTCCAAACTCCACAAGGTTTCTGGACTTTTAGGCGTTCCTTGCACTTTTGCACCTTGTTCCATTACCCCTTTCCCCTCCATTTCTTGGCTATCACCTTTCCATCTTGCATTCCTCCTTAGGACTTCAAACTTCCCTTGCACCTTGGCACATGTTTGTGGGTTCCACAAAGGCCCAAAGCTTTGTAGTGTTGTTGGATTGGTTAGAAAACCCCGAATTTGTGCGCACTATCCCACTTACTCTCCTACCACTGTAGACTCTCTAGCTACCAATATGAATGCCACGTGATGCCCTAAGGTTTCTTAGTAGTTTTCAAGGGCTTTTCTCCATGCCCTAGCCAAACCATAAGCTCCATTAATGTGATGGGCAATTTGCAAATCTAGATAATTTTCCTCCACGTTCTTTGTGATATTGTGGACATGTTTTCATGCAATCTCATGCACAAATCACAAAGGATGCACAAATGGTATGGGCGTCGTTGAAGGTTCTCACAAATTTTAGACTCTTGAAATTTCTTGCATATTTGCATTTCAAGATTTTGGGCACACTTTGCACTTCGGTCGTTTGGTTTGACTTGCCAAGATGGTATAAAAGCCCAAAATTTCATTGTTAAAGGGGTTGATGAAGAAGAAAAAAATTAGGAGTTTAACAAAGGAAGAAGTTTGTATAGAACCCTAGGGTTTTTTAGCTTCCAACACTAGGCAAAAGTTTTTTGGTATTGTAATGATTTGGGTTCATCCCACAATATGTAATGAATACTTGTGATCTTTGAACAAATTTAATGAGAAAATTTTGGTTTTTTTTATTGTCTCCATTGGTCTTATGTGCATTTCTAGATGTATTGCTAATTAGTTGGTCAATTGGATGATCATGAAATCCTTGCAAAATTTATGTAAGGTATTTTTTCAAGATAAATAAGGAAATGTATAAGTTTATTCTTGGATTAGTAAGTTAGACTCCTATAATGTTTTGCTATTTAATTTATTTTTCATATGTATCTACACTTGTGTATGCATTTAAAAAATAATTGTCTTTTGTGATATCTTCATTAAGGTATTCCCACATGCTTTTAATCATTGCATGTTTTGTGTGAATATGTAACTCAGTTGCCTAGTTGGATATAGGCACCTGTTTGCCAAAGGCTCCACCTCCCACATCATCCCAACACATCCGAGATATTAAATTTAAGCATCTTTTCAATTTGTGTTGTATGTAATTTTACTCATTGCCATGTCTAAATGTATATAACAGCCATAGGGGTTGTCATAGATCACATCTTTGGACCATTTGTATGTTATATTTCTTGTTTTAATAAGGTACTTTACCTTGCATGTTCAAACCAACACATAAAAACTAAGTGATAACTTAAATAGGGGTATACTATGCATTGGGTATGGTTTGTATTAAGGTAAATGCTAATCTTTTGTAAGTCGTATTCTTCTCAGCACCTTAGGGAAGGCCCCGTTGGTTTATTAGCATAGCTAGAGGTTGACGGAGATTTAACCACCTCAAGAAATGGTTTGTTGTTAACCAACTTGCCATAAGTTAGTGATTTTCTTCCTAAGTTTTACACCACTAGCACTTGGGAAAAGATCCAACCTTAGGGATTTGGGACTTGCAACTTTGTGCACTCTACTTGTCGATGCTATAATAGAATGCAGACTTCCTAGCATTCTTGGATATACTTCACCTAAAATGTGTGCAAGTTGAATGATTCTATTCACTCTAAACATCTCCAAGAGGAATTACTTAGCAAACCTTGTACTTTTAGGAAGTTTCACGTACATTTCCACAAATCGGCACCTGCAAAGATTTGTAGTCATCCAATCAAAATGAAAACCTAAAAAATCAAACCCAAAGGATCGACAAATCTCGAACCTTGTCGTTGAGTGAACATATTCTTGGGAATACAAGATTGGCATAAAGCATAATGCCAGATACAAGTGTATTTATATGATGCTCATGATCAAATGGATGATCAATGGTATTGTTGTCATGTTGGTACCTTGTTTAGATGTTTCAATGTATGGTATAACTGGAATTAATATATATTAGGCAATTAATATGCTCTCAAATACTGATAGCTAGTATGTTGTATGGTTCAATGTAAATAGCTCTTTCTCAATGTATAAGGTGGATATTAGACCCAGTAGTTTAGTTATTATGTTTATCATGTTAAGAAGAGCGTTTACACTGGACCAAGTTCAAGAGACGATAAATGGAATACTGGTACTTTTGCTATGCAAATTGTGCTCATGAAAAAGGCTTCGTTAAGCACATGCACACTCACTGCAAATCGTCTTTAATGTAATACACAACACTATGTTGATACCAAAAAAAGTTAAAAACTGCTTGTCATCTATGTAATCTTAGTCTTTGCCAAAAGCGTGGATGGGCACATCAGCCTTGTTCACATTCAACATTTGTCATTTTCAGATTGCTCATATCTTATCTTTCAAGGTTAAAATTGCTTGTCATGTAATACGCAACACTATGTTGATACCAAAAAAAAACTGCTTGTCATCTATGTAATCTTAGTCTTTGCCAAAAGCGTGGATGGGCACATCAGCCTTGTTCACATTCAACATTTGTCATTTTCAGATTGCTCATATCTTTCAAGGTTAAATTGCACCTAAAACTACAACTGTAAATCCTCATCATTAAATGCCATTCAGTGATTATATCCAATATTTTGAGAAATTATAGCCATCCCTCTGGTCATGGGGGATTTATGTTAAAAACAAAATATAAATTTCTATCTATCAATTTTGGCAGATTAATTGAGCTAAAATGAAGGTATAGATTAAATGGCAAACAACAAAGACCCACCTTTGATCAGTAACTTGCCCCCATGTAAAACCCAGAGGATGTATTATCTCCCTGCTTAACTAGATATTAGACATATATAACATACAAAAACAGCAACTAGATATTTTTTAAAAGTTGTAAAATGTGACCTGTCACCTACATTAAAGAAACAAAAAAGTAATTAAATTAAAATGACCAACTATGCATCACGATCTGAGTTATTTGCACACAAACGCTTGCTCACAGTTTCAAATTGTGAGAGACATAAATTAATAATTCTATATTTACCTATTAATGTCAGTAATATCTTCAAAGTAAATAAATTTGACAAATGCAATTCATATTCATTTTCAAAAACTTTTACCTTGGTTTTCTGTGTGATTTTTAATATTTTTGGGGAAACATATCTGGATGCAAATTATGCCAAAATACTTATTTTATGTTAACTTGATTTTGTCCTTGAATGGGTAATGCTTATGCAAAGGGTACCACCATATCAAGAATGCCTGTGAAGTGGAAAGATATGCACACCAGCTTCAATAATCAATTAACACATTGGCCGACAGCAAGCTTGGCTCTCATTCAAAATTTTCAACCTACAAATTATTTTGTATGTTCTAAAATTAATTTTCATTATTTTATACAGGAAATACAGAATGCTGATTGCATTTCTTTTATGCAATATCATAATCTACTCTGTAAAAAATCACCCGCCCTTGAGGTTTTAATTGGAAGTCCCTCGAAGCTATGCCGCCTGTCCAGCTTTTGATGCCTGTCCTGCTTGAGAGCAAGCTCAGCACCCTTTTCAGCTACAAATTTTGCAAAGCGAGAACCTTTCTGCACACCATCTGGGGATCTTTTCTCATCTTTCAAAACATCTGGTAAAAAAGGCAGAGATGGTGATGGCCTTGGAGGCGTTGGAGGTACCAATGCCCACACAGCAGATAGTAGTTCATTTGGCTTATCAATGTTGTATAATATGAACAGGTCCTTTGTGTCTGCAAAATTCAGAAGAAGAAAGAAAATATTAATGTACTCAAATGGCTAAAGTAGGCCAATCGAACTTCAAATCACGGCAAGTTACAATAGTGAGAAGTGTAAAAAGGAAATTCAACAAACAAAAAAAAATCTAAATTAAAACAATATAAGACAATAACTAGAGGCGGTTAACCAAAAACAAGTAAACCTTGGACAAGTCAGAAAAAAACCATCTAAAACAAATAACTTGAAACTAAACTCATTAATAAAATTATTGCATCTTCACCTGAAATACACTCTGAAGTTCTACAAGCTTCCCCTGGTACTTAAACAATTTTGCAACAGACTTGCTAAAATTACTTACCGCCTTTAGCAAATGTAAAAACTGACTTGAGTGCTGCACAGGGTATGCTGAAATTCAAATGAGGGATGACTGTTCCTCCACTATGCCTTGCATTACTGCAATAGAGTTTAAAATTATGAAAATCTTTGGTCAATGTACAATATAAATATACATCTTTCTACACAAACTTCCTGTCAAGGCAATCTCTGGAAACATCTTGAAAGATTATAAATATGTACCTTGTGACCAACCCAATCATTCTTCCCTGTGAATTGACTACCACACCACCACTGCCACCAGGATGTACTGCGGCTGTTGTCTCAAGCATTGCAGGATACTCCTCACTGAACTCTTCTGATATATATGGTTTTCCAGTCTTAACAACTTTTGCTACAACCCCAGCACTGACAGAAGGACAGAGATCTATGCCAAATTCAAGTAAATCAGATCTATCCTATTAGGAAACAAACTTATGAAAAAGGATAGATTAACTTATATAATTAGATTGTTACCTGAACGGGGTCCAAACAGACCATGTCCAATTACAAATGCTTTAGAACCTGGATTTGGGCATTTTTCTTCAGGAACAATAGGGCACAGATGATTTGGAACCGACTTAATCTGCAATAGTGCAATATCCAAAGGCCCTTTAGAGACATACACAACCCTGGCATCATACCAAGAACGAGGATGCACATGGTCCAGCCTCACCCGAATCCTTCTGTAGCTTCGGTAACTAAAATCCAATGTTGAATGTGTGATAAGTTGGTCACTAGAAAAAACATTCTCAAAACGTTCATTTGGAGGTGCCGCAGAATATGGTAAATCATTGCCTTGGTTGTCTTCCCGAGCATTACATTCACCAGCCAAGGGTTGTGACCTAGATTTCTCTGAATATCTGTCAAATGTTCTTTGTCTAACATCTTCATGCTTATTTAAAGGAGGTGTTTTGCCAAATCGCCAAGGCTCCAAAAGATGAGCATTGGTTAATACAAGACCATTATCATTTAATACAATACCTGATGCCCATGCTCCATCACCAACAGTGACAAGCACAATTGATGCCATGGCATGATCAATTTCACAGGAGGCACTTGGAAAAGTGGATGCAAAGCATTGAAATCCTTCTTGTTCACTGCTACAAGATACAGATTGAAACTGTTTGCTCTCTTTCTCACAAACTGGCGAACAAAGATGCGTATTCTTTTCCAGCATTCTGACTTTTTCTCGGTGCATTAATTGCAATTTTTCCGGCATTCTGAATTTTTCTGGGTGCATTAGTTGCAGTTCACCTAGGGCTGGTGCTAAAGCATCCCACGTTACCACAAGCTGCCAAAATAATCTGCATTATAATATACTGAAAGATGGCACCCAAAAGCATTTCATGTTCCCTCTTGTTTATATCCAATTACACAAATTCAAAAACATATTTACCAGGAAACTCTAGTATAGGAATGAGCACTAAGTTCCTGTTCCCATCCCTGTACCCATAATTTCAGGTGACTATCTTTACATATAATAAGTTGAACCTTTAGTCATTTACTCATGTAACCTAATTTGAATGGTGTTCCCGTCCCTGTCCCCATATTGATATCCCCATGTCTCCAGGTTACTATGTCATAAAGCCAAAGCCAGTAGGGCCTTAGCGCTGGAAAATAAAATATATGTAAAAAATAAATATAAACAATATATATTTAAGCATAGACAGGTATGGTCATTTATAAACTTCCTAAGCTTGGTAAGTGCCCTACAATTAACTGATTGTAACCTACGATTTGTTTGATGGTATGACATTTATACAAACATTCTGAAAGGCCAATTCATAAACCCGTACAAGGTCTTGTCTTAACAATTGATTATTTAATCTTACAGCTGTAGTGACCCTATAAAACATGCACATTAGAAGTTCAGACATATGATTTTGGGAAAAAACTCATACTAAACAAATCACATTGTAGATTTGGCTGAAAAAGTACAATCATGTCACTGAAGTAAATGATTATGTTTGTCTTGCTTAGAACTGGTCATATATTGTATATTCTATTCCTTGGGAAACCACCAAACAAAAGGATCATATTTACCTGAACTTCTGCACCACCACCTCTCTGTCGGAGAGGTCTAGTGAGGATCCCAACAAGATTGCCCTGGTCACTAAAAACAGGACTACCTTCCATTCCTGGATCATATAATCACAAAGACAAATTAGTAATAAAGGAATGGTTAGAATCAGATTATTGGAGAAAATTGCATAAAAAATATACATCATAGTATTCTTCCTGCTAATGGTTCACATGGTGTGATCTGAAATGTCAACTTAAAAATTTCACATTTTTTCCAATAATCTCATTCTAATGTTACATATTGCAGAAGCCTTAAAAATCTAAAGGGATCGATCCTTGACTAGCATATGATTTAAGGATCCCATTGCTACCATATCTCACCAGGAAGGCAGCGAATATCAGCCATTAATAATGATGTCTGGCTAGAAGCTGGAGGCCATGAATTAGCAACAATGCCCATTGATATGCTGATAACAATCAGCAATGTAAGATTAGAAAAAATGGAACTAAAAATTGCATGTATTTTGCATAATATGGAGGTAGTTGCCAAATAATTAAAATGCCATACACCAATTTTTATTTATTTTTTAATGCTTTCAGATATTCATAAATATATCTCAAAGAGCATCTGAATCAACTGATACTAATACTCAGCTCTTTACAAGCAACACATCCTTAGCTCTTTAAGAGTATTAACATTTAGATAACAACTTAGAAATTACTACTAGAAGCCAAACATTGGAAGACCAAGAGTCGTCACTTAGAATTTCACCTTAGATGTCACTTTGGAGATTTGACCTTAGGTCTCCACAATTAGAAGCTTATGCTTTAACCACTTGATCTCAACCACTTGGACCAATTTTATTTACAAAAGGAATGTAAAAGAAAGAAAGAAACCTGTTATGGAAATGCAATGGAGACAAGGCCCCAAATGGAGAACCTATTACTAAGAGAAAATCCCCTCTCTTCCGAGGCTCCGATATGCTTATTTCAGGCATTATCTGCATCAACATTAACCCAGTAAGCATGTCTCCCTAAAGCGAACAGAGAGTTAAGGAAGTCCAAATTAACATTTGCCAGTTATTACACAGAAAAAAGGTAGTAGTAATTTAAAATTTTAAAGATTGATATCAGTATCTTCCATGGCCATCAAAAACAACTGGTGCCTAGCATAGTTGCCAATGCCAAAAGAGCTCTCATTTGCTGCCTTATGAACATCTTAGATAAACAGACACCAGCCCTTTTACTTATAGAAAAAATCATCTTTCTGGAAATTGTAATCAATTCAATCAAACAGATATGGACCCTTAGGCGCCTTAAGAAGAAACCTATATTAATTTCCAACCCAAATCAGCTCTATTTAAACCTAGAATAGAAATATCCTCATACAGGTACATGTTTCATCATGCATTCTTAACATTAGCAGCTTTTACTAAATATTTTACCTTCAGGTTTGCTGAAGATGATACAATCAGAACTGCAATTCTTGTTGTCGCCATAGCCACAATGCCTGAGCTAGAATGACTTGATCCATCTCTTGCTGACTGATCAACATTGCTGAAGTGTTGAATTTCTTTGTCATCCTGAATATGCATATTAATTTTATCAGAGACAAGATAATGTGAGAAGTTTTGTTGGTTATAATAACAAGTCACTAAATTTTACCTTCAATGTCTGCTTCCTTTCTATTCGACTTTGAGAAATATCTCCACTCATTTGAGTGCCACTGTCTGCTGGAGCTAAAGCCCAACCTACTTCCCAAGAACTTTGTTCAGATGTGCCCCCATGAGCTTCCAATAATGCCTGTAAGGCAGCTGCAGCTTCTGGTACCTCCACCTTTCAAAATAACTCATCAATTAGAACTGGACTATATATTTTCAAGCCAGAAAGATAATTGTAGCAGAAGTTACCAATACAACAATTTCAATAATTATGGTAATCAGTAACAGAATCACAATCAAGGAATTAACATTAAAGACCTATTAAAATTCATGGGCACCCTCAGATTCTTTTGAGTGTTAACTTCTAAAACGCTGCAAATGTTGATTTTCCTCTGCCATTAAAATCTTCATTGCTGCTATTTAAACCTCTGACAATGTAAACTGTGTCCTATTCATGTGTTTTCTGCTTCTTTGTGTCTTTGGCCTTGGTGAGAGCTGCATGTCAAGGGACTTTTATAATAGCATGCTTAACTGTAGCTATGTATTACTCTGACAACTGCCATTTCAGGCATGCATTGTAAACCCTAAGCATCAAAATCACAAGTGTCATAAGCCTGAGCATAAATATTTCTGCATACCCTAAAGCTTCTAGAGCCTGAAGGAATATCAATATTTCTCAACAACTCTTTCTGCACTAACCTTTAACAATCTTTTCTGGTAAGTCCACAAGCCCTCCACTATTGATTATCCAGTGATTTGCTTTTGACTACCTACTTTTTAATTGACCAATAGATGCTTGCTCACCCTTTCAATATTAACCAATACTTCCCACAAATCATTAAGTCCAAAGATGCATGGACCATTGGATCACTTCCTTAAGTCAGGGTTGTTCTTGATAGCCACATTGTTTTGATTAAACTTTAAAGCCTTCTCTTAAGTCCTCAAATCTAATTGGTCTCTGGGTTTCATTTTTAAGTTATTGGCCCCTCTTTCTCAACACCAGAGTGGCACTAACTGTCAATTACCAAAGGGTCAACCCTGGTCAACCAAAACCATTTTCTGCCCATGTCATTATAAACTAAAATCTGATTGGTCGCACCCTTTCATCCTGAACAAGAGATGTACAACTATGTTAGCCCATTTAGGCCTCAAGCCCTCTGATCTAGGTCACCACTCATCTCCACTGTTGATCATGATGGACATGCTTGAGAGTTATCTAATCTTAAACTATTCACTGCTATTTTGCTGTTAACAATTGTGGGCCCATTCAAATAAGAGAAAAAAGACAATAACCATCAGATCTGATCTAATGGCTATTCATTGCTTTCAATGTCACTTTCATGTCATTTGTGCTTGGCATCCTCACATCTATCCATGTGTATACAGGTCACAGCATGGTCTGAATTGACTTATCCTACTCACTATTATGGACTAAACCTTATAGCTGTCAAATGTTAACCCCACAAGCCAGAAGCCACTGCTAACTATCCACATAACCCTCTGCCTCACCTTTTCACACAACCGAAGAAAGGCCCAAAACACTGCTACCCTTAGATTATTTGCATCAATGGTCTAAATTAAAATTTTGTTTCTATGGCTTCACGCCACTACCTTCCAGAAAAACCCTTGGAAGTTTATTTGAAAAGAAATCAAAATGCAGAGATATTGAAAAACAGATGAAAACACCACAAATTTTCATGGCTTCTAAAGGCAGAATTCTTTTCCATGCCTATTATTATAATGAATATCAAAGCGGTAGCTCTAAATTGTGTACAATGATCTTTGAGTAGTGAATGGTCACCATTAATATTTCAGAAAGAATACTTACAACTGTTACAAGGTTGCAGAGAATTTTTTAAAACATGGCTAATTTACATGATGGATTTGCCCAACCAAATGAGAGAGCGATGTCATTTATGCATAAAAAGAAGCCATGCAAAGTATGGTGTCAAAGAATGCATCCCAGCAGTATGTAGAAAAATAGAAAAAGGGTATTAGTAAGCAGATGCCCCAGTTATCAACAAAAAAAAATATTTTGCAATTGAGCATAGAGACTTTTTCGCAAGAACATTAAGCAAAGGAATGCAAGATTTCCTGTGAGGAACAATATTGAGAGCCAGATTGTACATGCTACCATCCAATAATGCATTCCTGCCTTGGAGTTGTTTTGCAAAGGTTTTAAATACTCTTAATAAAGAGAAGCAACAATGTAATGTCAAGGGAGATTGAATGATGCAATGTTGGGCGATGATGATGTAGCATTGGATGTAATTCCAGCTGTTTTTGCCCAAGTTTTCCAGATATTGACTTATAAATTTCTCAAGCAGCAGCAGCTCAAAAAGAATAATTGGATATGGTTTTATTTTGAAGCCAAATATGTCAAGAGCTTCAAGAGGAACATCCTCACTATCAATACTTTCCACATACCAAAATAAAGCCTCTGTTTAAGTGTACAATCTTTGCTCCCCAGCTACAAAACAAGTTATTAATGGTGTGTCAGATAATGGGGAAAGATTATGATGAATTGATTAAAGGAAAATGTGTTGTACTTGATGCTTAAGCATTCACAAGCACCAGGAAACCGGTTTAACATCACCTTGAGTGATCACTGCATTTTTTAAAAGAAATAAATTACCTTGTTTGTTCCAAAAGACCCTTGAGAATGGGATGATTACAAGATTTGCCAAGATTTTGTGTATATGAGATGGTTCTACTTCTCCATGCATGATGCCAAAATTATTGACAAAGAGGATGCTTGCCTCAAGTTCCTATGACAACTCATGTAGCCAAACTTAAATTGATATCTATTGGAAAACCATCCTGAATCAAACTACCATTTCAATTCGAAGAATTTCAATTGAGCCATAGGCATGCCTTAGAAAGACATCAACAAATGATGCTAGAATACCGACTTGACCTGGGATGGCCCAAGTAACACGACCAAGAGGGATTGTTTGCAAAGTTGAGGGGAAAAGCACATATTGCCACAAGAGCTCATGCCTATGATGAACTCAAGGATCAGGTTTAAAAAACCTCTGATGAAACAAATACTGGTGAAAAGAAGACACAATTAGATAAATAGTTATGTTTGGTATTTAAAGTTAGACAAAAACTATAAAGGATATTTGGCCAAACAAAAACTCACCAATACTCAGAGGATACTCAAGATTCAGGACGTTGCTTAAGATATATTTATAAATGGGAAGAAAGCAGAGGGAAATTAAAATAACTAAGAGATAAAATTTTGATTTTACCAACCTAATTAGAAAATCCCCTCCTGCAGAGGAAGAGTATCTTGAAGATCCTGCTGGGAACCTCCTGGATGATGAAAGGCTACAAGAAGAAAATGAACTCTTCATGAATGGTTTTTTAAAGAATTGAATGAAACCAGAACTTTCATTTCAAAGATACTAGCCAAGATTGATTAATGCAAAAAGAAAGAGGCAAACGAGAAAAACACCACAAAATCTAGAGAAAATGGTCCTCCTCCGAAGACACCAAGGAATAAACCTTTCTTTGACCCACTGTCATCTAGAAGAGCTCAAGAAAGTGGATGTTAATGACCCCAAGTTGGTCAAAACTCTCATCAAAACCAGCATAATGGTATTTGTGAATGGATGTGATGATCCTCAAATGAAATACATATTTGAAATAATTCATAACAATTGTTTATGGAATCAGAAGGCATGTACAGTAGCCACATGGTCTTGGTATCCAGCCAAGAAGAAAACAATTAATGAATTAACAGTAGATAATAGCAGGGTATTCTCATGGCTGACAAATGCATGCCAAATGGTTCGTACAAATTACAAACTGATTATATGATTAAGAATCTTGGAAACAACTTGACAGAACAAATGAGGAACTATGAAATGATCTTGCATCGATGAATTGAAAAAAGGAAAATTTGAAAACAAAACAATGGTGCGAGAAGGAATGAACAAAATGTTGCTAACCTAGCTCACAAGTTATGGCAAGAACCTAAGTCACCCCCTACTCCACACCAATCTTTACCACTTGATCCTTCGACTGACAAAGTGTAGGAGGCCTACAATAGATGAGAGAAATGGGAGAGGATTTGAAGAAAATTCTAATATCCCTCTTCACATTACACAGAAGGGGAGTATCTGATTTGACATCCACAATTTAGATTACAATGAAAGATCTTGTGAACTTAAAGGGGGTTCATTCTCTTGTGTAACGTACCTTTGTATCAGTTTTTAGATGGGTTAAAAATGAAAGAGGTAAGACACATACAGGGGAAACTTAAAGACAATATTGTCAATGACTTGAAGGCCAATGGTCATGATGCCTTTAGGTGCAATATGGAGATTCAAGACTTGATCAACCTGTATAGGTTGATTGAACAGGCAAAAGGTAAATTAAGGAAGATTGCTTCAAAGGAGGACATGCAAGATCATTGAGATTATACTCCTACAAATGCCACTACTCATTGGTCATGGTGCACACAGAATTCATAAGAAAGAGACTCTACATCATGCCAAATGACTTCCAGAAACACATTAAGTTGAGGCCATTTCTGATGCTACAATGGCAAAAGCTATTAACTTGAAAATCACAATTGAAGAGGTTATCGACAAAATATAGGTCAAGGTCTGGGGCAGTGAGACAGAAGCTCTCTTTGTTTTGATCAATAAGATAAGAGGAACCACATGGGCAACTGAGGCCATTTTAAAATTTGATCAGTTTTTCAACTTACCTCTGCCATCTTACCATATTTGTTAAATCATTCTTTCATCTGCTGGCAAAAGTTCCCTCATAAGCAAGTTATGATACAGAAAGGGGAGATTTGTATAGCACAGGCTAGCCTTCAAGATAAAGAAAAAAGCATGCATACAGAAGCTGCCACTTAACAGAACAAACCGATGAGATAACTGAAACATGGAACTCTCCAAC
The DNA here is from genome assembly GCA_007258455.2 of Sequoia sempervirens. NCBI lineage: Eukaryota > Viridiplantae > Streptophyta > Pinopsida > Cupressales > Cupressaceae > Sequoia > Sequoia sempervirens. Next base: position 16,640,871 of record VDFB02109042.1, read on the forward strand.
GCAGGACAATACTATGGCTGAAATCACAACACCATTAATCCCTATACAAGTTGTTGCTCACAAGGATGTCGAAGTTACGAGTAGTCCTCTGCTTGTTGCCACTGAAATTCCAGCAACTGCTGAAAGGATTCCTTCCCCTACTCCTACCAAATCAACCTCTGTGGAGGTTGATCCTTCTTCTAAGGCTCCCTAAGCAAACCAAATATCATGTAGTGTGGGCAATACACTAAAATTTGTCTCACCATGGTTCACCTTGAGCCATGAATATTGTAAATGGAAATTGTTATCGAAAATTAAAAGCAAAGTTTTACTCATAACTCAGTTCTTCTTTGTTGTATACAAATCCCAACTGAAGGGGTGTAATGAAAGTCAACACTTCAATACTTTGTTTACCATGGTCTCCAAAACCATAATATTAAAATCTCTTTTAAAAGGGTTCCAAAGCTTATTTGTGAATATGGACACATGTCCCACCTAGAACAGGGGCTGGTGTAAATCAAGACGGGATAGTGGAAAAGCACAGTTTTTCCCTTGGTGAGGGTCAAAAGATCAAAAGGGAAATTAACCACCAATGGTGGGATGATGAAAGATCAAAACAAAAAGCAAAGCTAGAGTTAAAGACAACCGTTAATTAACCCCTAGTGTAGCCATAATCAGGATCTTCTCCAACTATAAAGAGACTTCATCTGCAGCATGCCAACATTTGATATAGGTACTTATGTCCAGCATATTGCCATGCTTGGTAATACCTTATTGTGCATCTTCTCACCCTTCTCAACTTTCCTCTCATTTTCAGGTTGCAACATGGCAGAAGTTTTGAATGAGAACATGGAGCTGAAACTTGTTGTTCAGAGCCTTCATAGGTTTGCATAAGGAATATTTAATTAGGAGTTTGTTTCAAGTTTAAATTTAAATCATTTCATATGGTAATAAATTCCTGAAGTTCTATTAATTTCTGAAAATATCATGACTTTAATTGTTCTGCATTTTCAAATTTTAGTAGGTTAGAAACATGCTCTCTTACAACTTACATCAAAATTGCACATAAATGATGTTGCAAATTGATAATGTAGTCTATGCAAAATTTCACTACATTCTTGGTGCACTCGGAAATTTCTAATCTAATTGCTGATATTACGAGGACTAATTTTATTGTACTAAGTCCTAACTCACTCATGACAAAAATAATTTTATCTTTTATATTTTACTTTTCTTTCTTTGAACATTTTGAATTGTGAAAATGATTGATACGTTATCAATCCAAAATAAAATCAAATATTTTAGAAATAAACATTTGAAACCTCCTAATAAGTTAAGTTCATATAAACTCTCAAGTGTCAATCTGAACTTGAAAGATCATATTAATACTTGCCCTTTAAAGATAAATTTGATTCACAGATGACATCTGTAGGGCTTCAGTTGCCTTGAATAACTTAAAATGTTCTTAAATCTCTCTGCATGGTCTTCATTTAGATCTGATTTTGGTTCTTTAAAATCCTTTTAAACACTCAAGTCTCAGTCTGAGTGATAACAAGACCTAATGTACATGGCAAAGAGACAAGTTTCACGTAAGTCCACAATCCTAGTATAATGTGAACACTCAGTCCTTAACTTCAGGTTTGCCATAATTTATTGTATCTTATAAAACCACTCTAACGCTCCAAAGTTAATGTTGTTCTTTATATGTATAACATAGAGAAAGACATTGAAAGAAACTTACCAGTATAGCATCTTGAAGAACTCACCAGAGCTAGAAGATGAGCTGGTAACCACGAAAGATCATAACTACTGTTAGGATGGTCCACATCACTGTTACCAAACCTTGACGAAATCTGAATCATTAGAGATAGTTAATAATCCAGCTAGAATTGGACACGATAAATAAAACCACTGCCTTGATATACTTAACATTAAAGTATCCAGGACAAAATGATTCAATTGTTGTTTTGAAGGTTCATTTACAGTAAAGAGTTGAGAAACATCTTACCTCTGTCAAAACATCAATTTCTGCACCAGATATCAGTGTTGGAGTTCCCTAAATGAAGAATATGGGCATGCATCAAATCCACATTTAAAAACTAGATCCCCTGTTGATGTAGAATCAAGTCAAAAGGAAAAATTACTTAGTATTGCAAATAAACGTGTTTTCTGAAACCTGTGCAGTAAAACCACGTTCCTGTGAAGACAGGAAAGGCTCAATGATGGATGCACAGGTAACAACAATCAGTTCATTTGAATTTTTCACATTCTTCAACCAGCTGGAGCAACTGGGCAACAACAACCCTGAGGCAGAAAGAGTAGTGTCGCCAGATCTGAGATTCAAAATATATTTACATTAAAAAATATGCTCAAAAGACAAGGGGTTTTCTTTCTTCCAGACCTATTGCTTTTCAACCAAACACATTTATATTAAAAAAATATGTTCAAAAACAGTTTTCCTTCTTCCAGGCCTATTGTTTTTTAACCAAACATACTCATACCAAAAAATATGCTCGAAGACAAAGGGCTTTATTTCCTCCAAACCTATTATTTTTCAATCTAATTCATTCATATTAAGAATAATTCTCCAAAGACAAATGTTTTCCTTCTTCCGAAACTATCGTTTTTTAACTCGAAAAAGCCAATGTAGAATTTATCGATGCCAGTTTAACAGCAGGTAGACAGAGAAGCATGTTATTAATAACTTTTAACGACAAGGCTTTCCAATATGGCATTAAGGAAATAAGTTAGAAATACAAGGGGCTTGTCAAGCCCAAAAATAGATGCAATTTAGTGTATATATTCGAACGAGACGGACCAGAAATAACAATTACAAACTTGTGCAGCAACTCAACCAGAGCTGGAGCAAACCCTAAAAGATAATAAAAATAAATAAATAAATATATCCTAAGTGCTTTGAAAATAACAAAGCAAAGGAGGAGTAACAATCGGTGCTTACTCAGAGTGATAGAAGGCATGTTTTCGCATTTTTCTGCCCTTGGGATCCTGATGCCACAGAATAACTTCAATTTCAGTTTCTTTAAATATTATCATCCAGTTTTCATGTGCATCAGATCGACCCTCAGGTCAGAGAAAAGGAAAAACGATGCAAAATTGATTGAATTATATTTGTGGGTATTCTATAAAAAAAATGGCGAACAGCTAGCGACTTACAGGTCCGTGCACTCGCACCATGACTGCTGCTCTGCGACAATCCTCCTTCCTCTGCCTCTCCTCCATCTATACTTCTCTTCTTAAATACCTTTGCTTCCTAAATACTCGTCTTCAATATCTTTGCTTCCCAATTTCTACTCCTTATTAATCTGCATACATAGAATGATATATAAGTGATATAGCTCCCTGCAATTTCCCCCATTACATTCAATCAAAGAACCGCTGGGTGGACCCACCGCATGAAAGCAGCTGCGGCAAGAGACGTGGAGGAGCTCCAATAGCCAGGATTTGAGAGCTCTTCGAATGATAGAATATTGTGTTTGTTATTATATATTTTGGCAATCATTAGGCGAGCCTCTCTCCCAATAATTGCCAACTCTGTATTAATTTTTTCGAAAAAATTCGAGTTTTGCCTCCTGGCCTTATCTTATCTTCTGAAAGAGAATCTTTTGTTTTTATTTATTTGATTTATGACGTCAAGACGTGGCTCAACGCCTAGTTTTCTAACAAGTGGCGGTGCCTCCACTCACACGCGTCTGGTTCTCGATCGTTTCAATTTCAAGGGAAGGAGTGGCCCCCGTGCGACTTTTTCTTTATTTATAATATTTTGTAGATCTTAGCGTTCGAGAAGATCGACGACATTGATTCATTTTGTACCCTAAAAAGGAGAAAAAAACTTGATCTCTCCAGGTTTTGTTCCATATTCGGGAAAATGGTATTTGTTGCAGCATTCGATTCCCTTCAAGACTCCTTGGAAAGTTTCAAGCTAAGGACAATTGTTTTTTTAAATTTTAATTCATTGAAGATCAGATTCTGCAATGTAGAAAGTTAAAATGACTGGTTTACTTTCTTTCAGGTTATTTTGGCTTTAAAAAACTTTCTAGGTATTCTATTCTCTATGTTTAATGTTTTGTCTTGTCTTGTGAATATGATTTTATTCCATTCATTAACTTTCATTTTAACTTAATATAATAAATATTTATACATTAAAAAACTTTATCTTATAATCTTAAGAGTATTTTTAAATTGAAGAGTGCATTTTATTAATATTCTCTTTGACTTCATAGACATTAAAAAACTTTCTATTCTATTCTATATGTTTGATGATTTGTCTTGTCTCAACTTTTGTAAATATGATTCTTTTAAAAAAACAATTATGTATTAAAAATATTATGTTTATAAATTTAAGAGTACATTTTCTTAATATAAAATTGTAAAGGAAAATCCGCTTTTTCTAAGATGCTATTTAGGTTAATTAATTAATAGAATCATTATTTACAAAATTAACTTAAATAGTTGTGTTTATATAGATAAATTAGAATGGAAGAAATAAAAAGAGTGTGAAAATGACCAAAATATGTGAAAATGGCGATAAAAGAGGGAAGGTAGTTGAATTCAAGGGTGAAGAAAGAGAGAATGACAATGGTGAAGCTCAAAGTTCTAAGTTAGGATCTCCTTTCTGGGTTGGCCTCGAAAAGTTTGCTCTCACTTCAAAGAATGCACACAAAAGGGGTTGTTGTTCTCTTAACTTGGAAGACATAATCTTTGTTGTTAAGGGAAGGAAGATTAGAATTAGTAATGCCAATGTTGAAACTGATGCCATCCCTCTAATAAATATTTCAAATAAATTCTTGAATTTGAAAGTGGGAAAACTCAAGAAGCAAGCTATGATTGCGAAGTTCATTGGAATTTAATTATCAATGGAGAAAATTAAAGCATGGATCAACCAAAATTGGCATTGCCCCATCCTAGAGGTAAGCTTTTTGGCTCCAAGATTTATCCAAATAGTTTTTCAATCCGAGTATGATAAAGATATAGTGTTTAAAGATGGGTCATGGTTCATGGGCAACTTTGGTCTCTTAATCTGTGTGTGGTCGATGTAGGAGTTTATGGTGAACTTCTCAACACTCTAAGATCACTTGCAAACCAATAATAACTTCTACAAGAGAGAAATGGCAGAAATATCATGCTATGATTATGGATGCAAGATTGCCAGATTGAATATGGTAATGTACATATGATGCCTTGCTTATAAAGCAAGTTGTGAGATAGGATTAGACAAGATCTTGGCATGTGTCTTAATCATGTATAATGAGACAACTATAACAAATATTAAATGACTTAGGACACAAGCATTAAATGCTAAAAGATAACATAAGATCTAATGACAACTAAAGCTATCTAGAACCAATAACCACCAATATTAAATAAAGTGATGAAAAAGTAAATACTTCACCCTTAAATATCTCCTAGTTATTAAATGATAAACTCACTTTATTACCCTAAGCAAGATTAATACAAGTGTAGGAAGAACCTATAACTAAGGGAAAATAAATTTTAACCCACTAGAAAAATAAAAATCTACACCAACACCCTCCTTAAACACAACTTAGGAGGATGTAAGAGATGATGGGTCTATTTAGGCCCAAAGTGCTCTAAAAAGTCAGCTACCCTCAAGATCTGGCAACTAAAACAAGCTCAACTTGAAACATTTATAGATCAGTCAAAACATGATGAAAATTGACGAAATGAAAGGAAAACCTGATTTTCTCTAGCGCCCTCGATTCAACTATGAGGTCCTTAAAGCCCCCACTCACACCAAGCAAAAATTTCATGTCAAGATTGGTCCCTCAGATTTGGGTAGAAGTTGATAGTACTAAAGCTTTGATACCATGTAGGAGTTTATGGTGAACTCATCGACACCCTAGGATCACCTACAAGACAATAATAACTTTCATAAGAGAGAAGTGGCAGAAATATCATGCTATGATTATGGATGCAAGATTGTCAAATTGAATATGAAAATATACATATGATGCCTTGCTTATAAAGACAAGTTGTGAGATAGGATTAGAGAAGATCTTGACATGTGTCTTAATCCTGTATAATGAGATAACTACCTCAACAATTATTAAATGACTTAGGACACAAACATTAAATTTCAAAAGATAAGATAAGATCTAGTGACAACTAACACTATCTAGAAATATTCCCTCCTAAGACCTAAGTGCACTTAACATGTAAATAGGACCTAGATAGGTAAAACACCTATTTACACCAATAATCAACTGGTTTTGATCCGCATAGGGAGCTCATATAGGGGTCCCCTTTGGGTTAGATTATATAAACTACCACAAGAATTATGGTTGGAAGAGGTTTTTAAGCTTTTTGGTGATACCCTTGGAGAATATGTGTTTGCTCCAATACGACTGGGGTTAAACAATTTGCCACATATGCAAAAATATGTGTCAAGATGGATCTTTGCAAACTAATCAAGCACTTTGTATTGTTGTCTTCTACCCTTGGGGAATGACACCAAAAACTAGATTATGAATGTTCGCCATTAAGATGCTTCAAATGTTGGAAGATTGGACATTTGACAAGGAATTCCAAAGAAAGGGAGTAATGAAGAATTTTTGCAGAAGAAGGGAGATGAGGTAAACATTAGCTTGATTCTCTAGAGAAAGAGGCCTTAGTGGAAGTGAGACAATCCCTGCAAGCCTACATTCTCCAGATAATATCATTCTCAAGGAGAGAGATTTGAATACCTTCTCTATTGATGGATTGGAACTAGGTGAAATGGGGCATTCAAGCCCCATCAATCATGCTTTTGTAAGAACAAAGGAACCAAGGAATCTTGGCTATGGAGTGGATATCATAATAGAGAATTTAGAGAACAAGGAAAAAATTGAAGACCGGATCATAGTTACAGGCAGTGATAGAAGAAATGGAATCAAAAGCATCCCCATGTTGGATGCTAGTGGTTGCAACATCAAGGGGAGAAAAATGGATATGAATAATGCTGAAATGAAGGCTCTTGAGGATTTGGAAAGAGACACCTAGGCCTCTATGAGGAGCTTTGTCAAAGCTGGAGGCGATCACCTCCTTGGAACTAGAAGACAATAAAGGCAATACACTAGAATATATGTGATCTCAATGGCCCGAAGAGACACCGCTTTCTTAAGCAATTCATAGAAAAGGAGATTCTACACATTATGTTAATTCAAGAAACAAAAATAAGTGGAGATAGTGTCAAAGATCTTATTTTGAAGGTATGGAGGAATGGAGAAGGTATCATGGTTGACATAATTGGTACAGCTAGGGGCTTGGCAATTGTGTGGAACAAAAACAAAAGCTTTGGATCTTTGGTGACTCAATTTTCCCATTTTGTTTCTATGTAATTTTGGATGTAGTAAATAACTTTTCCTTTATTCTTTCCAATGTTTATGGGTCTAACTCAATTGGAGACATAGCAAAGTTGTGAGAGGATTTGAAAGATTTTAGACACTTGTATCCCAATGAGAATTGGGTTTTAGAGGGTGATTTCAATGTTATTCTATGCCCTAAAAAAAGGTGGTAGAACCATGCTCTCTATTGGTTCTTTGAACTTTAGGATTTTTTGAAGTGATGTGGCCCTAGTGGACATTGCTCCTAAATTTGGTTTGTTCACATATAATAATAGATGAAGGGAGGTGGACAAAAATTTATGTAGACTATAGGTTTTTGGTATCTTTTAATTGCCTACTCCCTCTTGCTCTTTATTTCTAGGGTCATTCCCTTTGGTGGTTTTGATTACTGATAAATGGAATTGATTTGAATAATGGTAAAAGACCGCTTAGGTGTCCTTTCAATATAGAAGCATTTTTGTATGAACATGAAGACTTTGAACTTGCCCTCACTAATTGGTGGAAGGTTGAAGTGAAAGGTTGTAATAGACACATCCTTCAAAATAAGCTAGTTGAAGTGAAAAAAACAAGCACCAATAAAATAGAGCAAAGAAGTTATGGGAAATTTGTTTGAAGAGAAGGGTAAAGTGAAAACTGAGCTATAGTAGATTGAGGTAGCTATCTCCTGTAATGGTCTTAATGATGAGCTTAGGAACTCAAAGTTATCATAATGGGAAAAATAGACAAGTTGTTGCACATGGAAGAGATCATTTAGCATAAAAAATTAAGAGTGAAATGACATAAGGTTGGTGATGGCAATATAAAATTCTTCCATTTATCCACCAATATCAGAAGAAAATGTGATAAAATTATGAGCATCCAATTAAATCGATTAGTTTTGTACCAAGAGGGGGTTAACTTTTTCAAAAATTTACTTAGTTCTACTCCTTAGGAGGACTTGGATGCACAAGGTTACTTGATCAACAATATCCCTACCATTATCACTGAAGAGAATAATTACTATTTTTCTAAAACCTTTCTCTTTGGAGGAGATCCACTTTGCTACCTTTTCCTTAGGTGGTAGGAAGGCTCTTGGCCTAGATGGGTTCTAGGCCGACTTCTTCCAAAGATTCTAGGATATTGTGTTTGAGGATGTTTGGAAGACAACAAAAGAATGTAGAAGTAGAAGGTCAATTATCAAGTCTTGAAATAGAACCTGTTTGGCACTAATTCCAAGGTAAAAATCCTAAAATTATTTAATGAATTCAAATTGATTGCATTGTGCAATACATGTTGGAAAAATTATTGTCATTGATGTCAAAGGTGATCGACCCATAGGTGAAGGAAAAATTAAAATTAAATGATATGTGGATCGACCTCCCCTAAATGTGGTGCCCATTTCTAGTGGGTTTGGAAATTAAAAATAAATTAATTTATATTTGGAAAGAGGGTCAACCCCCTTAGAGAGTTGCATCCCACCTTTAAGAATAAAAATCATAGTTGATGTTGGGTCAATCCCCTTTGAAGAGTCACCCCTCTTGGGTGAAGATTTATGAAAGTATGTATAAATATAAAGTTGTGAGATGGTTCAAAAGTAATCAATTCAAGGAATATGTGTTATACGAAGAGCAGGACTAAAAAGCTATTCAAGCATATTCATAAGACATATGTGAGTAGATTTATAGCAGCAATTTTGTGAAGGGAAAAGAAGTGACACAAGCAATACCATGGTAGTTTATGAGAATATTTCATGAAGACATTATTGCAGATTTTATGAGGAAATTATTGCCAAATTTTTGAAGACATTAATTGCCAATTTGTGCAGACTATATTGCAGATCTACAAAAGGGAGTTTGGCAGTTTTATGAGAAGGTGTTAGAGAAAATCTAAGAAATTGTAAATAAAAATTATTGTATTGTTCTTGTGGAGGTTGGAGCCTCTTATTGAAAGATATTGGAGTCTCTTGCTGAGTTGGTGCTCAATGATGGGGATTCGAGTCTCTAGTAGTTTGGTGCCTATGAATTTTGTAAGAAGATTTATGCTAGTAATATTTTTCCATGGTTTTCTCCTATAAGGGTTTCCACGTAAAATTGTGTGTCTCTTGTGCATGCTCTTAATTTCTACATCTTGCATGAATGATATTGTTATGGATAATTAGGGGTTGAATTAATTTTGCTATGCTTAATTAAGGAGTAAATTTTTCATCTATACTGATTCGCCCCCCTCTTAGTATAAGTGTGTGTTTCATCAATTGGTATTAGAGCAAGTTCCTTTGGACTTAACCTAACCATTTGAAGGTAGATCTTGGAAGCACACATGGTTGAAGGATTTGGATTTTTCTCAAATAGGGCACCACTATTTGATGGATCGAATTATACTTTCTGGAGCATAAGGATGGAGGGATACTTGAATTCCCTAGGATATGATATTTGGTAATTTGTCAAAGTTGTTTAAATACTCCCCCTACAATCACAATAATGGATCAAGTTGACAAGAAAGCAAGCGAGAACAATGCCAAAGCCAAAAATGAATTTTGTGTGGATTAGCCGAATCAAAATCTGTGAAGGTTATGCATTACAAATCAGCTAAAGATATGTGGGATAAGTTGAAACACATATATGAAGGAGACGATAAGGTGAAGAATGCCAAACTTCAAACCATAGGAGACAATTTGAAAGTTTGAAGATGAAGGATGAGGAGGATATCGCCGCCTACTTGCTTCGTGTGGATGAAATCGTCAACACTATCTGTGGACTTGGAGAGAAGGTCGAGGAGGCAACAATTGTTTGAAATATTTTGAGATCTCTTCCAATGAGATTTGATGCAAAATTTTCCACCATCAAGGAGATGAAGGATCTAGACACTTTGAAGATGGACGAACTGCATGGGATCCTTAAGAAATATGAAATGTGGATAGAAAAGAAGAAGCCATCAAAATGAGAAGTCACTTTTAAAGCATCCAAGAAGATGAAGAACAAATGATATACATCGAGTGAAAGTTCAAGTGATGAAGAAGCACACCTTGTAAGGAAGTACAAGAAAGGATTTGACAAACATCAAGATATGTCTACTCTTAAATGTTTTAATTGTGGTAGAATAGGTCATTTTGCTTCCAAATGTCCATAGGCCAAAAGTGAAAGTAGTGAAGAAGAAGAAGCATACTACAAAAGGAAATGAAAGAAACATCATTACAACAAAAAAAGAGTGCACGAGGGAAACAAGGAAAAAAGAACTTTCGAAGACATAAAAAGAGTCTCTACATTCAAGAAACAACTTGCTCATCCAAAGAAAGCAATAAAAGCTACTTCAACAATGGTCTAGAGGAGATCCTCTTTATAGTGATAGAGAAAAAGGAGGAAAACAAAAGATAAGAAGATTCAAAAGAACACACTGAAGATGATGAAGAAGAGGATCTTGAGAAGGAACTACAATTTTCCTACAATAAGATTAAGAAGCTCAAGAGAAGGAATTTGAGACTAAAATCACGACTTCAAGAAGATAGTGGAACTAAAGTAAAATTGTCTCAAAGTCTTGAAGAATCAGAGAGAATGATCATAGATTTGAAGGTTCAAATTGAGGAAGCAAAGAAAATTGAAGAAGGTGTAAGATATCAACTAAAGGAAAAGGAATTGGAGTGCAAGAAGTTGGAGCTTGAAGTTGTTTCCTTAAGGAAGGAGTTGGAAAAATAAAATCAAAGCATGAAGTATGAAGAAAGCACCAAAATCCTAGAAGATATTATAAACTCCCAAAGATCGCCTTTTATCAAGAAAGGTCTTGGTTTTGAGAAAAAAATAGAAGAAAATCAAAAGAAGGTTCATACTTCAGGGCCATAGAGTTACCAAAGAAGACAAATGAAGAAAAGTTCAAAAGTTATGCAAATATATTCTCAAAGGCTCCATAAATGATGGTAGTTCAAAGAAGAGAGAGAGTAATACTAAGAAAATTAACATTTCTCACAAAGACAACAATGAAGGCTTCAAGAGACCATTCCCCCAAAGGAAAGCATAAATGAATAGGTTCCAATATTATTTTTATGGCTATTGTTTCTATTGCAATAAGTTTGGTCAAAAAGAAATAGATTGTAGAGCTCATGCAAGGAAGGATTTTGGTTTCCTAAAGAGAAACTATAATCCATTTTCCCATCTAATGGATTATAATACAATATGCTACAAGTGCAATAATTTTGGCCATACAGAATGTTCCTGTAGAATTGACTTTGTTGAACCTCTAAAAAAAACAAAAAGGAGGACGTTCTTGACAAACCAAAAGAAGAATCTACAAAAAAATTGGAATAAGAAGTAGCTTGGTACAAAGGAAAAATCCATGCTTGTACAAGCAACCCTCCATGCACAAAATGAATAAAATTAGTGGTACATTGATAGTGGTTTCTCAAGACATATGATAGGGGATAAAAGAAAGTTCATCACTCTGAAGGAAATTAATGGAGGCACTGCAAAGTTTGGAGATAATGCTACGACAAGAATCATAGAAAAAGGAACTCTTAGCTTAAAAAATGGAAAGACAAGGATAAAAAATGTATTATACATTGAAGGGTTGAAACACAATCTTCTAAGTGTGAATAAATTGTGTGATCAAGGAAACACTCTCACATTTCATCCAAGTGGTTGTGAAATAAGAAAAACAAGAACATGAAAACTGGTTGCAGATGCTAATAGGACTGCAAACAATCTTTATACTATTAGTGAATTCAAAAGAGAAAAGTGTTGCATGGCACAAGAAGATGAGAGTTGGTTATGGTACAAAAGGATGGGGCATTTAAGCTTTGACAACCTTGTGAATATTAACCATAAGCAAGCTATAAGGGACATGCCAAGGATAGAAAATCCATCTAATATGATCTACAAATAGTGTTGATTTGGAAAACAAACAAGATCGAGTTTCAGATTAAAGAAGTATTCTACATCAAGGCCTTTGGAACTCATTCATACCGATTTATGTGGGACAATAAGGAGACAAATCTTATAAGGTGAGAGCTACTTCATGTTATTAATAGATGATTATTCTAGGATGACTTGGATTACCTTTATCAAAGAGAAATCATAAGCTCTTGAGAAGTTTAAGATATTTAAAGCTCTGGTAGAGAATGAAACTGATTTCAAAATCAAATGCCTTAGATCATATAGGGGAGGAGAATTCACCTAGAATGAGTTTGAAGATTTTTGTGAACAACACAAAATAAAAAGACAATATTCAGTTGCAAGGACTCCACAACAAAATGGAGTTTTTGAGAGGAAAAATAGGACAATCCAAGGAATGGCAAGAGTAATTTTGAATAGTCAAAGCTTACAGACACCTTCTAGAGAGAAGTGGTGCATACAATAGTTTATGTTCTAAACCAAGCACAAATTAGGGTACACAATAACAAACACCCTATGAATTTTGGAAGGAACTTAGGCTTGTGTCAATGAAGTATTTTAAAGTGTTTGGAAGCAAATGTTACATCAAGCGAGATGACGAAGACTTGGGAAAATTTTATTTTGTGTGATGAAGGCATCTTCCTTGGATATTTCACAAGAAGCAAAGCCTACAGATGCTATAATAAAAGATTACACAAAATTGTTGAAATTGCAAATGTGAGAGTTGATGTAGAAAGGCAGTAAAGTGAAATAGTTCAACAAGTTGATCATCGAGAAGATAGCGTTAAAGAAGAAGAAGTAGAGGAAGAAGATGAAAATGGTGAGGTTGAACAAGGAAATCCAAAAACCCCATCTAGAGCACCAGCCAAGACCCCATCCAGAAAATATAATCATTGGTGATAGAGACATAAATCCAAACAAGGAGGAGATGAGCTAGTTCATCTGAACATGCAAACTTATGCTTACTCTCTAAAATGGAACTAAAGAATTTTACAAAATCAAGTCAAGACAAGCATTGGATAAAAGCTATGAAAGAAGAGTTGGATCAAATTGAGAAGAATGAAACTTGACAACTTGTCCCAAGACCTAAGGATAAAAATATGATTAGCACAAAGTGGGTATTCAAGAACAAGTTGAATGAAGATGACCAAGTTGTGAGGAACAAGGAAATATTAGTATGCAAGAGATACACTCAAGTTGAAGGGATTGATTTTGAAGAAACTTTTTCCCTTGTTGCTCATATGGAGGCTATAAGGATGTTCTTAGCATTTTCCTGTTTCAAGAATTTCAAAGTCTATCAAATGGATGTCAAGTCAACTTTTCTTAATGGAAACTTGGAGGAAGAAGTGTATATTGAATAGTTGGAAGGATTTCTTCTAGGAGAGAGCAAAGACTATGTATATAGACTAAAGAAGGCACTTTATGGGTTGAAACAAGCAACTAGGGATTGGTACTCAAGGTTGGACAAGTATCTACAACAACAAGACTTCAAAAAGTGATGCAGGAGCATCTGAGTGCATGAACAATCCTACACACCCAAAAGAATGTTTATTTTAATTCCTTGTGTTTTATTTTGTTTTACTTATAGGCACATTTTATTTATCTCTTCAACCCCTTTGGCATAGTATGGTTTAATGTTTGGTGTGAGAAAAATCAAATGGTTAATTATTGCTTCTTGGTAATTGTTTTAATTTATGTGTATTTTTTGATTTTCCAAAAAGGCAAAGCCCCACGCCCAGACCTATGAGTGGGAATTTAATGCATTTTGTAACTCCATTTGAAGAATTTGAAAATGCCTTGTTGAGTAAGATTGAAAAGAGAGGCGTTGAGGGAGTGGAGAGAGTGGATTGAGAATCGAGAAGGAAAATTTTGAAAAGGAATTGAAGGCTCTTTCCAGGAAAAAGAAAACCCACTCCCAACAAGGAGAAAGTGGGGAAATGAAGTTTGATTGTAGGAAAGGGGAAAAGCCATGCCCAAATTTCCAGGAGAGATTTGAACAAGAAAAATAATGAAGAATATGTAAAAGAAGAATGTATTGAAAGGAGGGACAATACTTTGTTGTCCGAAAGATGAATTTCATTGAATTTGATGTGTGTTGTAGGTGCTTTTTGCTGGTGTAAAGAGTTGTGTTCAAATTTTGTATGCTTGTAGATGATTTTCTTTGAATATGTGAAGTTTGCACATGCTCTCCTATAGATAGTTGTTGGAAGAGTGACATTATTTTGTAATGTTTGAAATATTTGTACCTTACATGTATATTGCAGCCATTCTAAATTTAAATGAAATTTCAGATTTTATCTTCATTTGGTTGTTGTTTGTGTTATCCAATAGGTTTAAAAGTTTAATAGGCTATAACAATTGACAAACCTGTGGATTCTCAATTGTTGAGCTACACCATTTGGTATCAAAGTGGGTTGAAGAAGAAGAAAATAAGTTATGGCATACAAAGGATGTGGGAGAGGGAGAGCACCACGAGGAGAAGACAATACAATTGTTATGGAAATATTGAGAGGAATAACAACACACCTAAAGGCCATAGAAACCTCACAACATAGAGGGATTCATTTAGAGGATATTATTGAAGAAGAGGAAGAAGTTGTAGAAGTTGCAAAGACAAAAAGAGGAGATGCTCAAGAGGAGAGGTTCTTGCAAGCATTGTCCAAACTAGGAAGCAAACCAAAAATGGATCGACCAAGTTACAGTGGAAGTTTGAACTTAGAAGAGCTCATTGATTAGATTGCAGAGATGGAGAAATAATTTGATTTAGAAACCATTTATGATAAAAATAAGGTGAAGTATGCTTGCGCAAGGTTGAAGGGACATGCATCCCTGTGGTGGTATCAAGTGCAGATTGAAAGATAGGGGAAAGGAAAAGAAAGATTAAATCATGGGAGAATATGATTACAAAGTTGAAGGATAAATTATTTCATGTAGATTGTCATATTAGTTTGTTTAAGAAACTTCAAACTCTTAAACAAAGATATTTGAATGTCATGGAGTACACAAAATAATTCTACAAATTGGGCATTCATGTTGGACATGTTGAAGATGGTGAATAATAGGTTGTAAGGTATGTGAATGGGAACTGTAGATTGCTATCCAAGATGAACTTAGTATGGTTATGATAAGAACAGTGGAGAAAGCTTACCAATGTGCTCTGAAGGCAAAGGAAAAGTTATTAGGAAGGCAACAAAGTAATTCTAGAGGAAAAGGAGAAAATCTAAGAAGTAGAGAATAAATAAATAGTGGAAGAGGACAACCAATAAAGGAAGGAGAGGCGAGCTAGTCTCAAACAAATTATGGCTCAAATGTGAGTGAAAGAGGAGATTCCTTCAGAGGAAGAGGGGAAACTTTAATAGGAAGGGGAGGTTATGGAAGAGGATATTTAGGAGTTTGTTTCAATTGTGGAGAGGATGGCCATAGGGCATTTGAATGCCCACAAGTGCAACAAGAGGATGGGAAAAATAGGATTGGGAGAACATTACCGTAGAGGCTAAAGAAGAAAATGAATTAGGAGACCTAGAGGATGGAGAAGCTCTTATGCTGAGGAGAGTGCTCTTAAAGCTAGAAAAGGAGCAACGAGGACCTACACAGAGGAGGGGTTTATTTAAAACCATTCACAAAGAAAGGGAAAGTGTTGAACCATTATTGTGGATAGTATTAGCACGAATAATTTGGTATCTCAAGAAATGGTGGAGAAACTAAGTTTGGAGAAAACAAAACATCCAAACCCCTACAAGGTCACGTGGTTGCAAAAGGGCCATCAGCGTCTAGTGAATGAACAATGTCCAATAAGTTTTCATATTGGAAATCATAGAGATGAGATTATGTGTGATGCAATGCCTATGGATGCTTTTCATATTATTTTGGGTAGAACATGGCAGTATGACCAAAAGGCCATACATGATGGTGAATCAAACACTTACACAATAACCAAAGATGCAAAAAAAATGTTATTACACTAGTGAAAGAAAAAAGAAAGAAAGTGGGAAGTGACACTAGAGTATGTATAATTCTGAGAAAATAATTTCTAAAAGAGATACAAATGGAAGAGATGAGTTATTCCTTGGTTTCTCATCCAAAATAAGTTTGGAAAATGGAAGAAGAGCAGGAAATAACCATGGAGATCAAAGGTATGGTGAAGGATGAAGCACAAAAACCACTCCTTGATAAGTTTACAATTGTTTTAGATGAAATTTTAGATCATTTGAAACATGTTAGAGATATTTTACAAAGGTTAAAGGAAGGGAAGTTGTTGGATAACCTTAAGAAATTTAATTTTATGAAAGAGAAGTTACAAACAAGCACCAAGAGGCACAAAGAGCATGTTGATTTAAGGAGAATACAAGAATTTAAGGAGGAAGACCTGATTTTAGCTCACCAACGAAAGGAGAGGTTTTTGAAAGGAAAAAGTGGGAAAAGTGGGAGTGTTTCATATATCCATGACACAACACGAAGGGTGCAACAACTACCATAAAATAAGAATAAGGAAATTGATAAAGTGATGAATTCAAGAACAATCAAGAAAACATCGAGCAAAGAAAACATGGAGTATTTGATCAGATGGAAATGAAGGAAGATGGAAGGAGCAACAAGGGTTTGGAAACCTAAATCAAGATGAATTTTTATGAGCCTTCACTCATGAAACAATCTCTTACTTGAGTTGTTTCATGCAGGAGCATCCGGGTGCATAGAAAATCCTACACACCCAAAAACATGTTTATTTTAATTCCTTATGTTTTGTTTTGTTTTGCTTGCAGGCACATTTTATTTATCTCTTCAACCTCTCTGACATGGTAATGTTTCATGTTTGGTGTGAGAAAAATCAAATGGTTAATTGTTGCTTCTTGGTAATTATTTTAATTTGCCAAAAAGGAAAATCCCCACACCCAAGCCTATGAGTGGGCATTTGAATGCATTTTGTAACTCCATTTTGAAGAATTTGAAAAGCCTTGTTGAGGAAGATTGAAAAGATAGGAGTTGAGGGAGTGGAGAGAGTGGATTGAGAAGCGGGAAGGAAAATTTTGAAAAGGAATTGAAGGCTCTTTCCAAGAAAAGGAAACCCCATGCCCAACAAGGAGAAAGTGGGGAAATGAATTTTGACTATAGGAAAGGGGAAAAGCCACGCCCTGATTGCCAAGAGAGATTTGAATAGGAAAAAGAATGAAGAAAATGTAAAAGAAGAATGTATGAAAAGGAGGGACAATACTTTGTTGTCTGGAAGATGAATTTCATTGAATTTGGTGTGTGTTGCAGGTGCTTTTGCTGGTGTGAAGAGTTATGATTATATTTTATATGCCTAAAGATGATTTTCTTTGAATGTGTGAAGTTTGCACATGCTCTCCTATAGATAGTTATTGTAGGAGTGACATTGTTTTGTAATATTTGAAATCTTTGTGCCTTCATGTATGTTACAAGCGATCTAAATTTAAATGAAAATTCAAATTTTATCATTATGTGGTTGTCATTTGTGTTATCAAATAGGTCTAAAAGTTCAATAAGCTACAACAATTGACAATCTTGTGGGTTCTCAATTATTGAGCTACACCATTGGTATGAGAGTGGGTTGAGGAAGAAGAAAATAAGTCATGGCATATAGAGGACATGGGAGAGGGCGAGTAACACAAGGAGAAGGCAATAATGGCATATAGAGGATGTGGGAGAAGGAAAGCACCACAAGGAAAAGACACCTCCAAAAATGGCCTCCCCTATCCTGAGCATGGGGTTTCATGCAACTCCCAAAATTTAATGAATTTCAATTTCCAACACCTCCATTCCCAATTACAATTAAATTTAAATTCAACTTGGATGACTTCAATTTCAAGGAATTTGAAATAAAATGAAACTCATGACTGCAAGACACAACTAACAAGCCAAAACAAAAAGAAAAACAAAGGAAAAAAAATTAAATATTATTGGTGTGC
Source organism: Sequoia sempervirens (assembly GCA_007258455.2). Classification (NCBI taxonomy): domain Eukaryota; kingdom Viridiplantae; phylum Streptophyta; class Pinopsida; order Cupressales; family Cupressaceae; genus Sequoia; species Sequoia sempervirens. The sequence continues at coordinate 16,658,991 of VDFB02109042.1, forward strand.
AAGATTATCCATCTGAATGCTCCTGGAAGATTACTACCTCAAGAGAATTAGGACTATGTAGACTAAAGAAGGCAATCCTTTAGTCTACATACATAGTCCTCGTTCTCTGATGTAGATCAATGACTGAGAATCCAAAAGGGATTTTCAACTGTTCCAACAATTTCTCTATAAAAACTTAACTTTTAAAACACATGAATTGTAGAAAAAATAAGAAATAGATATAGCAACCCCATAAATTAAAATTCAAACAACTCTGAAACTGCACTCAAAGCTCATGGTAGACCTTTTTTTAAAATTATTTTGAACCATCAAAATAATTCCTTTAAAATTACAACTGTGTGGGCTGCTCCCACATGTCTTTCTCTATCTCTTCTTTAGTCTACATACATAGTCCCCATTCTTTGATGCATATCAACGACTAAGAATCCAAAAGGGATCAAGTCAATAATTGCAATAATTTCTCTCACAAAACTTCAACTTTCAAAACACATAAATTGCAGCAAAAAGCATGAAAAAGCAACCTTTTATTTCATGGTGCACAATACATGAAATCTTATAGTGGAGCAATCCTAAAGATGAAGGCTAAGACTAGCAACCAGAATCAAAGCCCAATCCAAACTCTGTCTCAGAGAATTAAAAAAAATAATATCAAAAACCCTTTTTCATGAAGAAAACCAATTACACATAAATCCAAATTTATAGAAGTAATTCTAATTTTCAAATTAAACTTGCATTACTTACAACAAAAAGCTACAGGAAATCATCTAATCACCACCAAAACATTGATGTGGACAAGATTTCCCACAAAACCATTACAAAAAAATCTAATAGCTTTAACCCAGCTACAAACATCAACAAATGCAGCTCCAAATCTCTGATAAACTATTCATGGATGTCAAGGCAAGTCTTCTTTCATTTTCTACTTCAAAACTTTGTGATTTTTCTCACTTTCAATCCCTGGTGTAGACTTTCATCCTAAGTGTTGGATTTTCTTCATAAATCAATCCTAAAACATGTTTTTACCCTACATTTTCTAGGTGTGGATTCCTCCTTTTTCCTCCCTTCTTCCGTTACCTACAAGAATTTTTAATTCATTTGCTAAAAATATTCTCCATTCTATATCACCCCACTACTTTCACCCTTGGCACCCATACCCACACCAATTTTAATTTTAATGCAAAATTCAAATTCCAGAGGAGTTACAAGAAGCCCAAAATAGCCTCCACTTTTCTGGACGTGGGATTTCTTTCTCCTCTAGTTTGGTGAATAAATATTTCATTTATGAGCCACTAAACATATAAAAATCAAGCCTTTGGTGCCATATATCCAATAGGTATTAGAATTTGATTTCAAAATTGTTGGAAATGTGTGAAAAGTGCTCCAAAATCATGCCTACAAGAAAGCACCTCAAAAATGCAAAATTTAAGAAACCTCATTTTTTTGGTGTGCAAGATTGCCCATGCACTCTGATGCTCCTGCATCAAACAACTTAGGTAGAAGAAATATTTCATGAATGAAGATAAATAATATTTGAAAATCATATGTTTATTTTGGATCCATCATTCTTCTTTATTTTTCTGAAATTTCTTCACCTTATCTTGAACCTTCATGTCTCTCCCTTCTTTCATCCTTCCTCTATTTCTGCCTCTCTTAAAATTTACCTCACTATACCATAATTCATTCTCCCATTTTATCTTATCATCTTCATCAACTACATGTGAATTGGCTCTAACAAATTCATGGAAATCAATGAATTGAGTTTGTACATATTCTCACCTATTTCTCCTTCTTCCTCTTCTTCCTAGAGGCCAACACAATGAATAAGATCTCACAACAACTTAGCTTGTAATTTTTTTTTGCTGCATCTAACCACTCCCTCTCCACATTATTCTCGTATTTCGTTTAAACAATAATTGGCTTCAACATCATCATTAATAGATTTAGAAAAATTGTCAATTACCTCACTAATCATCTCTTAATTTGTTGTTATAATATCATTTTTAAGCTCCTCATATCCTTCCACTTTAACTAAGTTATTTGTATGCAAATCAACATCAAAAAATTCACAAAACTCAATTTTTACCTCTTCATTTTCTGTTGTAGCTTTCACTCCACTTTCCACCAATGCTAACCATCACTCTTCAATTGCTACAACTTACATTAGTATGTCATCTTCTTCATTATTCTCTACTGCCCCTTCACCTCTTTCACTTGAGACATTTTCCATGCATTCTTCTTCACATTGTTGTCCCAAAATTTGAATTTTTTCCACATCCTCATTAAGACCAAACTTTTTTGCAACTTGACTATTCTCTATCTCTCCAACTTCACCCTCTTCTTCTACAACAATACTATCATGTATGTTTTCTTACTTCTCTATTGTTGCCTTGACTTTTCCTTCACAAATTATTTCTTCCACATCCTTTATGCCTTCATCTTCACCTTTTCTTTGTCATCTCTAGTTCCTACAATTAATACCATTTGATAAAAACAAGTTTTTAAAATTACCATAGCCCACTATGATTGTTTTCTCCTCTTTCTTTCTCCATGATTTCTCTTTGCTTCTCTTGTTTTCTTGATTTATTTTTTCCATAACTGGGTGGGTTGCTCCCGCATTTTCTTCTTTCCATAACCTTCCTGTCATAGGATTGTAGCAATGCATATTTTCATCTTTCTTCTTATTTCCCTCTTTACCCATTCTCTCTATTTCATAAGAGATTTCTAGCTCTTCTCCTTCTTCTAGATGGCATTCCACCTTCTCTTCAAGTTTTTCAACTTTACACCTTTCAATAGCCATCATACCCTTTTCACGTAATCTTTGTTCATGCTTTCTTTTAGCCTCTTCAAGTTCTTTTCTTTGCTCCATCTCTATCATGTCCAATCTAGCTTCTATCTTCGTTAATTCTCCAATAATCCATTTTGTAAAACTCTTTTCTTTTCACTCTTCCATAGGTAAAATCCTCACAAACCTTCTCATGACCCATCTTGTCCTCTTCTTCAAGTACATCTTTAGAGACTTGCAAGCTCCTCTGCAATTACAAGTACTCCTTGCAACAAACTCACAACTACATTCAAAGATTTTGTGCCTCCTTCTCTACGCTCTACAATTATAGGTCCTCTCTGCAAAAAAATCTCTAGGAATCAAGCCCTCTGTAGTTATAGGCCTCCTCTTGCTTGCAATAAACTCTTCTAGAACTCAATTCCTCTACGGTTATATTATCCTCTTCTGGAAAAAACTCTCTCTAGTGTTTTCTCGAGACACCTTCAAGCTTCCTCTCATTAACCTTTTTCACAAACTCATCTCTAATCTCTCACAGTGAGATTTTCTCTTCACAATTATTTGCAACTTTCTATCTCCTCAATCCAACAATCATTCTACACTGATACCATTTGATGCATGCCAACAACTGAGAATCCAAAAGGGATTGTCAATCGTTGTAGCAATTTCTCTCATAAAACTTCAACTTTCAAAACATAAGAATTGTAGCAAAAAGCATGAAAAAGCAACATTTTATTTCATGATACATGATACATGAAAAAATCTGAAAGTGGAACAATCTTTAAAATGAAGGCTAAGACTAGCTACCAAAATCAAATCCTAATCCGAGCTCTATCTCAGAGAATTAAAAAAATCAACATCAAAATATTGCTATAGGCAAGATTTCCCACAAAACCATTACAAAAAAATTCTAATAGCTTCAACCCAACTATAGGCATTAACAAATGCAGCTCCAAATCTGTAATAAATCATTCATGTCCATGCCAAGACAAGTCTTCTTTTATTTTCTTCTTCAAAATTATGATTTTGCTCACTTTCAATCTCTGGTGTAGATTTCCATCCTAGGTGTTGGATTTTCTTCACAAATCAATCCCAAAACATGTTTTTCCCCTACTTTTTCTAGACGTGGATTCCTCCTTTTTCCTCCCTTCTTCCTTTGCCTGCAAGAATTTTTAGTTCATTTGCTAAAAAAATTCTCCATTCTATTTCACAGCCCCAATACTTCCACCCTTGGTGCCTATACCCACACCAATTCAAATGTTAATGCAAAATTCAAATTCCAGAGGAGTTACAAGAAGCCCAAAATAGCCTCCAATTTTTTAGGCATGGGATTTTTTTCTCCTCTAGATTGGTGAAGAAATATTTCATTTATGATCCACTAAACACATAAAAATCAAGCCTTTGGTACCACCTATCCAATAGGTATTATAATTTGATTTTAAAATTGTTGTAATTGTGTGAAAAGTGCTCCAAAATCATGCCTTCAAGAAAGCACATCAAAAATGTAAAATTTAAGAAACCTCATTTTTTTGGTGTGGAAGATGGCCAATGCACCTAGATGCTCCTCAAGACACCAAAAATAAAAGATAGATATAACAACCCCATAAATTAAAATTCAACGACTCTAAAATTGTACTCAAAGCTCATGGTAGACCTCTTTTTGAAAATTATTTTGAACCGTCAAAAGAATGCCTTTTCAACTAAAAACTTGGATAATGAAATTCCCCACATTCATCTTCAGGAAAGTAAGTAGATCATGATTTTTACCCCAACAATACCCTTCTAATTTTATAGTTGAAAACTCATAAATCCCCACATTCAAAAACTATCTTCAGGCAACATCAAATAGTTGCAACAACACCAAAACTCAACCAAGAAATTATGAATTGAAACCATAGAGAGAGCACATTCCAAAGTTCTTTAGCATAGGAAACAACAAGGAATTCAAAAATAACATGTTGATTTTATTGATTAAATTTTTCAAGAGCTTGCAACAATAGTTTAATGAGTTAAATAATGAACAAGAAATCATCTACATGCATGTTTTTTTCCTCCAACATCCAAAAATCTGCAACAAGACACCTCCAATCAACTATAACAACAACAAACTAGATAGATAGACAAGACACCTTTAATCAATAATATCAACATCTTGTTTCTAAATTCCTTATTGTTTCTTGTGCTAGATAACTTTGGAATGTGCTCTCTTTATGGTTTCAATTCATAATTTCTTGGTTGAGTGATTTGGGTGTTGTTGCATCTATTTGATGTTACCTGAAGCTAGTTGTTGAAAGTGGGGATTTATGGGTTTTTTGAGTTTTTAACTACAAAATTAAAAGGGTATTGTTGGGGTAAAAATCATGATCTACATACTTTCTTGAAGATGAATGTGGAGAATTTCATTAGCCAATTTTTTAGTTGAAAAGGCATTCTTTTGATGGTTCAAAATAATTTTCAAGAGCTCTACCATGAGCTTTAAGTGCATTTTTAGAGTTGTTTGAATTTTAATTTATGGGGTTGCTATATCTATCTCTTATTTTTGGAAAATCAGAGAACAAGGACTATGCATGTAGACTAAAGATGGAGCTTTATGGGTTAAACAAGCCCCTAGGGCTTGGTACTCAAGGTTGGACAAGTATCTACAACAACAGGGCTTCAAAAAGGGTGTTGTTGATAGCAACCTATACAACAAAATTAAAGGTGATCATTAGTTGATTGTTGTAGTTTATGTGGATGACATTATTTTCAAAGGTGGCAATGATAACATGTGCCAATAGTTTGCAAAGAACATGCAAAAGTAATTCAAAAATGTTATGCTTGGTGAGTTTTCTTTCTTTCTCGGGTTGTAAATTTCCCAATTAGATAAAGGAATATTCATTTCACAAACCAAGTATATTAAAGAAATGTTGAATAAATTTACGATGGAGGACCAAAATTCAATGAGTACTCCCATGGTCGTTAGATGAAATTAAGCAAGGATGATGAATCTTTAGAGGCAAAACAAACCCTATATAGGTCCATGATTGGAAGCTTTCTATATGTGACAATAACAAGACCTGACATTATGCAAGTAATTGGTTTGGTTGCACGATTTTAGGTTGCACCAAAGGAAACACATGTGCAAACAGTGAGGAGAATATGCAAATATCTAAAGGGCATCATGAATTTTGGGTTATGGTACCTAAAGGGTGAATATTTTGTCCTCACAACATACATAGATGTGGATTGGGCTGACAATATTGATGATAGAACAAGCACAAGTGGAGGTGAATTCTTTCTTAGCCACAATCTTGTATCATGGTTAAGTAAGAAACAAGAGTCAATTTATTTGTCCACAATAGAAGTAGAATATATTGTAGCAACTTCTTGTTACACTCAAGTTGTTTGGATGAAGAAAACCCCAAAGAACATCAAAGTTGAGTATGAGAACCCCATTTCCATCTTTTGTGATAATTATCAAAATATCAAAGAACCCTATCATGTACTCTAGAACAAAGCACATTTTGACAAAGTATAATTTTCTAAGAGAGCAAGTGGTTGATCAATAGGTGAAGTTGGAGTATGTTGCTACAAGGAACAAATTGTAAATATTTTTATGAAGCCATTACCAAAAGAAACTTTTGAGTACTTGAGGAAAAATTGGGAGTGATATCACTCTAATCTAGTCACTAGTTTGTCAATAGAAGGATATGTTTAGGGTGAGCTATTCATCATGTTACCTTTCAGGCCTGGAATACCTTTGCCATTGATGTCAAAGGGGGAGAACTAGAGTAAGGGGGAGCATGTAAATCAGGGGGAGCATATCAGTTAGAGGGAGAAGTATGATTCTGTTGCATTTCAAGATTATTTCTTTTGTAGGTTTGTCATCAATGACAAAGGGGGATATTGTTGGAAAGATTATTGTCATTGATGTCAAAGGTGGCCGACCCATGGTGAAGGAAAAATTAAAATTAAATGCACTATGTGGGCTGACCCCCTTAAAGAGGTGTGCCCCACCTTGGAGAAAAAAAGGAAAATAAATAAAAATTATAATTAATGTTGGGTCAACCCCCTTTAAAGAGTCACCCCTCTTGGGCGAAGAGTCATGAAGGTATGTATAAATATAAGGTTGTGAGAGGGTTCAGAATTAATTAATTCAAGCAATATTTGTTATATGAAGAGCAACTATTCAAGTAGATTTATAAGACATGTGAGAAGATTTATAGCAACGATTTTGTAAAGGGAGAAGTGACACAAGCAAGATCATGGTAGTTTGTGAGCAGATTTCGTGAAGACATTATTGCATATTTTATGAGGACATTATTGTCAAATTTGTGAAGAAACTAATTAACCCATTTTTGAGAATTATATTATAGATCTATGAAAGGGATTTTGGCAGATTTGTGAGAAAGTGTTCGAGCAAATATGAGAAATTGCAAATAAAAATTATTATATTGTTCTTGTGGAAGTTGGAGCCTCCTACTTGAGGAGATCGTGAGGTTAGCGCCTCTTATTGAAAGAAATTAGAGTCTCTTGCTGAGTTGGTGCTCAATGGTGGGGATTCGAGTCTCCAGTAGGTTAGTGCCTATGAATTTTGAAAAAATATTTATGCTAGCAAGATTTTGTTGTGGTTTTCTCCTTTAAGGGTCTCCACATAAAATTGTGTGTCCCTTGTGCATGCTCTTAATTGCTACATCTTGCATGAATGTTACTGTTATGGATAATTAGGGGTTGAAGTAATTTTTCTATACTTAATTAAGTTAAGGAGTAAAGTTTTAATTTATACTGATTCACCCCCTTCTCAGTATAAGTGTGTGTTTCATCAATACCATCTATAAAATAGTCTTAAAGGCTATGGTTGTCATATTCAAAAAGTGTCTAGAAGGAATAATTTCTTAGGAACAAAGTAGTTTTTTGAAGGGAAAATAAATTATTGATGGTATTATTATGGATCATGAGACCATTCATTCAATAAAATTGAAGAAGGTATGATTATAAAATTATACTTGACCAAAGCCTATGACAAAATCTCATGGAATTTTTTGATCCAAGTTATGATGAAATTTGGTTTTAGTGAAGATTGGTGTCGATGGGCTTATAGTTGTATTTCTTTAGTCTTTTATGCTTTACTTATCAAAGGTTCTCCTATCACCTTCTTCTAGGCCAAGCATGGTCTACATCAAGGGGGTCTTATTTCACCATTTTTATTCCTAAGTATGGTTGATGTGTTGGGTCGCTCTTTCCACAAGGAGGTTCAAAGTGGGAACTTTAGAGGGTTATAGGTTTCTTTTGGTATTAGTTCACCCATTTACATTTTATTTATGATACTCTCATTTTTTGTGAGGCCACCGCTAGAGAAGCCACTTCCATCAAGAAGGTAATTTTGTAATTTGAGGTAGTTGTTGGTATGAAGATCAATCCAACAAAATCAAGAATATTTCTCCTTAGAGATCCTTTCCAACAAAAGAAATTCAAAGAATTATGGGGTATGAATTTGACAAGCTACCTAGAGTAGTTATTTGGGAATGATATTTATGGATAGGAGAACATCTAAGGCCAAATGAAAGGGGTCATTGAAAAAGTGCACAACAGATTGGCCTCCTAGAAAGGATGTTGGTTATTGTTGGTTAGAAAGATTACTCTAAGTAGGGATTCATTGGAATCCATCTCGATCTATCATGTCAATCTTTTAAATTCTTAACAAGGTTGTCAAAGGTTTAGAGGACATGCAAAGGAAATTTCTTTGGTGTGGCACAAAAAAACTCATATAAATATAGCTTGATTAAGTGGGATGAACTATGCAAGGCAAAGAACAAAGGAAACCTTGGATTTAGGCAATGTAGAAAGATGAAGAAATCCCTCAAAGCCAAATTATGTTGGAGAATCTATGAGGAAAAGGACAGTCTTTGGAGAAAACTATTACAATCTAAATACCTTTTGAATAGTGTGGAAAACCTCTTTGATGGTATTGAATGCCTCCCTTTAGGCTCTAATATATGGAATTTTTTTAGGATATGTAACAATATGGTTGCCAATGAAATTAACTAGAAGTTGGGGAAAGGAGATAAAATTCAGCTTTGGCAAGACGCTTGGTTGGAGGATAGTTCCTAGGTAAATATTCAACAATTTAGTCCTCTTGCTACACATTTTGAGGATATTGTGGGAATTATGGTAGAAAATTTTATGGATAAAAGATACTACCCCCGAAATGGAAGTCTCTTATTCCTCCAATGCCTGAGCTAAAGGAGGCTCGCGGCTCTTTATTTTTAAAATTGATGAAATTTTCATTTCCTTTCATCATGGAAGAGGACCAAGTTGTTTGGGGAGGGAATAGGAGTAGTAGTGTCACTGTTTGTTATTATTTTAGTCATTCTTCAAACAAGATGAGCCTCCCTTATACATGCTTGACCATAGGATTTTATTTTCCAAAGGTCTTCCTAAGGCTAACACTTTCTTATGGATTTCTTTGAAGAGACATGCTCTTACTTGGGATAGGCTTTAGAAGCTCTGGGTAAAATTCGTTCCTCTATTTGTGTCCTCTATAAGAATAGTAGTGAATTTAATGATCACATATTTTTACATTGTGATTATTCCATTAAGTTATGATATTTTTTTTTTAGGCAATGAGGTTTATGTTGGACTATGACCCCTCATGTTCATAGAAGAAATGGTTAATTGGGTGTTAAGGATCAAAAGAAATGGTCTCAAATATATTTGGGGCTGCTTCCCTACCTTAGCTTTTGGAATTTATAGTTAGAGATAAATAGAAGAATCTTTAGATATAAATAAATATTGATGGAATTACTTAGAGACATAATTGAGTCCACTATGTGTGAGATGGGAGAGATTCACAAGGATAAGAGTTGGACCCTTTACCAAGAGGAGGTTGGGAATGTAGATTTATGGCTCATATTCAAATGGATTGATGAAGGGAAAATACAAAACAACCCAAAGAGCCCTCAAGATAGATTATGTTGCCCTGAGGAGGGATGAATCAAGTTAAACTTTGATGGGGCAGCTAAAGGGGATCTTGGTGGGACTGGTAGAGGAGGGGTCTTTAGGAACAATATTGGTTCTTGTCTAAGAATTTATTCTTATGGTTTTGGGAAGGCCAAAGATTTCTTGTGGGGAATGATGATAGCCAGAGAGAAAGGGTGGAGAAATATTTGGATTGAAGGTGATTTCAAATTAGTGATTGGATCCATAAAAGGAGGTTGTATCTAGAACATGTCTTGAATCCATCCTTTTAGAATCTATTGTTGGTTGTAAGTGGTCCAAAGATATTCATTTATCCCACATTGGTAGGAAAAATAATGTTGAGGTGGATTGGGAAACTAACCATGGTGTGGATATTTTCAGAAAACATGGTTGTGTCTTTGGTTTTTTGGTTGAATCTCTTCCCTTTTAATGTCATCTCCATTATGCAAAAACATCTTGAATGATTTTAGCCTGATATGATTTCTCTCTTAATGTTGTAGTTCTTTTGCTCTCCAAATTTTGTGTTGTGGATGGTGGCATTAAGGATGGTGTGGCGATTGGGTCTCAGTTGTGTCTCAGGATGATTTTAGAAATAATATTTGTGGTCATCTTCATGAAGGGGTTGTGGGGCTTGCATTATTTGTCCCTAGCCCTCTCTATTTATTTGTTTGGTTCCCTCTGAATCTAGTTGTTAGGGTGGTTTCCTCTTTGTGGGTGTAATCATCTTTTCTTTTGTTGACTTACTTCTTTTGTGGCCTTGGCTTGGACTCTGAGATTTCCCTTTTTTGCTTGGTTCCTAGACCTAAATGAGGATATATCCATAAAAAAAATAGAAGATATTAAAGTGTAAATTTCCTTGTCAAATATATTGTATGGGACAATTTACATGCACTCTAAGCTCTATGGAATAAACTTCAAAATCTTTTGATTGAATTTGCACTATCATGTTTGGAAATTTGCAAAACTTTACAAAGTTTTAAATGGAATAGTAAATAATAAATTAGGAAATTACATGCAAAGGAAAAAATTATTTATTTGTAGGAACTTTAATGAAGTTAAAGGCTTGATGCATCATAAAACTCAATCATTCGATACAAAAAATAGGCAGTTCTAATATGATCATTGTTTGGAACTTTATGTAAACTTATAACTCATTATAGGTCAATTTTGTGTCTATGGGTTAATTTTGTATCATATGGTCTACTCAATAACCCACAAATCTTATTTGTTATTCAATTAGTTAGATATTTTCTCTCCACTAAAATTTAAGGATTAGTGGTATTTAAAAGTACCTTGGGGAAGTTGAAGAGTCATGAAGGCTAAGTTCTCTTAGGCTGACTCCTTTGATTTGATTGGCTTTGCTATGATAGAAATTTTTGGAGCTCATTCACATCTCCAACTACTTCCCTTATTTGTAGTTTTAATTTTCACCTTCCTAGCCTATGTAAGATTTCTTGACTTCCCTAGTTTTAATTTTTAGAGCAATATTTGTGAAGACAGATAGATAATAAATGATTCTTCCATTAAGTACTAAAATATTAAAAGTAAAGTGTTATTATTAAATACATGCCTTTTTCCTTCCCATGAAAATATTTACCCAAAATCCACTTTCTTGTGTAAATACCAATTTAGAAACATTATTTACATAATGTATTTTCCTCTTTGAATTTAATTTTAGTTTCTTGTGAAACCATTTATGAATAATAATTACCTATTACATTTTTGTAAATGTTGCAAAATTTTCCTCCTTTTATATTCACCCATGTGTGAATAGTTTTACCTTGCTTTCACTTGGTGAAATATTTTCATTCACTTTAATCTTTTCTCCTCCTTGCAATATTCATGTGAAATATTTCCTCTTTTGCTTTGTATTTTGATATTTCTCTAAGAATTTTATTTCAATATTATAATTCATTCTAACCTTCATTATACTTCTAGGTGAAATCTATTCAGTAGTAATTTTATCGGCTTTTCTGCTTTAACACATTATATCCACATGAAATATTAAAATGAGATTTAATATTTTCTCAGTTTTCTTTCACCTCTATTTCTTACTTATTTCTTTTGAATTTACTCACCACATTAAATATTAAATTTCACACTTTAATATTTAAAATTATATTTTACTTTATAACTCAGTTTTACAATGTAAAATGAATTTCAATCTATCATTAAAAATAATAAATCTTTTGAAGAATTTATTCTTGTAGATTGAAGTGACATAATGACAATTGCAATCTAGAGCATGATGAAAGGATTTGAATTTAATGAAGTTTTTGCAAATGTATTTTAACATGCTCCATTAAATATGAATTAATGTGCCAACTCAAATCTCTTAAGTTGATGATAGGGATTTTTGGCCTTTCATCTTTTATTTTCTTCCTTAAGCCTAGAAATTTATCGATCAAGTCGATCCAATGATGTAAACTAAATATTATTTTATAAAGCATTTCATTTTATATTTTGTGATTTTGTAGATGTGGGAGTTGAAATAATATTTAATCAACCTTTGTGGTGGGTCTTAGAAACTCACTTGACTTTAATTAGCTAACTGCAAGAAGTTTATCATTTTACCTTTTGCTTTCATATAGATTCTCAATGTCCATTAATTTTATTAAATCAAGAAACAAAAATAGCCTCCACTCCAAAGCTTTTACATTTGCATTTTCTCAAGTGTAGACACCCCAAATTCACCACTAAATTTTGTCTTATTATTTTTTCACAAATTAAGTAAATGGGTAATTTTTTAATTAATTATTATCCACAATTTTTTTTTTAATAAAAAGGGGTAAAAACTTTATTGAAACCATGAAAGAAACATTACAAAGGGATCAAGGAACTCATAGGCTCCCAAGAAATAAAGTACAAGAACCACCAACCAAGACGAAAACCATCATCCAAACAACCTCAAACACCTTAACCCTCAATATCATCAACAATGACCCTCTCTAATTCAAGACAATAACCAGGGGATAACTGTACCACCCCTCAACCTTCCAATCATCTGCATGCTCTGAAGCCCACTTAGCCAAACAATCAACAACCCTATTCCATTCACGTGGAATGTGGGCAAAAGATACCACTTCTAGCATAGAGCGCATCTGCAGAATTTGAAAAACCACCAATGCCAGCTGCCAATTAACCTCCACCACCTTCTGCTCATGCAACATATTAACAATAATTTGTGAGTCAGTTTCATAGATAATCCTACACCAACCCAAAGCACAAGCATGCTCAATGGCCTAGAGAATCACCAACCGATCCATAAATTTATTAGAATGTTGCCCTTTATGGATGGAGAAAAAGAAAATAACCGAGCCATAACAGTCTCTTCCAACTCCACCAATCCCAACAAGCCCAGGATTACCACTAGAGGAACCATCTGTATTAATCTTCAGAATATCCATTGGAGGGGGTAACCATCTTCCAACCCTTTGAACCTTATTTTTATCCTGTCTACCTCTTTTGACACAAGTAGAGACATAAGTCAACCCCTGCAAGCCCAACCTATTCACAATCTCATCATCACTCTTTTTCAAAGGATAAGTCACTTCACATTTGGATTCCACCATCTCTTGGATCATACCAACAATTTTGTGCCAAACCTGTTGAGCCATCAACCTATCCCCATGAAAAATCCTATGATTCCTTTCCAACCAAATTTGCTAAAGGATGAACGTAGGACCAATGCACTAAACAATCTAGAGGAAAGAGGCCTGGGCAGGAGGTTTTCCAAGACTGCTCCAGAACTCAACCAGGGAAGAAGCATGAACACATGGATGTTGCCAAACACCCCACCATAAATGCCAAAGCAGCATAGAATAAGAACAATGGAAAAAAAAATGGAAAGAATCCTCCTCACTACAGCCGCATAGAACACAAATAGAAGGGCCCAAGTCAAACATCTATTCCAAGCTAGAGTCCACTCAAAATAATTACACTTTGGCCATGAAAAATTGTTCCACACATGTTTCCACCAAGGGACCTCCACCCCTCCAAACTTATGAAATAACAACTCCTGATACCCACTAGCCATAGTCAAAGCCCCCTTAGGATCTAGGCTCCAAGCTAGAATATCCTTATCCCTAAGGGAGCTGCATTGTCTACCAACCAAACTATTTTCCAACTTAGAACAGTCCTCCTCCAATCCAACAATAGGCCAATCACAAGACTCCTTCCACCTAGCCACCTCCATCAACCCTTAAAATCGATCACCCTTGACCAACCAACCTCCAAGAAGCACTGGCAAAGATTCCACAAATTTGGATACTGTCTCAAAATGGGGGGAAATCGTCCCAAGAATAAAATCAAAAGAGAGCCTCATCCCCTTGATTACATATCCCAAAAAATCCCTCCTTGATCAATGCGGCTCCTTTCTTAAGCATTCCAAAATCACAAAACCTTTCCCCACTAGAGGATACCTAGGAATCTCCTCCTTCAAAACCCCCGATAGGTACTTGTGAGATAAAATCCTGGACCGGATATGATCCTACTCCACACACCATCTCTAGTAAAGCTTTGCAGCCAACACCAACCCAAACCAAGTTGACTGTCACAATCCAAGATCCCCAAATTGCTTCGGGCTACAAACAATGTCCCACTTCACCAGGCTCCACTTAGAAGAGGACAAGCTTCCAGCCCCTAAGAATTGTCTAGCCAAAGAATCCAATTCCTTCACAAACCCAACTGGAGCCATTTGGAGCATGCATCTATAAATAGGAAGAGCTTGCACCACAAATTTAAGCAGTTGAACACGGCCAACAAAGGACAACCATCCATGAGTCCAATGATTAACCTTTGCACGAAACTTGTCTAGAATATTATACCATGACTTCTTAGTAAGACTACCAGAAGAGATATGAATGCCCAGATAAGTTAAAGGGAGAGAGCCGATCTGAAACCTCAAGATACAAGCAATCCTTTGTTGAATAAGCCATAGAGTATTGAAGAAGAAAATGGAAGATTTATCTTCATTAATCCTTTGACCAGAAGCAACAAGATAAATATCCAAAGCCTTGTGCAAATTCATAGCTTCTCTGATCTTAGCCATACCCATCAAAGAAATATCATCCATAAATTGCAGATGAGATTGAGGAGGAAAACCATTTCCCCACACCCATCCCTGAATCAAACCCAACTCCACATTACGTTTCACCACTCTCCCCAGACCTTCTGCAAGAAAAACAAATAAATAAGGAGAGAGGGGGTCCCCTTGCCGAAGGCCTCTAGAAGCACTAAAAAGAGAAGAAGGCTCACCATTAATCAACACCAAGAAAGAAGTGGAAGTAACACAACTCATAACCCACTAGACCCACTCCTCGACAAAACCAAAAGCAATAAGAATTTTTCACAAGAAAGACCACTTAACTCTATCATAATCCTTTTCCATATCCATCTTGATGAACATAGCCTTCTCCTTTGAGGATGCCATAGAATGGATAGTTTCAGTAGCAATGACCACCCCATCCAGAATTTGTCGATCCTCCACAAAATCACTATGTTCCTCAAACATAAGCCTTCTAAGCCATCGCTTCAACCTTTCAACAATCAACTTGGAAATGATTTTATAAACCACATTACAAAGGGAAATAGGCCGAAATTGACTTAGCCTATTTGACCCCTCACAATTGGGAATGCGAGGAAGAAAGGTAGAGTTCATAGCTCGCAACATCTGCTTATTCCTCTAAGACTCATGAACCACCTCCAAAAGGTCCAGCTTAATAATATCCTAGAATTCCTGATAAAATTCAACCGAAAAGCCATCAGGGCCCAGAGCTTTTCCTTTCTTCATCTGGAATGCAGTAGCCTCCAATTCCTCCAACGAGATAAATCCCAAAAGATGCTCATTCATCTCACCAATAACCAAGGAGGGGATACAAGAAAAAACATGGTTTTCTTCCACCAAACCATCCCGAGAATCCTCTCTAAATAATGAAGCAAAAAACTGTGACGCTTCTCTATATATATCCTACAAAGAAGATAAATGCTCACCCTTGTCATTCACAAGAATAGGCATAGAATTTCCATGTCTCCTGGCTTTCACTAAATTGAAGAAGAAAGTAGTGTTTTTGTCTCCCTCCTGTAACCACTCAACACAAGCCTTTTGTTTCCAATAGGTTTCCTCGTGCAACTCACACTCTTCCAAAGCTTTCAAAGCCCTTTCCTCCTCCCTAAGTAAATTGTCAGAAATACCAAACTCCCTTATCTCCTGAGTGATGACATCCAAGTCAGCTTGAGCAACAACCTTAGCATGGAAAATATTTCCAAAACACTGCTTGTTCCACCTTTTGAGTTGATATTTCACATATTGTATTAGTTTGGAAAAAGAATACATAGTAGCGCCATAAGCAGGTCCTCCCCTCTGCCACCATTTGGTCATATACTCCTACAGAGAAGAATCTCTTAACCACATAAGCTAGAACTTGGAGGAGGGGGACCAAGCCACACGTGCCAAAGTAGCAAATAACTTAATAAGCTAGTGATCTAAGCCCCTCCAGTCCAAAATCTTAGAGCAAGTAGACCACCATCCTCCAATCCAAAAACAAGAAACTAAGAAACGTTCAATTCTCTCAACAATACAATTCTCTCCCATTTTCCTATTGTTCCAAGTAAACTGGCCATTATGGGGCTTAATGACAACCAAATTCAATGCAAATATGTTATCGCGAAGAAGGAAATTAGAGGGTTACAATCTTGCAACACCACACTTCTTCTCATCCAACTCAATAATGGCATTGAAATCACCCACAATAATCCAAGGTAACAAAGGAGCAAGGATCCGAATGAAATTAATATGAGACCACAATAACTGCTTACCAGGAAAATCAGTAGGGGCATAGATGTTTGAAAGAAGAATAGCTCCCCTCGACTCCAAACTTGAAGCAACAACAGAGATGGAAGACTTGGAGGACATCCACCAAAGAGGACGAATCTTCAAAGGGTTCCATAGGCAAGCCACAACCCCTGCATTACCCTGAGCCCCAATACATTGGCAGTCACCCTACCCCTGTAGCTTTGGCAACAAACCAATCATACATTCAACAGATAACTTAGTCTGCTATAAAAAAAGAACATCAAGAGAATGGATTTTCACCAATTCACGAATTTTTTTTTGTCAAGGTCCACTGTTCAAGCCCCTTACATTCCAAGAGAGGATGATCACTTTGGAGGGTTAGAAAAATGGGAATCCAGGGTCTTAATAGATCCAAAATCCACCAAAGTCTCCCCCATCATCTTTATTTTTTCCAAGTCCTTCTTTCTCCCAATTTTGGAAGACTTCTCAACAACCCCTTTCTTTTAGTCTTTTTGAAGAATTCCTAGCGAAGGAGAAGCCTTGCTGCCTTTCACCAAATCAGACCCCACCTTCACCAATGGAGTAGAGATCTCTCCCTCCCCCATCTTCATATCTGCAAGAGGCTCGGACCTCCCATGAACCACCAAACTTAGATCCCTTTCCATTTGCAAAGCACCAACCTCCTGGGAAGACTGGTTGTAATCTAGAATAATACCTTCACGAACCCCTTCTGAAACACCCTGATCCATAATCATCATACCCAGATTCACCTCCTGTTGATTGAGATCGTCCAAAACCTCAAATCTATTAAAGGTATCTCCTTCCTGATGCTCCTTAAGAGTCCTCTTTTGACCTCGGTTTCTATTACAAGCCTTAAGAGGAATAAAACCCTTTGCACCAAATGCCTCACCAAGAATGGGGTCCTTGCCTTTGTCACCCTTAGGAGGATTGCAAGGAGGCTGAGAAGGATGAGACTCAAAAGCTTTAGACTTCAGGAATCTTCTTTGTAGATGGCCATATTCATGACATAGAGGACACCGAAAGGGAAATGTCTCATAATCTAGTTGTTGCACCCAAGAATATGAGCCTGCACGAATTTCTAAAGAATCTAGAAGGATGTTATTTAAATCCATTTCAACACAAATGTGAGAAAAAGTCATTACCTTTCTCTCTTGAGTTTGTTGAGAAGGACCCATTGGTTTCCCCAACAACAAAGCAACCCAATGTAAGATTCCATTACACCAAAATTCAATTGGAAATCTAAGGAGATGTACCCACACTAGGACCCAACTCGAAAGCACCTTCGATGGATCAAAACCCGCATGCCAGATTTTAATAAATAAACCAACCTAGTTGGGGAAATAAGGCCCCCCTTCGAACACTCTATTGTGATTCACCATGCAATTAAAAGTCACCATGAAGTAACTATTTGCTAACAACATTATTTCCATCTCTCCCTCCAAAGACCAGGTGTAATGAGCCCACGACTCCAAGAATTGGAGTGAAACCCTCATTCCCAAAAATTTGTAATACTCAATATCCACCGCAATTAATTCAGGTTGAATTACTAACACCGAACTATATTTGCATCATTCTAGGAACCCATTAACTTTTGGGATACAAGGACCTCCAGCCAAAGCAAATCCTCCATTACTCGACTCTTAGAGAATAAGTTGTTATAAAAAACCTTCATTGAAAGAAGAGAGTTTTTTCTAATAGAAGTTCAAAAATCTAGAGAAAAATTGACCCTCGAAGCTTCCGCTCGATCCATCATCGAAGTGAAGATAGGGAAAAACCCTCAAAGAAGAAGGCTCCAAACAAAGCACCGAACAAAAGAAGAAGAAAGCTAACCCTAGAAAAAATCCCTCTACCTACCAGATTGAAGTAGCCAAACTGAAGAATAAAGAGTCAAGAACAAAAACATGGATCCAAGAAAAATAATAAGTTTCCCCCTTAGATGTCAACACCCCCTCCCCACCAAGCAACACACCCTACCACCGATATGCTCCCTACCACACACATGCAAGCACAGGAAGGACACATGCAGTACAGCCTCACAAGCCACAGGCCAAACAATCTCCCATCCTCAGCACCATCCACCATCCTCTCAATCAAAAAATCAAATATTAAGGTTTGGGCCTTGGTTGTTGGCACTACAAGTAAGAAGCCCCACCAATTCACCAAGGATCCTCCCCTTAATACAAGGGTAAACAACAAAATCCATTGTTGATGCAGTAGAGAGCGACCCCACGAGGTTTGAACCTTGGTTGTTGGCTCTATAGGTAAGAAGCCTCACCATTTCACCAAAGGATCACCCCCAATTATTATCCACAATTAACCATTCTACGACCTTCTTAATTAATTAATTAGTTATTAACTTGCATGTAATTAACTATTCCTATCACTTTTCCTCCCCTAAGGTTAATTAATTAAACCATCTTAATTAAATAGCCTTAGCTCCAACTCTTCAAACTTAATCAATCAATTAATTTATGCCTAGTTAATTACTTAAGACTAATTAATCATAGAATTTACTCTAATTTAATAATCCACATCATCCTCAATCCTTGTACATTTAATCCTAGCCATTTAATCCATTATATAGATTTAAATCTAAGACATTCATCATCTCATATGAGTCCTTATGCCCTCCCATGCTTTCGCATGTGTGCGCATGCCAAATTATCCCACTCCTTGCTCACACATGTGTAATCATACTAGATCTCTACCTCAACCCACTCCATTCTCCCACATGTGTGAGTATGTTAACTCATCCCACTCTTTGCTCACACATGTGTGAGCATGCTAACTTGGAGGTACATGTTAATCATCCATCCCATCCCTTGACCTTGACTCATCTCCAACTTCTTGCTCACACATGTATGATCATGCTTGGCCTTCCACCTCACATATCACTATTTCCCATTTTACAATCAAATAATCTATTGCACCCTTATGTTTTCCACTTGGTGACATGACTATGAAGAGCATCTAAATTTAATCATTAGAGCATATCAACAAATCAACAATGAAGTTATAAATGTTGTTTTGCTTATCCTTATCTTACATTTTATTCATTTTCTTCATTGTTTTCTCTATTAGAGTGTGATTTTGTTTGAATTTTTGAATTTGTGTTTGCATACTAATCCATTTGTGTGAAGCTCATTTAAAGGGTCCACATCGAACAAATATTAATTTACTCTTTCTTGTATTTAAGTTGGAATAGCTCCACCGATGATAGGGCTTTATTTTTTTTAGAATTTTTTAATATTTGTAAAATCCCTATGAGTTGTTGATTGATAGAGATCTTATTGAGAGAGTTGATATTATTCTTCATGATTGATTCAATATTAAAACTTTATCAAATCATCTCAAATTAAATTATTTGTTGGTTTAGCACAACACCCTCTTTGCAACCTTCTACCAATGCTCTATCCTCTATGCATGGTTTCTAATGGCATCATAAATTTGTTTGTTGTGCCATGTGTTGGGGCTTAGATTGGTTTTCCCCTTTTTGCTTGAGTCACTTCCCCTTATGTGCCTTAGTCATTTTTTCCAAGTTTATAATTGATCTAAGAAATACTTACTTCATGGGTCATGTTTTGTCAAAAATTCTTAGTACCTGTAGGTATAGAATAAAAAATCAAGTGCAAATAATTTTTTGAATTTTTGAAAATATGATAAGGGGAAAAATTTATTGTCTTTTAGGTTTTCCCTTTCCATCCCGATTAAGTTATTTTCCCCACAAGTTATAGTTCAGTTCATTTTTCTGGCAAGTGTCATGTTGGATTGGAAATGTCCACAATAGGTTTTAAATGATTAAAAATTATTTAGTATAGGTCTTGCAGAATTTACATGGCCAAGCAAACCTCCTCCATTCAGTTCTTCATCTAATTCACTTGGTCTTTCCCACTTTGTGGGAAATACGAACCCATTTCTAGTTTATGAGCATTTCTAGGTGAACTTCCCCTTCCATGTGCACTTATCCTGCTTGCATGATTTTCCCTGTAAATGTCTTGTTTAGATGCATCTTCCCACAAATTTGCACTTACGATCCATTCTCCCACATGGTGTAGTTGCAATGGATTTTCTCGTAAAGGTATCAAGCGCTGAAAATTTGACTAGGTATAGGTTTACAAAAGCACTTTGCTCATATGTGTAAATTTTAATGATCAGATTTAATGCACAGAAAATTAATTTGAAATCAAACACAACAACAAAGCAGATACCCTGGGAAAACCCTCCTCTTGAGGGAGAAAAACCCAGCAACAAATATCTCTCTTATATATATAAATAGTGGCAACAATTCTCTTTACAATGAGGCCAATCACAAGGCCAATCTTCATCACCTACACAAGATGCAATGGTAGATAATAATTTGCACCTCCTTAATATCTAACTCTGCCCTTGAATAAATTCGCAATTTGCTCTTGATGAAATTCGCACTTGAATGAATCGAACTTGACTTATAACTTGATGATCATAATGAAAGAGTGAACTCATATATATACAATATGAAGGGGTGCGACTTTATTAAATGCAAGTTAGCTAGAGATAATAGACGCCACCAATAATAGAAAGGTTGTCCTCAAGAAGAAAGTTGGCCACCAAAAGCAATATAGGAGATCGCGCCAAAGAGAGAAAATCGAAGATAATGTGAATGAGGTCGGCCTCATACAAATCTTCATTAAATGTGACTTCTTCAAAACTCGTGCCATATATATAAATTAAATAGCCTCTTGGCTATCATTTAATTTATCAAGCTAGAGCATTATATCGACATTGTATGTTATCATTAACACTCCCTCTCAACTAGAGAGAATACTTCCAGCTGCTCAAGAAAAATCACCTCAACATGATGCCCATCACATTGGCTACAACCAGATGTGAAAAGAAGAATATCACCTCAAAGTGATATTAGATATTGCCTCAACACGATATCAACCATAATGGCTACAACCATACTATGGTGTGTACAAGTGTTCATCACTTGCGTGATGTTGTCACCTCAACATGACATTCACAAGTACAAGATGTGTCATGGAGTCTCACACATGACATCCACCATGACTTAGGCTCAGAGGGTGGAAACAAGGGCTTTCACCTTAAATTCTGAAGTCAACTCCTTCTTACACTCAAGAATCAGGTGATCTTCTCTAGTAAGGATTAGATCGTCAACATATAAAACTAGAATTAATGCATCACCATTGATTGCTTTGAAGTAGAGATTTGAATCAGCATCATTCTTCAAGAAGCCCAAACTTGACAGGTACCAATCAATCCTTTCGTACCATGCACGAGGAGCCTGCTTAAGACCATACAAGACCTTCTTCACCTTGCAAACATGTGACTCCTTCCCATGAACCTCAAATCCATCAGGTTGCTCTAAATAAACCTCTTCCTCAATCACTCCATTGAGAAAGGCTATCTTCACGTCCATCTGGTGAATCTTCCATCCTCTAGATGCAGCAATAGCAATGATGGTTCTGATGGAAGTATAATGAGCAACAAGAGCAAAGGTTTCTTTGTAATCAACTCCCTCTTTCTAAGAAAACCCACGAGCCACAAATCTTGCTTTGTACTTCTCAATGCTTCCATCTGCAACATACTTAATCTTGAATAGCCATTTAGAAGATACCACAGACTTGCCCTCGGGTCTAGGAACAATATCCCAAACATCATTTTTAAGAATTGACTGATACTCCTTTGTCATAGCATCTCTCCAACCTGATGACTAGATGCTTTCTCAACACAAGTAGGCTCAGATTCTATAATCTGACTCATCATGGCAACATAACTGGAGAACTTATGTGGCCTTTTTCTTTCTCTGAATGTGCCTCTAGGAGCTACAAAATTTTTAGCCTCTTGCATAGTATGCTTGGTCCATAGAGGTCTCTTTCTCCCAATAACAATGTCAGTAGGCCCATCAGTAGGTTCCCAGGGTTCAACAGGATCAATATCTTCTTTTGGTTCTGAAGTCTCCCTCTGAATCTCAGGAGTATGGCCAACTTCCATATCCTGAGGAGACTCTTCATTATCAATCTCCATATGAATCCCCCTAGATCTCCTAAATGCAACATCTTCCTCGAATGTGACATCCCTACTAATCTGAATCAACTTCTGACCTGGAATGTATATTCTGTAGGCTTTTTATGTCTCACTGTAGCCTACAAATATTCCCTTCTTTCCAGAAGGCTCCAACTTGGTTCTCTTTTCCTTGGGAACATGAATATAGATAGGACATCCAAAGATCCTCAAATGACTGACTTCAGGCTTCTTCCCTGTAAAAGCTTCTTCCATAGTCATGTTTTCCAAGACCTTATGAGGACTTCTATTCTAAACATATACAATTGTCCTGGAAGCTTCTGCCCATAAGAAGGTTTGCAAATCTTGATCATGAATCATGGCCTTCGCTGCTTCCACGATTGTCCTGTTCTTTCTTTTTGCAACACCATTTTGTTGAGGATTATAGGGAACAAAAAAATCCCTCTTAATCCCTAAATCAATACAAAAATTCTGAAAACTGCCAGAGGTGTATTCTCCACCATTGTCAGATCTAAGGACCTTAATTCTTTTACTAGAAAGATTTTCTTCCAAGGCTTTAAACTCTTTAAACCTATCCAACACTTCCTTAGACTCTTTAGATTTCAAAAAATAAATCCAAGTCTTCCTAAAGTGGTCATCAATAAACAAAACATAATACAAGAATCCACTCGAAGACGAAACAAACATAGGACCACATAAATCAAAATGAATAAGGTCTAAAATACACTTAGATCTATTTTCTCTACTATGAAAATGGGCTTTTATATTCTTACCCAATGCGCAGCCCTTGCAAGTACCTTCGTGCTCCTAGTTGAACTTAGGAAGGCCCAACACCATCTTCTCCATGATAGGTAAGGCTCAGAAGTGTAGGTGAGCCAATCTCCAATGCCAAAGATCACATAGACTTGAAGAGTCATGAACCAAAGCTTGTAAAGAATGTGTGCAGACCTTGTAAAGGTTTTCATGTCTAACTCCAATTACTTGAGCATCCTTGAAGCTAGAGTTCTCCATCCACACTAGAACTTTTCCTTTGGATAAGGCAACTTGATATCCTTTATCTTCCAAAGCTGAAATAGAAATAAGATTGCGCTTGATTCCAGAACATAAAGAACATTACCCAACTGAAGTGAGATGCCAGAATCCAAATGAAGTGTAGAGGTCCCAATTCATTTCACGGAGTAGCTAGCATTATCTCCAATGATGACTTGTTCAGAAGACTCCTTTTCCACCAAAATTGATAAGTGCTCCTTAAAGCCGGTGATGTGTCGTGAAGCACCACTGTCGATTATCCAAGTGCTGGTGTTAGAAGGTACACTACTTGATAATTCCAAATAGAACAAATATTCACTTGAATCCTTTTGCGGAGAAGCATCATCAACATCTGCAATGGTAACTTGTTGCTTAGGTCTAGTTGGACAATACTTGGCAAAGTGCCCAAACTTATCATACCTAAAACATTGAATCTTGGACATATCCCTCTTCTTCTTGAGTGGAGGTGCATCATCATTTCCCTTGTCTTGATTCCTCTTGAAGAATCCTTTCCTTCCATCTTTTCCTTTCTTCTTTGAAGCATGGGAGGCGAGAACATGAATGTCTTCATTCTTTGAACTTTGACCAACTCCTCTTGCCACCAACCTTGATTCTTCTTGAATGCAATCAGATCTTAGGCGATCAAACTTAGGTAATTTTGACCTTGCATTGATTCCCTAAATGTAAGATTCCCAAGACAAAGGTAGCCCATTGAGGGTGAGCATAGTCAAGTCCTTGTCATCAACCATATGCCCAATTGTTGAGAGCTGATCTCTCAAATCTGAAATCCTCATGAAGTATGCAATAAAATTTTTTCCCTTTGACATCTTCACATGATGCAATTGATGCTTTAGTTCAAGTGCATGGATGGTATTGTTGATTTCGTACATTTCTTCCAAGGTCTTGAGCATATCTCTCGCTGTCTTCAACTTAGAGATGATAGGAACAATATGATCCTTGACGGAATCAACCAATATCTTCATTGATTTAATGTCTTTCTTCACCCACTGCAACTTTTCTTCTTCCTCCTTAGGTTTAGAAGCGCTAGACTCCATGAACTCACCCAAGTCATTTTCACGCAAGGTAAGCATGATCCTAAATCTCCATGAAGTGAAGTTAGATGCACCCTCGAGTCTATCCTCAACCTTCAAACCGTTCACCATCTTGACTGATGTAGATAAGTGAACAAATAGGGTATGCTGATTAGCAATAATCTGATCACAATCCTCTCAAACCCGCTTTGATACCATGTAAATTTTAATGATCAGATTTAATGCACAAAAAATTAATTTGAAATCAGACACAACACAGCAGATACCCTGGGAAAACCCTCCTCTTGAGGGAGAAAAACCCAACAACAAAGATCTCTCTTATATATATAAATAGTGGCAACAATTCTCTTTACAATGAGGCCAATCACAAGGCCAATCTTCAACACCTACACAAGATGCAATGGCAGATAATAATCTGCACCTCCTTAATATCTAACTCTACCCTTGAATAAATTCGCAATCTGCTCTTGATGAAATTCACACTTGAATGAATCGAACTTGACTTATAACTTGATGATCACAATGAAAGAGTGAACTCATATATATACAATAGGAAGGGGTGCGACTTTATTAAATGCAAGTTGGCTAGAGATAATAAATGCCACCAATAATAGAAAGTTTGTCCTCAAGAAGAAAGTTAGCCACCAAAAGCAATATAGGAGATCGCGCCAAAGAGAGAAAATCATAGATAATGTGAATGAGGTCAGCCTCATACAAATCTTCATTAAATGTGACTTCTTCAAAACTCATGCCATATATATAAATTAAATAGCCTCTTGGCTATCATTTAATTTATCAAGCTGGAGCATTATATCGACGCTGTATGTTATCATTAACAATATGAAATTCTCTTTTAGTCCACTTGCATCTAGTTCACTCATAATTTTCCACTTTTCAGAGAAGGTCTTCACATTTGAATATTTGTAGGCATTTCCATGTGAACCCACTCTAGTGCAGGAGCACCTGCCAAGGTGCCAGAATACAAGCATATTTTGAAGTATTGTTTTAAAATCAATTTCCTTTTTGATGTGTAAGGTTTTTAACACTATTTAGATTGTGTTTGAGGACTTTTTAGTTCATAGGTAAAGGTTGAATAAATTGGGAAATCTTTTTGTGGTGGTTTCCTAGGCTATAGTCAAAAATTGAAAAACACACTGTGTTTTCAAACAGTGAGCTTTTGGCCATTCTTAGGCTCGGGTAATTAAACCTAACTGTTTCTTGGCATTGAAAAAGAGTTTTCTCAACCTTTGATAGGGGTTAGATAATTTTGAGCATGGAAGTTTTGGTGTAATAGAAGGAAACAGTGATTTTGTGTTGAAAAATACAGTTTTTTCCCTGTTCTTGCGTCTGAAATAGCAAGTAGATGATTTAAATAAAGCATTTGTTGATTTTTCAGCATGTAGAGGATCATTATAAAGCTTTGTATTGGCCTTTTCAGACAACTTCTCTATCACTATTTTCAGTTTTGTAAATTCTGTATGTTTGCTTTAGCTTTGTTTTGACTGGTAAATTCTAGAAAATGGAGTTTTGAGTTTGTTTCCTGTCCGTACTAGGCAGTATGGGCATTGTGGAAGTAAGGAAAAACTCCATCCTTGTAAATATTGTAAATATAAGTGCCTTTGTGAGTCATGAAAGCAAGGTGATGATCATTTCCTAGGCAAGCTTGTGTTGCCCGGTTAGGGAAAGACAGTGAGATGTTAACTCTAACGTGACAGGGGTGTTAAATCTTTGTTGTAGCAGCGTGTGCAGAGGTTACAGGAACCTCCATAAGGGTTTTCAAGAAGGGAGAGACCTTGACTGTTCAACTGGAGAATGGAAAGTGCAGATAGTCCAAGAAAAAGGCTTAAAAAGCCCTAAATTTCTCAAAAACAGAGATAGCCCTGTGTACGGCCTGAGAAGGGCTGAAACCAAGAAAATCTTGTAGTGCTCCAAAATTGAGCTAGGGTTCCTTCTCTGTGGTTGTGGTGTTCTTGTAGTAGGGAGGAGTAGTAAACATTTTTCTTGTTGGAGGCCTAATTCTTGTAGCCTTTCCAAACCCTAAGCTAGGGTTTAAGGAAAGTGATAGAAGAAAGGAACTTTGAGCTTGGACAGGGAGCATTCCTAGACCATTTTGAAGTCAAGTAAACCATTCAAGTTAGCACACACCCCTGTAACAGAGTTAGGAAACATTTTGAGCATGGTTAGCCTTTAAGGTGATTAAGGGCTAGGTGGTGAAAGAGAGGAAGAACATCAAGTGAGGCTTGGTGAATGAATTGCAACTTGATAGCAGGGTTGGCAGAGAAGACCAGGGGTACCTAAATACCTTTAGGACCTATAGGTTGAATGGTGGAGAGAAACACCAAGGGTTATTCAATTTGAGACCCAGAGCATTGAGATTGTGACTGTCTCAATCCAACCTTGTTTCTATCACACTCATTCCACTTGCCAACCCTTTTTCCACATTTTCTACATGTCGATCGCTTTCTTGAAAATGTTTTCAACTTCCAAATAAGCTAAGTTTTTTCTTGTGGGAAGATGAAACCTATCTTCTTGCATCCATCATTTTGCGGAATTTCATCTACTATTTGAACTTTCATTTTCAAAATTCTTCATCCAATTCAAATGACCTTTTTTGTGAAACCCAATCCACTTCATTTTTTGTATTTATACCTGGATGATGTCATGTTGATGTCATCCCCTCTACTTATGCCATAATGATGTCATCATTTGTGAAGCTCCCAAATTCATTTCATCCTTCTCTTATGATGTCATGTTGATGTCATCCCTTGTTGACATTATTTGCAAGACTTTTAATTTGAACCAAACATGTGAAAAGTGCAAATGCACTTGTTTTTTCACTAGTTCCACTTGGACATCATTTTATCGTTGTGACCCTATGGATCCTTTTGATTCGCATGAAGTTGTTATCTCTTAAAGGTACTATGTGAATGGTTTGTGAGTGATATGATGTGCACCAGATGCCAAATAAAGGATTTTTTGATGGTTTTGTGGTGCATTGAACCACCAACTTGTGAATAAGGGTCTCAATTTTGAAAAATTTCTAAGGCATGGGAGAAAGAAAAATATCTAAAACAAAGAAATGGAGAGGCATATGTTTTTAGTGGTTTAATTGGTTTGTGAACTTGATGGTTTGTTGATTAAGTGGTTTGTGATGGTTGTTTTCTGTCGAAGAAGGAAGAAAGAAATACAAAGAAGTTTCAATAGGTTCGTCACTTTGTGAAATTGTCAATTTTCTGAAAATGAGATTTGTTGATAGTCAATTGTGCACCATGGCACATTTTCCTTTTCCCGCATGATTTTTATTTTGGGTGTGTAGATTTTGTTTCCAACAACCTCAGTTATTATGATCACTCCATCTTCTGACCTACCTGCATGATCACCACCACTCAAGAAACCAATAGATGTAATTTTTGAGGCCATCTATTAATGTGATGCATCCATTTTAGAGGGATTTTATGCTTCACATAGATTTTGATGCTACTACAATAACTCATTTTAGGGTTTTCCCATGTCGCCTTGTCTTAGGGGTAATTTGGTAATCATTTGGATCACTGGAGAGCACTCAGAGAAAAAAGAGACGTAGATGCATGTTCAACAGGGTATTCATAGAACTATCAAGTGTATATCAATGATAAGAGTGTGGGGAATGTTCCAAACTAACAAATATATATTGTTAATATCATTTTCAAATTCATTTCTCCATTTGTATGTATTTAAACTCAGGGAATATATCAATCTTGATGTATTTTCTTCAATACATTTGCAGTTGTGAATGTAACCTCCATTAGAGGAGCTTTCCAGAGCTTTAATCTCATTACAATTATTATGGTGTCTCTTTTACAAGTTTGTATATGAGTTTGAGTATTATATCGATTGATAACTAAGTATATGAAGTTAAAATTGATGTATGTTGATTCTTTAAGCAACTTATCACTTGCAATTTTTCATCTTTCCTCTATTGTTTCTTCTTGTTCACTTTGACTCTATGGTTTTGGAATAGGAACTGATCTCTTGTATGTATCTACTCACCCACATCATAAAAAAAAAAAAAAATTATTTTCGTTCTAGTTATAGTTTGTTAGTTCATGATATCATTGTTTGTAGGAAACATAGAAAACAATTATTTGTAAATCATGAAACTTGCCCACTTTGCATATGTTTCAAAGGTTCATTATCAACTATATAGGGGTTATTGATAGTTAATATGTGTATTCTAGTGACAATATTTGGGCCTAATCAGATAGGTTGGTTTTATCTAGCATTTATATTATTGTTGTTTATCTTAAGTGATTTTTATACCTATTCAGATATAACCTTGGGAATACCCTTTTAAGTTTAAGTTGATCTCAAAGTGTAGAAGAAATAACCCACTCTTGTTGAGTTATCTTAGAATCCTCCATTATTTTTTAAATGAACTATTTTATCCATATGA
The DNA here is from genome assembly GCA_007258455.2 of Sequoia sempervirens. Lineage (NCBI taxonomy): Eukaryota > Viridiplantae > Streptophyta > Pinopsida > Cupressales > Cupressaceae > Sequoia > Sequoia sempervirens. The sequence continues at coordinate 16,688,078 of VDFB02109042.1, forward strand.
TGACAAACCTTGCCTTATGAGTAGAATTTATTCTAGGAAGTGGACTAGTGATTTTGAGACCTAACATCGAGATTTCTACTTGATTCCTCCTTGATTAGTATGCCACATTATATTTTATTATTTTTCCATTACACGAGTGCCATTTTATTGCACCAATTTTGATTCTAGTTCTATCTTCTAACACTTCAAAATGGCACACCCAACCATCTAATCGTTATGTCATTTTTTAGTCTTCAAGCATTGAAAATGACAAGTATTATTTCATGATTAAGTTTGTTATTCTTTAATTTTTACTAGCACCATACATTCCCTTTTAAAGCACCATTATTTCACTTTTTAATATCCACTCTTTTTTTTCTATTTTGCACAACATTATAGCTTGCACCATACTAAATTTGAAATGCTAGGATTTACAACATGAGATCTCGCACCTCTTTTTATTGTTACACTTAGATCTAAGCTAGTGTCATATTGTTGATGGTGTAAACATAAAAAAATAATACTGGTGTATGAAAACTCCAAGGTTTGCTTGCACTAAACAACAAGAAGACCTTACTCTACCTTCCACCATGAACCTACCTCTTTCTAGGTTCTATTTTGGCTTAGATCATTAACTAAACCTTGCTTCAACTCTGTTCCAAGAGTTTCAATCCTTGTGCTTTAACCTTGGAGAACAAACACCTCTTGAACTTGCAACTTCTCTCTCAACACCTAGAAGAGTCTAGATGCCAACTTCACCATCTTGCTTGAACTGCTTGTAGGGGAGTGGGAAACACTGTCTCCTTGCATTTCAACTTCATTTGAATTCATCTTGGAGATTCTTTAACTCTCACTTCACCCGATTTCATAATTTTGCTTTGAGGAGGCCTAGTTTCTACTAGCCCTTACCAGTCCCTTTTTAGCTTCTCTTGTTCAAATTTGACAAAAAACATAGCAAATAAATTGCACTTTCTGACACCCTTTTTAGAGTTTTAAATCTTTCTTAGGATTCCAGATCCCTACTTAATCCGTATAGGGGCTTCCTATAATCAAGGTCTATTAGGGCTAATAGGCCTAATTCTTAGGGTTTCCAAATTCTACTGCTAATATCTCCTCCAAATGGCTTAGTCAAGCTTCAATCCTTTTGTCTTCTTTGTGTTAGGTCATTTCACACCTAGAACTGTACCTTTCCGTACAGTGGTACCTTCCCCTGCTTGTTCTCTTCACTTTTCCTCTCTCAAACTCCTAACCATGCATTCCTAGCTCGCCTAGGGTTTGAGATCACAAATTCCTGCTTGGCCCTTTGACACTCCTATCTCTAAATATTTACAAACATGTGGCTCCCCTTCCATACCCTGCTAATCTCAGGAAGAACCCGATGACAGAGTTTATGGGGGAGCCATTTTAAGACTCACTGCTCAAAACTACAATGAAAACCCTGCTAAACTCTAATCTATATATTCAAAACAACAAATCTATACTAAGTAACCTTAAAACCAAATGAAATAGGCTCTAACATATTCAAAGAACACCAAAAAAATGCTAAAATAGAGCATATATGACACTAAATATCACTGTTATCTAAAAACACACAGAATTTGCAGAAAACACAGAAAATGCCAAAACTGTCTTCTATTCCTTCACCAAAAACTTTGATTACAATGCAAAAAATAACAACTGATTGCTATCTCTGAGCCATCATTCACATTAGAGATGCCTTTCCCATGTTTCAAGGGCAGTGGATTGAGCACTTATTGCTAATTTCAAGGGAATCCAAGACAACAAGTTTGCATGCAACTCCACAATTGTTCTCATGCAACTTTCACAACAACTTCTTGCAACTTTCACTAAGTTATGATCCTAAATTTTAGGACCTCAATCTCCTTGATCTCGAGCCAACAACTCCCTTAACCGTTCTTTGGCATCTTCTAACAATAATCATGCGTTTAGAACACATTTAAGGCTCTCATTCTAATCCTAAGCTGTCCAAAGCTAAATGAAACAACATTTAACAACATAATAACTAAGATGATATTAATCCTAATGATTAACTCATCACACTCCACCAAGACCTTCTAAGGTCCAAAGCAAACACACAAACATATTAACACCCTAATTTGGCCAAGATCAGGTACAAGCCAAAAATTGAGCAAACCAAATTGGGGTTTGGCCTAGGTGCTCCTGCACCATCCTCCCCAAAACATAAAATTCAATCCACCCTTGGATTGAGCAAGTTGAGATCAATCCCCAACTTCTTGAACTCTGCCTCCTTGATCCATACTGCATCAACTTCAGGTTGTCCTTGTCTTTGGATCATATGTTCCTTGTACTCTTTGGTTCTTGTTCTTTTGTAGACCCTGGTATCCAAGATCTTATCAGCTTGTTTGACTGTGACAGTAGGAAGTTTAAGTTCTTCTACATCTTGACTGACTTCATGGAAGGTCTGATCCAAGTTTAATGGTGGTCCTTTGTAGTGTACAAGATCTGCAACATTAAAAACAGGGGACATTCCACTATCATCTGGCAATTGCACCTTGAAAGCATTGTTGCCATACTTCTCCAAGATAGGACAGGGACCTATCCTCTTCATCTGCAACTTATTAGGAACTCCTTTTTGCAGTCTAGACTTATTCAAATGCACCATGACTAAGTCCCCAACATTAAATTGGATCTCTTTCCTATGCTCATCCACCTTAGTTTTATGTTTCATGGTATTTTTGCCAAGGTTTTTTTGACTGTCTCATGAATCTCCTGCATTGCACAAGCAAATTCATCAACATATCCACTTCCCTTGACTCCATCCTTCAACTCTCTCAGCTCATAAACACCCTAGGATGTAAGCCATATACAATTTCAAAGGGACTCTTCCCTGTTGATCTATTTACTGTGTCATTATAGGCATATTTAGCTTGCCCAATAATCTGATCCCATTGTTGACCATACTCCTTGGTCAAGCATCTTAAAAGGTTTCCAAGTGTCCTATTCACAACTTCAGTCTGACCATCAGTTTGGGGATGGTATGCAGATCCAAAGGATAGATTAGTGCCCATTCTTTGCCAAAGAGTCTTCCAAAAATGACTCATAAACTTGGTGTCTCTGTCTAATACAATGCTGATTGGTAAGCCATGAATCCTTACTATCTCCTTAAAGAAAAGAGAGGCTATTTGACTGGCATCATTGGTTGTCTTACAGGGCACAAAGTGAGTCATCTTACTGAATCTGTCTACAACAACATAAACACTATCCATACCTTGCCTTATCTTGGGTAAACCAACTACAAAGTCCATTCTCAAGCATTCCCATGGCCTAGAAGGGATAGGCAGTGGCTAGTATAGGCCTGTATTTGAAGAAGTGCCCTTGGCCTTTTGACATGCCACACAACTCTCCACATACTTCCTGACATCTAGGTTCATCTTTGGCCAATAATAAAACCTTTGAACCAGTTCTTGAGTTTTGGTGATTCCAAAATAACCACTCAATGCACCATTATGTTTCTCTTGTATCAAGTTCTCCCTAATAGAACCTCTAGGAACACAAAGCTGATTCCCTTTAAACAATAAATCACTTTGCAAGGTATATTCAGCATATTTGGTATGGAAATGATTCTTGTATTCAGCACATACCTTATAAATATCTGCAAAGTCTTCATCATTTACATATAGATCTTTGAAGTGATCTATTCCCATGCTCTTCAATTGAATTTCTTGAATTGTGAGGACTCTTCTGCTCAATGCATCAACCACTTTTTTGAGAGCTCCTTTCTTGTGCTTGATATTGAAGGTGTAAGCTTGCAAGTACTCCACCCATTTCATGTGCCTGTGACTCAACTTCTCTTGATAATTCAGGAAACTGAGTGCTTGGTTGTCTAAATACACAATGAATTCCTTGGGAAGCAAATAGTGCCTCCACTTCCTTAAAGCCTGGACCAATGCATACATCTCAAGGTCATAAGAGGAGTACTTCTTCTTGGCTTCACTTAACTTCTCTGAATGAAAAGCCACCGGTCTGCCCTCTTGACTGAGAACAACTCCAATAGCTACATTGCTTGCATCACATTCAATGGTGAATAGCTTCTCAAAGCTTGGTAACACCAAAACAGGTTGGGTAGCTATCTTTTCCTTCAATAACTCAAAACTCTTGTTAGCTTGCTCATTCCATACAAACTTAGTCTTCATTCATCCTTTAATGGTATCCAACATAGGAGCACAAATAGCACTAAACTGCCTTATGAATTTTCTATAGTACTGAGCAAGACCATGGAAGCTTCTTACCTCTGTTGCTGTCTTTGGAGTAGGCCAATTGAGAATGGCTTCTACCTTGCTGCTGTCCATCTTCAAGTTGCCATGTGATAGCACAAATCCAAGGTACACCAGCTCTGTTTTGATGAACTCACACTTTTCCAGATTGATCATCAGCTTCTCCTCCTGCAACTTCTTGAAAATCAACTCAATGTGTTAGAGGTGCTCTTCTCTTGTTCTACTATAGATTAGTATATCATCAAGATACACTACTACAAACTTGCCAATGTAGTCCTTAAGGATTTCATTCATGAGTCTCATGAATGTGGAGGGGGCATTAGACAAGCCAAATGGCATAACTCACCACTCATAGAGACCCTCATTGGTTTTGAAGGCTGTTTTCCACTCATCACCCTCATGTATCCTAATTTGGTGATAACCACTCTTTAAATCTATCTTGGTATAGTACCTAGCTTCACCTAGACAATCCATGAGATCTTCAATCCTAGGGATGGGAAACCTATACTTGATAGTTATCTTGTTTATTGCCCTGGAATCAGTACAAAGCCTCCATTCTCCTCCCTTTTTAGGTGCTAAGACATTGGGTACTGCACAAGGACTAATGCTTTTCCTAATGAGGCCTTGGCCAAGAAGTTCTTGAATCTACCTGGCTATTTCCTCATTTTGTTGAGGTGTCATCTTGTAAGCTGCTTTGTTTGGAAGGGTGGCTCCTAGTATCAAGTCTATCCTATGACTTATGGCTCTTTTAGGAGGTAATGTTTCTAGTTGACCACTACTTACAATTCCTTCATAGGTCTGCAATAATTCCCGTATCTCCTTGGGTAACTCTTGCTTTTTAGTTTCGTTCTCTTTTCTCACCTCTCTTGGCTTGATCATCACTGCATAGCCAACTCCTTCTCCTTCTTCCAAGGCTTTCAAGAACTCTTTTCCACCAGCCAAGAGCAGTTTAGAACCTGCTGTCTGCACCTCTGTATCTTCTAGCAAAGACTGAATTTTGTAGGTCACCTTATCTTTCTTGAAGGTATATGAATTCTTAGCTCCATCATGCACAGCTTGGCGGTCAAATTGCCATGGTCTACCTAGGAGCAAGTGGCATGCATCCATAGGTAACACATCACACAAAACTTTGTCTTTATACTTGCCAATGGAAAACTCCACCCATGCTTGTTCATTCACCAAGACATGCTGACCCTTATTGAGCCATGTGACCTTGTAAGGATTGTTGTGGGGTATCCTTGTCAATTTTAGCTTGCTGACTGCCTCCTCGGACACAATATTGTCAGTAGAACCTGAGTCTATAATGACCTTACACACTTTCCCCATCATCTTGCACTTTATCCTAAACAAGGACCTCCTTTGGCTTGGCTATTCTTTAACCAGTTCCTTGATCAAAGTTCTCCTCATCATGAGGTTCTCACCTTCCTCTGAGTTGAAAGGTACTTCAGGTTGTTTATTTGCTGCAGCTGTCTCATCTTGAATCAGATTAGTTCTCTTATCTCCTCCATGAGAAGTGCTACCTTTCTCTGGACATCTATAGGCCGGGTGTCCTAATTGGTTGCAGTGGTAACATTTCATGTTAGTGAAGTAGCTGCCTCTCCCTTGTCCACCACTTCTTCCTCTGGAGCTGAAACCTCTTCCTCTACCACCTCTACTAGAGCTTCCTTCTTGCTATTTTGAAAATCTAACTTCTCCTTGAGCTCTTGGTTCTGAACTTCTTCCACCATAGCCACCTCTTTGTCCTCTGCTGTCTTTCCCTTTACCTCTGCTTTTGGGATTTTGCTCTTGCTTCTTTTTGCCTTTCTCCTCTATCTTCAAAGCCATTTGATAGCATTGGCGGATTGTTTTGAAGTTTATTAAGCTCATGTCTTCTTGGATAGACCACTTGAGTCCATTTAGGTACCTTGCTAACTTGATGGTCTCATCTTCAACCACCTTTGATCTAAGGCACAATTTTTGAAACTCCTCTGTGTATGCTTGAACATCCATATCTTTTTGCCTTAGATTGTGTCTTCTCCTATGCAACTAGATTTCATAATCATCAGGGATGTAGGTCTGTCTTATCTTAGTTACCATTCCTCTCCATGAAACTATGGGACCTTTACCTTCTTTCTCTCTTTTAGATTGTACAAACTTCCACCATGTGAGAGCTGCTCCTCTCAACCTTGACTTGGCCACCTTTACCTTTTGGGCCTCTGTTATGCCATCACGTTCAAAGTGATTTTCAATGCTCTCAATCCAGTCTACAACTGAATCAGGGTCCATTTGTCCACTAAAAAGTGGCACACCCTCCAATGCCTTACCACTTAAGGCTTGCAATGCTTTCAAGAAGGGTTCCTCTGCTAGAACAGGATCAGGCTTTGGAGCTTCCTCCTCCAAATCCTCTTCTTTTTCCTTGGCTTCCTACTCTTCCTTCTGCTTTATCTTGTCTTTCACATTATCTGCTGTCTCATGGACTTCATCCAAGAGTTTCTCCATTTGAGATATCCTTTCTCTGAGCAACCGGTTATCTTCCTCTTGCTCTTCTACCTTTTTTGCCAACTCTGCATTTGTCACCATGGTTCCTTCCTCTGGTGTGTTCTCTCCTACTGACTCAGTGGGCTGCAACATCAATCACAAGCCTTGAATCCAACTTGCTCTGATACCAATATGGTGTATGAAAACTCCAAGGTTTGCTTGCACTAAACAACAAGAAGACCTTACTCTTCCTTCCACCATGAACCTACCTCTTTCTAGGTTCTGTTTTGGCTTAGATTATTAACTAAACCTTGCTTCAACTCTGTTCCAAGAGTTTCAATCCTTGTGCTTTAACCTTGGAGAACAAACACCTCTTGAACTTGCAACTTCTCTCTCAACACCTAGAAGAGTCTAGATGCCAACTTCACCATCTTGCTTGAACTGCTTGCAGGGGAGTGGGAAACATTGTCTCCTTGCATTTCAACTTCATTTGAATTCATCTTGGAGATTCTTTAACTCTCACTTCACCCGATTTCATAATTTTGCTTTGAGGAGGCCTAGTTTCTACTAGCCCTTACCAGTCCCTTTTTAGCTTCTCTTGTTCAAATTTGACAAACAACATAGCAAATAAATTGCACTTTCTGACACCCTTTTCAGAGTTTTAAATCTTTCTCAGGATTCCAGATCCCTACCTAATCCGTACAAGGGCTTCCTATAATCAAGGTCTGTTAGGGCTAATAGGCCTAATTCTTAGGGTTTCCAAATTCTACTGCTAATATCTCCTCCAAATGGCTTAGTCAAGCTTCAATCCTTTTGTCTTCTTTGTGTTAGGTCATTTCACACCTAGAACTATACCTTTCCGTATAGTGGTACCTTCCCCTGCTTGTTCTCTTCACTTTTCCTCTCTCAAACTCCTAACCATGCATTCCTAGCTCGCCTAGGGTTTGAGATCACAAATTCCTGCTTGGCCCTTTGACACTCCTATCTCTAAATATTTACAAACATGTGGCTCCCCTTCCATACCCTGCTAATCTCAGGAAGAACCCGATGACAGAGTTTATGGGGGAGCCATTTTAAGACTCACTGCTCAAAACTACAATGAAAACCCTGCTAAACTCTAATCTATATATTCAAAACAACAAATCTATACTAAGTAACCTTAACACCAAATGAAATAGGTTCTAAAATATTCAAAGAACACCAAAACAATGCTAAAACAGAGCATATATGACACTAAATATCACTGTTATCTGAAAACACATGGAATTTGCAGAAAACACAGAAAATGCCAAAACTGTCTTCTATTCCTTCACCAAAAACTTTGATTACAATGCAAAAACTAACAACTGATTGCTATCTTCGAGCCATCATTCACATTAGAGATTCCTTTCCCATGTTTCAAGGGCAGTGGATCGAGCACTTACTCCTAATTTCAAGGGAATCCAAGACAACAAGTTTGCATGCAACTCCACAATTGTTCTCATGCAACTTTCACAACTTCTTGCAACTTTCACTAAGTTATGATCCTAAATTTTAGGACCTCAATCTCCTTGATCTCGAGCCAACAACTCCCTTAACCGTTCTTTGGCATCTTCTAACAATAATCATGCGTTTAGAACACATTTAAGGCTCTCATTCTAATCCTAAGCTGTCCAAAGCTAAATGAAACAACATTTAGCAACATAATAACTAAGATGATATTAATCCTAATGATTAACTCATCACACTCCACCAAGACCTTCTAAGGTCCAAAGCAAACACACAAACATATTAACACCCTGATTTGGCCAAGATTAGGTACAAGCCAAAAATTGAGCAAACCAAATTGGGGTTTGGCCTAGGTGCTCCTGCACCAAATACTAATTGTCTTCTACTAATATTCCAAAAATTAATTAATTATCTATTTGTCATTATTCTTAATTCCCCTTAGTTCCCTTGAGGTTAATTGATTAGATCAATTAACTCAAAATCCTTAGTTCCTAACTAAATCATTTAATTTACACTTGTCTAATTAGTTGGTTTAGACTAATTAGGATCTACCCCATGAGAGCTCACACCTCTTCTTATTGTTGCACCTAGATCTAAACTAGTGCTATATTGTTGATGGTGTACATTCAAAATTTATTACTAATTTCCTTCATACTAACATTCCATAAATTAATTGAATAATTAGTTATTTAATGAATTAAATAATCACCTATCTATCATTATTCTTAATGTTGCAAATGTTGTTATTGATGTCAACAAAATGGAGATTGTTGCAGGTGTTGCCATTAATATTAGTGTTGTCATTGATGTCTATCGAGTGGCAGTGTGTGGATAGTTGCATGTGATGCAATCTGTGTGATGACCAGAATTATTATGAAGAATAATGTATTTGTGATCTATAATGTTGAGAATGATTGTATTCTCTGTCTCTTGATGTGAAGCATTGCATAAGTTATGAAAGAACATATTCAAGGTTTTCATGCAATCAGTAGCTCGGGAAGTTGTACTAAAGAAGCTAGGAAGAATACTTCACATTCCTCCACATTTGAACATATGGCTTTACGGTTTGGAAGTTAGACAAAGACATGTGTGAAGTATGTGTGTTCTTGAATTTAGTGTAGGAAAGTTACCATAGAAGTTTTTAGAGCTACCAGAGTGAGGACTGTGTTGTTGCAGTTAAGAAGGTTCAAAGAAATGCTCTGCATTTCTCCATAATTGATGTTGTGGTCTTGCAGTTTAAAGGATTTGTTCAAAATTTCTATTTGTTTTCTCATTTCAAGTTCTAGGTGTTGAGGTATATTGCAAGTCAGGTTTTCAATGTTCTATCTCAAGACTATGTTTTTTGGGTTTGCTAGTGATGTTGGGTTTAGTGTATGTTTGCTTGTGCTAACTTAATGTTGTGTGAAGTTATAAAAAGAGGGCATGGAATTTTTTTTGAATATAATTTAATGCTTTTAACGTAATCCACATGATGTTATCTTGTCTCTCTGGTACCGCTTGTGGTCTGAAGTTAATGTGTGGAAGGTTAAGTGTTTATTGGTCCGACTTGGAATGTTGAAGTGTTTGCACCAAATATTTGATGTGTGTGCCAATGTGGGAATGTGTGCTAAGGTAAAATAGGTCTTGCTTATCTCATGGCTTGGACCACATTTAATTTCCTCTGCCAACAAATGTTTGGAAGATGCCTTATCATGGTTGTTGAATGTTTTATGTCATACGTTTCATTTTGGCCAACAAGGAGAAACTTTTTGATACTTGCGAAAGATATAAATGTAAGATCAAGTGTGTGATTATGTGGTAGTTGTGTGTTTAGGGTGTTGAAAGTGAAATGTGTCGAAAGTAGTGAGCCGAAGGTAGAAGAATGTGTACAAAAGTGTGAAGTATATGAAGTATGTTGAAGGTAGTGAGCCAAAGGCAGAAGTGAATGAGTGAGTGTTGAAGGTAGAGAGCTGAAGGTAGAAGTGAATGAGTAAGTGTTAAATCTAGTGAGATGAAGTAAAAAGTGTATGGAAGTGTACTAAATGCAGTGAGCCAAAGGAAACAAAGGTTGTTGAGCAGAAGTGATACGGTAGTGGTTGATCACCTAAATTCATCAAGTGTTGTATGCTGAGGTTGTAGCGTCTTTTTGTAAGTGTTGTATTTTGTAGGAAGTTGTAAACTTCCTTTGGTTGAAGAAACTAAACCTATTGTAAATTTTGTTTTCATTTATGAGGATGGATTTGTATATTAGCTCGATGTAGCTTTCTCACTATGGCTTTTTCCCTTGTAGGGTTTTCCACGTATATGTGGTGTTGTGGTTTTGTGTTTGTGATTTGAATGCTTTATATGTTTAAAGGTAGTAATAAGTTTTAATTAATAAATAAAATTGGATTACTAATTCAACCCCCCCCTCTTAGTATATTTGTGTGTTCTAACAATTGGTATTAGAGCCGAGTTCCTTGGTGTAGTCTAACAACTGAAGGTAGATCTTGGTTTAGAACACATGGCTCAAAAAGAGTCCTCCTCTAAAGAACCACTATTTGATGGGAGTAACTATGCCTTCTAGAGTGTGAGGATGGAATCCTAACTTACTTTACTAGGGTATGATGTTTGGAGATTTGTAAAGGATGATTATATTGATCCTACTCATCCTATTATAGATGCTAATGCAAAGAAGGCTCATGAGAACAATGCTAAAGAAAAGGATCTCATCTTGAGTGGTCTAAAAAATTCTAAATTTGTGAAAGTGGTGCAATGCAAGACAACCAAGGAGATACGTGATAAGCTTAAAAATCTATATGAAGGGAATGCCAACGTGAAGCAAGCAAAGTTGCAATTTAATAGGACATTGTTTGAGAATCTAAAGATGAAAGAAGAGGAGAATATAGCCAACTATTTAGTTCGAGTAGATGATGCAGTTAGTGGGATTGAAGGTCTTGGTGAAGATATAATTGATTCAATTATGGTGAAGAAATTTTTGAGAACTCTCCCTTACTGGTTTGATTCAAAGGTTTCTGCAATTGAAGAAGCCAAAGATCTGAAAAAATCTTACCATGGAAGATATGTTTGGATCTCTCATCGTCTATGAGATGAGAAATGAATTCCAAGGTACACATAAGAGAGAAGTTGCATTCAAAACTATGAAGAAAGAAGAAGCATATGGTTCACATAGTGAATCTGATGAAGAAGAAGAAAACTTTGTGAGAAAGATGAAGAAGGGATTTGGGGAAGTATAAAGGTAAATTACCTTTCAATTTTTTTAATTGTGGAATATTTGGTCATTATGCTTCTAAATTTCCTTTTGGAGAAAATGAAAGTAGTAGCAAGGGTTTCAAGTGAAACAATGTTAGGAGAAACATTCTTTCGAAAGAAGATTTTTGCTCCTCAAATGAAGGAGATAACTGCTCATCAGATAATGATGGAGGAGAATCCTTATTTATGGCAACTGTGATCTCTAAAAGTTTAAGAAAGACTTTGGTTGAAGAAGAAGATGAAATGGATTTTGAAGGTGAACTTGTTTTTGCTCTTGGAGACCTAGAATGTGCAAGGAAAGAGAACAAAAGACAAAAGGCCTTGATTGAAGCCAAGATAAAAGAATTCACAAATCTTGAGAAAGAAATCCTTTTACTCAAAAAGGAGTTGAAGAAAGCAATATATGGAAGTTCGAAAGATGATATCAAACCTCAAAGAAGATCTCACCATGCAAGAAGTGTCTCCAAAAATAGGTTCAATCATGCATTTTTTGGTTATTGTTTTATCTACAATAAGTATGGTCATAAGGCTATATATTGCAAATCTAAAACGAATGGAAGAAATTTTGTATGTAGAAATTCTATTGCTTCTCTAGTGGATGTCAATGTGACATGTTGAATCTCCAAAAATGTTGGACATATAGCAAAGCATTGTAGAAGTGATTTGAAATTTCAAAAGGCAGATTTTACTAAGAAAATCAAGGAAATAAATAATGAGTTTAAAAATTCAATGGTTTCTCAAACAACATTTCATGCTGAAGGACAAAAAAATCTGTGGGTGATAGACAATGGATGTTCAAGTCACATGATAGGTGACAAAAGAAAATTCATCAATCTGGTTAAATGGAGTGGCATATCAGTCAAGTTTGGAGACAATTCATTTACAAAGATTTGTGGAGAAGATACCATAAGCTTTGATGGAAAATCCAAGATAAAATATGTTCTCTATGTTGAATGTCTCAAGCACAATCTTCTTAGTGTAATTTAGATGTGTAGAAAAAGATACAATCTTTTATTTCATGATCAGAGATGTGAAATTAGAAAAGCAAACTCTAGTAGATTGGTGGCAAAAGGAGCTAGGACATAAAATAATTTGTACGATCTAAAGGGTGTTAATGGAAGTTATCTTTTAGGACATGAAAATGAACGTTGGTTGTGGCACAAGAGTATAGGTCACATCAACTTTGATAACCTTATGAGGATCAACTCCATGCAAGTAGTGAGAGATATGCCAAATATTTTCAAGCCTGCAAGCACATTATGTAAAGAATGTCAGATTGGGAAGAAAACAAGGATAAAGTTCAAGACCAAGGAGTATTCTTCTATAAGACCATTAGAACTAATTCATATTGATTTGTGCAGACCCACTAGTAAAAAGAGTCTTAAAGATGAAAGGTATTTCATGTTACTCATTGATGATTTCTATAGGATGACATGGGTTACATTCTTAAAAAAAAATCAGAAGCTTTCAGTAGATTTAAGATTTTCAAGTCAATGGTTGAGAATGAAATGAATGCTAGAATCAAGTGTTTAAGGTTTGATATAGGTGGTTGTTGTGCATATTTTGCACACATGCCCCGCTAAAGGCAGTGACCCCCTTTCTTTTTGCTTTTTCCTTTCTCTTGTTGACTTGGTCCCCACTCGCTTGCTTCGCCTTTTCCTTCGTTTTTTGACTTTGGCAACAAGTTTCCTATGGATTTGGGATGTTTTCATGATGCCTAAGTGAACTTCCAAGGTTTCGTTAAGTTTTGGGAAGTTGTGAAAATTTCTTTGCGGGTCGCTGCCCCTCAGCCGTCGTCCGCAAGAATTCCTTTGCAGGTTGCCGTCCACGGGAATTCCTTTCTGGGTTGCCATGTGCAGATCATCGTGTGCTCAAGGCCATTTTTAAGGGTGATTGAACCTTAACTTCCTCCCACATTGTGGACTCCGCACCCATTGCACCCCCTTTCACTGTCGATCAATGATGAAGCCTTCACGACCATCCCGAGTTGTACATTTCGCAGATGTTATTAGTGATCCTGGACTTGAGGTTCAAGATGGTGAAACCACCAAGTCAAGTGCTTGTGGATCTGCCACTGTGAAAGGTTGTCTGCCATCCATCGTCTATTTGTCGTTCATCTGCCTATCGTCTGTTGTCTGCTATCTGCCATTTGTTAGTCATCCGCTATTCACCGTCCTTTCGCTGCTTGCGTGTCTACTCCTGTGGAAGGTTGTCTGCCGTCTGCTACTCACCATTTTTTGTCTGCCTTTCATCCACCATCCTTCTGCTACTTGCGGGTCTACCCCTATGGAAGGCTATCCACCATCCATCGTCCACCCGTCATTTTCCTTCTATTCGTCAATCGTTTGCCTTCTATCTGTTGGTCATCCACCATTTGCCTTTCATCCATTGTCCTCCCGCCGCTTGCGGGTTTGCCCCTACAGAAGGCTGTCTGCCATCTGTCCGTCCGCTGGCCGTCTGTCATCCACCTTTCGTCCACCGGTCATCTACTATTTGTCATCCGCCTTTTGTCCGTTGTCCTTTTTCTGCTTGCAGGTCTTCCTTTGCGGAAGGTTATCTGTCGTCCGTTGTCTGCCTTTCGTCTGCTATTTGCCTTCCATTTGTCAGTCATTCGTCGTCCACCTTTTGTTTGTCATCCTTCCACCACTTGTGGGTCTGCCCTACGGAAGGTTGTCTGTCATCTGTCATCCGCCTTATGTTCGTCGATCATTCACCGGCCATCCACCATCTGCCTTTCATCCACTAGCCATCCACCATTTTCCTTCCATCCACCGACCATTTGTCATGCGTCGGTCATCCGCCTTCCGTTCGCCGCTTGTGGGTTTTCCCCTGCAGAAGGTTGTTCGTCCTTCATCTGCCATCCACCTTCCATTTGCCATCTATTTTCTGCCATCCTTCTGCCCTAAGGGAAGCCCACACCCTCAAACCCGCATTTATGTTTATGGCCCAAATGAGCTCCAAACATGAATTTTATGATCTTTTAGAAATGTATTAATGGATCTAATGCTTGATTTGTAGGATGTGATTAATATTCACCTGAATTTATATGTGAATGCACTTACTATGTTTTATGTATGCAGTATTTATGGAGCCTGTTGTGGGTCCATCAAGGAGGCCCATTGGGAGAGTTGTCTTTATTTTCATTAAACAATCATGATCCATTAAGAGTTGTTCTGTGGGATCAAGGGGGGAAGCTAATCTATCTCACAATAACACAAATCACTGATGAAGCTCATTTGATTAGCCACAGGATGCAACAAACACATCAGATAGAGGGCAACCTTTGGCAGTTTCAGCTACAACAAATAAGGTTGTCACTACAGGACAAAACCACTACAGTACTAGGGTCACTAGATGAAAAAATAAGGAAAAGACAAGAATGTATTTTAAATTGTGAAATATTTGGGGGTAGGTGAAACCCTAACTTGTAATGAATTTGGGTCACACATTTTAAATTAATCTTGGCCATTCATTTGGGCTTTGGAAAACTATAAATAGGGGCTTGCTCGTCATTTGTAAATGTATGGAGAGCTAGTGTAAAGGCATTTTGCAGCAATAGAGAGCTACATTGCATGATTTATGGTTGTTTCTCTTGTGTTTCTTCATTATGCATGCATGGTTCTACTTCCCTATTAGTTTAGTTGTTAGTTGTTTGAATGGATGTGATGATGGTCTTTGCTGTTACAATATTTGATGAATTTCTAGCTCATTCTTTTTATGGTTTGTTGATGATGAATCACTTTGTAAAGCTAGTTTGAGCTTCCTTACTTCATTGTTGCAGCTTAGTTCAATTGCATGTTCATGATGTGTATGTGCATTCTAAAACTTTGCAGTCCTTAGAAGATTTCATTGGTTTTGTGTAACTGTAGGTTCCTCTTGGCCAAGCAAAACCCAATTTAGGAATTTTTTCTACTATAGCAGCCACCATGATCACTGTTCATTCGTAGTTTCAAGTCTAGGAACTTCTCCCTTTCCCTTCCTTTTTTCCTTTTTTTTTTAATAGTGACTTTGAATAAGGTTCATTGCACATTGTAAAGCCAAATCTGAAGTTGAAATAGGAGTTCTAGATGGTTGTTTGAACCTACAACAATTGTACAATCACTTTCCCATCCTAAGAACTCCATTTGCAGACCCAACTTCCCACACTACATAACTCATTTGTAAGTCTGCCTTATGATTCCAACAAATCAGATGAATCAACTAAGGTATTCCAAGCACTGTCAAGACCTGACATTAGAGACCTTGGGATAGTGTTCTGCAATTTGATTGTGGAAGATTGTCTTTCAAGAGAGGTGATGCACCTATGCATTACCTGTGTTGAGAAGTGCATAAAAAACACATCAAAAGAACTGGTGCTAGAGGGAGGGCATGGTTGAGCTTGAGGCTACAAAGCTGCAAAATTGGAAGTTGAAAAAAGCACCTTCAAGTAAAAATCTTAGATAGAGAGATCTCTTTAAATGCAGGAAAGTTAAAATCAAGAAATTCTGAAGGAAAACAAGAGCTGAGTTGAAATGGAGCAGCAACTACAAATTAACATCACTTAGCTACATGCAGATTTGAATAGGAGATTGAGGAGGCCATTGCAGTAATTTGCATTGGCAGACAAATGTAGAATCCATTGCACTCACAGACACAATGAATTGGGATGTTTGACTTTCTTGAGCAAAGTTGAAAAGGTCTTGCAAGGAGAGATTCCCTTTTTGGAAATATATCAGCCCTAGGTTCTTGCAGATCTAGAAGAGGAATTTGCTAACATGGTAGCCAAGGCATTAAAAGAGCTGATCCAAGAACACTTGAGCAACAAGGATGGAATAACATTGGAAGAAGTGTTGATGTTTAGCTGGTGTAGATTCTATAATGCCCCTCATTTAGAAGTTACTTTTCCATCATGTGCAAACATCATCACTCATGTCAAGGGAAGTTTCAACAAGTCTGAGTAGCCAACTCCCAATAAAGAGGAGTCATCCCATGAAGTGGAAGAGTTGTCAACATCTGGAGGGAAACATAGTGAAGTGGAACCAAGAAGCTCCACATAAGCAAATGTTGGGACAACAAACATGATGGCTGAAAGTCAAGAGGAAGGAGTTGACTTCCTTGGGGCAGCAAGAAGACATGACGAAAGTTCAACTAGGAAGGAAATAGAAGGCATTTCCTACATAAAAAAAGGGCAGCCCTCCACCTAGGGAGAAGAACTGTTGGTAGTTGAGGATGGATCAACAAAGTTTGCAATAGTGTATGTTGGGGCAGCCAATGAAGATGCTAAAAATTAGAAATAGGAAGAGGTTGACAACTTTCGAGCAACATAAAATGATGACTAGAGTATAAGCGAAATCAGACTAGAGGACCTTTCCTTCATGAATGACAGTGATATAGCATCTAAAAATGAATATTTCGAGGAGTGGGAACAACCACATGCCGCAACTGTATAACATCAAACTTCCTTCTCAAGTGACGATGAGGACCCGATAGTGGATAGGTATAACAAGCTAGTGACAAGGCTAGCAAGGGATTGGCCGGAGCTAAGATATCAAGTGGATTTGGAGGTGTTGCTACTACCAAGTTGGTGTAGGCTCCATGATTTTCCACATTCAAAGTTCACGTGCGAGCTATGCCGAGAGGTCATCGAGCAAGTTAAAGAACAAGTGGGGCAACCAAGTGCATTGCTTCAAGGATTGAACTAGCGGACCAAGAGCTGGAACCAAGTGACAACTTAGCTGAAAGTAGTCCTCAAGAAGGTGCTGGGACAACAATAGAAGAGGAAGAATATAGTCTCGAGGTTTCAAATGATGCAGTGGAGCAAATAGGGAGGTTATCCATCAGACATCAAGAGTCTTTTCCTCTTGAAGAGCATCTTTACACAATGCATGAAAGGCTTTATGGGGAGTCCTTGGAGGGAAATAACATAGTGAATCTTGGCCCCCTTGATGAGGTGCCCTCCATTGATGAATTTTTTCCATTGGGAGCTATACTCCAGAGGTATGCCAACACCGAAGAAGAGTACATTACAGAAGACAACGCTAATGAAGACATACCGCCTGAATCTTTGAATGAAGAAACCTTAGAGTCTCTAGACTGGGAGAGGAACTCCTTCTCCATCTACAATGACAATGAACAAGAGGAGATAAGTGAACAACATGAGGAGATACAGGAACTGCAAGAAGAAGAAGACAAAGGCGGGGGTGTTTTAATGGCTACCAACAAGTGTGATATATCTGACCAACTACAAGAAGGAGTTAGGAATCCTTTCATCCTGATCTTTGTTTATCATCTTCCACATTTAGGGAGTTGCAATAGGATAGATTTGTGCATGTCATCATCCCATGACATTGAACATCATAAAAATAAGGTTAACACCTGGGAAAGGAGATGGGACTATACACTGCCTTTTGAGGACAACAATCAAGTGGAGCCCTGGACTACGGAAGACCAATGTGATGAAGTTTTTTCCTTTGAAGAACAACTGATAGAGGATATAGGTCCCACTAGTGGCTTTAAAGAGGTGTTTTCTAACTAATTCTCCTAGCCCTATGCAAGCCTAAGATCAGAAATGCTACACAATCCCCTACCACCACCTGAGGTTTCCAACACGATGATCGATGATGCAGTGCTCGCTCTCGACTGTCACACACTGCCACCTTTGCATGATGAAATCGAGGTTCTATTTTTCCTTACTCCTGTGAATGCTTACAACTACGTTTATCATTTTGATTATGGGAACGAGGGGAGACGAATGTGTTTATGGATCAACCATGGGTTTAATGAATCACCTTAACTGCTGATTTTTCTGGATTGTGTGATTAAATTTAAATGCTGCAACATTGAACTTTATTTTTCTAAGTATAAAGATAAATCTGCATGGCTTAGAACTATAACTATTTCCCGTCTGCTTGTGCATTCATTACGACATATGAAGAGCGTCGATGTTAGTCTGCCTTTCCTAACATGGTCCTTTGTAAATATCTTTGTACATAGTTCATTTTGCGTACTGTAGGTTTCATGTACATACCTTGGTTTCGTGTATATAATCTTGCTTTCCTGCTTTTGTTAGGTTAGTTGGTTTGTTGTAGGTTAGTTTGCTTTAGGGTAGTTTCTTTGCTATTTGCTTCTGCTTTCCTACTTTGGTTAGTGTAGGTGTTTGCTTTTTGTTTGCTTTCATTTTGCTTTTGCTTTGTTGTTGCTTTGCTCGGGGTCCCTCTGCTTTTAGCTAGGCACATCTGTGCACACAATGACCATACTTATTGCCTGGGGATTTTCTATGTATTTCTTCGTCAAACTTTAATCAAGCCTCCAGAGTGGATGGTGAGGGTCTTCTGTTAGTGTCAAGTGATCTAGGTGTTTGATTCGAAGGGGATGAGTCATTGGTTGGTCTGATTCTGATGTATTCTAAAATCTTATATCTCTCACATAATTTAAGAATCCGGAGGTTACTGTAGGTCCTTTGTGAAGTCTAGTTAAGTGAAAAATCTAAAATTCTATTTTAGCACCACTGTGATTCTCAGCCCGAGTGTGAGCTTCACTGCTCACGGGTTGAAAAGAAAAGAGTTAAAAAGAAAAAATCAGAAGAAATGAAAGAAAAAAAATATTGAAAATCAAAAGAAAGAAATTAAGCTTTTTAGGGAAATCTGAACAACTCCATCGGGGCTATGGACATCTGACCGACAGTAAAGAAATGTTCAGAAGAATCACAATGACAACCTTGTCAGGGCTATGGACACCTGACTAGCAGTGAGGCAATGTCCTGAATGCTTTTGGAGTTAGAATAAATTATGTAGCTTAATTTGACAGAGCTTGGGTTCCTATCGTGACTTAAGGATGGGAATTAACACATATGCACACACTTGGATTTTCAATATTCTGAAGGTTGGGTTGATTAGTGGTTTTGACCTTTTGGTCAAGCATCTAGTTTGTTTGCCCTAGTGTGAAGGTCAAAACTAGAGATTATGGAGGTTGGGTTGATTAGTGGTTTTGACCTTTTGGTTGAGCATCTAGTTTGTTTGCCTATTGTCCATCATCCGCTTTCGTCCAACGGTCATCCATTGTCCGCCTTCCATTTGTCATCCTTTCACCACTTGTGGGTTTACCCCTGCAGAAGGCTATCTGCTGCCCTTCTACTACTTGCGGGTCTGCCCCTGCGGAAGGTTATCTGTCATCCGCTGTCCCTCGGTCTTCTGCCTTCTGTCCACCGGTTGTTCACCTTTTATCCCTTGGCCGTCCGCCATCTACCTTATGTCTGTCGTCCTTTCGCCGCTTGAGGGTCTGTCCCTATAGAAGGTTGTCTGTCATGCGTTGTCCGCCTTCCATCTGCCGTCCACATTCCATCTGTCCACTGTCCGTCATCCACTGTCCACCTTTCGTTTGCTGGTTGTCTGCCTTCCGTCCACCATCCTTCTGCCGCTTGCAGGTTTGCCTCTAAGGAAGGTTATCCCATCGTATGCCTTATGTCCATTTTCCACCTTCCTTCCATCATCCTTTTGCCGCTTGTGGGTCTGCGCCTACGGAAGGTTGTCTATTGTTCATCATCCGCCTTCCTTTCGCCGCTTGCAGGTCTGCCCCTGTGGAAGGCCGTTCATCGTCATCCACCTTCCACCTTATGTTTGTCATCCACCGGCTGTCCGCCATCCACCTTCCGTCCGTCGGCCATCCATCATCGGCCATCTGTTGTTTGTCATCCTTCCACCCTAGGGGAAGCCTACACCCTCGAACCCACATTTATGTTTATGGCCCAAATGAGCTCCAAACATGAATTTTATGATCTTTTGGTAATGTATTAATGGATCTAATGCTTAATTTATAGGATGTGATTAATATTCACCTAAATTTATATGTGAACGCACTTACTACCTTTCATGTATGTAGGATTTATGGAGCCTATTGCGGGTCCGTCGGGGAGGCCCATTGGGAGAGTTGTCTTGATTTTCATTAAACGATCATGATCCATCAAGAGTTGTTTCGCATGATCAGGGGGGGAAACTAATCTATTTCACAATAATACAAATCATTGATGAAGCTCATTTGATTAGCCAGAGGATGCAACAAACACATCAAACAGAGGGTAGCCTTTGGCAGTTTCAGCTATAGCAAAGAAGGTTGTCACTATAGGACAAAATTGCTACAGTGCCAAGGTCACTAGATAAAAAAATAGGGAAAAGACAAGAATGTATTTTAAATTGTGAATTATTTGGGGGTAGGTGAAACCCTAACTTGTAATGAATTTGGGCAACACATTGTAAATTAATCCTGGCCATTCATTTGGGCTTTGGAAAACTATAAATAGGGGCTTGCTCCTCATTTGTAAATGGTTGGAGAGCTGGTGTAAAGGCATTATGCAACAATAGAGAGCTACATTGCATGATTTATGGGTGTTTCTCTTGTGTTTCTTCATTATGCATGCATGGTTCTACTTCCCTATTAGTTTAGTTGTTAGTTGTTTGAATGGATGTGATGATGGTCTTTGTTGTTATAGTATTTGATGAATTTCTAGCTCATGCTTTTTGTGGTTTGTTGATGATGAATCACTTTGTAAAGCTAGTCTAAGCTTCCTTACTTCATTTTTGCAACTTAGTTCAATTGCATGTTCATGATGTGTATGTGCAATCTGAAAATTTGCAGTCCTTAGAAGATTGCACTGTTTTTGTGTAACTATAGGTTCCTCTTGGCCAAGAAAAACCCAATTTAGGAAGTTTGTCTATTGTAGCAGCCACCATGATCACTGTTCATTCATAGTCTCAGGTCTAGGAACTTCTCCCTTTCCCTGCCCTTTTTCCTTTTTTTTAATAGTGACTTTGAACAAAGTTCATTGCACATTGTAAAGCAAAATCTGAAGTTGAAATAGGAGTTGTAGACAGTTGTTTGAACCTACAACAATTGTACAATCACTTTCCCATCCTAAGAATTCCATTTGCAGACCCAACTTCCCACACCGCGTAACTCATCTGTAAGTCCGCCTGGTGATTCTAGCAAATCACATGAATCAACTGAGGTATTCCAAGCACTATCAAGACCTGACATTAGAGACCTTGGGATAGTGTTATGCAATTTGATTGTGGAAGATATTCTTTCAAGAGAGGTGATGCACCTATGCATCACCTATGTTGAGAAGTGCATAAAAAACACATCAATAGTGGTGAGTTCACATCAAATGAATTTGAGGAATATTGTGAAGAACATGGAATAAAGAGGCATTTTTTGCTGCTAGAACTCCTTAGCAAAATGGAGTAGTGGAAAGAAAATATAGAACCATTCAGGAAATGACAAGAACTATGTTGAATGAAGCCAATATGCCTGATGTATTCTAGAAATAAGTAGCCCATACTACTGTCTATATTCTTAATAAAGGACAAATAAGGGTTGACAACTCCAAGACCCCTTATGAGATTTGGTATGGAAGACTAACAACTATCAAGTATTTCAAATTTTTTGGAATTAAATGTTACATCAAAAGAGATGAAGGATTGGGAAAGTTTGACACAAGATCTAATGAAGGAATATTTCTTGGATACTCAACAAGGATAAAAGCCTATAAGTGCTACAATAAAAGGATGAGGAAGATATTTAAAAGTGAAAATGTTAGTGTTGATGAAGAGTCACAACAAATCACATATGAGAAAGAAGACTGTTGGTCAAATGAACCTACCTGTTCATAGGAAGAAGAAGAAGAAATTATATAAAAGGAAGAAGCACAGAAGAAAGTCCCCAAAACTCCTGCCAAGCATGTTCAAAATAATCACTTGAAATATCAAATAATTGGAGATAAGAATGAAGGAGTGTAAACTAGAAGAAGATATGCAAGGACACAAGAACAAGTAAAACTTTCTTTACTGTCAAGAATAGAACCAAAAACTTTTGTTGATGCTAGCAAGGATGAAGGATAGATTCAAGCAATGGAAGAAGAATTGAATTAGATAGAGAAAAAAAAAAACTTGGGAATTTGTGCCAAGGTTTGTAGACAAGAATGTGATAGGTATAAAATGGGTGTTCATAAAAAAATTAAATAAAGATGGAGAAGTGGTGAGAAATAAAGCAAGGCTAGTATGCAAAGGCTATTCACAAGTGGAAGGAATTGAATTTGATGAAACTTTGCTCTGGTGGAAAGAATGGAGGCTATTAGAATGTTTCTTGCATTTGTCATTCACAAGGACTTCAAGGTATATCAAATGGATTTGAATCTTCCTTCTTGAATGGTGACTTGGAAGAAGTTTACATGGATTTTCCCTTAGTCCTAGGTTTTTCCTAATTATTATTTTTATATTAGATATAGTGGAATTAACAGGATTCATGACACTGCTTACATATAGATCACTGCCTCAGCTTGAGATAGGCTAGCATCCCCCATTACAGAGCATCAACTAATATTAGTCTATTTTACATTATCTGCATTTACCTGGGTAAGCAATATACAATAGAGCATCACATGTACAAACCCAACAACTACAAGAACAGAGCACAAAATTTACAAAAGAGATTCCCATACACCCATATATAGCAAAGTATCCCATATACAAAAGAGATTCACATACAAAATTGACCCCTTCCTTGCATACAAAATGTGGGGCTACCCTTGACCTGTGCCTTATATTGCATTAATAAACAATATTTGCTTGAAAAAAAATCTGTATATTTGCATAGACTGGTGGGCAAAGAAAAACATGATCTTGAAGGTATCCCTAGGTCATCATCCTTTGGCAGTTCCCTTTGGTGTAGCAACTTTCATGGTAACAAGAGCAAGTGCCGCCTCCTGTTCATCTGCATTTACCTCCTCTTTGACTGTATCCTTCTTACTGAAATCATTCTGAATTGCTTAAAGTTCCTTTAGGAAGATCTCCACAGTAGGATGACCTTCTTCCCACATATGACTATACCTAGCATCCATGATGTCAATGTCAACTTTCTTGTTTTCTAGAAAGTTCCAGAACTTCTCCTTAAACAGAGCAACTATGATGTAGACTTGCATAGCAATGTTGTGAAGTGTGAGTCTTCTAAAAGACTCAGTAAGCACTCTCCTCTCCCCCTCAAATTTTTCATTATTCTGGGCCTTCCAGATAGACCATAAAATTTTAGTAGAAATGCACATCCATAGAAGAATAAAACCCTTGTTCATTTTATTGCAGGGTTAGATGGGGATGTGTTCCTAGCCCCAAAACCCCTTTCCTCATCCCTTGCCGTCCCTGGGATAGGGGGTGCAAAGGGGACGTCCCCCTGCCGTCTCCGAAACAACAAAATTCATAGGAAACGCTAGGAAACGTTTCTGATAGTTTGGGGACAGTTCCCCGTCCCTAGTACGGATTGGGGACGTTGGAAACGTCCAATGTCCCCAACCGTACCGGGGATGGCTAGCTATCCCCTATAGGCTGAGAGCTTCAAACATTAAAAAATAATAAAAAATTTGATTTTTTTAAAGTTTATTTTTCCTTCCCAAGGTCACATGGGACCCACAATCTCTCCTAGGATTAATTTAATATTTTTTTTGGCTAAAGTTTGATGGAGACAAAATATTAACATTTTGTCATTAGTATTACTAACTTTCATTTTAATTTTTTAATAGTTCTTTAAAATGCAGTAGAGAACTTCAAACATGCCTCATAGAAACCTTCTGCAATCACTTGATTGTTCAGTAAATATTATGGTTTTAGAAGAATAGAGATGAATCAGATATAGTATATCAAAAGTTGAGGTAAATAATTCAAAAATAAAGATACCTATTGCCTCTATGACTAGACTGTGACAAAAAGACACTACATAAATTTAACACTAATTATTTATGATCCAAACCCTATTGTCCCAAGTTACCAGTGTTGGTATTGGTTCGTGTTTGGTCAAATTTATTTTTGGGTTTGGGTTCATCCATATGAAAACATATAAAAATAAGAAATATATACATTTTTGCAGCAATAGTTAAGTTCAAAATATACCACACATAGCATCATATATTGTATAGTAAACATCACCATCATAAAAATAAAAATATTAACTATCAATTAGTCAAACTCAATGTCATGATATATATTGTAAATTAAAATTAAAAAATAATAATGTCAAGTGTCAACAATTAGTCATCACCGATCAAGCATTATCATATGGGTTCAATATCGTCACCATCCATATTAGATGATCTAGATACAAGTAAATTAGAAGAACCAAAAATAGTTTTAGACATTTGGATACATGTTTGAGACATTTGGATATTGATAGACCATGGTTTTATTGATGTTTGATACTATTGTGACAAATTTTATAATGCTTTAATGACATTTCTTATGTTGTTATAGTACTACTCTCACGATTTATTTACATATTGATATTGTTGTTATCAATTATTAATTTATTGAAATCTATCTCTCTTTCCCTCTCTTTCTCTATTATACTAATAAATTTTGAAAAAATCATATATATATATGTATATTCTATGTCGCCGTCCCCTAAAAATTTCCCCTTAGGAAATGTCTCAGAAACGCGTCCCCTGTCGTCCCCCCGTCCCCGTCCCCGAAACACAGTGGAACATAGTTTTATTGCAAAAGAGTCTCCACAGTTCTTTAGCAAAAATACAGTAAAAAGATATGGTCCACCATCTTGGGGACTCTACAAAGACTGCACAGATCAATGTCATTATGAAAAATTTTATAAGGGAGTTTTTGTAGCAATGACAACCATCTGAAGCTAGCCTTTTTTGGTTCCAGTTTCATTTTCCAATTCATTTCAAGGATCTTCTGCCACTGTTCTCTGCTCATATTAAGGTTCCAAGCCTTATTAACATGTTTTGTTAGATCAATGTGTTCAGTTAGAGTGGAATAGATTGTTTTGGCATTAATGCTTTGTAGTTTTTTTTATCATTCTTCCATTTATAATCAAGATATTCCTGACTATCAGTAGAGTCTTCTACTAGGAATTGTACCTCTCTACATGCCTCTAATCATTGTATAGGTTCTCCAATTGCTTGGAGGGAGATCATATTCCATTTTTAATTCATCCCAGTCCTTCAGATATCCATCTTCGAGAATGTCGTTGAGGTATTTGATCCCCTTTTGTGCCCAGGCCTTTGCGGAACAACCTTGTAGTAAGGCCAGGGGTTTATTTTTGTGCTTCAAATTCCACCAAATGGATCTATGCCCCATTATGATTTTATTCCCATCTTTGACGAAGTGGCAATTAGTAATATTTCCTTTGACTAGTTCCCATGCTCTTTAGATGGTCTTGAACACCACAGATCCTGTAGGTGAGATAGGATGATCACAAGTGAGGATATCACACATGGGGAGGAGCTTCCAAGCCTTTCCTTTTTTTGGAGTTGAATTCAAAATATTTTGTCTAATAAGAACCTTCCAAGGTTCATCTCCATCCAGAGCCCTTAGTATCCACTTGGAGGCCAGAGCAATTCCTTGCAGCCTCAGGTCCTTTAGGCCTAATCCATCTCTTTCTTTTGTGAGAGAAGCGAAAGGAAAGCTTGGGCGTGCAAATATTGTGTGTAGGGTTTGTGGGATGCTCCCACGCAGCTATGGAGGAGGCTCGACCCTCCTCTATGAGGGAAGTGTTAGGTCAGGGTACGATCTCTCCTCCCCCCTCATGTTTGATTTCTTTTCATTGGTTACTTGGTGCTTGCAATGTGCGTAAATGTTCTTGCCCTTGTTGCAAGATTGATTGTTGCTTGTTCGTGATCACCGCAAGCCTTCATTAAAATGAATGGGGGAAAAGACCCCCCTGATGGTCATTCTAATCAACAAGATTTATACCTTGGCGCTTCACAGCCGAGGTCCTTGAGAGATATTGTGGTGGGTGTTAGAGATAACATTCCTAAAGGAGCCAAATTCGTGGATGAAAGGGTTGAGTGCGACAAGTGCGAAGATGTAGAAGAACAAGGTAAGCACCTCTCGCACTACCCTAAAAGAGATACCCTAATTGCAAATGAAGCTTTACAAAATGCAATTTCCTTCGAAGATAATAAATTGGTTAACTCTGCTATCTTCTTCACTACAATTGATGCTAACAAAATACCAACATGAACTTATATGGACGAATGGTTTAATAATGTTTGGAATAAGAAACTAGGGCTGCATTTTTATTTCTATAGAATGGTGTTGAGGGGTTTGTTTGTAATCTTCTTTAACAACCCCAAAGCTCAGGAAATAGTAATTAAAAGGAAATTTTGGCAAGTTGGAAGAACTATATTTTGAGCCCTGCTATGGGATCTTGAAGCTTTGAATGAAGAGGTTTTGGCCCTTTTGAGCCCTAGGTGGCTAGCTTGTAATAAAGCAAGTCCCACCAAGGCTCTGGAACTCTATCCCACTTATCTTGGAACCTTATGGGAGCATTGTTAGGGTTGATGACACCAAAATGGTCTTGCCTCATTCAGATGCAAGCACCTTAGTATCACTCTACCTGGGGATTGATATCCCTGATGAACTGAAAATCAAAATTAAAAATGCCACATTTAGGTGTGCTGTGGAAACCCTAGCGGGTCTAAATTCCTACTATATTTTCCATAAGGAAGGATATTCAAGGAGGAATTTCCCTCTAATTAGGAGGAAAAATAAAGATAAGAACTCACATAGGAAAACCAATGACTCCCCCCAGAAATGGGCAGTGAGGATAACTCAAAAAAGATAAATATAGAAAGTGAATTAGAAATAATAATATTCTAATCCCTTTCCCACTTTGTGCACATAAGTTAGCTTTCACTACTCTATACAAGCTTTTAAATTGGACTCCATAGTCACCACATTTCCAAATGAATGCCCCACCTCTTGGAAGTTGTTCAATCATCTTAATATGATTCCATAAAGGAGATGCTTGATCAATTTTAAATTTTTTGTTTCCATCAATACCCACTGAACTTGAACTTGTGGTCATTTCAAATAGATTGCAATTTGATTTTGCTGTTATAAGAAATTATAAAACTTTAAAATAAATAAATACAATCCTACAATATATATAATTTCTAAAGTATAAACTAATGAAAGTTCAAAATGAACACCAAAAAACTTTGTAACAAATAGTGAAACTTGTTTCTTCTTTTCTAAAAAATAAAAACCATGAAAAAATTCATCAAAAACCTAAAAAACTAAAGAATTAGTTACAATGCTTACCTTAAATGATTAGATCTCCTTTTTGCAAGGTATCCTTGATCCTTTGGCACTTTGTGATCGATCTCCTTCGAAAAATAGTCAACCCTTTAAAATGGAAAAATGAAAAAAAATGCTTAATGAATGTGTTTGAGGAGAGTAACGAAAAGTGAAATGAGTGAAATGAGGCTTTGGGGGACATTTTAGGGTTAACATGCACTTTCAAAAAAAAATTTAAATGTTTTTTAAATGACTTTAGGCACCCCCTAGTTGTTGGCGCTCGCAGGAGCGCCTGGGAGCGTTGGGGGCACTCCTGAACCGGTACACTCCTAGAACGGGCATGTGACCTTGATCGAGAGAACTTGGTAACATAGTTGATGGCAATGGACCATCTTCTACATCAATTTTTGAGCATCTACCATTGGATATTTTTGGAGCGGGGGGTTCTTGGTCCTTCCACTTCATTTCTCTCTCTATTATGGGTGTGCATACTTCCTTTTTGTGGAAGGGGGCGTCTTTTCCTTTGGGGGGGATTTTATATGTACATGGGTACCTAACATGCCTTTATTTGTCGGGACCCATCATAAACTTTGTACATAGTTAAGCTATGCTTAAGGGGGGGCTGTGTTAGTGTAGGTTTTTTATTTTCCTAATGGTTAATTTATTTTCCCGTAGTCCTAGGCTTTTCTTAAACTTTAATTAAGCTTGCTTAGATTAATAAGGCGAGTTTAATTATTTAATAAGAGATAAGGTGATGAGGTGTCACCATCCTAAAAGGTTGGAGCATTTACTATTTTGATCACTTTATTTAATATTGGTGATTTTCCACCTCCATCCTCTCCCTTGTTTTATATAAACTCACTACCTAGCTTCTAGATTCATACTTGTGCTATTCATGTTCATGTATTGTGATTCTTGCAATCATTCTTCTGCAATTTTACTTTGAGCTCCTAATGCAATATTGCCATATTGACATTTGCACATATCTTGGAATCACGAGTTTGTAATTGTGTTATTGCATTTACAATTTTATAGCTTCTCTCTCATAGAAAGATCTTGTTTATTCATCTATTTCAAATTTCTAACAAACGTATCCTATTGTGCACCACTACATTTGGAGTGACACATACAAGAATGGGAAGCTGATAGAGTGTAGCAATTCACAATGCATTCAAAGTAACAATTAGCACTAAATTTTTGGATTAAGTGTGTGTTGTCTTGTAACATCAATTATGAATTAAAGTGTTCACCAATAGGCTCAACATATTCTCTCGCACTAGCAATAGAAACATAAAGTGAACCACGACATGCACCACACACCTCACTCTTTCAACTTTAGTGACAAAAAAATGGTCGCATCTTGAAAAGGAATGCTTCAAGGGTCCACACTAGAAGATGAAGTCTCTACACAATGGTCCATATATCATTCTATGCACAATTGGTGAGAACAAATTTTCTCTCAATCTCTTGCAATATTTGGGTTTGCATATATTGTTTAATGTGGAACTCCTCAAGCCATACTTTCCTCCTCTTCTCGAGAAAGCATCAACTCAACATTCTTCAAACTTGGATCATGAGCACTTGTGTATAATTGTGCAAGATGAGATCATTCAGACTACCATAGTGCACACTCACCAAGGTTCACATTATCTATTAAGAGTAGCTAAGGTAGGGAAGTATGCAAGTCAAAGAAAAGTAGTACAATCTTCAATAGCTTGTGGTCAACTTCTAGAACTCAAAAAAGATGCAATAGGGTCCATTGCTTCTCAAGCAATAGTGAATGATTAGAGTGCAACTGCAAAAGCCTCTAGGAACATTTCATGCATCTTGACATCCTTTGGAACTTTCACGTTCTCTTTCACAACATACACACTCGGTAACCTCATTAAAAACTTTAGCTGATAATTTTCAGATTTAAGAATTTTAACTAGATCTTGCAAAGTCTAGATTTCTTCATAGCTTTTACATTAACATTGATAACCTTGATTAACAAATAGTGATAACTTTAAGAATCCCCCCCCCCCTTGGAAAAGGTGTAAAAACCTGATGAATCTTGTATACTTCTCCAAAAAAATATTAATTTTATTAGCTATTTTTTTCTTTTTTTCGGTGCAAAACAATAATCTCAATTGGCGATTAAAACCTATTTTCAAACTGATAAAAAAATTCCATTGCCGAATTAAATCTGTTTTGAAACCAAAAAAATATTTTTGTGGGCAAATTAAACCTGTTTTGAAACCATTTTTTTTCTTTTGGTGATTAAAACTTGTTTTCAAACCAAAAATAAAAAAATTCATTGGCGAATTAAACCTATTTTCAAACCAATAAAAAATTTCATTAGCGAATTAAACCTATTTTCAAACCAACAAAAAATTTTCATTGGCAAATTAAATTGTTATGCCAATAAAAAATCATAGCGTGGGTGGTGAAAATATCAAATGCTATATATTGTTCTATTCCGGGACAAATTTTCCACACACCCTGTTGTACCCCAAATTAAAATTTTTGCTACACTTAGGCATTTTGCAGAAATGGTTAAAAGTCTTGTCAAATTTGTCAAAAATGTCAAAATTGGGGTTTGCATGTCTTGCATGAGGGGAAAAAACTTGGAATTTTCAAAATCTGACGATCTGGGTCTGCTCAGAGCGACCAAGTCTACAAAACCTAGATCTCAATTTTTCGGCCCTACTTTTTATGAAAATTGTTATTTTTAGAAACTTTATAAAAATAGAAACTTTTTTTGGGTTTTTCTAGGTTTCTTTTGAAACGAATGTTGGCAAAATTTTCTAAAAATAGAAAGTTTGGTTGTTAGGGTTCAAACTAATTTTGATTGGTAGAAAATACTTTCTCATCAAGCTAGTGGAGTCATAATCACAAAATGATCAGTTTTGCTCTAGTGGGTCTATTCTACTTTTTTAATTTCAAAAAGCATTTCGAGAGTTCCAAAGCCATTAATGGAGGTCAGTCAACTGCCAGGTATCAGATTCAAACATTCAAACACTGGACGTGCATGCAGATCAAAGAATGTAGAGAGGAGGCTGTGAAATTTGAAAAATGCAAAATTTTGGCTAACACTGGAGACTCTAGGTGCCCCAGCTCAGTCTAGGCGCCCAAACTTGCATGCCTTAGAAAAAAATTCATCTCCAGCAAGCAAGGCAAAGGCAAGCATGTCAGACAAAGGAGGAAGTCAAAATTTTCAAAATAAAAACTAACTCTGCTAGTCATGGGCGCCCTAGAAGGAGATAGGCACCCAACTTTTCAAGGCATCAAATGGTGAAATTAGGGTTTGTGCTCCCAGAAAATGTTGTTTAGAATCTTCTCAGCTCCACAGTGAGTCTGGTAGTGTAGTTATCAGATCAACCAATCATTTGGAATTCGAGGTCAAATAGAGAGGTCTCAACCAAGTGGCAGAATGCAAACCATGAAAATATCAAAAAATATTCTAAGTTTGGGAACTCTAGGTGCCCTAGGTGGCCAGCCTTTTGGAGGACCTAATCCAACAATTAGGGTTTGCAAATGTTCTTAATCTCGTTAGGATTATGTCAGCTTCACAGTGGATGTCTTTGTCAGATCATCAGACTTGTTAATCATCAGAAAATCCAGATCAAATTGAAGGTATAACATGAAGGTTCAAATCTGAAGGTTGAAAATCAAGCAAAATGGTTGTTTGGTAATGGTGGGCACCCTAGAAGGAGATAGGCGCCCAAACTTTTGAGGGCCTAAATGGACGAATTTGCAGACGAAGCCTCCAACATGACTTCTTCAATTTTGAAATAGCTCTCCAATGCAATCATCAGCATGTTTGTCAGGGTTGGCAGTCACTAGATATCAAAGACGAAACAGAGGGAAAATCATGAACAAAATATCAAAATTCAAAAGCAAAGGTGAAATTTACAGAATAAATTCTAACTTTGGAGGAGTTGGGTGCCCTAGCTAGCTAGGGATACCCAAGCTTTTGACCCCTAAGATGCAGCTTTTAGGAGACATCACTCCCAGTTTTCAGAATCTTCTCAGCTATCCAGTGAATCTAACAACTAGTCGATCGAATCAGTCTAGCTCCCAGAATCGCAAATTCTTCAGAAGATCAAAAAACAAGCAAGAACTTGAAAAATGAAAAAATGGCTAACACTAGTAAAGTTGGGTGCCTGAGAAGGAGATAGGCGCCCATGATTATGAAGTGTCAAATGTAGTTTTTAGCCAAAGTTGCCTCCAGAACAATCTCACCAAATTCAATCAAGCTCTATGATGGATCATTCAGCTCGTTTGTAGGATCAATCTGGAGGCCAGAAATCAAAGCCAAACTAGAAATGAGAAAACACAAAAAGTTGAAATTTTAAGAAAAATGACTAACACTTGTGATCATGGGCGCCCCAGGTAGCCAGGGGTGGCCAAATTTTTGAGGGGTCAAATAATGTTTTTATCCAAAGTTGCCTCTAGAATAATCTTCTCAGAATCAGTCAGGCTCCGTAATGGATCACTCCATCAGTTCACAGGATCCTCTGAACATCCATAAATCAAAGTCAAATGGAGGTCAAAATAAAGCAAAAAGATGATTTTTTTAGAAAATTGGCTTAGTCTGGAGAGGAAAAGTGCCCCAGGAGAAGATTGGCGCCCAAGGTTGAATGCCTTAGTCAATTTTTCCAAGTTTTATCTTTCAACATCAAAAAGTTTCCAAGTTCGATGCACCTGCTCAAGATAGGCTTCAAGAAGTTTTAAAGCAAAAAGAAAGCAGATTTTCTCAAACCTCAACTTATTTAAGGCATCCTTTCCTTCCATTATTCACTTTTTGCAGGTTGGCGTCCAGAGCAAGAAGATTTTCTCTTTTCTTTCAACGAAGATTTGAAGATCCAAACGATGTGCTTTTTTGGTGTTCTTCATGGTTTCGAGATCAGTGAGCAAGGAGGAATGCTTTTTCAGACTCCAATCTTCAAGGACATTGCTTTTTCAAAATAGCCACTTAGCTTTTTCTATTTCTGATCACATGGGTCTCTTTGCTTTTTCATCCTCTTAACATTGAGAAATTTTTTCCTCTTCTAGAAATTGCTTTTTGGCCGCTTTTTCAAGATGGATTTAGGTTTTTCAGTTTCTAAGCATTTGGGTTTCTCCGGAACGTGGTTTTCTACAAAACCCAGGTCCCAGCTTTTTTTTGGAGAAATTGTTTTTTCAAGGCAAATCAACATTCTATTTTTAGCAACACTCTCCACTTAAAATAAAGAAATAAATCAGCTTTTTGGCGGATGTGATCAAGATTTAAAGCAACAATCATCTAGAAGCTTTCTTTCTATTCTTGTCTCAATTCTTATCCACTCTTTGAAGAAGAGAAATAAAATAAGTTGTAATAGTTGGAATTTCCTATTTTTATGCTTTATTAGGTGGTTAGATGTTATCTTGTTTATTTTTAGAAATAAAGCTTGCATGTTGGAAAACCTTAGTTGTAAAAGCGAGGAGATTTTAGGGTTCCCTACTCCTCTGCTTGTGTATAAATAAGGGAAACCTTGCCCATTTTTCTTTAACGGTTATTGTGATAGCAAATTGCAAGCCTGTAATGTTGCAAGTTGTTATTCAATGTTAGTTCACTTTGTGTAAGAGAAAGTTTGCAAGCCTCTTTAGCTGTAAGTTCTTGTTTAGTGCATGTGTCTTGTGTTGATGTATTCTAGTTTGATGGCTAAACTGGAAGCTTATTTTGCTACAATCCTGTTGTCCCAAAAGTGTAATCTTTTGTTCCTGAAATTTGAGAAAATAAAGTCTTGTGCCTGCTTTGTTGCCTTGATATAAAGTCTTAGATTTCTATTTATTGTGTTATGCTTATATGATCTCCATTTCAGCTTGCATTGAAAGTAAGTAGATGTATGTCGAAATAAGAGTTTATCTAAGTATTTTGTCAGAAAATCCTCCCTTGTTCATTTCTAACTCTCTTACTCTGCGTTTAGTTGAGAAGTTAGAAATGTCATTAGAGTAGGCTCAGTCATAGTTGAAATTCTAAAACATAAAATCTCAGCTATGACGCTTGAGTTTTATAACCTTGTGCTCTTAGCTGAACAAAAAGATAGGCAAATTAGTTTTAGTTTACTTTCTTTTGAGCAACATCAACAAAGAGGGAGCTTCCCCTCCTAATTTGAAAAGCAGGTTATTGCACATAGCTTTCCGTTTCCTATCCACATTCCAGAAGTGTGAATTGAAACACCAACACACCCAAATTCCTTCATAAAGTATCTGGAATGGAGACAGGTGTCAACATATTATAAGTTCTTATTAGAAGTGAGCCATTGAGCGAAGTACTATGTCTGAAGCTAGATGTCAGTGCAACTTAATGACTAGTAACTATGACTATGAGTTATATTATTTAATAAGATAATATAACATTAATATACTTAGAAAATTAATTTAATTGTTTGATGAATGTTCGATGGACGACTATAGTTACATTCTAGAAGAAAATGTCTGAAGCATTAGACTTGCGAATTCAAACCTCGAGAATAACCCTAGAACGGTTATATTTGTAAATATCAATGGTTGACCTTTTATTACTTATTAAATGACTCCTTATAAATTTATTAAACGTAATTATTTACCTTCCTAAAGTATTATGCTCAAATAGGATTCTCCAACAGTGTCCTTTCACAATTTCTCAACCAAGAAAAGGACAAGCTGCTATGAGCCTGCGAACTTGCAAAATCCTTTAATCTTTTGACATGTGATAGCATTCTGTGGATCCTATACACAACACTCTCTGGAATTTCTCTCATGCCTCAGAATTAGTCTCCATTTTAACACTTGTACAACTTCTACAATTCTGCAATCCTTTTTCTCTTCATCAGAAATCCAAAAGCTCAGAAAGAGGTAGGGACCACTTTTATATGAGTAACTTAGATGACCATAAAACCATGTGCAAAATTAGATTTTCAATGCGAGCACCTAGGTCAAAAGGATTGGGAAGGCATTATAAAATAATATTCCACAATGACCAGACCTATTAGGTAATAGGGTATGCAGGGGCGGTAAACACATGGGGCCGTGACATAACAACACAACTTAAGGAAAAGGCAACCTGGATAACTAGTCAATAGCAAAATATAACAAGAACACAAGGGTTTAAGAGGGCTTAAGGGTTTAAAGCTCATAGTCAGAGTCAAAGTCAAGACGACTCTCAATCTCATATTGGTGAATGAAAGTTGTTGGTGTTTCCAACTGATTGTCTAGGTTTTCCTAAAAATTAGTTAGTTTTATGCTCAAAAACCCTAGGTCAGTGGCCAACGAATAGTAGACAAATTTATAATTTCTCCTCTGCACTTTAAGCTCTTCACAACCAAGGTGGGTTCCCCTATAACATCATGCAACAATAACAACTTGCACTGATGCCTTTGCTAATAGATTATTCACACAAATTTGTAAGAGGTGTTTTTGATGAGCTAAATCATCTCTAGAATCCTTTATATGAAATGTTATGACTTGTAGTTTGGGCTTGATCATAACATAATGAAAATTGCAATAAAGTAAAGATTGTTTAGATTTTATATCTGATTATTTGGGCTTGATTATAACATAATGAAAATTGCAATAAAGTAAAGATTTTTTAGATTTTATATCTGATTCTATCACAAACTTAAACTTTGAGAGTTAGGTTCTTGGTTGACCAGTACATTATCCGCACAGAGCCTAGAAATGGAGCGAACAACAAACCAACCTTTGGCTTCTAATAACCTTACTGCCTTACAGCAAGAAACCAACAAATGAACAATATTATCAAACTACTTAAAGATCCATATTATAATAACACAACCCCAAATAAATGAATTGAAAGCAAAGTTACTCCATTCTTGAATAGAAGTAAACAATTCATGCATCCATAACACAAAATGTGAAATGAGAACCAGAAGATAATCCTTGATTATATTGATTCAAAGGTAGCATGTACAATAGTAGAGAGAATGACAAATTGATATTAACACTTGGTGCAATACAATGAGTATTTAGGTCATTTGCTATTATTACAGAGCAAAATTACAACATTTCCTCTCTTAGTTTCAAAGGAATTACCTATTCAACCTAAAACCTATACAAATATTTACAAACTCTAAGAAGCAGAACCCTTTGAATGACGCTCAAAATTCCCTTTTATAGATGAAAGGAAGCAACAAGTAAAAGGCCTCATTCAACTGCCTAGTCACTAGAAGACAAAAATCCAGGTGGTGCAATATCTATAAAGGACAAAATTTAGTTCAACCTATTGAAACACAACTCAAGTTGCAGCAGTTATACCTGGTTGTTGGAGACCGATTGAAACACAACTCAAGTTGCATCATCTTATGTAAGGAAAGCTGAGGTGCGGCAGCAACTTTCCTAATGTCAAAACCAGAGGGGAGTAAGCAGGCAGTACTTTTATTTTTCTAACTACAGTCCAATTAAGACACACATGCAAGATCTACAAAAACAGAGAAGATACTCAAAGACAATGAACAACAGATTTACATGGGAAAACCCTTTCGGGAAAAAACCCACCACACCAAGTTGAATCTCTTTGTATTACAGTAACAAACTATTACATACAATTCAAAGATGCAACTCTCTGGTTATCAGTTCTCAGTAGCTACATTCAAATGTTCATACAGATACAGAACAAATCTCAATAATTCAATTTACTCACTGTATCAGTCTCAACATAATTGATCTGCTTTAAACTAATCACATTCTGATTTTCCATTGTGCATCCTTATCCACCAAATCTCCATTCAAGAAAGTTTCCATGTCGATTAGGATTTTTCCCTACAAGTTTTTTTTCTCCAGCATCACATCAGTTACAAAAATCCAACCATCATTCAGTTTGAAAACCGCTTCTTCTGATTGGTCTAGCAGGATGCCACACAGGATGATCACGCAGTCAACAACATTCATACTTTGTTGGCATATCGGTGAAACACCCACAGTGTCTCCCCGATGCCACAAATTTCCTCTATCGATATCACCATAACTTCCACAAGTCGGCAGGATAACATAACGAGTGCCACAGGTCATAACGAAACTATCAATGTCCATTTCGTTCCTATCGGCAAAGGTTTCCCTTATCAGCAAGACTCATATCAAATGGAACAAGTCATATCGAATTCAAAGAAACCATCGGCAATACATACCGATGTCGCCAAGACCTTATAATGAAATCTTCAAGTCATGCTGGCATGAGCCATTCGGCATGACTATCGCTCTTCGGTGAGACTCATATCGAAGTCTTTGAGTTTCATCAATGAGCATTTGATATCGGCAAGACCTATCGATCTCGCCAAGACTTTCTAGCGACAACATCATGTTACTCTGAAGCCTTTCACCTATCGGCAAGACCCCCACGGTTTCGGTGAGATGTCATACCGAAACAAAGCCTCCACCAAAAGTCACACTATCGCCAAGACTCGTGTCTATTGCCGTGACCTTTCTCTGAGCTCCCTAAGTCTTACCGAAGACATCCTGTCGGCGTGACTTATGACTTTCGCTAAGACTTATCAGCGAAGTCTTTTTGTCACTGCGAAGACCGAGAGATATCTCCCGTCAGTGTGACTTATCTTCATTGCTGAGACATCTCCCCGCGACCTGTGAGTTACACCGATAGCTATACCCAATCGGCGAGACATCCACCAATCGCTGAGACCTCTCCTTGACACCCGAGTTAGCCCGATAAGACCACATTGTTGCCTGAAGAAAATCCATTCGCCAAAAGGTCATGCCGAATGCCAAAATTCATAGCGATAGTCTTGTCGAAAAGACATCAACCCTATCACACTGATATGAAAATTTTAGAGCTTCAGAACAGTTAGTCGGCCAGACATCCATGATGTCACACCGAATTTTCCTTCAAGGAGTTTCTTGTCAGTAAGAATTGAGGCACATATTCCAACAAGCTCCCACTTGATGAAGATCTTACTGACAACTCTAAAAAATCATAAAACTATTGAGATTCATGGGCCAAGAGGCCCATCGAACTGGCACACCAATGAACTTGTTTGTGCTCATAGGCTTCGTCAATGCATCTGCAACATTCTCCAGAGTATCCACTTTCTCCAAAGAGACCTTCCCATCCTACACCATATCTCGTACAAAATGATATTGTACATCTATATGTTTTGTCCTGGCATGGAAAGTAGGATTCTTTGCCAAACATATAGCACTCTGGCTGTCACAGTAGATAGTAATCTTCTTTGCATCAAAGCCAATGTTAGAACAAAAATGTTTTAACCAGATTGCTTCTTTACAGGCATGTGTGGCTGCCATGTATTCTACCTCTGTAGTAGACAATGCGACTATAGCCTGTCGCTTGCTCATCCAACTTATTGCACCACCATTCATCATGAAAATATATCCACTGGTGGATCTTCTGCTGTCAATGTCCCCTGCCCAATTAGATTCCACATAACCTTGAATACTGAGGATCCTCTGTGATTCAACCAAGTTACCATGGTAACATAAAGCATAGTCTAAAGTGCCCTTCAGATATCTAAACACTCTCTTCACAACATCCCAATGTGTTCTTCTAGGATTAGCCATAAAGCAAATAAGAACTCTCACTGCTTGGACAATGTCTGGCCTTGTACAGACCATTGCATACATAAGACTGCTAACTGCACTTGCATAAGGCACACTGGTCATGTCCTCCATCTCAGAAGAAGATTTTGGACAATCTTCAATAGATAGCTTTGTTCCTTGTGTAACTAGAACAACTAGCTGCTTGCATTTAGTCATACAAAATCTCTCTAGAACAGTCATGACATTCTTACTCTGACTGAGCCAAAGCTTTCTATTCTTTATGTCCTTGGTTATTTCCATTCCCAGAATGTACCCTGCTGCACCAAGATATTTCATCTCGAACTTTACAGACAATTGAGACTTAAGATCAAAAATCATTAGCTTACTATTTCCTATGAACATCATATCATCAACATAGAGAGCAATAATAAGTATTTGATCACTTTCAATTTTGTAATACACACAATGATCACATTTTGATCTTACAAATCCCAATGACAAAACAAACGTGTCAAACTTTTGGTACCACATTCTAGGAGACTGTTTTAAACCATACAAAGATTTCTTCAACTTGCAAACCAGTCTTTCCTTACCTTTTACCACAAAGTGCTCTGGCTGGGACATATAAATTTCTTCTTCAAGATCACCATGAAGAAATGATGTTTTCACATCCATCTGTTCAATCTCTAAATCATATGTTGATGCAAGTGACAGAAGAAATCTAATAGATGTCAGCTTAGCTACAGGAGAAAAGATTTCTCCATAGTCAATTCCCTCTACCTGGGAATAACCTTTTGCAACCAGCCTTGCTTTATATTTTTCTACACTACCATCCAGACCAATTTTCTTTTTGAATATCCATTTGCAGCCTACATATTTTCTATTTTTAGGCAATGGAACCAAACTCCAAGTGTCATTCTTTTCTAATGATTCCATTTCTTCATTCATGGCTTCCAGCCAAGAGTTTGTATCAGACATTTTAAATGCCTCTTTCACAGTCCTAGATTCATCAGTGCTAGAAATTAAAGCATAGGCACAATTAGACTCTATTAAAGAAAACCCATACCTTTCAGGTTGCTTTCTTTCATGAGTTGACCTCCTCATAGGCTGAGGCTGAGGTGGTTCTTCATCATCTTCAGAACTTTCAGAACTACTTGAGCTCTCCTTAGTATTAGGTATGATTTAATTTTTTAATTCCTCCTTATTTGGTGCCTGAGGAATTGTTGCTACATCCTTTTTATTTTTTGATTTCTTCTCTGACTGTAGATCCAATGTAGAAGGTTTCAGCTCACGAAAGATAACACTCATGCTGTACAAAACCTTCTTAGTCTCAGGATTCCAAAGCTTGAATCCTTTTATTCTAACGCTATAGCCAATAAAAATACACTTCACAACTTTGTTTTCCAACTTAGATCTTTTTTCAAATGGCACATATGCATATGCCTCACAGCCAAAGACACGAATATGTCTCAGAGAGGGATTCTTTCTAGACCATGCTTCCAAAGGCGTCTTCTCAACAAGAGCAAAGTTAGGAGACCGATTTACTAAGTAACATGTTGTAGAGACCGCTTCAGCCCAGAACTTCTCATCCAAGCCAGCACTGCTCAACATACTTCTTGCTCTTTCCATTACTATCCTGTTGAACCTTTCAGCAACTCCATTTTGCTGTGGAGTATAAGTTGTAGTCTTATGTCTTTTGATCCCATGATCTTTATAGTACCTTTCAAATTCATCTGAACAGAACTCACCGCCATTGTCAGTCCTTAAGCATTTTATTTTTCTACTA
Organism: Sequoia sempervirens; assembly: GCA_007258455.2. NCBI lineage: Eukaryota > Viridiplantae > Streptophyta > Pinopsida > Cupressales > Cupressaceae > Sequoia > Sequoia sempervirens. Next base: position 16,727,836 of record VDFB02109042.1, read on the forward strand.
GTTTGATTTTCTACAAGGTTTTTAAATTCCTTAAACCGACTGAACACTTCTGATTTACTTTTCAGAAAATATACAAATGTCCTTCTAGAATAATCATCAATAAATGACACATAGTATCTTGATTTAGATAGAGAAGGAATAGTCACTGGACTAAACACATCAGAATGTATATAATCAAGCAAACCAGAAGATTTATGAGAATTGGAATAAAATGAAACACGGTGTTGCTTTCCATATATGCAATGTTCACAAAATTTGAACTCAAGGTTACAATCTTCAAGCCCTTCTACCAGGTTTTTATTTTTCAAGGTTTTTAAACATTTCTCACCAATGTGGCCTAGCCTATGATGCCAGAGCATAGTCTTCTCTGCTAGAAGTTTAAACTCCATGGAGTACCAATTTGAGCACCCCTAGCCAGCACTATAGAGCCTCTAGTCATCTTGCAGCCATTTCCAGAGAACGTGACCTACACTCCAATATCATTCAGCTTACTTACAAAAAGTAAATTACGAGCCAGACCTGGTATGTGCATTACATCATTGATTCCCTTCACTCTTCCATCAGGGAATTGAATTCTGACTCTTCCATGACCAAAAATTTCCAAAGATGAATCACTTGCCAAATACACCTTTCCACCATTGTATTCTTCATACTTCGTGAACCATCCTTTATGAGATGTCATGTGGAAAGATGGTCCAAAATCAATCAGCCAGACATCATCTGATGCCCGTGTAGCAAAAGCTGCAATGAAAGCATCTGCATCACTATGAGAAGAATCATTTCCAGAAGAGTTCTTCTTCTTTTTCTCCTCCTTGCAATCCTTTCGGACATGACCAGGTTGCCCACAGTTCCAGTACTTCACCTTTGACTTCTTGCTAGGAGACTTTGATCTCCCTCTGATTTTGATCTGGACTTCTTGACCTTCTTCTTGCCTTTCTCCTTTGGTCTACCTCTAACAGCCAGAGCCTCCTTTGCCATCTCAGAATATTTTCTTCTCATTTCTTTTGATAACAGAGAAGCAACAACATCTTCCATCTTGAAAGTGGATGTCGTACTCCCAATAGCCATCACCAGATGATCCCAAGAATCTGGCAAAGAACATAGCAGCAGCATGCATCGATCTTCATCTTCTATCTTCACACCAACCGATGTTAACTGAGCAATTAACATGTTGAAAGCATTTAAGTGATCAACAACAGACCCTCCTTCCTGCATTCTTAATGAGTACAACTTCTTCCTTAAGAACAACATGTTCACCAAGGACTTGCCTCAATAAATCGATGCCAGTCTTTTCCACAAGGAAGAGGCAGTCTTTTCTTTATGCACATTTAGAAGAATAGAATCTGCCAAACAGAGCCTTATCATCCCTTTAGACTTTCTATCTGCCAGGTCCCAATCCTCTTGCTTCATGCCTTGAGGCATTGTTCCAAACATGGCAGTCCAAAGATCTCGATCAACCAACATATCTTCCATTTTGAGTTTCCACAGCTCAAAATTGCTACCATTGAATTTCTCTATTTCCATCCTACTAGATGTGCTCGCCATCTTAATCTGTACTTAAATTAAAAAGAACTCTACAAAGCTCCCACTGAAAAGGATTGACTTAAAAAACCCAACCCACTCACAAGGACAACACAACTGGCCAGGCTCTGATACCACTTGTAAGGAAAGCAGAGGTGTGGAAGCAACTTTCCTAATGTCAAAACCACAGGGGAGTAAGCATGCAATACTTTTAATTTTCTAACTACAGTCCAATTAAGACACACATGCAAGATCTACAAAAATAGAGAAGATACTCAAAGACAATGAACAACAAATTTACGTGGAAAAACCCTTTCGAGAAAAAACCCACCACACCAAGCTGAATCTCTTTGTATTACAGTAACAAACTATTACATACAATTCAGAGATGCAACTCTCTGGTTATCAGTTCTCAGTAGCTACATTCAAATGTTCATACAGATACAAAATAGATCTCAACAATTCGATTTACTCACTGTATCAGTCTCAATAGAATTGATCTGCTTTAAACTAATCACATTCTGATTTTCCATCTGTGCATCCTTATCTGCCAAATCTCCATTCAAGAAAGTTTCCATGTCGATTCAGATTTTTCCCTACAAGCTGTTTTTCTCCAACATCACAGCAGTTACAAAAATCCAACCGTCATTCAGTTTGAAAACCGCTTCTTCTGATTGGTCCAGTAGGATGCCACACAGGATGATCACGCGGTCAACGACATTCATACTTTGTTGGCATATCGGTGAAACACCCACAGTGTCTCCCCGATGCCACAAAGTTCCTCTATTGATATCACCATAACTTCCACAAGTTGGCAGAATAACATAACGAGTGCCACAGGTCATAATGAAACTATCGATGTCCATTTTGTTCCTATCGGCAAAGGTTTCCCTTATCAACGAGACTCATGTCGAATGAAACAAGTCATATCGAATTCAAAGAAACCATCGGCAAGACATACTGATGTCGCCAAGACCTTATAACGAATTCTTCAAGTCATGCCAACGTGAGCCATTTGGCATGACTATCGCTCTTCAGTGAGACTCATATCGAAGTCTTCGAGTTTCATCAATGAGCATTTGATATCAGCAAGACCTATCGATCTCGCCAAGACTTTCCATCGACAACATCATGTTACTCTGAAGCCTTTCACCTATCGGCAAGACCCCCACGGTTTTGGTGAGATGTCATACCAAAACAAAGCCTCCACCAAAAGTCACATTGTCGCCAAGACTCGTGTCTATTGCCATGACCTTTCTCCGAGCTCCCTAAGTCTTACCGAAGACATCCTGTCGGCGTGACTTATGACTTTCACTAAGACTTCTTAGCAAAGTCTTTTTTTCACTGTGAAGACCGAGAGATATCTCCCGTCGGCGTGACTTATCTTCATCACTGAGACATCTCCCCGTGACCTGTGAGTTACACTGATAGCTATACCCAGTCGGCGAGACATCCACCAATCGCTGAGACCTCTCCCCGACACCCGAGTGAGCCCGATAAGACCACACTGTCACCCAAAGAAAATCCATTCGCCAAAAGGTCATGCCGAATGCCGAAAGTCACAGCGATAGTCTTGTCGGCAAGACACCAACCCTGTCACACTGATATGAACATTTTAGAACTTCAGATTAGTTAGTCGGCCAGACATCCATGATGTCACAATGACTTTTCCTTCAAGGAGTTTCTTGTCAGTAAGAATTGAGGCACAGATTCCAATATCTTATTCTTCCATGTGCTCCACCTGTATAGCTGAAGTGCCAGTCCTAGGTACAAAAATTTGCTTTCTATAGATGTGACTTGTAGTCTTCTCCGATCAAAATTTGCACTAGGTCAGGGAAACCTAACAAACTGTATTCCAGTTTGGTTAGTGCATCGATAGATGCATTGAGGTGATCGGCATCAACTTCACCCTCTTTATTTATCTTGATATACATAGGATTGAGAAGATTGGAAAATTTTGATTTCCACTCCCCAAATGCCATGACCTCCCCATCTTCAGTCAAAATTCGAGGCATGTAAAACTCCTCAAAGCCCTCAAAAATGTTGAGCTCCCTCTTTATCATATCTCTATATTTAATATTGGAAGTCATTTATATTCAACATAATAGGCAATGATGTTTCTGTCAAAATTTGAGTCTCAACCTTAGGATTTTCTTCTTTTTCCCTATGAAGGAAAGTGGGTTGGAGAGGTCTATCATCACTTTTTTTCTTGTTGATATCAGCTCTTGAAGAGCTCGTTTCACCATTTTGGATAATGTGGTTATTGATGTTACTATCTATCTTATGAAGCATTTGTGCCAACAAATAAAGCATCATGTCAAACTTCATTTTTGCCCAATCTGCAAAGCTATCTCCATAGTAGTTCTCCTATCTCTATATGCCATAACCTCCTCTTCTATGTCTAACTCTTTTGTGCTTGATCCTTCTATCTACAATTTCTTTTGCTCTCATTTGAGATATCTAATTCCTTGGTCATTGGGAAACATCAATCATCAACATACCCAGCAGGTTGGCAAAAGCTTTAGCTCTGATACCATTGTAGTAAGCCCTCTAATAATTTTAACTTATAATTTTCAGATTTAAGTATTTTAACCAGATCCTGCAAAATCTAGATTTCTTCATAGCTTTTACATTAACATTAATAACTTAGATTAACAAATGAAGCCAATAAATGAAAGTTAGATTCCAAAACTCTTTTTAATTTATAGTGGGATTTGAATTAATGTATTTTGTAACAATAGTAGGAGCAACAGTTGCAACATCACAAATTGAAACTATTATACTTAAATTTAGAAGAATCACTACAAATTACCAAACTTGAGGCAACATGAAACTTGCAACCATGAAAGCTCGTTCACAACCTCTAGGTGAGATTGCCCTATAGAGCCAAGGGGGCTTTGTCACTTGACTCTTGAAACCAAAGGGTTTTCATCCTTTGATCTCCAACAAAATCAAGGGTTTTTGTCCTCGGATTTGATTGCTTGAACACAAGTGCTTAGAACAAATTTTGACAAGAGTTTGTGTAGAACAAAAAGTTCTTTTTCAATAACAAAAGTTTGGACATATATCTCTCCAAATCCTTTGTGCCACCTTGGGTGAAGAAACATGGTCACTTTGAGCTATTAGGGTCACCCATGCCCTTGATGTCATCATCTTCAATGCCCTTATGTAGAAATTGCCTCATTGGGATGTGCAAAGTTATCTGGAGCTGTAAGGAAACCCTTCTCCTTTTGATTGCAGTTGTGAAATCTACTAGAACAATAGCTAGGAAATGGCATAAGGACTATCAAGGCTTGAAACTTCAATCACTGCATTAATGGCTACAAGGGCATCTTGATCTTTTTTCATTGCCAAAAGTACATGTGAACCCATGCCTTAGGATGAATATTTATTTTTGGGCAGGAAAATTCTGATTAGGAAGATGCAGGGCCTTATCGAGTCATTAATGGTGACTTGGGTTGTGCAAGGAGGTAGGTGAGAGTGAACAATTGTAAAAGATGGGAGGTTTGGGGGTTGGGGGTACCTTGTGACCCTTATCACTAGTTGAGGATTAGGATTTGGGAGTGAGGCATATTGGGTACCTTGGAGAAGGTACTTAGGTAAGGGGTTGGCCAAAACTCTGGCTCTAAAAAGTAACTCAATGCAAGACTTAAGGAGTGGGGGTTTAGACTAAAGGCATGCAGTCATGATAAGTTCAAGACTTTGACATACCAACCTGACTATTTCCTATTTTCATACTTTAGCCCATCAGGGAATGGGCTAATATTACCTTTGATGGGAAATAATTGGAAAATAATTGGAAAAGGGACATTACAAACATATGTTGTCATCACACACCATCGTGCATGAACCCACATAGGTGTTTGCCTCATCGCGCACCACCATGCATGACTTTGTATAACCTTGCACACACTTGGCATCATCAACAGATCCGTTACATGTGGATTTCCTTGCCCATGGTAATAGGGTGCAAACTGTCAAGAATCTCAAACCAATAGGAAGTTGGAAGGTCGATGTTTGAGGACATGAACTGCTACACCTTCCTCATCTCGTTTAAAACTGTAATGTAACATACATATCCGTTCATCTCTTCACATTGAAAGAGGATGGATAATTAAATAGTTTTAGGTAAACTAGTCTGATGTGTTCACCATCTTTAGGTCATAGGAATTTTCATTCCTTGCTGCACTATCTGTAACATCTGTTGTACCCTATTCAACAGAAGTAACATACATATTTGCTAAAGTCTTCTGCTTGTATATCTCAATTGTGCATTGGTTTACTAATCTCCTATTTTTCCTTTGTATAATCTTTGAACCTGTCTTTCTCAAGATTGATTTGTCCCCCAGAACACCTAGAATCTGGATCACAAACTTTGTTGAAAATTCAGTTTTTATTATTAAATGTGTCAAAGAATTAAGAAATTTAAGAAAGTAGGAAATGTTATAATGACTACATTACATATCATAATAAAATTGCCATTAATAATACACAACACAAAGTCCATCTATTCTCTCAAAACACACAATTGGCAATCCCTCCAAAAAGAGAAATTTGGTTGTCAATGCAAACTATAGTTACAAACAATTAGCGACTCACAATAAAAAAATCGAAATCGATAATTTTTGTTTGCCAAAGCTCTGTTTCAAATACTGTATACGTCATTAGATTACTCTGGTGTCTCATTTACTGAAATGTAGACCTAAAAGTTGTACTTGCAAAGCTTTATATGTGAATCTTTTGCTTCTGGTAAATCCATAGACATTTACATTGCCATTGGACGTGTTTAAACTTTCTTGGTGTGCTTAAGAATTACTATGGTAATAACCAAATATATAACAATGGAAATTTAATAACTTTAAGAAATTGGTGATACCTAAGAGCATTTGGAGTAGAAAGTTTGAAAAATATCAGTTCTCTTAAGCATTACTTTTGGGCTATACCAATACAATGTTGTTTCATTCTAATCTGAAAGTTTTAGATAAAATCTATCATATAATCAGTAAAAGGGATCAATCATTCTATATGCCTTCCTGTAACAAGTTGTGGATGGCATGGTTCTCTTTGGTGAGATTGATCTTGAGCTACTTTACTCTAGTAGAGGCAGGTTACATGCCAGAGGAAGGATACTTTTTTTCAATCTAGTATTAGTTATATAGGGTGGGATTGTATTTTTAAAAGACATGTGTTGTTTGTTTTTCGTTCTTCACTTTTTCAGTTTGTGTAATCAAACATGAATTGGTCAAATGCAATTCTAATATTTGTTAGTATAATACTTAAAAAGATAGATTTCTGCTCTTGGTTCAGTGAGTTTTTACATTGATTGATCAAATATATTCTCTTTTGAGAGAAGTAATAATATAGGCCATCAATGTGTTCACCATGGAAAATCTTATATTATTTTACTCCGTTTCCTTTTGCAGGTTTCAAATGTCTATAATGAAATGGTTATGGCTGGGTGCATACCAGATATAAAGACATGCTGCGGTCAGCTCTTCGGTACCTAAAGAAAAATTTGAGTTCTGATTAGGACAAAGCAGCACAGAGTATCGGCTTGGATGGTTGGTTTGTTTCTGAATGAGTTGTTACAAAGAAGTAATGTACTACCAAATACAATTCTTTATGCACAAATAACCTTCCACATGGAAATCAAGTTTCATTAAATTGAGGGGAACTGCATTTCAACTTCCCCGATTTCCTAGCCCCTCTGTATGTTCCTTATATAAACTGAAATCCACGGAGCATTAAGTGTTCCTAGAGACCATGGCAATATTTGTGGTTGAACGGGAAAAATGCATATTAACTTAAGATTCCAATTAAATTCTCATGCAAGTGGTATTTTCCTTGGGCTGACTTTTCAGTTCTGGAACGTTGACGCCTGGAATACCATGGGTGCTCCTATATCAATAGGGATTTGGGCATTGGCAAGGAACATCTTGGTTATGCTCATCATTCTGGGAGACATTTACAGAAATTTGAGCTTGTGCTACTTATTTTTGTACTCGGAACACTCTATCTTTCTTGATCTATATTAATTTCATGTAGAACACCATGTTACAGGGTAGATTGAAAATTGAAATAGAGTTTGGAACCAAAGCATTTATCTGACCTTGAATTAAGGTAAAGTTAAAGGTAGTTTTTTTAGGTCATTACCAGTTGAAGCCCATGAAGGGATTATTTTTCCATGTACCATATATATTGTTCGTACTGGTAACTGGACATACATGTCACTTCTGCCTACTCCCAACCATTTCCCCCTTCCTTAAATCTCTGCCAAGGAAATAAGAAGATGACGTGTCAGGTGATTTAGTTGACTACAGCGAGTGGAAGTGCGCAAGATAGGCAGCAGAAATGCAAAGAGAAGGTGAAGGTATGAACAGAAGGCCTGAACTGACTCAGGCTCAGAAAGAAGAAAGAGGGGAAAGAAATCTAAAGGACGGGGTGCACTAAGCAAGCCCCAAGATCCCAAATTCTGCTATACTCATCCTATCAATCACCAGTATGAAGAAGTCAAAATACCTGCTCATGGAATACAATAAGCATTTGCATAATCTGATATATAAACAAACATGATAGAATCTTTAAACGGCAATTAGTGAAAAGGTTTAGACCATCTGGTTGACACCTTTTCAGTTAAACAGTAAATATGTACAGATTATAGATTCGGTTATAAAATAAGAGAAACAAGGTGCTCATCTAATCACTCATGGCCTTACAGCTTTTGACATTATTGGATGGATGCATTCATTCCAAGGAAGCTTGAGTCTACATAGAGCAGCATATTTGTTGGATGAGCTCTCATTTGGAATCCCATTTGCATCTTGTCCCTGCAGATTCCTAATGGTAGGTTAGCTTGCCAGACTGAAGTCAATATGATTAGCATAGTCACCAATTGTAGTGACCAAAGAAAGGACTTTCATCTCAGAGAAATCTTTATGCAATTAATTTGCAAGGTGTTCATAGCAATAGCTTTATCCATAAAGATGGCATATGAATTGGAAATACAGCTTTAATGCAAACATGCATATAGTTAAGTGGTAAACGTGTCCTATGGTTTTACCTAAGAAGAATTGATAATATGCAACAGTTTAATTTTTTCCCCTTATTTTCGGAAACTTATGTAGTTCCCACACTGGAGGAAAATATATATAGATATTTTTCATCATCTTGTGTAAAATGATAATTGGAATCCAATTTAGCTGAACTTGGTTAAATAGACAAACCATATGGTTTTCTGAATTTAACTATTCTTGAATTTCAGAGGAATAGTTTCAATTAGTTTGAAAGAGGAAACTATATCATGTCTAAGAGATTGCTGCACTTCATACCAGATCTTATATGGCAAACCATTACACATTACAAATCAGAATAGATTGGCTTGAGAGTGAAGATGGTGAATGCCCGTGTTAATGCATGTTTTATGAGCTGATGCCTTTTGTTTTCTTATAATCTTTGTTCCACAGTGTTTTGAGGACAGGGACAGCTGGACGCATTTCAGGGGGGATTGATTTTATTATGAAATCCTGAAACATGATGATTTTTACTAGTCAACTTCAAGTGACTTTTGGAATTTCTAAACTGGTATGTAGGAAAGCTCAAACTCCTACAAGTTTAACTGTGCATGACATCAAAGTTTAAGTTCATTAAAAGCCAATAACTAATCTAGTTGGCAGGTTTATTTACAGAATTATATATACCAGTTTAGCCATTCCAAAAATCACCATGTTTCAGGATTTCATAATAAACTCAGTTCCTCACTCAATTTCTATAATTGGTATCTCGTTTGAATAACAAGGTGACTGCTAAGAGAATATGCAATCACAAGGGCGACATCCTATGCTTTATACAAACTTAAACATGACAAAATGGTTATATGCTGGAAAAGTATGGATATTTAAAGTCTCAACATTCATATTACCAAACATAACATTGATATTACCAAACATACATTATAGTTAATAGTAGCCAAGCATTGTATCTGTACGTCAGATTTTTCCTATTGAAGCTCAGCATTCGTTGTTTCATAACTCCAACATAGAGAGATATAGCCAATCACAATGCCAATTTTTGTGAAACCATGATAATAAAAATTATGGCTTACAAAGATCTGAAAATGCATGAATCTCAAGTATATATTTATTTAAAAATAGGTGAAATTATATTTTTACCATTTGGGATGCTTGGACATCCCCAAGATAGTTGAGGATCCTCTTAGATGTCCCTAGGAAAACCAAATATATCGTAGATATTTCCTGATGTATTATGGCATTTTGGGAATGTTCTAGAGATTTTTGAAAAATTGGGACTGGCCTAGGGACATCCCTGGGCATCTTGTAGTCTTGGAAATGTCACATGGGATGGGGATATCAGTTTCAAGGCTAGGGATGGGTCCCTGTTGAACTTTTTATATATACCTCTTCCTTGTTTGCACTAAGTTTTGTGGAACATAGGAAAATAAATTTGAACTCATGTTGGGAGATAGTTGTACCCCCATCCCAAGCCATTTTCATCAATGTTATGGCATTGAAAGTTCAAAGAGGTGTGGATATGATATTGCTAAACATAAGATGGAGAAGAACCTAATTTTGTCCCTAGTGTCAATGATGCATTAATGCTCATTTAGGTAGATTAGATCTTTGTTATGTCTATTGCTTAGATTTATGATTTGTATCTATCAATCAATGTTTTAATTGTTACATGTTCTATGAAATGCTTTAGTTGGTTAGTTGAATCTTTTTGACATTATGTGAGATGATTACTATTGTCACTTTATGCCCCCCTTGCATTTCCCATTAGTCATAACTGATCTGAGAAATCTAAATGGGTTTATCATGTTTAAATTTACCTCTAGTGTTGTAGTTTTCTCTTCCTAGGCTTCAATTAGTTACCCAATTGAAAAAATCCTAGAGTAGCTAAGTATGGAGGTGTTTTCTTCCTTTGGTCCTTGTTGGGCCACAGGCCCTAAAAAGAACCTAGAGCCCAAGTTATGAGCTCTCCTTCCTTCACACTCTGCTAAGTTTTTCTTCTAGGTTCCTATCGGGTCGTGGGACTCAACGAGAACTTGGAACACAATATCCGATTTCAATTTCCTTATGCCTTTCATGTCCCAGTTTCTTAAGGTTCCAATCAGAAATTAGGAGCTGACAAGAACTCGGAACCTTGGTTCCAGGTTCTCGCTTCCTTTTGCCTCTCAAGTATCAACTTCTTCCTAGGTTCCAATTGAAACCCAATACTTGATGAAACCTAGAACCTTGGTTCTAGGTCCCTATTTTCTCCTTGCTCCCAATCCTTGTGTCTTCTTTTCCTTTTTCCCTTCCTCTAGATTGCAAGTTTAGGTCGGAACATGAAATCTTAACTTTGGTTCCAAGTCCCTGATTCTATCCGACTCTTGTCGCCTGCCAATTCTTCTCCCATGGTCAATGACATTTAGATTGTGCTTCCTTTGTGGCCAGGTTCTAGGTTCTCTTTTGGGCTTGACTCTCACCATTGTAGTTCTTGCAAATGTAGGTTCTAGGTTCTAACCAAAATCCGAGACCTAGTTGGAACTTGGAATACGAATTTCTCGATCCTAAGTTCCTCATCCCGTTTGGCTCTCGTTGCCTGTCAAGTTCTTTTAAAGTGCAAGTTCCAGGTTCCAACAGGAACCTGGGACTCAATGAGAACCTGGAACCTAGTTCCATGTTTTTGGGTCTACTTGACTTGTCTATCGGTTTTTTCTTTCTTCAACCTAGAAAACACCATTAATGCTTGATGACTCTTGCAACTACAAGATTTTGATATGTGGAGTCCTTGTAGGGGTTTTGAACACATTTTGCACGGATTTGAAGAAGGGAAATCAACGCTTACACTTCATTTATTGGATTGTAAACTCTTTTTGTTAGAGGGTCATTCCTTGGTTGTGATTTTTCAACAGATTTCATGGGGTTTTTTGCACTCCAATCCATGGATCTTCAATGCAAAATTATGCCTATGGTGTTAGGAATGTATTATCATGCCTCCAACTTAGGATTTCAAAGTACATATGTTTGTAGATGATTGATAGGGTTGTGGCTAGGGTTTCATCCCCTGCCACATGCTCTCCTTCCCCCACACCTCTTCTGAAGGATGAAAGCACTTTGTGCTCATTTTTGTAAAAAGGGTTCTTCCTTTGTTTCTCTGGCAAAATACATGCACATTACATTTTCTGCAACTGTAAATTGGTTCCATGTTTTTGATTTAATGAAAATTGCTATTTTACCTCATTTGATTTTTGATGTGTAAAACTTTCTTACCCTCATGTTTGAATGAGTGTTTTATTGTTTTCTATGTTTGTATCTTGTGTTAAGCCTGTTTGTAGGAGCTAACTATGGATCAACTCTTTCCCTCTTACTATTTTTCAAAGCCTAAACTCCATACATACCTCTAGGAGCTGTTATAATAGAGAATTGTGTAAATTCTTTTAACAGTTTATTTAGTTCTTTGCATTGTAGTGGGTAGTTAAAAACTCATTTAATCTAGGTGCATCAACACCCCTTCTATTTTTCTACATTTCTCTCTCCCTTTTCCTTTGCAAGCTATTAGATTAGGGTTTGTCTATAGGTTTAAACCGTGTTGGGTTGGATCAACACTTTGCATCTAGGTTAGAAATGAAGTCAACCTTCTTCAGAGGTTTGATCCGAACTGCAAGGTCCCACTCCTTGATATCATTCCCATGTTTCACTGCAGTGTTGAACCGACTTCAACATGGTGTAATTTCAAGTGATAACAATTACCTGTGTAATAACATAATTAATGAATTTTCTCTTGTGCATCCACTCTAACATCATATTTGTTATTGAATGAAACCATATGCTTAGTAGAATTCAGTGATATATCCATAATGCAACAAACATATTATTATATCACTCGATTTGTAAATTAAGATGTATCTTCCATATTGTATTTCATCAACATTGGATTATTCAGTGGAAATCAACACTACATACTTTGCAAATGCAAATGAGAGCAACAAAACAATCACCACAAGATGAAGACAAAGGAATTATCCTAGAGAAAGCTACATGCAAGAGACAACTTTGGTAAAAAATTGAGCCAATTACCCATTTAAATCCACAAATCTAAAGACGATTACAATCTTAGGCCACTTGAGTACACGAGCAACTTGAACCACTATGAATTTAATCCACAAGACCTCTTACAATTCTGAGTAGCCTACATTGTCAATTGATTACTATGAACTCTTGTCAATTCCTCTAGCAATTCTTCAAAAAAAATCATGTCCATGTTTATAGTTTTAATTTTTAAACTAACATGTTTATTTAGACACATAAAGAACATCGATAGACACAAGAAGTCAAACAAAGGATTCAAAAGAGTTTGGCATACATTTGTTCCATTTTAGAAGTAAATACAAATTCTCTGCTTGTGATTAGAAGGTGATTATTAAATTGGCCTTTTTTCTTGGATGCAACCACCTCGATGAATGTGAAAATGTTGCTTCTCTAGACGATACCACTTGGCAAATGTGAAACCATTGTTTCTCTAATTGAAATCACCATAGTGATTATGAAGTTGCCAATTGGGAGGAAAAGTACATATAAAATGGGTCTCCTAAGAAATTCTAAAAACAAAACTTTTATCATATAATACAAATTACTTGAATATAAATAAATATTAATACATATAAACTAGTTACGCCGAGAGGCATCTACAATCGCATAAGGGTGTTAATAAATCATGTACAAAATATTAAAAAAAAACAAAAAGAAAGTAAAAAAAATACATTTGTTGATATTGTTATATACTATAAATTGCAAGCGGTATATAAACAAATCTTTTGTGTTTTTTGTGATTTTTGCACAGCTCTAAGGTAGGGATAGTGCTGCAAAGATTAGTATGCACACTATTTATCCTTTAATGATGATGTTCTAGAAACAATCTATTTTCAACCGAGTTGTTTTTCCTTTAACTGTACATGCACATAGATTTAAAGACACTTGAAGTTTTTGATGAGGTTTCGAAAACATTCTATTTTCAACCGGACTATTTTTTCGAATAACTGTACATGCACACATACATTTAAAGAGAATTGAAGTTATCTTTATCCTTAAAATTTTTCTTGTAATGCATATATAAATGTCAAGATAATAAACCGATTTTTGCATTTCAAAATAGGCATCCACAACTTATAGAGTACTTTAATGTTAAGTTACATAGGGAACAACAATATTGTCATACTACACAATTTATATAGTTTTGAAATGCTTGGAGAATATGAGGAGCATCACCTTCTCTAGAATATTCATCATAGTACAACCACCTTAGGAAATTGCAAAATCCAGCTAGTTTATCAAATGTTGCATGGAATTTGTTTATAACTTGGTCCATTGCTATGACTTAAACATCCTAGATAACACATGCACAAAAGCTTGTTACTTTAACTTGTTCAACAATCTGACTACAATTAAGTGAAAGACATCTTGCAAAATTTTGTATTTCGGTTTCATTAAACCCATTCCAATTTATAGACACATTTGAACCAGTTGATAGTAATGGAGCCTACATTGTAACTGTTGTACCCAAACCACATTTTTTGCTTCATTAAGGCATTTTGCTTAAAAGAGTCTAAACCTTGTTAAAACACAGTTTTTTGGGAAAATCGAGTATGTATTTTGAGTCAGTGTGATGTCGGGAAGATACTGGTGAAAATTGGAAAAAAATTGAAAATCAAGGTTTCTACACCCTTGTTTCACGTTGCAAAACCCTAAAAATTGAAACTTGTCAAGATTGGCTGAAATTAATTGTGATTGGCTTATTTCCCATCACGATCATAGTGGTGAAGTCAGTTTCAGTTAAAAGTCAGTTTAAGCCTGGTGGGTAGTTTTCACTTTTTCAGGAGAAAAGCTAGGTTTTCTGAGATCGTCAATGACAGTTGGCCAGTACCATGTGTCAAAATCTAAGCTTGGATCTCAAAGTAGAACATGCTATGATGAAAGATGCTAAAAAAGATGCTTCACAGCAGAGGGAATTTTCAAATGGCGAAAAGTGCAAAAATATTCAAGTCTGGAAACACTTCACTTTGCAACGTGGGAGACGCTTTCACAATCAATGTGAAAATCAACTTTACGGTGTCTGTACATGTGAAAGTGGTGAAATATAGTCACACACATGTGTCAGTGGTAGTAATGTTTCTGCGTGATCAACTCAACAACCAATACAATGTTCGCAGAACATAAAATGGAAGGAAATACCTAGTAGAAAGCAAATCTGCACCCCTGTAGCCCAGGGGCGCCCTTCAATTTGAAGGCTCATATGCAGTGCTTTCTAGTTGCAGATACATTCAATCTCTTCAGAATTTAGTCAGCTTTTAGGCAAGCTATCAAGTGAAATCATCTGAATTGCAGAACTCCAACAATCAAAGGCGGAAGTAGAAGATACGAAGAGTCTACACATCACAAAGGACAGTCAAATTGCAGTTTTCGTGCCCCTGTAGCCCAGGGGAACCCTTGAATTTGACCCCTTAGATGATTGAATTTGTTGTTTTTGTCTTCTAGAGATCTTTATGATTTAGTCTAGCTCCACGATGCACCCATTCACAAGATCATCAAATATGCTAAGTGACCGTGACAGTGGTTCCAGTGAGCATGCAAAATAGAGGGTGGATAAAACTAGAAATGTCAACTTGTACCTCTATAGGCTAGGGGCGCCTAGTATTTTGGCCAACTAGATGAGGTTTTTATCACTCATAGTCTTCACAAGACTTGTGCGAAATCCTCCTAGCTATTTAGTGAATCCAGTCATCAGACCTCGAGATTTGTCAAACGCCCATGAATGAAGTATTAGTGGAAATTACTAAAGGATGTAAACAAGCAAGAAAATGGCTAAGTATGGAATTTACATCCTCCCTTGAAAAAGGCGCCCTTCTCCTAGAGGTCTTAGAAGTAGTTTTCTCACTTCGTCACTCCCAGGAACATCTCTTCTAAGTTGTTCCAGCTTCGCAATGAGATCAACGGTGTGCGCATCAGAGCACTCCAACTCCCGGTGTCAGGGGTCAAAGTAAAGCATTCATGCTGAAAGTTGCAAGTTGCAAAATCTTTCTCAAAATGGTAATTGTGCTATTGCAGGCTAGGGGCACCCTTTCTTTTGGGGTCCTTAACTCAACTTTCAGATGTCTTACATACAATCATTGGTTGTGGAATTCTTCTAGTTACACAATGGATCCATCATCCAGTCGACAGGAGCCATCGTTCACCGGCAACGACAGATTGAAGCTCAAGATGGCAAAACAGAGAAATGGTTGTCTGGAGACCTGTATATCAATTTAATACAAGGTGACTGTTGGTGGTATTTTCTGCACAACAACTCAGATAGAATATAATATCCTATCTCTCTTGAAAGGTAAATCTCTATCAGCAAGCCTCAAGAGATAACCCCAAGGTCTCTAATGTCAGGTCTTGACAATGCATAAACAACTCAGTGATAAAATGTGAAAATGCTGGTAATCACAATGGGACCTTACTACAAGCAAAATACTAAATTGATTTTATCAGATCTAACAATCTAATGATACCTTAATCCTAGATCTAACCCAATAATCAAAGAAATAGAACAAGATAAGGGTTTCAAAGAGATTTATAAATCTAATACCACTCCTAAGATTAACAATGAAAATAACCAACACTCGAAATGGACCAATCCCTCACAACCGATCTCCACTTGACCCAGATAAATCTGTAATCTTACAGAGAACAGTGCAATCTTTTGAGGTGTTAAGATTTTCAAATCATGAACATTCATTCAACAACCCTATTGTAGTTGAAATGAACAAATCCTCACAATCGAACTAAGCACACTGAATATGAAGTCCAGGCTAACTTTGCAAAGCAACTAACAATCAATTGGTTGCAAAAAGTATGGACTAAAGGATTGCTGCAACATTCAAGTATTAAATTGCAAATGTTATTGAATCGAATCTAATCTAAATATTAACCTCCTCAAAGAAATTTTAAAGATAGAATAGCAAAAACCATGCAAGACAAGAGAATACAAGTATGGCACCAAATCACAATGTCATTACTTGCATTCGAATTATCCACTGTAGCAACAATTCCAGCTTTCTATTACAATATTTGCTTGAGAGCTACTACTTGCTAACTTGCTCTATTCGCTTCTAACTATTTTTATCTATTCTACTTCTATCTTCTAACCCTTTCTAACTATTTCTAACTATTACAAATGAGGCAAAATTCCAAATATATAGAATCCCCCCAGAAAACCCGTCGGCCAAGCAAGAGCTTGCAGCATTAATTGGGTACCACTGACTAGCCAAGAGAAAGTCAAAATGGAACAAAGGAATGCATTAAATGTGCAAACTACACCTAGGTCAGCTTGGGATTCCCAATGTAGCTCAGACCATTGCAGGGCACGATAATGGGGAAGCACAAATCCTGAAGTAGTTGGGAATTAAATGCCTTCCCCTTTGTCTCTATTCCGATCCGGCCCTTCATGAACTCTCAAAAGCGTCCCATCCAAGTCAGCCACAGGTGGTAATGGAAAAACCCTAAGTCGATTCTCAATGGACGCAATCTCTTCTCTTGACCATTTGACTGACTTATCCCAGTCCACCTTATACGTTAGGTATTTGTCAATAACTGCAAGGTAGGTGGCTGCATCATCTGATTGGTGCTCAGAGATAGAACCATCATCAAGTGGTGCATAAACATCCTGCCACCAATTTCTCAACTGTTCCAAGCTCAAGTACTTGGGTACGATCTTCCTCCTTCCCATCATAATTTCAAAGAAGGCAATGGAGCCATTAGATACACCACTTAGGGTATCATCAATCTGCCTTCTTTGTTTATAAATCTTCTTCAACACCTTCTACCTAATCTTCAATGCCTCATACCACTCCCATGGTTTGGCAGGTCTAGAGGAAGGAAGAATCCCATCACTCATCAACCTATCCCGGATGTATTCCATGATAGTTCTAGTTTTCTGCAGAAGGAGATCTGTGTCCTCCTTATCTTGTGTCAACACCGTCTTCAACCAATCAGTCACCATGATAGCATCCTTCCCAATTGATAGGATTTCCTTAATAGCTTCATCACCCTTTATTTGCACCCCTTTCAGCCAATTCACAGTGGAAACAACGGAAGCTTTCATCTTTTCTAGCTCGGTGATGGTCTCTTGAGGTAAAGGATTTGTAGCAGAGGAAGAAGGGTTAATGGACTGCAATGGTTTCATTAAGTCTTCCAAGCATCTTCTAAGATTTTCATTTTCTTTCTTTAGCTCTTGCTTGGTCTTCATTTCCTTCCTCAATCTACCCACAATTACTGCACTAGAATCCTCATAATATTCAATGTCCTGCTCGACTGATGTAGGTACTAGATTGAAAGTCTGAATATTGTAATCCTTTTCAACCACATCATCTCTATTTTTATCTGGAGCAGGGGTGGCAATGTGAACAACTCTATCATGAGCTTCGTCTCTTTCAATCCTCAAGATCACCCTAGCCTTCTTCTTATCTTTATCTTTTCCAATTTTGGCTAGTAGTGCATCCCAATTCGGTGGACTATCTTCTGCAACAACTTGTTTTCTCTTTATTTCTTTGTCCATCCAACCAGGGACAGTGGATTCCAATTGCACCTCACTTCGTTTCTCTTCCTGCTGATCCCTAGGTGCCTCCTCACTCAAATTTCGTTGATCAGGAGTCTCATCCGTCTTACTTTCCTTCTCCTCGGCATGCTCATCTCCATGTATAGGCGAGGGAACCTTCACTATTTCCTCTTCTCGTGGAGGGACTTCTTCAGTTTTGACAAAGGAATCTACATATGCAACCATAAGGGACTGCATTACCTTTTCAATTTCCTGCCTCTGCACTATGGAGATCACCTTCATGAAATTCCTCCCCTTCAGTATCTGGATGATCCTCAACATCCTTTGACACACTAGGATTGCCTTGAGCTCCATGAGTTGAAGGCACATCATCATGTTGTTCCTCATGAGAAACCACCGGAGGGCGATATGTCTCAGGAACACTGTCCCTCAGAGAAGGAGTCCTAGACGTCCTTGTATACACCTTGGCTTCTCCTCTAAACTTTCAACATTTATCACAGGTGGGGCAACTTCTTCCTCCCCAACCTTGGAGCTTGCCTTCTCTAACAATTTTATGATTCTTCTCCTCTTGGGCACCGACACATCAACCTCAAGACCCTGATTTTCAGTCCCTTTCTGCTCAAATTTCTTGGTCCTTTACCTCTGCTTGGCCTTTGGCTTTCTCTATTTTTCTGCTTCTTGGGCCTCTATTTCTTGAACACCTATAATTTTGATTTTGAATGGAGAATCCAACTTACCCTTGCCCTTAGGATCCTGCTCGGTAGATTCCTTAGAGGTGGAGTGGGGATCCAGATCTCCCATTAGCGCATAGGTACACTGTACACCATTATTTTCCAGCTCCCATAGCTTATGCTTTAGCCACATCCTAGTAAATTTGATAACTGGATCCACTAGTTGTTTCAATTCTGTCTTTTCCTCCTCTAACCAATCCACATCACCAATTGGTCTATCTTTTATGGCCTCATAGGCATGATCCTGGATCAAGTTTCCATCATCTTCTAATTGATCGAGAACTACCTTTACATTGTACAATCGAACTGACTCAACAGGAATCCGGGAGAATTTCTTCTTCCTGACCTCAAATTCATCACTGCAGTTGGCCCAGTAGTCTTCCAAATTCCCCTTAAGGCTATACTCTTTGCTGGCCTTCTTTTGAGCTTCTCCTGTAATATCAAATCTGGACCTCTTGGAGTGGAAAGGCAAGCCAAAAGTACTCATTTCTTCCTCTGAAGCCTGTGTGGAACCAATGGAAGGACAAACCTCTCTAGTACCAATCCTCAAGGGGAAGTCTCCATCAAATCCAGTCTTATGCTTGTCTCCTTTGACAATGGCATCAAAGTCACAAATCTGCCTAGTGACCTCCAACAGTATAATGTGATCAGTGGGATACCTTGGAAGTCTGTATGGGGCCCTTTGGTAGCCATCAATCCGAATGTAGGAGAAAGGTGGGAATTGAGTAAACCATGCCCCATATTTCTTGATGAGTTCCTTAGCCTGGTCTGAAATCCTGACATGCTCTACTTCCTGAAGCATTCTGGTGACATACATGGTAAATGCATCATTTTCCCTCCTATAGTTCGAACCTCCCAAGTGCAACTGAGGGAAAACTTCATAAATAATATCCTGTCCAAAAATTCCCTTTGTATGCAATCCTTTGTAGGGATGGAATCTTGCAAGCGCATAGACTAGATATGAAGTCATTGTGAAAGTCTTGGTCTGCAACACATTGGATAATTGTTCATGGAGTACTCCACTAATTACCCCTGCCCAATGGTAATTAATCTTTTCTTGTTCCATCCTCACAATCACATGGCACATACAATTCTCAAACGTACTAGCATTCTTCAATCCAACCACCCTACTGAGAAGAGTGATGGCATCATAATATTCCTTCTTGAACTTTATCCTGAATAGCTACTTGGGTAATTTAGAATATTGTGACTTAGGCTTCCCCAACCAAGAATTGATAAATTGTTGTGACTTCACAATCTGCTCATCGTAGAACTCCTAAGCTGGCCTCATGTTGAATCCCACCACATGAGACCTGTCTGGCATATCAAATGTTTGGGCAATGGAGACAGGGTTGAGATTTGCTACAACCCTCCCCTGAGGACCAATTATTCTTTGTGTGTCCTGATCATAGTGCGTAGCACATTCAAGGACCAGCTCATAATACTACACCGCAGAAGGGAAACCAGCTACATGGGACAAGGCTGATTCCATCATCCTTCTAGCCACCAAAGGAGAATCATTAGTTGCCATTCTTTCTTTAAATTCTTCATAATCCCATGATCTGACATTTTTATTAATCACCTCTGACCAAACTGAAGTGATTTTTCTCTCAAGAATCTTGCTCTTAATGTCCGTTTTAATCCTTTCTGCATAAAACATTGAGGACCCAGCTGCTGCCTTGCTAGATTTAGCCATTGTAAAGCAGAAATCGATCTTAGAAGCAGCAAATGCAAAGCCCAATGGCGTCCACAAAGAACAGATGTAGGAATGCACAAGAAATCGCCACTAAATCGATCAATTCAAGCCCAAATGTTCCAAATCGGAGTCAATCAATCGCAAGAAAGCACTCCTCAGTTCAAACGACAGCAACAATAAGCATGATGGCATAAAAGATCCCAGAAACCAAGTTAAATACATCCTTCAAGGCATGCACGAAGCCATTAATGCAATTGATAGGACAGTCAGAAAACCTGGAAAGCCGACGACAGGGTGGAATCTAGGAAAATTCGGCCCACGCAGAAATCCACGAATACTGAAAATCCTCGAACAACCGGGTCCAGCCGGAGTCCAAGCGGGATTCGGGAAAATCCGTGCAGGGAGGAAAATCCCAAATCAGAGTAAAAACTTGAACTTTGTGCAGAACTTAGGATTTTCAATAAATAACCTGGGGAAACACTTAGGCAATCAAAAATAAACATTTAAGCACATGCCAAGATAAGACAAAACCTCAAAAAGAAAGGGCCAAAAACCAAAACCAAAGTGAAAGAGGGTCCCTGCCTTCAGCGGGGCGTGTGTGCGAAAACTGCCCAACAAATGGTGACTTCTACTGGGAAAATGCTCCAGAGCATTTGATGATGAATAGGAATCAAGAACCCAGAATCTCTAGTTTCAATCTCACCATCAAACAAACAAGTCAGAATGCAAAGATTTAAAGAATCAGAACCAAAGGATAGACCGAACCTTCCATAAACTGAAAATCCAAGTGTGTGCACATGAGTTCATTTCACTCCTTAAGTTACTACAAAAACCAAGTTTAGTCAATTCAGGCTACGTAAGGATTCTAACTTCAAAAGCAACCTAGATAGGGCCTTGCTACTAGTCAAGCATCCATAGCCCCGACGAGGTTATCGTTGTGACTCTCCTGAACATAACTCTACTATCAGCCAGGCATCCATAGCCCCGGTAGAGATATTCAGGTACCCCTGATAAGTTGAATTTATTCTTTTGATATTCAATATTTCATTTTTCTTTCTTTTGATATTCTTTATATGTCACTTTCATTTCAATCTGTGAACAATGAAGCTCACACTTAGGGCGGAGAACCACAATGGCGCTGAAGCAGAAATAAGATTTTTCACTTGACAACACTTCACAAGGATTCCTATAGTAACATCAGGATTCTTAAGATATATGAGAGATATAAGATTTCAGAGTACTTCAAATTCCAATCAAAGCCGATGATCAATCTTCTATAAACCTGACATTAAGACTGTTGGCAATAGTAAAGATTTCAACCATCCTTTCAAGATGCAAGACTAAAGTCCACCAAGGAAATACTTAGAACAATTCCAAATAATGATATATTTTCCATGTAGGTGCAACACATCCAGGTGAAAATAGAGAAACCCCCAAAGCAAGAGCAGAGCAAAAAATAAAACAAAACAAAAGCAAACCCACAAACCAAACCAAAAGCAAAGCAGAAAGGGAAACCTAATCTAACTACATACAAGACAAGAGCTGAAAACAACTCAAGACTGGAAATAATGCTTCAAATACTGCCCATTGACAGGCAGTGGGATATCCTCTCCAGTGAGAGTTTTCAAACGGAAAACATTATCTCCCAGGATTTCTGAAATTTGGTAAGGGCCAAGCCAAAATTTATCAAATTTTCCATGCTCTCCCTTATGGTCATGGGCTCTATCCTAGTAAAGAACCAAGTCATAAATCCTAAAAGCTTTAACCTTGGCTCTTTTATCAAACCATCTCTTGACAACTCCCTGATGTTTAGCAAAGTTTTCTAGGGCTTCATCTCTCTTTTCCTCAAGATGTAATAATTCAACAAGTCTAGCCTCATGTTTATCTCCCTCATCATAATATTCATTAATGAACTGCAAGGTGGGGATCTTTAACTGAATGGGAAACACAAGGTCTAATCCATAAACCAGGTGATAGGGGATATCCCTATGGAAGTCTTATGTCTGGTGCAATCTGCCCATAGAGCAAATCTAAGTTGGGTATGCCAATCCTTCGGATTTCTTTCTAACAATTTGCGAATAACAGTCAGGAGATTTTTGTTGGATGACTCAGCTAACCCATTGCCCTGAGGGTAATAGTTGGATGCAAATTTAATTATAATCCAATAGTCAAAATCCTAGTTAGAAAACTTCAAAGACGAAAATGCAGGACCATTATCACACACTAAAGACATAGGGCATCCAAAATGATTGATAATACCTGATTCAAGGAACTCAATTGCTACCTCAGAAGTACACTGCTTGCAAGTAAGGGCCTCAATACATCTTGTAAAATAATCAGTAATGGTAAGGATATACCTGTGTCCAGCAGAGGAGGGTGGATTGATGGGGCCAATGAAGTCCATTCCCCATTGTGCAAAAGGTTTTACCTCAAAAATTGGCTGGAGTGGAAGGGTTGAAAAATTCTCTCTGGTGGCTGCAGTCTGACACACATGACAAGTTCTGACGTGGTTGTGTGTATCTTTAAACAGTGTAGGTCAATAGTAACCAGCTCTTAGAATTTGGTTCGCTGTAGAAGGTGTTGATCCATGGCCCGTACCATATCTATCATGAAACTCCAACATCACTCTTGCAGATTCTGCCTTTCCTAGGCACCTCAAATAAACACCCTCATGATTTTTCTTATAGAGGACAAATCCTTTCAACATGAAACTGTCACTTTTTAAGCGCAATGCCCTTCTTTGTACTGAGTTGAGATGATTAGGGCATCTCTGGGTCAGGAGATAATGAACAATATCATCGTACCACTCTCTAGGAGAAACATCCTCTAAATTATAACTCTGAGCTGTAAGGTCAGGGCTTGTCTTTGCCATTATCTATGTAAGCCCTTGCCCTCTTACCAACTTCATGGGTTGAATTTCCATATCATACTCTTGTAACATAGTCACCCAAATTTTGTTTTTGAGGATATAATGCCTGAATTTCTTTACAGCCCTAACTAAGGCATAGGCCTGCTTTTCCACACTTAGGTATCTCAACTCCGCATCCTTCAATGGTGCACTCATGAATGCTATGGGATGCTCATTTCCTTGATTTGACTTTTGAGTTAACATAGCAGCACATGAATGATTAGAGACAAACGAATATATATAGAATGGTTTAGCATAGTCTGGACTTATCAAAGCAGGAGCTTCAGCAATAGCCCTCTTTATCTCTGCAAATGCTTCTTTTGCTTCTGCATTCCATTCAACTTTGGCCTCTTGCTTTAACATTGTGTTCAGTGGCTTAACTATTTCTGCG
The DNA here is from genome assembly GCA_007258455.2 of Sequoia sempervirens. Taxonomy (NCBI): domain Eukaryota; kingdom Viridiplantae; phylum Streptophyta; class Pinopsida; order Cupressales; family Cupressaceae; genus Sequoia; species Sequoia sempervirens. The sequence goes on from VDFB02109042.1 coordinate 16,751,676, forward strand.
AACCCAGTGATGAACTTCCTTACAAAGTTGATCTTGCCAAAGAATGATTTCATTTCTTTTTTACTAGCAGGCGGTGGAATCTTAAGAATGGCTTCTATGTGTTCTAGATCAATGGAAATTCCCTTCTTAGAGAGAACATGTCCCAGCAATTTACCTTCTTGTTACTCCAAAGATACATTTCTTTGGATTGAGCGATATTTCAAACTCTCTACATTTTTGAAAAACTTTGCATAAATCTGAGATATGATCACCTCTCTTCTTGGAAAAGACAGTTAGATCATCCATATAAATGATTATGCACTTACCAATTATGTCTTTAAAGGAAATTTCCATCGCTCTTTGGAATGTGGCTCCAACATTAATTAAGTCAAAAGGCATCCTTATGTAGGCGAAAGTGCCCCACTTGGTGGTGAAGGCAGTCTTGCACCTATCTTCATACTGCACCATAACTTGGTTATACCCTGAATAACCATCTAAAAAGGACATCATCTGAGATCCATTGACAATCTGGAGCACTTCATCCAGTGAGGGCACTGGATAATTATCCTTCTCTGATGCTCTGTTTAGGTTCCTAAATTCCACACATAACCTATTTTCACCATTTTTCTTTCATACTGGAACTAGGTTTGCAACCCAAGTAGAGTGTCTGACTGGGAATATTATCCTTGCAGACAACAGTTTTGCACTTCCTTCTGTATTATAGGTTCCAACAAAGCATTGATGGGCCTTTGCCTCTTTCTGAAAGGCTTTACTCCTGGATTGAGAGGAATAGTATGGGTTATGATTGATATATCATAAGTCTTTAAGTCTTCATAACTCCAGGCTATCACATCTCGATATCTATGTAATGCATCAATAATTCCTTGTCTTTCTTCTGGAGTGCACACTTTGCCAATGAGAACATTTTTGACATCCTCCTGAGATCCTACATTATATTTGTCACACTGTCCACTAATAGACTCTTTCCTGGTATCCCGTTCCTGATCTTTGATCTTGTCCAGATCAAAGATCCTCTCTAATTGCACTATTCCCCTGGGAATTGTGTTGGTCTTCAGATTAATTACCCCTTCCAAGTCCATCTTGGCTTCTTGAAGTTTAGTTTCGTCAATGATTTGAGAAGCGAAGACATCAGTACTAGTAATAAAATCTAAGATATTCTTGTCATCTTCAAATACCTGGAAGTTGGTGATGTTATCGGGTACTGATGGTACTGGTGTCAGCTCCACAGTAAACTTCTTTAGTCCCAAAAGAGATAGGGGTTGCAAGGTACTTGCCGCTTGAGCAAGAGAATTGGTTGTTTGGTTCTTATTTTATGGAATCAACTGAATGTTGAAGGCATCAAATCCTTCAATGAGGTCCCACACTCAGTGTCTATAGTTAGTCATTCTCCTATCATGACAAGAGTATTGTCTTCTAACTTGCTTGACTATTAACTCAGAATCTCCAAAAACTTGCAAGATCTTAACCTTCTTCTTCAATGCCATCAATAGTCCATGCACCAAGGCTTCATATTCAGCTACATTATTCGTACACAGTGAAATTGAAGTCTATGAGTAGCAAAAAATGTCTTACCTCTTGAATTAATTAGCTCGAAACTTTCCCTAGCTCCGTTCTTTGATTTGGACCCATCGAATCTCAAAGTCCAACAACCAGTAGCTACAGAGTCCCCTGCCTATTCACTTGCACTGTTACTACTGGATGGTTCTTCAGAAGGCATTACTCTTTTCCCTTTGGGATCTTCTTGAACATTAAGGATGTCGCTTTTGACTGCAGGAGTGGGGTTGATACGTTTTTGTATTTATTCCACTGCAGCCTAGCATAAGCAACAATCCAATTCTGAATGAGAGGCATTATACACCCTACACCAATTAGGCAAGAGTAGCTCTCCAAAGTTCATTCCCTTTCCCAGCTGAACTTGATCTTCAATGCACTTCCAAATGAACTCTTGAAACTTATCTAGCAAACCAAGTTGACTATCTTCCAGACCACTATCGTCTTTAGCTGGTTCGATCAGGACTTCAGTACCACTGGACTCTACTGTAAGGTCAACAGGTGATGTATGGAACATAAGAACCTCCTCCATATCTGGATCCTCAAGAGGAGCAACAAGCATATAGTTACCCATGCTTACTTCTGATACTAGAATTTCAGCAGAGGTTTTCTAATATTCTATAATCATATACTTCATTCTGGGTTCTCTTTCAATTCTAATCTAGTTTGGCACTCCCTTCCAGGGAAGCCACATATGGGAATGATCAGTCAACACATATCCATTCAAAGCCCTGGTAAAATCCCTTCCCAAGATTAGGCCATAAGCATCAAGGATGTCAGCGACCTGTATATTGATAACCTGTTGAATCCAAGGATCAGAAGTGATCTGCATATGAATCATATTTAACTCTCCTACAACATTGAATTCAGTCCTATCCAATTGCATGACTTTCTTCTATGATTAAGCAAGAGTAATTCCCGTAGCTCGACATACACTGAAAGACATAACATTGGTTGAAGCACTAGAATCTAGCAGACAATTATGCAGATTCTTACCAAATATTCGAACAGAAATCAGGAATGGAGGTGTGTCTGTCTTCCCTTGAAATAGAGTTAAGGGAGTATCTACTTGAACAACTTGAGATTTGTCCTTCTCTTTCCCAGCATCTCCAGGGTGCCTATGGACTTGGTCATGAGTCTGATTTTGTCTTCCTACTGACTGAGAACCAAATACTCTATTGACACTCTGGCTAACTGATTTATCTTGTGACATGGAATTTTCATTATAAGATCCTAAGACTGCATTCCTAATGGATGGAACTCTTAATAAATCAAATGCAGATAGATTTACCTTCAATTTTTAGAGTTCTTTAGCAACACACGTGGCCAATTTTTCTTCATTTAAATCCGTAGGAGTCTCCCTCGGGTATTCCACCATCTTTTCCTTATTTTGCATCAACATTTCTTCATTTTAGTACATTAGCATGTCCTGGATCTTGAGATAAGTATTGTTTGGACACTGGAGGAAATGATGGATTATTGCTAGCATTAGGGTCTGGAGGTGTGTTGAAATTATTCAGTGGGATGGAAGTAGTAAAGGGACCTCCAGCCTGTGGGTGCCTGTGTGGCAATTCCCTCAAGTCATACTTCTTGACAAGTCTCTGGAAAGTCTGCACTTCTTCAATGTAAGCTTCCTCTTTGACATAAGCCTCTTCTTCATCTCTGGGACCATTATCATTCATTTGAATCTCATCGAATAACTGTGTCATTTCATCCCCATTGCATACCTGGTCTGCCTCTTCCTTCAACTAGTCAGATTCTTCTTCGGGTACATTCTCCTCACTTTGTGGAAAAGGAGCATGGTTTAATACCAACATCGGTGAATCATAAGGGTTGGATGGTACTATTTCCTGACTGCTTGCATTTTTTTTCACTTCGTATTGAAAGATTGAGGCCGCCGTTTAGAATTCTTGACAGTCTAACTCATAATGCTGACTAGTCTTGTGGAGCCTATACCACCCTGATAAAGCAGCCTCAGCTAGATATACACTGCTAGGAGGCTTCTCTTGATTAACTGGTTGATTGGCAGACTGATTGACAGGTTGACTAATTGGTTGATCCAATGGGGTGGGGACTCCTCCATTGTTGGGCCCTGTGTTCCAAGTCTTGTTCTATCTTGAGGGTTGCCCCTTATCATAGTTCTATCTTCTGTCATTATTATACCCTCTATCATTATTGTAACCCCTGTCATGGTTATATCCTCTGTCATTGTTGTATCCTCGGTCTTGACGTTTCCCCCTATCAAAGTGTTGTCCTTGTGGATTCTCTCTGTTATGATTGGACTGCATATTTCTCTGAGCAGCTTGCAACTGACTATTCTGGTTCCTCAAGTAAGTCACCTCCATATTCAACTTCTTTATTCATTCAGACAATTCATCCAGTCTTTCCTTGTCAAGATTACTGTATGGAGGTTGATTTTCATTGTTCTGGGAATACCTTACTGCAGCATTGGCATTTAGTGACTAGTTCAAGACTTTAGAATTTTGTAGGTATGAAGGATAACTAGCATGAGGCTAGATATGTAGAGGTTGATTCACATTTTGCTGAGGGAAACTAATTATGGATGAAACTTGTCCTACGGAAGGTCCTGGGTGAGGGACCAAAGGCAACTGAGGTACCTGATTCATGATTGGAGTATGGTTTTTCAGAGCTTGGTTGAGAGCTAGGACTTTTCTAGGGTGAGCAACGAGTCCTAATGAGGGTAGAGGCCCAGACAAATGCTGCCTTAGATTAGTGCTAACTTTCACAGCCTCTGCATATGCATCAAGTAGACTAGCAGGAGGATTATTACTCCACTTCATAAAGGTAGCTGTCAAACTATCAAGTCCCTCATAATAAACTTCTAGAGCAGTGGGTTCATCAACAGCATAAGGGGTCTGTAGTCTGGTATAAGCATGATGAAACCTATTGTTGAAAGATCCTATAGGCTCATTAACCTCCCTCTTCACATTAGTGAACTGGCGGTAAAGCTCATTAGAACTAATGGGGATTCAAAACTTTTGCAAAAAAGTAGCCTCTAACTCAGTCCATAGCTCCATAGACCCAGCAGGAAAATGGTTATACCAATAGAATGCATCTTCCCCTAGTGAATAAGGAAAGAGTCTATATGCTACATCCTCATGGTTTATCCCTCTATCCTTAAGGCCAGTCTGAAAGATCCTGATGTGTTCCTCAGCGGTCCTATTTGGATCATTGACATGGAATTTTGAACAAAAGTGTTTAGGGTTCTTGGGCATGACATTGTAAACAGAAAAACTTAATGGAGATGGGTTGGTTGCTAGGAAAGCCATTGGTGGAGGTGGAGGTGGTAATGGCCGATTTATGACTGGCCAAGGTTGTGGACTGGGAATTCCCTCAGACTCAGATGAACCTGATGAAGATGGGGATGATGGAGATGAGGGGGGTGGATGTGATGATGATGATTCTCCCCTTCTATTGGTCCTTCTCGACCTAGTAGGGTCTAGTAATTCCTGAAATTCCTCCTCTCCTGGAGCAGATCTTGTCCTTCTTCTGAATCTCTCAGGAGAGATGGCGTTCAAAAATTGATCCAGCTTGCTTATTCAGGCCCTCCTAGCGCCAATCCTGTTCATGGTGTTTTCTGCACAACAACAACTCAGAAAGAATATAATATCCTGTCTCTCTTGAAAGGTAAATCTCTATCAGCAAGCCTCAAGAGATAACCCCAAGGTCTCTAATGTCAAGTCTTGACAATGCATAAACAACTCAGTGATAAAATGTGAAAATGCTGGTAATCACAATGGGACCTTACTACAAGCAAAATAATGAATCGATTTTATCAGATCTAACAATCTGATGATACTTTAATCCTAGATCTAACCCAATAATCAAAGAAATAGAAAAATATAAGGGTTTCAAAGAGATTTCTAAATCTAATACTACTCCTAAGATTAACAATGAAAATAACCAACACTCGAAATGGACCAATCCCTCACAACCGATCTCCACTTGACCCAAATAAATTTGCAATCTTACAGAGAACAGTGCAATTTTTTGAGGTGTTAAGATTTTCAAATCATGAGCATTCATTCAACAGCCCTATTGTAGTTGAAATGAACAAATCCTCACAATCGAACTAAGCACACTGAATATGAAGTCCAGGCTAACTTTGCAAAGCAACTAAAAATCAGTTGGTTGCGAAAAGTATGGACTGAAGGATTGCTACAACATTCAAGTATTAAATCACAAACATTATTGAATCAAATCTAATCTAAATATTAACCTCCTCAAAATAGTTTTAAAGATAGAATAGCAAAAACCATGCAAGAAAAGAGAATACAAGTATGGCACCAAATCACAATGTCATTACTTGCATTCGAATTATCCACTGTAGCAACAATTCCAACTTTCTATTACAATATTTGCTTGAAAGCTACTACTTGCTAACTTGCTCTATTCACTTCTAACTATTTTTATCTATTCTACTTCTATCTTCTAACCCTTTCTAACTATTTCTAACTATTACAAATGAGGTGAAATTCCAAATATATAGAATCCCCCCAAAAAACCAGTCGACCAAGCAAGAGCTTGCAGCATTAATTGGGCACCACCGACTAGCCAAGAGAAAGTCAAAATGAAATGAAGGAATGCATTAAATGCGCGACTACACCCAGGTCGGCCCAGGATTCCCAATGCAGCTCAGACCATTGTAGGGCGCGATAATGGGGAAGCACAAATCCTGAAGTAGTTCGACATTAACTGCCTTCCCCTTTGTCTCTATTCCGATCCGGCCCTTCATGAACTCTCAAAAGCGTCCCATCCAAGTCAGCCATAGGTGGTAACAGAAAAACCCTAAGTTGATTCTCAATGGACACAATCTCTTCTCTTGATCGTTTGACTGACTTATCCCAGTCCACCTTATACGTTAGGTATTTGTCAATAACTACAAGGTAGGTGGCTGCATCATCCAATTGGTGCTCAGAGACAGAACCATCATCAAGTGGTGCATAAACATCCTGCCACCAACTTCTCAACTGTTCCAAGCTCAAGTACTTGGGCGCAATCTTCCTCCTTCGCGTCATAATTTCAAAGAAGGCAATGGAGCCATTATATACACCACTTAGGGTATCATCAATCTGCCTTCTTTGTTTATAAATATTCTTCAACACCTTCTACCTAATCTACAATGCCTCATACCACTCCCATGGTTTGGCAAGTCTAGAGGAAGGAAGAATCCCATCACTCATCAACCTATCCCGGGTGTACTCCATGATAGTTCTGGTTTTCTACAGAAGGAGATTCGTGTCCTCCTTATCTTGTGTCAACACCGTCTTCAACCAATCAGTCACCATGATAGCATCCTTCCCAGTTGACATGATTTCCTTAATAGCTTCATCACCCTTTATTTGCACCCCTTTCATCCAATTCGCAGTGGCAACAGCGGAAGCTTTCATCTTTTCTAGCTCAGTGATGGTCTCTTGAGGTAAAGGATTTGCAGCAAAGGAAGAAGGGTTAATGGACTACAATGGTTTCATTAAGTCTTCCAAGCATCTCCTGAGATTTTCATTTTATTTCTTTAGCTCCTACTTGGTCTTCATTTCCTTCCTCAATCTACCCACAATTACTGCACTAGAATCCTCATAATCTTCAATGTCTTACTCGACTGATGTAGGTCCTAGATTGAAAGTCTAAATATTGTAATCCTTTCCAACCACATCATCTTTGTTTTTATCTAGAGAAGGGGTGGCAATGTGAACAACTCTATCATGAGCTTCGTCTCTTTCAATCCTCGAGATCACCCTAGCCTTCTTCTTACCTTTATCTTTTCCAATTTTGGCTAGTAGTGCATCCCAATTCGGTGGACTATCTCCACACAACTTGTTTTCTCTTTATTTCTTTGTCCATCCAACCAGGGACAGTGGATTCCAATTGCACCTCACTTCGTTTCTCCTCCTACTGACCCATAGGTGCCCCCTAACTCAAATTTCATTGATCAGGAGTCTCATCCATCTTACTTTCCTTCTCCTCGGCATGCTCATCTCCATGTATAGGTGAGGGAACCTTCACTTTTTCCTCTTCTCATGGAAGGACTTCTTCAGTTTTGATAGGGGAATCCGCATATGCAACCATAGGGGACTGCATTATCTTTTCAATTTCTGCCTTTGCACTATGGAGATCACCTTCATGAAATTCCTCCCCTTCAGTATCTGGATGATCCTCAACATCCTCTGAATCACTAGGCTTGCCTTGAGCTCCATGAGTGGAAGGCGCATCATCATGTTGTTCCTCATGAGAAACCACCAGAGGGTGATCTGTCTCAGGCACACTGTCCTTGGGAGGAGTCCTAGACCTCCTTGTATACACCTTGGCCTTCTCCTCTGAACTTTCAACATTTATCACAGGTGGGGCAACTTCTTCCTCCCAAACCTTGGAGCTTGCCTTCTCTGAAAATTTTATGATTCTTCTCCTCTTGGGCACCGGCACATCAACCTCAGGACCTTGACTTTCAGTCCCTTTCTAATCAGATTTCCTGGTCCTTGTCCTCTGCTTGGCCTTTGGCTTTCTCTGTTTTTCTGCGTCCTGGGCCTCTATTTCTTGAACACCTTTAATTTTGATTTTGAATGGAGAATCCAACTTACCCTTTCCCTTAGGATCCTGCTCGGTAGATTCCTTAGAGGTGGAGTGGGGATCCAGATCTCCCATTAACGCATAGGTGCACTGTACACCATTATTTTCCAGCTCCCATAGCTTATGGTTTAGCCACATCCTAGTAAATTTGATAATTGGATCCACTAATTGTTTCAATTCTATCTTTTCCTCTAACCAATCCACATCACCAATTGGTCTGTCTTTTATGGCCTCATAGGCATGATCCTGGATCAAGTTTCCATTGTCTTCCAATTGATCGGGATAGTATAATAGAACTGACTCAACCGGAAGAGGGAGAATTTCTTCTTCCTGACCTCAAATTCATCACTGCAATTGGCCAGTAGTCTTCCAAATTCCCCTTATGGCTATACTCTTTGCTAGCCTTCTTTTGAGCTTCTCCTATAATATCAAATCTGGACCTCTTGGAGTGGAAAGACAAGCCAAGAGTACTCATTTCTTCCTTTGAAGCCTGTGTGGAACCAATGGAAGGACAAACCTCTCCAGTACCAATCCTCAAGGGGAAGTCTCCATCAAATCCAGTCTTATGCTTGTCTCTTTTGACAATGGCATCAAAGTCACAGATCTGCCTAGTGACCTCCAATAGTATAATGTGATCAGTGGGATACCTTGGAAGTCTGTATGGGGCCCTTTGGCAGCCATCAATCCGAATGTAGGAGAAAGTTGGGAACTGAGTAAACCATGCCCCATATTTCTTGATGAGTTCCTTAGCCTGGTTTGAAATCCTGACATGCTCTGCTTCCTGAAGCATTCTGGTGATATACATGGTAAATGCATCATTTTCCCTCTGTAGTTCGAACCTCCCAAGTGCAACTGAGGGAAAAATTCATAAATAATATCCTGTCCGAAAATTCCCTTTGTATCCAATCCTTTGTAGGGATGGAATCTTACAAGCGCATAGACCAGATATGAAGTCATTGTGAAAGTCTTGGTCTGCAACACATTGGATAACTATTCATGGAGTACTCTACTAATTATCCCTGCCCAATGGTAATTAATTTTTTCCTGTTCCATCCTCACAATCACATGGCACATCCAATTCTCAAGCGTACCAGCATTCTTCAATCCAACCACCCTGCTAAGAAGAGTGATGGCATCATAATATTCCTTCTTGAACTTTATCCTGAATAGCTGCTTGGGTAATTTAGAATATTGTGACTTAGGCTTCTCCAACCAAGAATTGATAAATTGCTATGACTTCACAATGTGCTCATCGTAGAACTCCTAAGCTGCCCTCATGCTGAATCCCACCACATGAGACCTGTCTGACATATCAAATGTTTGGGCAATGGAGACATGGTTGAGATTTGCTACAAGCCTCCCCTGAGGACCAATTATTCTTTGTGTGTCCTGATCATAGTGCCTGGCACATTCAAGGACCAGTTCATAACACTACACCGCAGAAGGGAAACTAGCTACATGGGACAAGCCTGATTCCATCTTCCTTCTAGCCACCAAAGGAGAATCCTTAGCCGCCATTCTTTCTTTAAACTCTTCATAATCCCATGATCTGACATTTGTATCAGTCACCTCCGACCAAACTGAAGTGATTTTGCTCTCAGGAATCTTGCTCTTAATGTCTGTTTTAATCCTCTCTGCATTAGACATTAAGGACCCAGTTGCTTCCTTGCTAGATTCAACCATTGTAAAGTGGAAATCGATCTCAGAAGCAGCAAATGCAAAGCCCAATGGCATCCACAAAGAACAGATGCAGGAATGCACAAAAAATTGCCACTAAATCGATCAATTCAAGCCCAAATGTCCCAAATCGGAGTCAATCAATCGCAAGAAAGCACTCCTCAACTCAAACAACAACAACAATAAGCATGATGGCACAAAAGATCCTAGAAACCAAGTTAAATACATCCTTCAAGGCACACACGAAGCCATTAATGCAATCGATAGGATAGTCAGAAAACCCAGAAATTCGAGGACAGGGTGGAATCCGGGAAAATCCGGCCCATATGGAAATCCACGAATATTGAAAATCCCTGAACAACCAGGTCTAGCTGGAGTCCAAGCGGGATCCGGGAAAATCTGTCCAGGGAGGAAAATCCTGAATCCAAGTAAAAACTCAAACTTTGTCCAGAACTTAGGATTTTCAATAAATAACCTGGGGAAACACTTAGGCAATCAAAAATAAACATTTAAGCACATGCCAAGATAAGACAAAACATCAAAAAGAAAGGGCCAAAAACCAAAACCGAAGCGAAAGAGGGTCCCTGCCTTCAGCAGGGCGTGTGTGCGCAAACTGCACAATAGTGACTTTTATTTTGAGGTATCAAACATGGTTTTTAGCAGTCACAACACCTAGCAAGCATTTCTTCTTAGTGATTCTAGCTTTGCAATGGATATCTTAGCATAGTTCCAGCATCAATCTGGCACTCAGAAATTAGAGCTCAATAGAGCCAATCGTGACTTTTCCAATGAGCTATAAAGTAGGAAGTTAGCTAAAAATCTTAACTTTTGCTAGGGGATGCCTGGAGAGTCAAAGTTGAACTTTTTAGAATCATTAAATTTTTCTAAGCAAACCCAATAGAGAAGTTTCAGTTAGCTCATTAAAATAATTTTAAATTTTCATTCTTTGCATGCTAGCTTTAATGGGCGATTTTTCTCAATATTTTAATATTGTTCCCATCTTGATATTCATTTGCAAATTCACATGTGGAGAGGAACTGAATATTTTATTATTTTTAATCTTTCGGGACTTTGAGTCAGTATCAGTTGAACTAAGTGGGGTCCAATCAGAGGATTTCTTTTGAAAATCAAGGTTTTATTCTTGCAGTTGGCGCCTTTGAGCTACAAATTTATCTATTTATTCAAGATGGCGTCCATTATTCTCTCACACAGATTGAAGATCAAGCAATTTTTCTCACTTGATTGAGTGAATTCTTCAACAATCAGTATTTGAAGGCATCACAAATATCATTTTATAGATTTCCTTGCAGGTACAAGTTTAGATTAATCAGCAAACTTCAAGACAAGATGGCGATTTTAGTAGAAGCAAAAACATAAAAAAACTTATATCTTCTATCTTAATTTCTTCTAATATCATCTTAGGTTTTCTTCGCTTGTCCAAGATTCAATGACTTTTGACAAATTTGATCATCTTGGTTGGTTGTGCACGACTTCCTCTACAAAACCCATGTGTTAGAATTTTTCAAAAAATTTGCTCGATAGCTTCAATTCTCGAGGATTTGGTTTTCTCAACTGAAATTCCATTGCTTGGTGGAGTAGAAGTCGATATTTTTTGAATATGATGTTGTGGGTTGTCTTAGAATCATCTTCTGGACAAAACCCATATTTCAAATTTTCTCGAAAAAATTGCCCCCTGCAGCCCCTACTGCCCTCAGTTGCTTTTTTTGGAAAAACTTTTGCATGTCAAGCTAAACGAAACTTTTTCACAATTCTGACTGTGTGGGTTGTCTTTGAATCATTTTCTGGACAAAACCCACATTTCAAATTTTTTGGCAAAAATTTCCCTTTGATAGGCTATTTTTAGCCTCAGCAGGTGACTTTTAGCTTCTAGAAAAAGTTGTTAGAATATAGTCGAGTTTACAATCAACAAGCGAGTTTTTCAGAATGCAGTACACACAGCTCAAATTTAGGACTAAGACAGTCTTGACTAATGACTTCATCAGAACAATTGGCACAGATCTGCATAAGGTCCTTCGAGAGGCTATCTTGGATCTGATTAAGATTAATAATGCAATACTTCAAAACATTGAAGATTTCAGGTTGCTAGAGGTGGCTTCACTCTATATTTCAGTTCATTGCATAGAATTCATGATGTCTTGTGTCAAGCATTACAATTCTACTACTCTCAAAATTCAGTTGGTAGATGGACGGGTGATCTGCACTCTCAAGCCCCAAGATATTGAAAGGTGTTTTGGTATTCCTCAACATCCAAACAGTGTGGTCATTACCATGGACTAGTGTGAAAGAGAATCTAATGCTGATAAGGACATGTGTCAGAAAAAAATGGCAGAAAGGTGATTGAAATAGAAGAAAAAAAAAATGCAAAATAATGTGAGTCGCGGAGAATACAAGGATGAGTACGAGATTTTCATCACTCTTCTCAATCGTGTTTCCAGTCATGCAGATGCAAATAAATTCCAGCCCTGGATGTACTACATCATTGTACAAATTATTTCCAGGCGAGAGCATTATGACTGGGCCTCTCTAATCAACGATGTTCTCCACAAGCAAATTACCGATTTCCTAGTTGCCCACCAATTTCATATGTCTTCCTTTCTCATGTACTTAATTTCCTACCAGGATTAGTTTAGAGGATTGAACACTGGGAATTCTCAGTGTACAGAAAGTTTATCGATACTATAATCAGCTTGAGTTCACAAAGTCTGAGTGACATTTCAAGCGTGTGCAAGAAGCTTTCTTGATGTACACAGTGAGAAACCTAGACAGAGAATTGCATGTTCGTATCTCAGGGGTTGCTAGAGAAACAATGGTAGAATGGGCGAACTGGTTCATTCAGTTCCCTACATACACCTACATCCGTGTTTACGGATACATAGGAAATCCAGCTATGCTACCTCGCTATCCTTCATATAGAATAGTTTTCATGGAGTTCCTGAGGCAATTATATAATGTTCATCTACGTTTGTGCCACAAGCGTAAACCAGCTGCCAACTTTCCATTTCAAATGGGAATCTACTGGTGTAGGACAACAGTTGATGCCAAGGCTGTAGGACAGGAGTTAGAAAAGTTTAATCTCAAGTACCTTGTTGATGCACACACGAATGACCTGTGGGGTCATTATTCAACATGCCTCGGTGGTTGCCCTTACCATAAGCCTACTATGCAGGATTATTGGGTGAACTACAAGGATGTTTTCGAGGTGCACCAGCGCAATTATAGTAGGTTCTCCCTCACACAGATTTTTGTCTTCATGTCAGAGGATGTGGGAGAATTGTCAGATGACGATGGGGATGTACTTCCTCAATTTTTCAAAGAACAGGTTGATACACAACCACTTCCAACTGTCGATTGGTTTTCCAAAGAATACTCATATGTGAGGGAGATATCAAGTAGAGTCATTCAGAATAGCACACTCTACCTTGAGAGCAAGAAGACTAGGAGGGCAGTCATGCCAAGAATAGAGCTGCCACCAGTGAATGTTTCACTGCCAACCTCGTCAAAACCAAAAAAATAGAAAGGAGTAACCCTCCTAAAAAGAACAAAGCGCCTAACAATTCAAAAGGGAAGGAACTTGTTACAGATACACATGTGGAGCTAGTTAGGAATATAGTTCAGAGATTGCCAGAGCCCAAGGTTCAGCCTCCCATGCCATCACCTACACCACAACAGTCTTCAGTTCCAGTTCATATTGATTTGGACCTAGAATTGCCACCACACAATGATACCTCTACACATTCACACTCATCAGAGCTTCCTATGACTAGCACAGATCCTTCCTATGGGATTAGTTGAGACTTGTCTTGGCTTGAGAATCAGCTGGGTAGGAAGAGGAGGCAGCCATCTTACATTCTTGATCATTCATATTTTGATCATGTCTACCAGGATGTGCCAGATAGAAGAATCAAGAAGCAAGTTCATGTAGAGAGAAATGCTAATAGGGAGATCATCATAGAAACTGTTGCACCTATAGAAACTGTTGCACCTCTAGAGGATAAGAGTTTGAATGAAGTAGAAGTTGAAGACTTCGAAGTGATAAGGGTTAACCTTGGTAGAAGCACATGCTAAACAAAGGTTGAGTTCCTTTAGGTTGCAACAGATAGCGTAAAGGATAGAATGATAAAAGATAGAGAAGACAAGGCAACCCTCAAGGCTGAAATCCCAAACAAAGGTTGAGTTCCTTTAGGTTGCAATGGATAGCATAAAGGATAGAATGATAAAAGACAAAGAAGACAAGGCAACCCTCAAGGCTGAAATCTAGCAGCTTCATCAGTATATCTCTAACCTTTTGCATAGAATAGAAAACATCACCACTTCACTCCCACCGATGCTAGAGCCATCAGTAGATTAGAATCATTTTAATTAGCTAGTTGTATATAGGAAGCACTTGGTAGACTAGGAGGAGAAGTTCATCACTCGAGGTCATTTTTTACTTGTAGAGTTATATCAGTTGAGGTACAATGCCCGTGAACTCCATCTATGCATCCAGGATGAGGAGCGAGATTTGGTAGTTGACAAACCTAGAGATGAAATCATGATCTCTCACCTGAGGATGGAATTCGACTTAGTCACTAATAAAGAAGACAAAGAGGCTATTTTTACTTGGAGGACATAGTTTATCTTCAAGGAAAAAATACAGGATACACTAACTTCAGAGTTGGCTAAGAGCAGAGAGCACGTGACTAGTGCACTTCGATACATGAGAACCTTCATGTCTCAAGTTTCACGCCAATATCAGCGTGAGGGTGGTATGTAGAGCTTACTAATGTTTAGTCAGAGTTGTAGGCACTCATCCATGATATTTTAAGTGGGAATTCTGTTGGCTATAAGTTAGATCAACTTGCAGTCATGTCAACGTTATTCGATGAGGCAGTTAAGAGTAGAGAACTTCAAAGCCATATCACAGGTAACGAGGAGTTGTTGCGAAGACACAATGTGTTACGACAGAGTATCAGTGCTCTAGATAATGATGCATTCAACAACCTCGTGGAGGGGTTACTTGCTCGAGATCAGGGCCAATGAACTCCAGGTCCCACCTTTCAGGATAGACATCAGACACAACAGTTAACTCAACGCTTCTTTCTGAGTTAACTTGTTGTTCCACCTTTCATGCTATGTCTGTCTTGGAATCATCTCTATATAGTGGGAGTTTTCTCTTAGTTTTCATTTCAATAAGGATGTGCATGCTTGCACATGTCCATTTAGATTAGTATTTTTTTAGTTAACTGATGGTAGTTTTCTAGTTAACTGTATAGTTTCCTTTATTAGGGTTTAGCAATAAAATATTGCATGCTTGCAAGACTGTAGTTGACTCAAGGTGATTTTAGGGTTCCCTACACCTTTGATGTCTATAAATAAGAGCTTTCTACTCATTTGCAATTAACTTTTACACAAGATAGTAATATATGTTGTGCCTACCTTACCTGTAATATTGTTGTTTTGTATATGTTCAAGAGCTTTTACTATGATGATGAATTGTTGTGCCACCTTTCCTTAATGTTATTGTTATGGTATTTGTTCATCTTAGTTAAATATAGCGGCTAGTTTGATCATTTATTGTATGCGTGTTTCGCCAATGCAATTTTTTGTCCTAGTTGGCTATTATTTATTTCATTTCTAAAACACCTATTCAGACGAGCAAATTGTTGTGCCACCTTGCCCTCACATTGTGAATCTATACCTAAAGCTTATCGTTTTATGTGTGTGCCAATAAACCTATTCAGCCAAGCAAATTGTTATGCCACCTTGCCCTCATGTTGTGAAGTTGTACTCATTTTATTGTATATTTGTTTGTTTGTAATAAACTTCTTCCCAACCGAGCAAATAGTTGCGCCCCCTTGCCTTCACATTGTGAATTTGTACCTGAATTTTATCGTATAAGAACATTCCTGCTCCATTTCCTCATGCTTTGTTTTCTTGAGGAGATTGGATAGATTAAAGCATTTAGTTTAGTTGTAGTTAGAGATCTACGAAACCAAAAAATCCTTAGCTGCAATGTTCATGGTTTTTCTTAACCTTGTGCCTCTTCCAGTTGAGACAAAAAGATAGGAGTTAGATTACTTTACCTTTTCATGCATTTCAACATATGAGGGAGCTTCCCCTCCTAATTTTAAGAGCACTCACTATGCAGTGTGCATAGCTATCCATACCAACTCGCACTCTAGAGGTGCCAATTGTTATGCCAACATTTTTCTGGCGTCCACCGTTGGGCACGAGGCAAGAAAACTTCACAAAGCTTACACTTTATGTCACGGGAATGACCATTTGGCGTCCTACTCCAGTTGAACAACTAGGACTTACTCCAACCATCATACAACCGAATTTTGTACTCATTGAAGTGGAGAAATCGACTATCATCAGTAGCCTACGCAGTTTTATCTTTTGAAAATCATACATCAACTACTCAGTGAAGAAACACAACTACTACTCTAGAAAAGAAGAAGAAAGAGTAGATCTTGTAGCTAGTAGACCAGTTTTGCCACCACCTGCGTGGAATTAAGCATCCTGGTGTATCGAGTATATAAAAGGAGAAACAATCCTCCTATTCAAGAAGAGCCAACTTTTCAAGAGGTTCCTGAGCATTTCCTTAAAGAATTTGAAGAAGAATATCCAGTCCTAGCTGAAGCAATGGCTGACAACAACAACGAGAATTGCAACGGTCAAAACAAAAGGAATGCAAGGCATCTTACTCCATTACCATGGGGTGACAATATTGGACCGTTGGCTTTGGTAGCACATCATGAACTACCCAAGGGATCACAAAAGAACTTTCCCCGATTCCACGGTGATGGGTCTAGACACCTTGATGAACACATTTCAGCATTCACAGCGGCTTGTTCTGTTTTGCTTGTTTCACATGAAGACATCACTATCTGTCTCTTTGTAGAGACTCTAGAGAATAACACTGCAGACTAGTTCAATCATCTTGAGCTAGGCATTATTACAAATTGGGCAGACATGAGTGAGAAATTGTTGGTGAGATTCAAGCCCGTCGAGGACAACCATCAATTATTTGCACAACTATCAAACTCAAAGATAGAGGCACATGAACCGATGAGGGAGTTTGTGGCAAGGTTTAATCGCCTTGTCACACCTCTTTCCCATACTCTTAATCCATCTGATGAGATTTTGATGAGTAGCTTCATCAATGCACTACCATCTAAAATAGCCTTTTTCTTGAAGATAGGTCATGAAGAGAATCTACAACTCATACAAGAAGCTATCAAGCTTGAAGATAACATGATTACAACGAGAAAGATGATGAATGATATCAGACCACTTGTTCAAGCATCTACTGATCCATTGTTATAGAAGGTAGCTAATAAGGTGACCATTCTCAAAAGGTAGTCACCCATTCAAGGGCAGCAAACCATGCTTGTACCACCACAATATCAACCTCAACAGCCATACCAGCTGAAGAGGAATAAATTCCAGCCATTTAACAATTACAAGCCAAGGTTTCTACAAGGATAACCAAGACAAATGAATGATGCTAAGAAGGTTACAGTCTATTGCACTTTCCATGATCTAATGAGCACACCAGGGCCACATGTCTAGCAAATCAAAGGATGAATCAACTCATGGGATTTGTTGATATTGCTAGTACGAGTCCAGGTTTTGTACCTTCACCAACTACAAATGTTGTCTCACCACAGATGGAAAACTTTGATGGCGACTCCGCAATGGGGTACTTCGACAAAGAACTCGTTAATGAACAAGAAGAAGAAGAATACTGCCAATTTTCTCTTGCGGTTAATCATGAGAACATCTTATCACCTATTTTTACACGTGCACAACACTTCAAAGCACAAAAAGAAGAAGAGGAAAAACATAAAACAAATCAAAAGAGAAAGGATGTGCCTTCCACTTCCAATCCAAAATATTCACAAGAGAACACCATGCCAGTTGCTCAAGATTCATCTTTGGAAAACTTCAACATTGTATCTTCCATGATGAAGATGAAGGTACAAATCTCACAACTGGAGTATCTACAGGATCATCCAGAGCAGTTGTAAAGAAGAAGGCTGCAATCTAGCCTACATTGTTAGAGTCATTTGTGCCAGCAAAAGAAAAGCCAAAACCATTGTATATATCTCTGTACATAGGAGGTTTTAAACTCAGCAATTGTATCATAGATAGTGGAGCTTCAGAAAACATTATGCCCCTACAAATCATGAATGCGTTGGGACTATCGTGCACCAAGACTCAGGAAAAGTGTTACTCACTTGAATCAAAACCGGTGCCATTGGTTGGCCAACTGAAAGATGCACAAGTCAGGGTTGTGTCTTGTCCTGAGAATAAAATAATGATGACTATCTTGGTAGTAGACATTCCTACCAGTTATGGAATGTTACTTAGTAGGAGCTTCTGCAAAGAGCTCAAAGGCGAGACTCAATTGGACTGGTGGTTCACGACAATTCCATTGAAGAAGGGAACTTTCAAACTAGAACTTGAGGCAAAGGCAAGGTTTATGGTGGTGAAGTCCCAGGACTCACAGGAACAAGTGTTGTATCAAGACACGGGTCCAAGCACATATACTATGGTGTCAAAGGTAACTGAAGATTGTCAGAAGTTTTCACTTTCCACGAAATTGTCATATGAAGAATCAAAGATGTGGATGATGTAGTTTGACAACAGTTGCTCAACATTAGGCTCAGGAGTAGGAGTAGTGATTATTTCTCCTGAAGGTCATCTATATCCATTCACATATAGGTTGCAATTTGAATGCACCAATAACACTGTTGAATACGAGGTGCTTTTATTAGGTCTTAAGAATGCGAAGGATATGCAGAGCTAATTGTTAAACAAGTCAGGAGGCAGTTTCATGTTAGAAAGAATCACCTTCAATCCTATAGGCAGACGGTGTGGAATTCCATCGACTGGTTCAATGCATTTAACATCAAATACATTCCAAGAACAAACAATAGAAAAGTTGATTCCCTTGCAGTATCAGCCACTCTTTTCATGCCACACTTTGAATTTCGTTAGAATTCTTTTGCTATTGAATTGATCTATAGGCCAACTGTACCAGATAACTCAGACAATTGGCAATTCTTCGATGACGATGATGATATTGAAGAATTTCTCATCATGGGAGATAACTATAAAAATTTTTCTTTGAAGGAAGTTCTACTCCTTTGAGAGAGTCAATTACAGAAGACTTTGAAGCTACAAAATTCAGGATTATACAACTGAAAGGAAATCAAATTCCCAAAGGTTTTGTGTCTTTAGAAGATCTTTTTGACCGACATGACTGATACATTCACGATCAGAGGATGTTAGGTGTTAATACTTCCTTAGAGCATTACCAAGAAACATTGGCACTGAGGACAAGCCTTGGCTTGTTAATTTAGGCAAGTGTTGTACTATAGAAGAAGGTGAGAAGTTTACCACATTGTTCAAACAATACAAGGATGTATTTGCCTGGTCTTACAAAGACTTGAAGGTCTTCACACCCGTAGAATTGTCACATACAATTCCTCTAAAGTCTGATGTCAAGCCTTTCAGGCAAAAGCAAAGACATTATAATCCGCGAATCCAAGATATTATCTACGCAAAAATTCAGAAGATGGTGGACTTGAAGATAATATTTCCAATTCATCACTCCTCCTGGGTGTCTAATATAGTTCTTGTGCACAAAAAGAATAGTGAGATCAAAATTTGCATGGATTTCAAGAATTTGAATTAGTCATCCTTGAAGGACAATTACCCATTACCATTCATGGAGCATACCTTACAAACAGTCACTGGATCAGAGATGCTATCACTTCTTGATGGTTTTTCTAGTTATGATTAGATTGTCATGGTAGAGGAGGATCAGATAAAGACAACTTTCACCATGTTGTGGGGAACATTTTCTTATGAAAGGATTCCTTTTGGCCTTATCAATGTCGGTGCTACATTTCAGAGGGCCGTGGATTTGGCATTTGGGGATCTCAGGAACAAGATAATAGTCCTCTATCTTGATGACTTGACCATTTTTTTAGATAAACGAGAAGACCACCTTTCACACCTAGTGAAAGTGTTCGAAAGATGCAGGTATCATAAGATATCATTGAATCCAAAGAAGACCATCTTTGCGGTGATGGAGGGAAAGCTACTTGGCCACATCATTTCCAAAGAGGGGACTAGAATTGACCCAAATCAGGTGGATTCAATCAGATTCCTATCTCTTCCAACAAAAAAAATTCAAGTGCATTTCTTTTTCAGTAAAGTTAACTTTATCCGGAGCTTTGTACTTGATTTCTAAAAGTTGACGAAGGAGATTTCAGCAATTATGAAAAAGACGTCCACTTTCGTATAGAAAGAAGAAGGAAAACATGCCTTTATTAAAATCAAAGAAGCTATTGCTAACACACCAGTGTTGGTTTGGCCTGACTTTGGGAAGGATTTTATCCTCTATTGTTATGCGTCAAAATACATGTTGTCTGTTATATTGACTCAAAAGATCAGTGAAGAAGGGGAATCTCCAATTGCTTTCATGAGCACCAGTTTCAAGGATAGTGAATCGCGCTATTGTCAGATTGAGAAGACTACGTATGCTGTCATCAGAGCTATCAAGAATTTTAGGTTCTATCATTTGAATTCACATACAACGGTGTTTGTCACCGATCCAGCAGTTAAAAGTGTGCTAACTCAACAGATGGGCATGAAAAGAGGAAATTGGATTGCAAAAGTTCAAGAGTATGATCTAGAATCAAGCCGACCAAGCTCATCTAAGGGAAAGGTCTTTGTCGATATTTGGAAGAAGATGGAGATAAAAAGCATCAGAGAAATGGTGGAATTGAACCTAAGCAATAAATTGAAGAGGACCTTCCTTTGGTCCTATTTGTTGATTATGTAGAGGAATGGTACACACCCTTGTGGTATTATTCAATGTATGAAGAATGTCCATGTCACATGGACAAATAGCAGAAGAGAGCATTCAAGCTGAAAGCACAAAATTTTGTGCTCATTAATAACGTTCTATACAAGTGTGGCCTTGATGAAGATTTTCTTTTATGCGTCAGAAGGAACCAGCAACAGAGGTTGTTGGAAGCTTTTCACAATCAAGCATGCAGAGGACACTTTTCATCGAGGGTCACTGTGTTCAAAATCCTACGAGCATAGTTTTATTGGCCAACTATGTTTCGCGACGCATATGAATGGGTACACAGGTGTCAGCTATGTCAACAGTTTGCTAGCAAAGTCAAATTGGCAACTACTCCACTTAGGCCAGTAATTGTCGATGCTCCATTTCAGCAATGGGGTATAGATTTTGTAGGTCCTATCAATCTGAGTTCCAGTAAGGGGCATGTCTATGTCCTGACAGTGACAAATTATTTCACAAAGTGGATTGAGGAAGTTCCTACCAAACAAGCAACTTCCAAAGTTGTTTGTGACTTTCTGAAGGAGAACATCATTTCACGCTTTAGAGTGCCTTGTAAAGTTGTGACCAATAATGCAACGTGTTTCTCGTCAGAGAAAATTTTGAATTTTTGTTTTGATCATGACATCATGCTGTCACACTCATCAGATTATTATCCTCAGGGTAATGGACAGGCTGAGTCATCAAACAAGAACATAGTCACAATCGTGCGTAAGTTGGTTGATTCAAATCAGCGGGCTTGGCACACAAAATTATATGACGCTCTTTGGGTTGATAGAATCACTCCCAAAAGAGCCATTGGAACCTCGCCTTTCATACTTTTGTATGGTACAAAAGCAGTTATGCCCATCACATTGGAGTTGTCTGCCTTACAGCTGGCATCTACATTGGAAGATGAAGAGTTCAAAAATCCTGTTCAGAAGCAGATGTTGTACCTAATGAAACTTGAAGAGGAAAGGGTAGAGGTCATTGATAGAATCACTTAGCATCAAGAGCGAGTGAAGAATATTTTTGACAAGAAGGCTCGACAGAGAGACTTCAAAATCGGAGATCAAGTCCTTTTGTGGGACAAAAGACATGAACCTAAAGGAATGCATGGAAAGTTTGATTCCTTGTGGTTGGGGCCTTTTCAGATCCATGAGTCAAGAGGAGACAACACATACATTCTCTCGCATCAAGATGGAATGCTTCTCCCACTTCCTTATAGCGGGCAATATCTCAAACACTTCAACCCTCCAAGGGATGAGTGAATTTTTGTAAATAATTTACTTATGCTTTATCGTTATGTCATATTGTGTTTCCCTGTTCTATGATGTTATGTCATGTTTTAGGTGATTTTAGGTAGTCTTGTTTTAGGTGATTTTTAGGAATGTTTCTTAGGTGATTAGGAAAACTCCAAGTATATTAGGTGATTAGGGAAAGAGTCCTGGCTCCAATGCCCAACTGATAAGTCACTGGTCTACAAAAACACATAGTATCTCGGTTCTCCTATGTTGTAAGTATCCGACATGGTCACCAGACGGAGCCTAATGTTGTTACCCAAACCAAATTTTTTGCTTCATTAAGGCATTTTGCTTAAAAGAGTCTAAACCTTGTTAAAATGATGTTAAAACACAATTTTTTGGGAAAATCAAGTATGTATTTTGAGTCAATGTGATGTCAAGAAGATAATGGTGAAATTTGGAAAAAAATGAAAATTAGGGTTTTTGCACCCCTATTTCACGTCGCAAAACCCTAAAAATTGGAACTTGTTAGAATTGGATGAAATTAATTTTCATTGGCTTATTTCCCATCATGATCATAGTGGTGAAGTGAGTTTCAGTTAAAATTTAGTTTAAGCATGGTGGGTAGTTTTCACTTTTTAAGGAGAAAAGCTAGGTTTTTTGAGATCATCAATGGCAATTGGCCAGTACCAGGTGTTAAAATCTAAGCTTGGATCTCAAAGAAGAACATGCTATGATGAAAGATGCTGAAAAAGATGCTTCACAGTGGAGGGAATTTTCAAATGGAGAAAAGTGCAAAAATATTCTAAGTCTGGAAACACTTCACTTTGTAACGTGGGATGCGCTTGCACAATCAACGTGCAAATCAACTTTACAGTGTCTGTACATGTGAAAGTGGTGAAATACAGTCACACACACACGTCAGTGGCAGTAATGCTTCTACGTGATCAACTCAACAGCCAATACGGTGTTTGCAGAGCATGAAATGGAAGGAAATACCTAGCAAAAAGAAAATATGCGCCCCTGTAGCCTAGGGGTGCCCTTCAATTTGAAGGCTCAGATACAATGCTTTATGATTGCAGATACATTCAATCTCTTTAGAATCCAGTCAAATTTTAGGAAAGCTATCAAAAGAAATCATCCGAGTTGCAGAACTTCGACAATCGAACGCGGAAGCGGAAGATACGAAGAGTCTACACATCATAGAGGACTGTCAAATTGCAGTTTTTGTGCCCCTATAGCCTAGGGGCACCCTTGAATTTGACCCCTCAGATGATTGAATTTTCAGTTTCCCTCTCTAGAGATCTTTTCGAATTCAGTCTAGCTTTGCAATGCAACCATTCACAAGATCATCAGATATGCTGAGTGACTGTGACAGTGGTTCCAATGAGCACGTAAAATAGAGGGTGGATAAAAGTAGAAATGTAAACCTGTACCTCTATAGGCCAAGGGCATCCAGTATTTTAGCCAACTAGATGATGTTTTTAGCAATCATAGCCTTCACGAGACTTGTGTGAAATCCTCCTAGCTATTCAGTGAATCCAACCATCAGACCTCAGGATTTTTCAAACACCCGTGAATGAAGGATCGGTGGAAATTACTGAAGGATGTAAACAAGCAGGAAAATGGCTAAGTATGGAATTTACATACTCCCTTGAAAAAGGCACCCTTCTCTTGGAGGTCTTAGAAGCAGTTTTCTCGCTTCGTCACTCCCAGGAACATCTCTTCTAAGTTGTTACAGCTTCGCAATGAGATCAACAGTGTGCACATCATAGCACTCCAACTCCTGGTGTCAGGGGTCAAAATAGAGTGTTCGTGCTGAAAGTTGCAAGTTGCAAAATCATTCTCAAAATGGTAATTTCCCTATTGCAAGCTAGGGACGCCCTTGCTTTTGGGGTCCTTAACTCAGCTTTCAGATTCCTTACATATAGTCATTGGTTGTGGAATTCTTCTAGTTACGTGATGGATCCATCATCCAGTCGATGTGAGCCATCATTCACTTGCAGCAGTAGATTGAAGCTCAAGATGGCAAAACAAAGAAATGGTTGTCTGGAGACCTGTATATCAATTTAATAAAAAGCAACTTTTATTTTGAGGCATCAAACATGGTTTTTAGCAGTCACAACTCTAGCAGAAATTTCATCTTAGTGATTCTAGCTTTGCGATGGATATCTTAGCACAGTTCCAGCATCAATCGGTCACTTAGAAATCAAAGCTCAACAGAGGCAATCGTGACTTTTTCAATGAGCTATAAAGTAGGAAGTTAGCTAAAATCTCAACTTTTGCTAGGGGACTCCTGGAGAGTCAAATTTGGACTTTTCAGAATCAGTAAAATTTTCTAAGCAAACCCAGTAGAGAAGTTTTAGTTAACTCATTAAAATAATATTAATTTTTCAGTCTTTGCATGCTAGGTTTAATGGGCGATTTTTCTCAATATTTTAATATTGGCACCTATCTTGATATTCATTTACAAATTTGCATGTGGAGAGAAACTGAATATTTTATTATTTTAATCTTTCGAGACTTCGAGTCAATATTAGTTGAACTAAGTAGGGTCCAATCAGAGGATTTCTTTTGAAAATCAGGGTTTTATTCTTGCAGTTGACACCTTTGAGCTACAAATTTATCTATTTATTCAAGATGGCATCCATTATTCTCACACAGATTGAAGATCAAGTGAATTTTCTCACTTGAGTGAGAAAATTCTTCAGCAATCAGTATTCGAAGGCATCACAGATATCATTTTACAGATTTCCTTGCAGGTACAAGTCCATATTAATCAACAGACTTCAAGACAAGATGACGATTTTAGCAGAAGCAAAAACATAAAAAAATTCTATCTTTTGTCTTAATTTCTTCTAATCTCGTCTTAAGTTTTCTTCGCTTGTCCAAGATTCAACGACTTTTGAAAAATTTGATCATCTAGGTTGGTTGTGCACGACTTCCTCTACAAAACCCATGTGTTAGAATTTTTTAGGAAAATTTGCTCCAAAGTTTCAATTCTCGAGGCTTTGGTTTTCTCAATTGAAATTCCTTTGCATGGTGGAGTAGAAGTCAATATTCTTCAAATTTGACGTTGTGGGTTGTCTTAGAATCATCTTCTGGACAAAACCCATATTTTTTATTTTCTCAAAAAAATTGCCCCCTGTAGCCCCTGCTACCCTCAGTTGCTTTTTTCGGAAAAACTTTTGCATGTCAAGCTAAACGACACTTTTTTGCAATTCTGACGTTGTGGAATATCTTAGAATAATTTTCTGGAAAAAACCCACATTTCAAAAATTTTGGCAAAAATTGCACTTCGACAAACTATTTTTAGCCTTAGCAAGTGACTTTCAGCTTCTGAAAAAAGTTGTCAGAATATAGTCGAGTTTACAGTCAACAGGCGAGTTTTTCATAATGTAGTACACACAGCTAAAATTCAAGACTAAGTCAGTCTTGACTCATGGCTTCATCGAAATAGATGACATAGATTTGCATAAGGTGCTTCCAGAGGCTATCTTGGATCCGATTAAGATTAATAATGCAATATTTAAAAACATTCAAGATTTTGGGTTGCTAGAGTCGGCTTCACTTTGTATTTCAATTCATTGCATATAATTCATGATGTCTTATGTCAAGCATTACAATTCTACTACTCACGAAATTCAATCAATAGATGGATGGGTGATTTGCTGTCTCAAGCCCCAGGATATTGAAAGGTGTTTTGGTATTCCTCAACATCCGAACAGTTTGGTCATTACCATGGACCAGTGTGAAAGATAATTTAATGCTGATAAGGACGTGTGTAAAAAAAAATGGCAGAAATGTGGTTGAAACAAAAGAAAAATAAATTTCCAAACAATGTGGGTCGCGAAAAATACAAGGATGAGTACGCGATTTTGATCACTCTTCTCAATCGTGTTTTTAGTCATGTAGATGCAAATAAATTCCAACCCTGGATGTACTACATCATTGCACATATTATTTCTAGGTGAGAGCATTATGACTGGGGCTCTCTAATCAGCGATGTTCTCCACAAGCAAAATACCAGTTTCCTAGTTGCCCACCAATTTCATATGTGTTCCTATCTCGTGTACTTGATTGCCTACCAGGGTCAGTTTAGAGGATTGAACACAGTGGGAATTCTTAGTGTACAAAATTTTTATCAATACTATGATCAACTTGAGTTCATGAAGTTCGAGTGACATTTCAAGCGTGTGCAAGAAGCTTTCTTGATGTACACAATGAGAAACCTAGACCGGGAATTGTATATTCGTATCTCAGTGGTTGCTAGAGAAACAATGGTAGAATGGGTGGACTGGTTCATTCAATTGCCTACATACACCTACATCAACGTTTACAGATACACAAGAAATCCAGCTATGCTACCTCGCTATCCTTCAGATAGAACAGTTTTCATGGAGTTCCTGAGGAAATTATATGATGTTCATCTATGTTTGTGCCACAAGCGTAAACCAACTGCCAACTTTCCATTTCAAATGGAAATCTACTGGTGTAGGACAACAGTTGATTCCAAGGCTGCAAGACAAGAGTTGGAAAATTTTAATCTCAAGTACCTTGTTGATGCATGCACATATGACCCGCGGGGTCATTATTCAACACGCCTTGGTGGTTTCCCTTACCATAAGTCTAGTATGGAGGATTATTGGGTGAACTGGGAGGATGACTTTAAGGTGTGTCGACGCAATTATAGTAGGTTCTCCCTCACATAGATTTTTGTCATGTCAGAGGATGTGGGAGGATTTTTAGATGATGATGGGGATGTACTTCCTCAATTCTTCAGAGAACAGGTTGATACATAGCTACTTCCAACTATCGATTTGTTTGCCAAAGAATACTCATCTGTGAGGGAGAGATCAAGTAGAGTCATTCAAAATAGCACACTCTACCTTGAGAGAAAGAAGACTAGGAGGGAAGTCATGCCAAGAACAAAGCTGCCACTGGTGAATGTTTCACTGCCATCCTCATCAAAACCAAAATGAAAGAAAGGAGTGACCCTCCTAAAAAGAACAAAGCGCCTAACAATTCAAAAGGGAAGGAACTTGTTACAGGAATGCATGTGGAGCTAGTTAGGAATATAGTTCAGAGCTTGCTAGAACCTGAGGTTCAGTCTCTCATACCATCACCTACACCACAACAGTCTCCAGTTCCAGTTCATATTGATTTGGACCTAGACTCGCCATCGCGTAGTGATACCTCTACAAATTCACACTCATCAGAGTTTCCTATGACTAGCACAGACCCTTCCAATGTGATTAGTCAAGACTCGTCTTGGCTTGAGAATCAGTTGGGTAGGAAGAGGAGGCAGCCATCTTACATTCTTGATCATTTAGATTTTGATCATGTCTACCAGGATGCGCCAGATAGAAGAATCAAGAAGCAAGTTCGTGTAGAGAGAAACAATGACAAGGAGATCATCATAGAAACCGCTGCACTTCCAGAGGATAAGAGTTTGAATGGAGTAGAAGTTGAAGACTTCAAATTCATAAGAGTTAACCTTGGTAGAAGTACACACCAAATAGAGGATGAGTTCCTTCAGGTTGCAATGGATAGCGTAAAGGATAGAATGAGAAAAGACAGAGAAGACAAGGCAACCCTCAAGGCTGAAATCCAACAGCTTCATCAGTATATCGCTAACCTTTTGCATGGAACAAAAAACATCACCACTTCACTCCCACTGACGCTAGAGCCATCAATAGATCAGAATCAGTTTAATCAGCTGGTTGTATACGTGAAGCACTTGGTAGATTGGGAGGAGGAGTTCATCACTCGAGGCCATTTTATACTTGTAGAGTTATATCAGTTGAGGTACAATGCCTGCGAACTCAGTCTATGCATCTAGCATGAGGAGCAAGACTTGGCGATTGAAAAACCCAAAGATGAAATCATGATCTCTCACTTGAGGATGGCATACGACTCAGTCACTAATGAAGAAGGAAAAGAGGCTATATACGTTTACTTGGAGGACACAATTGATCTTCTGTAAGGAAAGCTAGATGTGAAAGTAACTCTCCTAACGTCAAAACCTCAGGGAAGAATGCAGAGACACTTTTAAATTTTTTCAATTACAGTCCAATTAGGATGCACATGAAAGAGATAATAGAAATAGAGTATTTGAAAAATACATATGAACACCAGATTTACGTGGGAAAACCCTTATAGGATAAAAACCCACCACACCAAGAGAAGTCACTTTGTATTACAGTAATAAAGATTACATACAGAGTACAGACTTATCTTTCTGATGTTAGTTTACAGCAACATTCACTATGAACAACCTTGTTACAAAACATTCATGTTACAGTCTTCACAGAATAGAATTCATCCACTAATCATACAACCACACACCAATCCGTTGATCTGAACCAGACATCATCTGCTATTCTAGCTATAATCATGTCATTCTTGTCTATCGAACTTCCTCACAGAACTGCCACAATGAACTGTCTTCCAACGGTTCCCATTCAGCTTCTCTGATTGGTCAACTACAAGCCACATAGGATAGTCTTCACTCGGTCAAAAGGCTTCAATCTGTGTTGGCATGTCGGTGAGACACTAACTGTGTCTCCCTGATACCACACAACCAGCATTCGATATCGCCAAGAGTTCATACCGAATTTCTTCACATGTATCGCTATCGCCAAGACTCATCGCTATCGGTGAGATGTCATACTGAAGCTCCATAAGTCACATAGACATGAGTGTTCACATCGGAAAGACAAACGTCTTTCGCTGAGAGATCATACCAAACATCTAAGACTCTCTCTGAAGGCTTCAAGAGAAACGTTGTCGGCGAGACTTCGTTCATCGCTGAGACTTCACACCAAGACCCCTTTCGTTATTGCGATGACTTCAATGCAAAACCGTTCAGTAGGACATCACACATCGGTAAGACTTCTTACCGAGCAACCACATGTTACTCCGAGTGTATACTGTCGGTGAGACAAACCAACTGTCGTCAGGAGCTGTCGTCGGGAGTTCATAGCGAAACCTCCATGTTACCCCGAAGACACCAAGCGAATGTTATCGGTGAGACATTCCTATCAGTAAGAGCACATACCAAAACATTGTAAGTTACTCCGATGACCACATGTGTAACACCCTGTCGGCAAGACTTTAGCTATCACTGGGACCTCACACTGAAGTAAGCCTTTCGGCCAAGGGTCTCCCCGATATATGATATGAATGGCCTGTCAGCCAGAGATCTCCACTTGGCATAGGGTTACAATGACTGTCTCAAGTCACAGCGATAAGCTCCTTCGAAATGACTTAAACATTGTCTCGGTGACCTGTACAAACCATAAGATCCAAAGCTGCTAGCCGGCTAGACCCAAAGCATGTCACACCGACTTGCCTCTCTTAGAGGTTTCAGCTTGTGAGATTGAGGCATATATTTCCAAAAATCTCCCACTTGATGAAGATCACATAGGCACCTCCAGAGCACAACAAAACTATTGAAAATCATGGGCACTAAGGCCCATTGAACTGGCACACCACCTGAACTTTTTTGTGCTCACTGGCTTCGTCAATGCATCTGCAACTTTTTCCAAACTAACCTTTCCATTCGCAACCATATCTCGTACAAAGTGGTACTGTACATCTATATGTTTTGTCCTAGCATGGAAAGTAGGATTCTTTGCCAGACAAATTGCACTCTGACTGTCACAAAAAATAGTTATTTTCCATGCATCAAAACCAATGTTAGAACACAAACGTTTTAACCAAACTACTTTAAAAGCATGTGTAGCTGCCATGTATTCAGCCTCTGTAGTGGACAAAGTGACTACAACCTATGGCTTACTCATCCAACTCACTGCACCACCATTCAACATGAAAGTATATCCACTGGTGGACCTCCTGCTATCAATGTCCCCTGCCCAATCAGAATCCACATAACCTCGAATACTGAGAGTCCTCTGTGATTCAACCAAGTTCCCATGGTAACACAAAGAAAACTCTGAAGTGCCCTTCAAATATCTGAAAACTCTTTTCACAGCATCCGAATGTGTCCTTCCAAGATTAGCCATAAACCGACTAAGAACTCCCACTTCTTGGGCAATGTTTGGCCTTGTACAAACCATTGCATACATGAGACTGCCAACCACACTAGTATAGGGTACACTGGTCATGTCCTCCATCTGAGTAGGATATTTTGGACAATCTTCAACGGATAGCTTCATTCCCTGCAAGACTAGAACAACTAGCTGCTTGCAATCATTCATGCAAAATCTCTCTAGAACAGTCTTGATATACTTACTCTAATTGAGCCAAAGTTTTCTACTATTCTTGTCCCTGGTTATCTCCATCCTCAGAATATACCTTGATGCACCAAGATCTTTCATTTCAAACTTAGCAGACAACTAAGACTTAAGATCAGAAATCATCAACTTACTATTGCCTATGAACAACATATCATCAACATAGAGAGCAATAATAAGAACTTGATCACTTTCAGCTTTGTAATAAACACAATGATCAGATTTTGATCTCACAAATCCCAAAGACAATACAAAAGTATCAAATTTATGGTACCACATTCTAGGTGACTGCTTTAACCCATACAGAGACTTTTTAAACTTGCAAACTGGTTTCTCTTTACCTTTCTCCACAAAATGCTCAAGCTGGGACATGTAAATCTCTTCTTCAAGATCACCATGAAGAAATGATGTCTTCACATCCATCTGTTCGACCTCTGAGTCATACAATGTTGCAAGTGACAAAAGAAATCTGATAGATGTCACAGCTCTGGGAAAAAATTTCCCCATAATCAATTCCCTCTACACAGGAATAACCCTTCATAACCAACCTTGCCTTATATTTTCCCACTACCATCCGGACTAATCTTCTTTTTAAATACCCATTTGCAGCCCAAACTTTTCTGCCTTTAGGCAAGGCACCAAACTCCAAGTATCATTCTTTTCTAATGATGCCATTTCTTCATTCATGGCTTCCAACCAAGAGTTTGAATCAGACATTCTAAATGCCTCTTTCACAGTCCTAGGCTCATCAGTGCTAGAAATTAAAGCATAGGCACAAGTAGAATCTATCAAAGAAAACTCATACCTATCAAGTTGCTTTCTTTCACGAGTTGACCTCCTCACTTCTGAGGTTGAGGTTCTTCTTCTTCTTCAAAAGCTGCTTGAGTTCTCCTCAATTTCAGGTACATTTTGAATTTTCAATTCCTCTTTTTTGGTGTAGGAGGAATTTCAACTACATCCTTATTGTTTCGACTTTGTCTCTGACTACAAATCCAAGGTAGAAGGCTTCAACTCATGAAATATTACACTTCTACTATACAGAACCTTCTCCGTATCAGGATTCCAAAGCTTGTATCCTTTTATGCCAGCACTATAGCCAATAAAATACATTTGACAGCCTTGTTCTCCAATTTAGATCTTTTCTCATATGACACATGCATATGCCTCATGCCAAAAACACAAATATGTCTTAAAGAGGGCTTACTGACCACGCTTCCAAAGGTGTTTTCTCAACAAGAGCAAAATTTGGAGAATGATTTATCGGTAGTATGTTGTAGCAACTGCCTTAGCCCAGAAGTTCTCCTCCAAGCCAGCACTACTTAGCATACTTCGTGCTCTCTCCATCACTATCCTATTAAACCTTTTTGCAACTCCATTTTGTTGTGGAGTATAAGGTGTAGTCTTATGTCTTTTAATCCCATGGTCTTTACAATACCTCTCGAAATCATCAGAACAAAATTCACCACCATTATCAGCCCTTAAACATTTTATTTTTCTTCCAGTATGATTTTCTACAAGGTTCTTAAATTCCTTAAACCGACTGAACACTTCTGATTTAATTTTAAAATAATAAACAAATGTTCTTCTCGAATAATCCTCAATGAACGATACATAGTACCTTGACTTAGACAAAGAAGGAACATTCACTGGACCAAATACATCATAATGAATATAATCTAGCAAACCAGAAGATTTATGAGGACTAGAATAAAATAAAATACGGTGTTGTTTTCCATATATACAATGTTCACATAATTCAAATTCAAGGTTACAATCTTCAAGCCCCTCAACTAGGTTTTTATTCTTCAAGGTTTTTAAAACTTTCTCTCCAATGTGGCCTAGCCTATGATGCCAGAGCATAGTCTTTTTTGCTAGAAGTTTAACTTCCATAAAGTTTACACAATTAGGAACATTTCCCTCTTTTCCTCCATGAGTAGCTTTCTGTGACTTTACAGAGACAATGTTGCATTGAATAGCATGTGCATCCAGCTTGTACAAGGTACCAATACGAGCACCCCTCGCTAGCACCATTGAGATTCTAGTCATCTTGCAACCATTTCCAAACAACGTGACTTGCACTCCAATATCATTCATCTTACTAACAGAAAGTAAGTTTCAGGCCAGACTTGGTATATGCATTACATCATTAATTCCCTTCACTCTTCCATCAGGGAACATGAATTTTGACTCTTCCATGGCCAACAATTTCCAAAGTTGAATCACTTTCCAAGTACACCTTTCCACCATCGTATTCTTCATACTTTGTGAACCAGTCTCTATGAGATGTCATGTGGAAAGATGCTTCAGAATCAATCAGCCAGACATCATCTGATGTCTGTGTAGCCAAGGCTGCAATGAAGGCGTCTGCATCACTCTAAGAAGAATCATTGTTAGAAGAATACTTCTTCTTCTTCTTCTCCTCTTTATAATCCTTTCGGAAATGACCAGGTTGCCCACAGTTCCAGCACTTCATCTCTGACTTCTTGCCAGGAGACTTTGATCTCCCCTCTGATTTCGATTTAGATTTCTTGTCCTTCTTCTTTCCTTTCTCTTTCGACCTTCCTCTAACAACAAGGGCCTCATTCGCCATCTCAGAATATTTCCTTCTCATCTCTTCTGATAACAAAGAAGCATCAACATCTTCCATCTTGAAACTGGATGTTGTACTCCCAATAGCTATCACCAGGTGATCCCATGAATCTGGAAAAGAACACAATATCATCATACAACGATCCTCTTCATCAATCTTCACACCAACATATGTTAACTGTGCAATCAACATGTTGAATGCATTCAAATGATTAGCTACAGATCCTCCTTCCTACATTCTCAAAGTGTACAACTTCTTCCTCAGGAATAGTTTATTCACCAAGGACTTCCCCTGATAAATAGATGCTAGTCTCTTCCATAGATGCAGTCTTCTCTTCATGCACATTGAGAAGAATGGAGTCTGCCAAACAGAGCCTTATCAACCCCTTACACTTTCTATCTGCAAGGTCCCAATCTTCTTGCTTCATGCCTGTAGGCATCGCTCCAGACACAACAATCCAAAGATCATGATCAACCAATAGAACTTCCATCTTAAGTTTCCACAACTCAAAATTGCTGCCATTGAATTTCTCTATTTCAATCTTTCCTGATGTGCTTTCCATCTCAATCTGTAATTAGAATTAACAAACTTCTACAAGATTCCCACTGAATAGAAATTGACACAAAAAATCCAGCGTACCCACAAGGATAACACAACTGGCCAGGCTCTGATACCACTTGTAAGGAAAGCTAGATGCGGAAGCAACTATCCTAACGTCAAAACCTCAGGGAAGAATATAGAGACACTTTTAATTTTTTTTCAATTACAGTCCAATTAAGATGCACATGAAAGAGATAACAGAAACAGAGTATTTGAAAAGCACATATGAACACCAGATTTATGTGGGAAAACCCTTACGGGAGAAAAACCCACCACACCAAGAGAAGTCACTTTGTATTATAGTAATAAAGATTACATACAGAGTACAAAATTATCTTTCTGATGTTAGTTTATAACAACATTCACTATGAACAACCTTGTTACAGAACATTCATGTTATAGTCTTCACATAATAGAATTCATCCACTGATCATACAACCACACCAATCCGTTGTTCCAAACCAGATATCATCTGCTATTCCAGACTATATTCATGTCGTTCTTGTCTATCAAACTTCCTCACAGAACTGCCACAACAAACTGTCTTCCAACGGTTCCCATTCGGCTTCTCTGATTGATCGACTACAAGACACATAGGATAGTCTTTACTCGGTCAAAAGGCTTCAATCTGTGTTGGCATGTCGGTGAGACACTAACTGTGTCTCCCCGATGCCACACAGCCAGTATTCAATATCGCCAAGAGTTCATACCAAATTTCTTCACATGGATCGCTATCGCCAAGACTCATCGCTATCAGTGAGATGTCATATCGAAGCTCCATAAGTCACATAGACATGAGTGTTCACATTGGCAAGACAAACATCTTTCACTGAGAGATCATACTGAACATCTAAGACTCTCTCTGAAGGCTTCAAGAGAAATGTTGTCGGTGAGACTTCGTTCGTCGCTGAGACTTCACACCGAGACCCCTTTCGTTATCCCAATGACTTCAATGCAAAACCGTTCGGCAGGACATCGCACATCGGTAAGACTTCTTACCAAGCCACCACATGTTACTCCGAGTGTATACTGTTGGTGAGACAAACCAACTGTCACCAGGAGTTCATAGCAAAACCTCCATGTTACCCCAAAGACACCAAGCGAATGCTATCGGCAAGACATTCCTATCGGTAAGAGCACATACCAAAACATAGTAAGTTACTCTGATGACCACATGTGTAACACCCTGTCAGAAAGACTTTAGCTATCGCTGGGACCTCACACCGAAGTAAGCCTTTTGGCCAAGGGTCTCCCCGATATACGATATGAATGGCCTGTTAGCTAGAGATCTCCACTCAGCATAGGGTTACAACGACTGTCTCAAGTCACAGCGATAAGCTCCTTCGGCATGACTTAAACATTGTCTCGGCAACCTGTACAAACCACAAGATCCAAAGCTGCTAGTCAGCCAGACCTAAAGCATGTCACACCGACTTGCCTCTCTTAGAGGTTTCAGCTTGTGAGATTGAGGCATATATTTCCAACATCTTCAAGGAAAAAATACAGTATACTCTGACTTCAGAGTTGGTTGAGAGTAGAGAGCACATGACTAGTGCATTTCAATACATGAGAACCTTTGTGTCTCAAGTTTCATGCCGGTATCAGCATGAGGGTGGTGAGTATGTCGAGCTTACTGATGTTCAGTCAGAATTGCAAGCCCTCATCCATGGTATTTCCAGTGGGGATTCTGTTGGTTGTAAGTTAGATCAACTTACAGTCATGTCAACGTTATTTGATGAGGTATTTAAGAGTAGAGGAGAACTTTAGAGCCATATCACAGGCAGTGAAGAGATGCTGTGAAGACACAGTGTGTTACGACAGAGTATCAATACTCTAGATATTTATGTAGTCAACAACCTCATGGAGGGGTTACTTGCTCGAGATTAGGGCCAATGAACTCCAGATCCCACCTTTCAGGATAGACATCAGACACAACAGTGAACTCGACGCTTCTTTTCGAGTTAACTTGTTGTTCCACCTTCATGCTATGTTTGTCTTGGAATCATCTCTATATAATGGTAGTTTTCTCTTAGTTTTCATTTCAATAAGGACATGCATGCTTGCACATGTCCATTTAGATTTGTATTGTTTTGGTTAACTGATGGTAGTTTTCTAGTTAACTATATAGTTTCCTTTATTAGGGTTTAGCAATAAAATCTTGCATGCTTGCAAGACTTTAGTTGACTCAAGGTGATTTTAGGGTACCCTACACCTTTGATGTCTATAAATAAGAGCTTTCTGCTCATTTTTAATTAACTTTTGTGTGAGATAGTAATATATGTTGCGCCTACCTTTCCTGTAATATTGCTATTATGTATCTATTCACAAGCTTTTACTATGATGATGAATTGTTGTGCCACCTTGCCTTCATGTTATTGTTATGGTATTTGTTCATCTTAGTTAAATATAGTGGCTAGTTTGATTGTTTATTGTATGTGTGTTTTGCCAATGAAATTTGCTATCCTAGTTGGCTATTCTTTGTTTCGTTTCTAATAAGCCTATTCAGACGAGCAAATTGTTGTGCCACCTTTCCCTCATGTTGTGAATCTGTACCTAAAGCTTATCGTTTGATGTGTGTGTTAATAAACCTATTTATCCAAGAAAATTGTTGCGCCACCTTGCCCTCGTGTTGTGAAGTTGTACTCTTTTTATCGTATATTTGTTTGTTTCTAATAAACTTCTTCCTAGCTGAGCAAATAGTTGCGCCACCTTGCCTTCACGTTGTGAATCTATACCTGAAGTTTATCATATAAGACATTTCTGCTCCATTTCCTTATGCTCTATTTTCTTGAGGAGATTGGATAGATTGAAACATTTAGTTTAGTTGTAGTTAGAGATCTGCGAAACCAGAAAATCCTTAGCTGTAACGTTCGTGGTTTTTCTTAACCTTGCGTCTTTTCCAACTGAGACAAAATGATAGGAGTTAGATTACTTTACCTTTTCATGCATTTTAGCATATGAGGGAGCTTCGCCTCCTAATTTGAAGAGCATTCATTACACAATATGCATAGTTGTTCATACCAACTCACACTCCAGAGGTGCTAATTGTTACGCCAA
The DNA here is from genome assembly GCA_007258455.2 of Sequoia sempervirens. Taxonomy (NCBI): domain Eukaryota; kingdom Viridiplantae; phylum Streptophyta; class Pinopsida; order Cupressales; family Cupressaceae; genus Sequoia; species Sequoia sempervirens. The sequence continues at coordinate 16,788,102 of VDFB02109042.1, forward strand.
CAATAACTAATGGGCTTGTTATCTCAATCTTTGAATCACTACTTGAAATATCAATTATCTCATTTGGTTGTATAGGGTTTGTCATGACCTAAAAGGAAAAACACCCAAATAAATGTCAATTTAGAGGATGATAAAATTATTTTCTTGAACATGTTGAATACATATGTACAAAAGTAACAAAATGAAGTATATATGTTACAATGTTTTCAAATCAATTGCATAGTTAAGGGAGTGGATCAAAGGAAATGGAATTGAATAGTTTAAATCAAAATTTGTAGGTGATAATATTAATTTATGTTTTACATTGTTATTTGTTAACAAAGGCAATTGAATAGACTTTGATATACCATATTTACAATATCTTACCATAGCAAATCAAACTAGTATCCACACATTAATATAGTTTACTTGATGTTCAATATGGTACATTTATATAATTGTTGTTTGTTTCAATATATCTCTATAATGATTGAGATAAGAGGTTTTTTCTAATTTCTAACATGTAAAATGAAGATGAATATATGAATAATATATTTAATATTCAAAATTATATAATATAAAATACTTTTATATAAAATATAAAACAAATTATTATAAATAATGATTTATTAATGATAATTTTAAATAATTATTTAAATATTGGGAAAAATTTAAAGAGGATGATAAAGTTGTTTTCTTAAGAAAATAAATACACAATAAATACATAGAGATGGAGGTATATGTAGGTTAAGGGTGGCATGCTAAGATTGAAGACATAAAACTCCTGAGTAGATGTGGCATTTCATTAGCAACATAGTTTGATTTGAAAAATATTTATAATATTTGTGCAGAGAATAAGGTCAATATAATATGATTTGCACTTTGTATTACCTATGCATGTTTTAGCAAAAATAGTAGAGATAAAAATAATAAGAATTATTTTCATAGATCTGTATTAAGATTGCATAATCCATTTTTTAGACGTTGAAATATGAATTTGCAAAGTGATTCGTAAGAGTTGGGTTTTGTAAAAAAAATGATAATAAGTAAACTACAAGGTTTTATTAACATTGGTGAAGTATTTGCATAAGAAAAATCATACTTAAAACTATAGATAATGTTCTTATCTAATGACCTAGCCACATGATAATCATATTGAAAACTGCACAACATTTGAGATAGAACAACATAGAGCATGTTGAAATTAATATAAAATTGGAAAAAATGAATATCTAGAACAAGCAAAAGCTATGATAAAAATGAAGCATAGAACAATCATTTATGCGTTTACAAATTAGTGATATTTCTAACATTAAGATGGAGTAATATCAAAGAAGAGAGATGAAGGACAACACAAAGAAAATATTTTGGATTGAATGGTACTTTGTAAGTTCGGTTCATTATCTTTATGTTTATATATGCATTACACTTGAAGGAAAAATCACAACAGTTGAAAATGAAATGTTTTGAAGGATAAAGATAACTTCAATTATCTTTAAATCTATGTGCGCATGTACAATTATACGAAAAAAATAGTTCGGTTGAAAATATAATATTTATGAAACCTCATCAAAAATGTTAATTATCTTTAAATCAATGTACATATGTACAATTAAGGGGAAAAAATAGTTCATTTGAAAATAGAACATTTTCGGAATCTCATCGTTTAAGGATAAAAAATCCATAGAAAAAAACATATGGTTGAAAATAAAATGCTTTTGGAACCTCATTGTTAAAGGATAAAAGATGTGCATATTGATCTTTGCAACACTAATGTGCCTCAACGTTGTGTGAAATCATGAAAAACATAATCTTTTGTATTTATAATGCTTGCAATTTATATTATATAGTTAATGATATTGACAAATGTGTTTTTTTCTTTATTTTTGGTTTTTTTTTTTAATTTTTTTGTACATGGGTTATTAACACCCTTATGCGACTATACATGCCTCTTGGTGTAATTATGCATTTCTATATTTTTCATTTTCAATGGATGCTATGATTTAATATGTACGAAAATGTAGGATGTGGTAGTGCCTATTATAGTTAATGGCTGCAATTTATTGGTGACAAAAGTTATGTTGGATTTTTTGTCATTGATGTCAAAGGCATATGAGAGATTGTTGGAAAAGTTTATTGTCATTGATGTCAAGAAAAATGTTATGGATGTCGTGATGCCATCACTAGACCAAGAAGAATGCCATTGGTTCAAGAAGAAGATCAATTTATGTGAATTGACATCAATGAACTAAAATTAGACATAAGGATAATAATGGTCGACCACCTTTGCTAGCACATTTGCAAGGAAGTTTTAAATGTATGCTAGCCGACCTCATCCTTGACGCCCAAGACAAATACTTCATATTAATGATAATGTTGGTTGCTTGAAACCCACTTTGGAGAGAATAAAAGAAATTAAAAATTATTTTTTTCTCATACATGGCCAACCCCCTTTGAGGAGGCGAACCTAGTTTGTGAAAAGGCACATGATTGTATATAACTAGAAGTGGTTTGGTGGTATTTAAAAAAAACAATTCAATGAAAATAATTTTTGATTTAAAGTAGACCTAAGGAGAAGAAGAGCAGATTTCTAAAATAGATTTGTGAGCTGATTTAATGGAGAATTACAAGAAAATTTAAGAATAGACTTATAGCAGAGATAAACGTTGAAGATGTTGCAAATTTGTGAAGGACCACCTCCCTTGTGAAGAGGGATATTAGATTGTATTTAAGGAAGATGAAATGAGTTTTTTTGAGCAAGTGAGATCAATGCAAATCATTTAATTTTGAGTAGACCTAAAGAATTTTTTTTTGAAGGATTTTTTTTTTAATTAAAAGACATGATAGCCTATATATTATATATTATATGATAAAAAGAATTACATCTATATTTGTCGTAGATAGGCAAAATTTGTCAAAAAATATACGGTTTATCTACTATCTTAAAATATCCTTTCTACTAGCTGCAGATAATACAAAATGTCAAAATATGAGGAATTCAACATTCATAGCCATAGAGTGTTACTGAAAATGCAAAAACCATCCTTGCATATAGTAGCTATGAGCATCTAGAGATAGCATAACTGTAGAGAAAAATGACTAAGGAAACTGAAGCAGAGATAAACATTCTTAGCAAAAAAATGAAAACTGAAAGAAACTGATCTGCTACTCCTCCATACGATCGCCACCATGTACCGAGTTCTCATCTTGGCCTTCAGGTACCTCCTGCAAACACATTTCATGTGCAAAAAAATCAAAACCAATTACTGGTTCCTTTTCTTTCAACTCCATTTGAACAATGTGTGCCCTCACTATGATAGCTTGTTGTCCACCAACAAAAGGTCCAACAACATTTCTATCTGGTAGCAGCTCCACTTCCTTAACAATTGGAACAGACAGCAGAGCTCCTTCTTCCAGTCCAACAGAATGGGAATTCCGGGGAGGATGAGAAGTATGCTCGCGGAGAAAAGAAATTGCATAGTAATTTTCCTTGATATCAAAGTCCATAGCCAGACAAATACGCCTGCAATTCTTCCTTAAAGCCTTCAAGAGGAAATTCAATTAGACTTGTGAAGGAAATGTAGGTAGATTTGTAAAGGAAATATTATCAAAATTGTGAAAGAAATATTTGCATATTTGTGAAGGAACTATAATCAAATTTATGGAGGAAATACATGTAGATTTGTGAAGGAAATATAATCAGATTTGTGAAGGAAATATAATCAGATTTGTGAAGAAAATATGTTTAGATTTGTGAAGGAAATATAATCATACTTATGAAGAAAAATATGTTCATCACCCATTGAAGAAGCAACATCTCAAAGGTGATATTTTGTAGAAGAGGTTGGTGCCTCCTAAAGAAGAGATTGACGTCTCTTGCTGAGTTGGTGCTTAGTTGTGGGGATTGGTGTTTCCAGTGATTTGGTGCCTACAAATTCTATAAGTTGGGATTGGTGTTTCCAGTGATTTGATGCCTACAAATTCAATAAGTTGGAATTGGTGTCTCTAATAGGTTGGGGGAAACAAAGTTTGTAAGAGAATTTAATATAAGTAATATTTTGCTATGGTTTTCTCTCAAAAGTGTTTCCACACAAATCTTGTGTTCTTCTTTGTTGATGTTGTGTATTTGAAGTGATTATGGTTGTTAATTTGAAAAATTAAAAGATAGTCTTATACTAATTCACCCTCTCTTAGTATAAGCATGTGATCATCAATTGGTACCAGAGTTGGTTCTTTCAAAGTATAATTTAATTTCTAGAAGGAAGATCTTAAGAACAGACATGGCTTTCCAAGAAGGATTCTCCTCCAATAGGGCTCCATGGTTTGATGGAACAAAATTATGCTTTATGGAGCATAAGGATGCATACCTACTTAGTGTCTCTTGTATTTGATATTTGGCAATTGGTGGTGAACATATATGTTGCTCCATCATCTCCACCAACTGATTAGGTTGGAAAGAGGGTAAGTGAGAACAATGCAAAAGCCATGAATACAATTTTGTGTGGACTATTGGAATAATTTTTTTTCAAAGTGATGCATTGTACATCGACAAAAGAAATGTGGGAAAAAATTCAAAATACCTATGAAGGAGATGACAAGGGTAAGAAAGCCAAGCTCCAAATTCATAGAAAGCAATTCGAGAGCTTGAAGATAAAATTAAGGAGAACATAGCAACCTATCTACTTCAAGTGGATGAAAGTGTTAACACTATCATAGGTCTTGGAGAAAAGGTTCATAATGCAATAGTTGTGCAAAAAGTATTAAGGTCTCTTCCTTTGAGATTTTATGCCAAAGTCTCGCTATCGAAGATGAAAGAATTAGATACCCTAACAATGGATGAGTTGCATGGGATGTTCACTCTATATGAGATGAGGAACAAAAAGGAGAAGACATCTAAGTGATAATTAACCTTAAAAACTTCAAAGAAGATGAAAAATAAAGATCCCAAACTAAGTGATAGCTCCAACAATGAATTTGATGCAAAGGAAGGCCACTTTGTGAGAAAGCTCAAGAAAGGATTCAAAAAATACAAAGGTAAGTTATCCTTCAAATATTTTAATTGTGGTAAAATAGGTCATTTTGTTGCTAAGTGACCACATGTAGAAGATAATGATAGGGATGATGAAGATGACTGTTGATGGGTGTTTTGTACACTTCTCAACACAAGCAGTGTGTAGGTGCACTACCTCTCTTGAAAGGAAATCTCCAACTACAAGTGTTGAAAATCTCTCCAAGGTCTCTCGGGTGTCAGGTCATGACTTGCATGGAATTCCTCAGTTGATTTTGATGTGATTTTTTTGGTAATCACAGGACGGACTTACGTAGCTGGATGCGAGGTGGGTCTTCAAATCCGAAGTTTCTAAGATGGGAAATAAAGTGTACTTTGTTGTAGGTTCGAACAACAATCTAAAAATTTGATGTTTTCTTCAAGTTTGGCTTTAAAATGTGCAATGAACCTTAGCATAGGATGTTTCTTAAAAAAAAGAAGGAAAAGAGCAGGGAAAAGGAAAATTTCTTGGATCTACAACTAACTGTGAACAGTGATCATGGAGGTTCTACTATGGACAACTCCCTTCAAACATGATTCCACTTAACCAAGAAATCTACAGTATCGTGGAATCTGTGCTATCTTCAAAGGTCTGCAAATATTTTACCATTCGTCCACCATTTGCATGCATGAATAAAGATAAAGATTCAAAGAGCAGCTTCAAATTTCAGCCCAGGCTAACTTTGCAAGGCCATTTACCAGCAGCAAACAACAAAAAGTATGGGCTGGAAGGCATCAACACAGCAGAAATTTCTATAATCACAAAACAACATGACTAAAATCTATCAAAGCAAGGATACAACTAACTAAAACAACAATGTGAATCTAACTAAAGCATTTTAAAATGGAGATTGAACCATGCAACATGTGGAGAAATCAGAAAATACACCATGTCAATATATTTTCATTATAAATTTCAGCAGCATGCCTTTACAACAACTCAACTCTCTTTGGAAATGAGAGGAGACCCCCTATTTATAGTGCCCAAAAATTTGAATGAATGGCCAAGATTTATTTTCATTATGTGGCCAAGATTCACTACAAAATAGGGCCTCACCTACCCCCAAATATATTACAATTTAAAATTACATTCTTGTCTCTTTCCCTATTTTGTCCTTTAGTGACAACACTGTAGCATTTTGTCTTTTGTTGACAGCTCTTTTGCTGTAGCTATTCCTTCAGGAGCTCTTCATTGATAATAGGGTCACCCTCCTACTTCTTTAAAGCTGCATATTCCATGAATTTTAGAACGACTGGTTGGAGCTTGTCCACCTTAATAATCTCAAACCGCAACATCTGGTAACTCCATTCTTTTGCATTATCCTCAAGCTTCTTCCAGTCTTCGTCATACTTTATGCCTTGATCCCTGAACAACTCTGACTGGGCGAAGAAACTCATGAATTCCATTGTCATCTCATTGGACTTCTCATCCTCCATCTTCTTCTGAAAATAAGGCTTTATCTTTTCTGGATCCATCTATATTGCGGGCATGTCATACTCTGTCATCGGCTTCAAATATCAGGTGCAATCCGCCCTAATTTCCTTAACCCATTTGATGTCCAGATCCACCTTATTCATTATTTGTTCCAACCTTTCCTTTCTATTATCGATGTCCTGTCTCCACACGTCCATCAACCAATGGTCATCGCTTTTGAATGCGAGCTCCTTTTCCCATGTGGCCTTTGGTAGCCAGAGGATGGCCTCAATCTTTGGACAGGTGGAATCATATGTTGCAGAGCAGTTGGAACAGAGCTTCTTTGTACTCTCCAAAGATTGTTGCAGATCCAAGAACTTGTTGGTTGTTTGAACAACCTAACTGTACCCATGTTCCCGACGTACAGGACATGTCGGAACCAACTCTCTGTAGTCTTGTCCAAGTTCTTTCTCTTTTCTAATTTTTCAATTTTCTCTTTGGACAACAGTTGGGGTGGAGCCGCATATGTGGTAGGCATGTCATCCATTGAAGACCATTGTTGGATGTAATCCGTTAAGGCAGCTACCTGTGCTTTAAGTTCATCTTTTGAGACCTTTTTCCTATTTTATCAGGTGCACCACTATAGCTACTAATTCTTCAAGATGCCCCACCTTTTGCTCTCTGGTAGCGGTCCCCAAGTTGACAGTGGAAATGTTGTAGCTTATACTAGCCTGGCTTACCACGGGCGTTGCTATTTGTGCGGTTCGGGACCCAGAAGCGTCCATTGTTATCTTATATCTCACTTTAGGATTTTTGTCTTTTCTGGTTGAGCTTTGTGCTCAGGCTAGGATAGCCTCTAGCCTCGCCCTTGGATCCCTAGGAGCGGGAGTCTCCTTCTCAAGCTGCCTTTCCAACCACTCGGGCATAGCAGACTCTTATTTTGATGGCTCTTGGTTGCCTTTGCCTTGCATCGTTCAGACTTATGTTTGTGCACCTTTCATCTTGGTGTTGTCTCCCTCTTCTTCATCAGAATCTAGGATGAAGGTGAGGCGTTTGATGGGAGGTTTAGTAATCAATTGCCCTCGGGGACTTTCTTCTGCCTCGCTTTCCTTTTCCTTTATTTCTTCAATCTATTCGCCCTTGTGCATGTATTCCTTAGGTTGGTCCTCTTCTCTGTCCCCTTCTTCTGTAGGAGGAGGTGGCACAATCTCAAGTTGTTTTTCCTCTGTAGGGTTTTCTATATTTTTTGTTGTCTTGTCGCCCTCCTGCCCTCCATTGGGAGGTGACCTTTTTGCCTCTTCTTCATTGCGTTTCAGCTTTCGGGCCATCTCTTCTTCAAGATAGTCATCGAAGGTTTGTATGATGACCTTAGCACTAGCATCCTACTCCTCATCTCTGCTTTGGGAAGAGCCTGTTCCTTCCTCTTCGTAGGCCACCCTATCAATTGTTTGGTGTTCATACTCTGGGTGTTCATGGTACTCGTCAGCCTCCTATGCAATTGGCTTTGAGGCTTCTTGCTCCCACCTCTCCAATTCTTCAGAGATCAGCATTGTGGCCTCCATCGCTGGTGGTCCTGTTGGAGGTAGCAAAGGCTTAGCAGTAGCGAGGACCTGCACTAAGGCGGCTTGAAGGGTGGGGTCGATGAGGATTTGGGAGATCTCGGAAGGGAGATTCTGCATGTGTTTTGAGAAAGCCTCGGGCAATGCGAGAGTGGGCATTGGTGCTGTTATTGTGGCTAATGGGAGTGATGTAGTAGGTGACATGGCAGCAGAGGAAGGCGGGGTAGTTATGGCATAGGAGGAGTCAATCACTATTACAGGCCCGACTAGAGGTGAAGGGGAAAGATGGACTAAGATGTCTACTGCCGACAGGGATGTGGCGACCATGGCTAGGGAGAGAGACAATGGGTCAGTAGAGATAGGGAGAGCTGAAAGAGGTTCTAGCTGATCTGTCCTTTCTTCCTCGCCTTCTTGGATTACAGGTTGCTCCATGGTGCCCCCTATTTTCTTGGGCTTCTTGGAAGGTGAGCCTCCTGAATCCTTCCTTGTGTATACCTTGGGATCTGGAGACTGCTCTATTTTTGTTCCTTTCCTCTTTTTTGATTTGGTGATCAGAGGAGATTTGGATGTCTCGCCTGTTTAAACTGTGGTGGCAACATCTTCAGTGGCCCTGTGCTCACTTTTGAGTCCCTCATATGTTAGGACCATTCCTCGTTGCTTTAGCTGGGCCACTTTCCCTTTAACCCATTCTTCAGTTCAGGCCACAATGGGTTTAGTCACAATGTCAAGGTCATCGACCTCCTGCTCATCCCAATCAATTGTGGGTAGCGGTAAGTTGGTGACTGCATTATACCGGGGATCCATGACGGTGCCTTCATCTTCCTCAACATGATCCGATATAGGGAACAATTGCACCCTTCTTACAAAATATGCAGTAATCCTCATGTAGTGCCTGGCACGTACCTCTTTGTAATCTTGGCAATTTTCCCAGAAATCCTCAACATGATGTAAATAGGTGTACTCTGGTCCTAGCACTTTTTTCACGTGCCCATACGAGTCCATCCGCGGGTGAGCAGTGTGTAGTCGGAAGTGGTATTCTGCCAATTCCTTCTTTGAGTTCCCAGCACACTAAGAGGTTTGCAGTTTATACATGCCTTGCCCGAAGGTAAAGGGATAAGAAATCCCTGCCAAATGCTTGTTGCTGAGGATGGTGTGCACATGTTGCAACTGCCGTGATTTTCCCAATAGTATAATCCGGTCATTGGGGTATCAAGGCAGCTTGTTCGGCCTCTCAGTGAAACCCTAGGCATGAATGTAGGTGAACTTGGGGAATAATAGGAACAGGAAAGTGTATTGCTTTAGGAACACCCATGCATTGTGAGAGACTCTCCTCTCAAAATCCCCTCCAAGTAATCAGATGATGTGACCAACGAAGGCGTCGTTCACCATGTAGTATTCCTTCTTAAAAAATTTGAATTGGAGTTGGGATGTCTTTCATAGACTTTCAATCTTCGCGTTGGCTCCTCATCGGGTGCTACAAACAATCCGCTATACTGCCTTTGTTCTGCTAGCGAATAGACCAGATAGGAGGTCATGTAGAATTTGGAGCTCTTTTTTATGTTCATGAACTGCTCATGGAAGTAGTCACTTATCATACCTCCCTAGTAGAATGAGGCCTTCATGGTGACATCTCGGTTCCCACAGAGGATCTACTCAACAAAGTAGACCATCCATTCTTGAAAGAATGCAGTAGTGGGAAGGCCCATTACCCAGCTCAACATGGTGACTAGGTCATGGTAGTCCTCGTGCAAATCGCTGCGGAAGAGTTCTTGGGGAACCTTCACAGAGCTGCCCCTTTTCTCCTTGAGCTAATGCTAATTTATCAATCTTTTGCAGCCCATCGGGTTATTGTCCCATGCCGCTTTGCATTCCTCTATGGTGGGCATTTCCATTTCTTCAAAGGTAGGAATGTGGAAGGTCTTTGTAATTCCCTCGGCTGACATGTCAGCTAGAATATTCCATCTCTGTCAACGATGGTCCTTGTCTTGGGTTGGTAGGCCTGCCGATAGGCCATGACTAGCTCAGGGGAAATGAGAGATGGGGGGAAGCCTACAACCTTCACGATTCCACTCTGCTTGATTGATCTGGCATTGTCAGTCTTGGGGTGAATCCCGACCCTTTGCGTAAACTCATCAATATTGACGTGCCCAATATTGGTGTCTGAGATTTATTTCCATTATGTGCTACTTTTTTATCATACAGGTTCACCCTAGAACTGGAACTTCATCTGGTCCTTATCCTCCTTCCCACGAGGAGTCTTGCCTAATTTCTTTCCTTTGTCTTTCTTTGCAATTCCCCCGAAGGGTCCTGCACCCGATTCCATATATCCTACAAGTATGAAAACAATGAGTATGACTAATTATAAAGGCATGGGCATTAGTCTAAATCCAATTTAAACAATGTATGATTGATGAAATCAAATGTTTACTTCAAGATATCATTAGCCATTTACTGGAGGAATTTTGGACAATCCAGGCCTGGGGGGCCAAACTTCCCTGGTAGAAATGTTGTTTTGGAGAGGCGAATAGGGTAGTGTGATCCGGGTGATTTCTCGACTTCAAATCTTGGTGGTTCGGAAGTCTTATGTCAAATAGGGTTGAATTTGAGCACGTGGGTCGAGTTCAGATTTCAAATTTGGGGTCATTTGGATCACTTTGGGAGCATCCAGAGGTACAAGACCGGAAAGACATCGGGGGTTGGCTGTTTGAAACAACCAACAAGAAATGGAGTTCCAAGGATGGAACTCTGGGGTTCGGGACCCGAGTGGGCCAAGGACAGCCGGCGTTCAGATTTCATTTTGAGGCACTCGAGCCTGAATGGGTGGGAAGCCGCCATGCTTTCGCCGTTCAGAACGGCGGGCAACAGATGGAAGTCTGGAGGGAGTAGCCCAAACGTTATATTTTCTTTGTTATGCTCTCATTCGGAAAACTGGGAGCTGGGTCCCAGAGGTCGGAAAGGCGGGCACATTTTTTTATTTTTGAACCGGCAGAGGCAGGAAAGAATCCCGGATGTCGGAGCCCAGCGAGGTTGAGGACGTTAAAGTTCGATGGTCTATTCCTCATAGCGAACGAAAGGTCGGGGCCCAAGAGGTGGAAGGTTGTCGCTGGATGGCTGTGTGAAAGGGCGAAGCTGCGTCAAAAATCCGTGGACTAGGACCCGACAAGAAGTTTGGATAGTCCACTTTGCGAGTATTACACCAGACGGTGAAGAGCATGGCGGGCCCCGGATCTCGGGCAGACGGGGTCCGCCCACTATTTGGAATGGCAAAAGCCTTGTGGAATCTCAAAAGCGAAAGTCCGGGTGATTCGGCCTGGGAGGCCAAAACGGAGGACGATTTCCAACGTTTGAAGTTTGCAATTCTGACGGTGATCGGATGAAGGAAGTCCGAGGAGCCAGGCTCGATAGAGGTTGCAATTGTTCACAAAATTATTTTCTAAGGTTTCACTGGTGGCGAAAGGAAGACCTGGGCCCGAAAGACGCGAACGCCCCTGGGTGAAGAACAGCCATGATGAGGTTAAGTTCCAGACGCAGATTCGAGGGTGTTTTGGAGGTTCTCCGAAGATTCCAAGACATGAGTTTTTTAGGCGTTGCTTTCATTCATTAATTTAATGCATTTTTAATCCATGTTATTCAATTTTATGCATTTAAAATTATAAAAGAACCTCTCGGGAGGGCGAACAACTAACCTACCTCAGAAGTTCGATGAGGGAAGCCGCTAAATTCACCAAGGATCGACAAATGATGGCAACAAGTACGAGGGTGGCGATCCATGAAGGCATTGAACTTCCTCTAGCAAGCGCTCTGATCTCTCTAGCAAACTTGACAAATGAAAATGACATGTCGGCCCCTTTATTTATACCCTTAATACCAATTAATGCCCTCATTTAATGCAGGTATGACTAGTAGGTTGGTTGGTGTATTTAAATTTGCAGACAGCGGTTGGAGGTCCGGGGTTCAGGGGCTGGAAAGACGCAAGGTGACGACTGCTTTAAAATTCATTTTGCAAACTGCCAGCGAAGGGGATCTTGGGACCCGAAGGATGGGAGGACGTCGCAGGTTCGCTATTTTGAAAATTTAGTTCGAAAAAAATCGGCGACGAAGGGGAACTCGAGGTCCAGAGGGCGGAGTTCCATCTACAGTTTGCCGTCAGGAATGGAGAAGTCCGCATAGAATTCCGAACGTGGAAGTTTGGATGGTCGGGCCCGGAAGTTTCAAAAGCAGCTCAAATTTTTATAAGTTTTAACTAATGGCAAAGAGGGAGCCGAGTTCCAGGGTTCGGGAAGGTGGAGGCCTTCCGCTGTTTGAAATGACGAACACAAGGGGAAAACCCGATTAGGGAAACCCGGTGGCGCGGACCCGCCAAGCCTCAAGGCCGCTGGCAGAGGAAAACTGCCAAGGAGACTCTGCAAGGCACCAGGACCTAGCCAAATGGAGGGGATGAAACACGTTCAACTCAAGATGAGACTTTGGAGGTATGTTGACCATTAGGGACACCAAAACGGGGCACGTAAAATGAGACGATGACAAAACAACCTGACAAAGTGAAAGAAAAGAGGGTCCCTGTTCCGAACGTGGTGTGTGTGCTGAGGGCACAACAAATGGTGACTCTGCTGGGAAATGCTCTCGAGCATTCTAGGGATAAGCGTTCATTCAAAACTAAAATCTTTGGTTTCATAGACTAGGAGTAGCCATCCAAGAGTGAACTGGAAGAATAGGAACCTTAGCTGGGTCAGTGTACAAGACATCTCATAAGTGTGTGTCATGAATTCATTCCTTTCCCTAGGACTACGCCAAGTAGCTGCTAATCCAACCGAGCAAGCTACATAGATCATCCAACACCAAAAGTAACCTGGACATTGCCCCGCTGTTAGTCAGGCATCCATAGCCCCGACGGAGTTGTCACTGTGACCCCAGAGATATTGGTCTACTACCAGTCAGGCGTCCATAGCTCCAATAGAGTTATTCACACACCCATATGGTTGCTTGATTCTAAAATTTTCTTTCTTTCAATTTCTTTTGATATTTCTTTGAACTTTTCTTCTTTCAAGATTATCTTTTGCTTGACCGTGTAAGCGTTGAAGCCTACAAAGGGTTTGGGAGTCATAGTGGTCACTGGAGAGGACTTTGGATTTTTCACTTACTAGGGTATCATAGTAGCCATTGTACAGTCCTTAGGAATAATTAATATTTTTTTGTGTGAGATCTAAGATATGCGTAAAGAGAGCCAACCAAGGGTCAAGTTCTAAAACAGAGTTCAAACAAGGAAATCATTCCTAGGCAGCTTTCAAGGACCAATAGTCGAGAATGAATGTTTATCTAAAGAATACTATGGATGAACAACAAAGCAAGCCATTCATTGAATTAGCACATCCACCATAAAGGGACGGAGAACATCCTTTCAAAACAAAATAGTCAGGAACGAGCAAAACAGAACACAGTGACGCAGCAAAACACAAGCAAGCCAAAAGACAACCTAGTCTAACCTATATACAAATATTTACAAAGAAGAGCTCGATGAAGCTCAAGCTTGGAAGTAATGCTTGAGGTGTTACTCGTTGACTGGCAACGAGACATCTTCACTAGTTAAGGTCTTCAGACAGAAAGCATTGTCTCCCAATATTTTAGCTATTTGAAAGGGGTCAAGCCAAAGTTTGTCGAATTTGTTGTGTCCCCCTTTCTTTTCATGGGCCTTGTCCTAGTACAGGACTAAATCTACAATTCTAAAGGCCTTGAATTTGGCTTGGCAGTCTAAGCATCTTTTAACCACACCCTAATGTCTGGAAAATTTTTCTATTGCACGGTCTCGGGCTTCTTCTAGATGCAAGAGCTTAGCTAATCAAGCTTCCCTGCGGTTCCCCCCTTCGTAAAAGTCGATGAATTGGAGGGTGGGTATTTTCAAATGGATAGGAAATATGTGCTCCAGGCCATAAACAAGATGGAATGGGGAATCACCAAGGGCAGCCTTGTTGCGAGTGTGATCTGCCCAAAGGGAAAATCGAAGTTGGGTATGCCAATCCTTAGGATTCCTATCGAGTAATTTCTTAATCACCGTGATCAGATTCTTGTTTGTGGACTCAGCAAGGCCATTTCCTTGAGGGTAGTAATTAGATAAAAATTTAAGAGCGATTTTGTAGTCGAAGGCCCAACCAACAAACTTTATTGAAGCAAATGCAGGCCCATTATCACACACTAATGCATAAGGACAACCAAAGTCATTTAAAATGAAACTTTCCAAAAAAATTGTAACTATCTCAGTTGTGCATTGCTTACATACAATTGCTTATGTCCATCTAGTACAGTAATCAATAGCGGTAAGAATGTACCTGTGTCCCATGGATGATGGAGGGCTTACCGGATCGATGAAATTGAGGCCCCATTGCGTGAACGGCCTTACCTCCAGCACAGGCTGCAGTGAGACAACAACATTCTTATCCTTCATGGCGGCTATCTGACATGAGTGGCATGAGTGAACATGATAGTCAACATCTTTGAAGACCGTTGGCCAATAATATCATACTCTTAATATCTAATGTGCAGTGGAGGGCCCGGATCCATGACCAGTGCCGAACTTATCATGAAACTCCTTCAAGACTTGATATGCTTCTTCCTTGCCAAGGTATCTCAAGTAAATGCCTTCATGATTTATTTTGTATAAAATGGACCCCTGCAACATGTAACTGTTGCTTCTTAATCTAATAGCATGATTTTGGACTCCTTGTAGATGAGGTGGGCACTTGTGGTTCAACAAATAATAGACGACGTTCTCATACCATTCTCTCGGGGAAACATCGTCGAGCTGGTATTGTTGCACCGTGAGTTTGGGTCCGACCTCTACTGTTGCTTCAGCAATCATGCGGGTAAGTGCCTGTCCTCTCACCAACCTCATCGGTTGGATTTCCATATCATATTCTTGGAGCATGGTGACCCATTTGGCTTTTCGTTCACCCAATTCATTTTGCATGAGCAACGTTTTTACTGCTGGGTCGGGGACAATGGCGAACACTTTGTTACGCAAGATATAATGCCTAAATTTTTTCACTCCCCACATGAGGGCATATGCTTTCTTTTCTACATTGTGGTATCACAATTCAGCATCCTTCAGGGGAGCACTCATGAAGGTGACCGGGTGCTCATTTCCTTCATCATCTTTCTGAGTTAGGATGCTAGCACAAGAATGTTCTGAAGCGAATGAATAGATATAGAACAGCTTCAGATAGTTTGGACTAACAAGTATGGGCACCTCGACAATGGCTCGTTTGATTTCTTCAAAATCTTGTTTGGCTTCGGGAGCCCACTCAACTTTGGCATTTTGTTTTAACATGGCGTTGAGTGGTTTAACAATTTCAGTGAAACCCGTGATGAACTTCCTGACAAAATTGATCTTTCCAAAGAAGGATTTTAATTCTTTCTTGCTACCCAGTGGTGGGATCTTCAGTAAGGACTGATGCATTCAAGGTCTATAGAGATTCGCTGTTCTGAAATGATATGCTCGAGCAATCTACCCTTAGTCACACCGAAAATGCACTTTTTTGGGTTAAGAGAAACTCCAAACTCCCTACATCTCTGAAACACTTTGCATAAATTGGAGACATAGTCACTCCACCTTTTAGAGAACACAGTCAAATCATCCATATAGATGATTATACATTTTTCAATCAGATCTTTGAAGGTGATATCCATGGCATGTTGGAAGGTGGCACCGACATTGATTAGCCCAAAAGGCATTCTCCTATAAGAGAAGGTCCCCCACTTAGTGGTGAACGTTGTTTTATGGCGGTCTTCGTACTGCACCATACCCTAGTTGTATCTAGAGTAGCCATCAAGGAAAGACATCATTTGGGAGCCATTGACAATCTGTAGCACCTCAACCAATGAAGGCACTAGATAGTTGTCATTTCCCGAAGCTCTATTCAGATTGCGGAAGTCCACACACAATCTAATTTCTCCATTCTTTTTCTTGACCGGGACCAAGTTGGCTACCCATGTGGAATGCCTGACTAGGAAGATAATTCTTGCTAAAAGCAACTTCTGTACCTCTTTGTAAATAATGGGCTCTAGCAAGGCATTAATAGGGCGCTGCCACTGGTGGAATGGCTTCACTTCTATCTTGAGAGGGATGGTGTGCGTGATGATGGAGGTGTCATAATTCTTGAGGTCCTTATAGCTCCATGCCACCACTTCGTGATACTTTCGCAAAGCATCAATGATTCCCTTCTTTTCTTCGGGCGTGCACACTTTTCCAATAAACACATTTTTGTTCTACTCGGCTGTCCCCAAGTTGTGAGCATCGCATTGGTTTCTTATGGCTTCCTTCTTCATCTGCTGGTCCTGGTCTCTGATCTGGTCCAAATAAAAAATGTGTTCGAGTTGAACCATGCCTCGGGGAATCGTGTTGGTTTTGAGGTTAATAACCCCATCTATGTCCAACTCGGCCTCTTCTGGATCAGCTTCATCAATTAGTTGGGTCGCGAAGACATCAGAACTCATGATGAATTCAAGGATGTGCTTATCATCATTGAAGACCTAAAAGTGAGTGACATTATCCAGGATGGACGGTGTAGATGTCAACTCAACTATAAACTTCTCAAGCCCAGACAAGGAAAGGGGCTGCAGAGTGTTGACTGCTTGAGCCAAGGCATCGGTTGTACGATTCTGAGCACGAGGGGTCAGCTATATATTAAATGCATCTAAGCCTTCTAAGATATCTCAAACCCTATGCCTATAGTTTGTGAGCCTTCTATCATGACAAGAGTACACTTTTCTAACTTGTTTAACTGCAAGTTCAGAGTCCCTGAATACTTGCAACATTTTAAAAATTTTCTTTAAGGCCATAAGAAGACCATGCACTAATGCTTCATATTCTACTACATTATTGGTGCAATAAAACTACAACCTATGGGCAGCAAGAAAGGTCTTACCCATTGGACTGATGAGCTCGAACCCGGCACTGGCTCCTTTTTTTATTTAGATCCATCAAATCAGAGCATTGAAAGTTTGGAAAGCTCTTTGACTTTGGGTTTGACTTGGCTCTTACTTCCTTTTGGTTGGGTGGTTGCTCCCTTAATCTTTTGGGAATCCTACAGCTCGGCGTGTTGAACAGCAGATGGTTCTGCAAGTGCCTCCTTTGGTGTTTCCTTCTGGGGTACAGTTGATTTTTTTACATGCTCTACTACTGTTTGGAACAAGCAACAATCAAACTCGGAGTGGGAATCATTGTGAACCCTGCACCAATTTGGCAGTAAGAGATCTTGGAAATTCATTCGAGCGCCCAAGCTGAGTTGATCCCTTGCACACTTTTCCATGAATTCTTGGAAACCATTGAGTAATCCCCAGTTGTTGCCTACATCAATTTTATCATCTGATCCCACCAACATTTTTGTACTCAAAGGCATTTGAGTAAAGTCAGTTGGAGGGCTACACTGCACTAAGAGTACTTACATGACATACTCTTCTTGGGGTTTGAATTCATCTTGACAGGCCAAGGGACAGTAATTTCCCAATTTTTTCTCAACAAACAACACCTCGTTTAGGTTGTTGTACTTTGTGATCATATATTTCATACGGGGCTTGCGATCTACATGGATTTGATTTGGTAGCCCTTTCCATGGCAGCCACATGTGAGAATGGTCTGTGGTAGCATATCCATTCAACATTTTAGTGAATTCTCTTCCCAAGAAGATTCCATATGCATCAGGAATGTCAGCCACTTAAATATCAATGACTTGTTGTATCCTTGGATCTACAAAAATTTGCATCAGGATCCGATTCATTTCTCCCACAATGTTGATCTCTGTTTTGTCCAGCTGAGTAACCTTCCTCCTAGAGGGTGTGGGAGTAATCCTAAGAGCCTTGCATACTGTCAGAGGCATAACATTGGTGGATGCTCCTGAATCAAGCAGGTAGTTATGCAAGTTTTTCCCGAATATCCGAATGGTGGTAAGGAAAGGGGGAGTTTCCAATATTCCTTGGAAGAGGCCCATGGGTGTGTCTACCTGAACTACTTGATCTTTGTTCTTATCGCCAGTTTTATCCTTAATCTATCTAGATGACTGATCCTTAGAACTCTACCCATTATTCTAGTCTGGTTCTTTTTTCAACTGTTTACCTGTAGACTGATTTAAGGGAACATCCTTCCTTTTCTCTATATTATCCTGTATCACAGGTTCTTGCCTAGGTTCTTCAAAGGTGACTTTTTTGGCTGAGGCCTCTTGTGTCATGCTAGAGAATGGGGTCCCATTGAGTACCCTAAATAAGGCACGCCTTACAACAAGGACCTTGAGTAGTTCAAAGGAAGATAAACTAATTTTTACTTTCTTGAACTCTTTTTCCACATATTCACCCATCTGTTCAATCTCATAGCCGAAGGCTTGACCTATTGCAAAGCTAGGAGGTTGGACTTCCCTTTGACTTGACTAATTTTGGGGTTGGCCTTGAGGCTGATTTTGCGCTTGATTTTGAGGTCTATCCTTGTTGAGGTATTGGGTGGGTATATGGGGAAGCCTAGGGTTATTGCTAGCATTGGGGTTAGGTGGGGTAGTAAAATTGTTTGGTGGAGTAGAAGTTGTAAAGGGTCCACCTTCCTGTCTATTCCTAAGGAAGTAAGGGGTTGTTCTCTGGTGGAACATATGAATTTCATCTACATACGGTTCTTCCTCATCGATTGGACCATTATCTATTGAATCAAAAAGATGAGCCAAGGTTTACTCATTACTTACCTCTTGCACTTCTTCACCCTTAATAGAGGTAGGCTTGGCTTCGAACTAATTGTGGTCTCCTCACGAAAATGGCGCTTAGTTTACCATGAGACAGGAGCAGTCATAAGGCTCAGACGGGACGATGTCTCTACAACTGGTACTATCAGTGGCATTTTGGACCTCAATTTGGAAAATTTCTGCAACTGTCTTGAATTCAAGGCAATCCAACTCAGAGTGTCTGCTAGTCTTGTGAATTTAGCACCATCCGAACAAGGCTGCCTTGGTGAGGTACACCCCGCTGGCCGTTCTCTCATTGTTGGTCGGCTGATCTAGAGGAGTAGGGACACCTCCATTATTGGGCCTTGTATTCCACATACGGTTCTACCTTTGACAAGGTCTCCTTTCAGAACTTTGATTCAAATTTTTTCCTCTATCATAATTCTTCCTGGAAGAGGTGCTTGCTTCCCGGTTGTCCCTATTGTTTCGACTATCCCAATTAAGATTGGCCTAGAGGTTACGTTGGGATGCCTGCAACGAATTATTCTGATTCTTTAAGTGTGTCATTTTCATGGAAATTTTCTTTATCATCTCTGTCAGCTCTTCCAATTTGTCTTTCTAAGCAGTGTTGTTTGGCTGCGGTGTCAGATTTTGGAGAAAGACAGGCAAGGCTACCAGCTCATTTTGATGCACTGGAGGGAATTTTGGTCCTGGAAAAAATAGTGGTGCTTGCGGTTGTTGAGAATACACCTATTGTTGTTGGGGAGCCTAAGGGTAAGTTTGTTGTTGTTGAGGCTGCAAATAAGAAGGCACAGGAGGTGTGTAATTCATTGGCGATCCAAGGTGTGGAACGATGGGCAGCTGAGGCACCTGGTTCATAAGAGGGGTTTGATTAGCGAATGCTTGATTAAGCCCTTGAATCTACATTGAGTGAGCTATTGGTCCCAAAAAAGGCAACGGACCAGAGATATTTTCTCCCAAATCTGCACTGGCAATAACAACCTTTGTATAGGTAGTCACTAATGAAGTGAGTGGCAGATGCATCCTCTTTACTAAGGCCGGCGTAAAGTTGTCCAACGTCACATAGTAGACTAGGAGGGTTGCGACATCATTATGAAGGTATGGGTCCTGAAGCCTTGTGAAGGCACAATGAAAGTGGTCATTAAAGGATCCAATGGGTTCATTAATTTCCCTCCTGATGGACATAAACTACCTATATAGCTCTGAGGGGCTAATCGGGATCTTATATTTTTATAGGAAAGCATTCTTCATTAGGTCACATGAGGTAATGGACCCCCTCAGTAGATCGATGTACCAATAGAAGGCCTCCTCACCCAACGAATGTGGAAAAAGTCAGCATGCAACATCCTCATGGTCGACTTGCATTTCGGTAATTGTTGTTTCAAATATTTTGATTTGCTCTTCAGCTATTATTTGCGGGTCGCGAGGATTGAATTTCAAATAGAAGCCTTCCAAATTCTTGGGCATGTCATGGTAAGCGGCGAAGTGTATCGACAAAGGATTTTGTGCCAACCAAGCCATGGCAGGAGTTGAAGGTGATATTTGATGTTGAGTAACAGCAATCTGGAGTTGGCCTGTAGTAGGACAGCAGCCTGGGCTGCGACTGTTTGGACTGTTCCTTGAGCTTGAAAGGTCGGGAGAGAGGCAACTTCTTGGCTATTGGGGATAGGGGGTGAAAATGCAGTTTCAGATAGCCGGATGGAAGATGAAAAAAGGATAAATGAGGGTGAAGGGGGAAGGGAAGTGGGTGGAATGGAGGAATAGGAAGAAGCAGGGTTTCCTCCCTTAGTTCGTTTTGCCCTTTTAGGAGGTGATAACTCTTGGAATTCTCCCTTGTTTGGTGTTGACCGTAAAACTCTTTGAAATCTTTCTAGGGAGAATGATCTGATTCGATTCAGCTTCACAAGGCCCTCCTTCTAGCACTAGTTCTATTGATGGGTGTTTTGTACGCTTCTCAACACAGGTAGTGCGTAGGTGCACTACCTCTCTTGAAAGGAAATATCCAACTACAAGCTGCTGAAAATCTCCCCAAGGTCTCTCGAGTGTTAGGTCATGACTTGCATAGAATTTCTTAGTTGATTTTGATGTGATTTTGCTGGTAATCACAAGGTCGACTTACGTAGCTAGATGTGAGATGGGTCTTCAAATCCAAAGTTTCTAAGATGGGAAATAAAGTGTACTTTGTTGTAGGTTCGAAAAAACAATCTAAAAATTTGATGTTTCCTTCAAGTTTGGCTTTACAATGTGCAATGAACCTTAGCACAGGTTGTTTCTTAAAAAAAGGGAAAAGAGTAGGGAAAAGGAAAAGTTCTTGGATCTGCAACTAATTGTGAATAGTGATCATGGAGGTTCTGCTATGGACAACTCCCTTCAAACATGATTCCACTTAACCAAGAAATCTACAATATCATGGAATCTATACTATCTTCAAAGGTCTTCAAATATTTTACCATTCCTCCACCATTTACATGCATGAATAAAGATAAAGATTCAAAGAGCAGCTTCAAATTTCAGCCCAGGCTAACTTTGTAAAGCCATTTACTAGCAGCAAACAGCAAAAAGTATGGGCTGGAAGGCATCAACACAGCAGAAATTTCTATAATCATAGAACAGCATGACTAAAATCTATCAACGCAAGGATACAACTAACTAAAACAACAATGTGAATCTAACTAAAGCATTTAACAATGGAGATTGAACCATGCAACATGTGTAGAAATCAGAAAATACACCATGTCAATATATTTTCATTATAAATTTCAGCAGCATGCCTTTACAACAACTCAACGCTCTTTGGAAATGAGAGGAGACCCTATATTTATAGTGCCCAAAAAGTTGAATGAATGGCCAAGATTTATTTTCATTGTGTGGCCAAGATTCACTACAAAATAGGGCCTCACCTATCCCCAAATATACTACAATTTAAAATTACATTCTTGTCCCTTTCCCTATTTTGTCATTTAGTGACAACACTATAGCATTTTGTCTTTTTTTGACTGCTCTTTTGTTGTAGCTATTCCTTCAGGAGCTCTCCATTGATAATAGGGTCGCCCTCCTGCATCTTTAAAGCTGCATATTCCATGAATTTTAGAACAACTGGCTGGAGCTTGTCCACCTCAATAATCTTAGACCGCAGCATCTAGTAACTCCATTCTTTTGCATTATCCTCAAGCTTCTTCCAGTCTTCATCATACTTTACGCCTTGATCCCTGAACAACTCTGACTAGGTGAAGGAACAGGCGGCAAAACTCATGAATTCCATTGTCATCTCATTGGACATCCCGTCCTCCATCTTCTTTTGAAAATAAGGCTTTTTCTTTTCTAGATCCATCTATACTGTGGGCATGTCATACTCTGTCATCAGCTTCAGATATCAGGCGCAGTCCACCCTAATTTCTTTAACCCATTCGATGTCTAGATCCACCTTATTCATTATTTGTTCCAACCTTTCCTTTTTGTTATCGAAGTCTTGTCTCCACACATCCATAAGCCAGTGGTCATCGCTTTTGAATGCGAGCTCCTTTTCCCATGCGGCCTTTGGTAGTTGGAGTATGGCCTCAATCTTTGGATAGGTGGAATCATATGTTGCAGGGAAGTCGACACAGAGCTTCTTCGTACTCTCCAGAGATTGCTGCAGATCCAAGAACTTGTTGGTTGTTCGAACAGTCCAGCTGATACCCATGTTCCTGATGAACAAGACCTATCGAAACTAGCTCTCTGTAGTCTTGTCCAAGTTCTTTCTCTTTTCTAATTTGTCAATTTTTTTCTTTGGACAACAGTTGGGGTGGAGTCGTGGATGTGATAGGCATGTCATCCACTGAAGACCATTGTTGGATGTAATTCTTTAAGGAAACCACCTGTGCTTTAAGTTCATATTTTGAGACCTTGTCCTCTTTTATCAGGTGCACCACTATAGCTAATGATTCTTCAAGATGCCCCCACCTTCTGCTCTCTGGTAGCAGTCCCCAAGTTGACGGTGGAAATGTTGTAGCTTATACTAGCCTGGCCTATCATGGGCATTGTTATTTGTGCGGTTCAAGACCTAGAAGCGTCCATTGTTATCTTGGATCTCACTTTAGGATTTTTGTCTTTTCTGGTTGAGCTTTGTTCTCGGGCTAGGATAGCCTCTAGCCTCACCCTTGGATCCCTAGAAATAGGAGTCTCCTTCTCAAGCTTCCTTTCCAACCACTCAGGCATAGCAGACTCTTCTTTTGATGGCTCTTGATCGCCTTTGCCTTGCGCCATTCAGACTTCTATTTGTGCACCTTTCATCTTGGTGTTGTCTCCCTCTTCTTCATCAAAATATAGGATGAAAGTGAGGCATTTATGGGAGGTTTAGTAATCAATTTCCCTTGGAGACTTTCTTCTCCCTCACTTTAATTTTCCTTTATTTCATCAATATGTTTGCCCTTGTGCATGTATTCCTCGGGTTGGTCCTCTTCTCTATCCCCTTCTTCTGTAGGAGGAGGTGGCACAATCTCCAGTTGTTTTTCCTCTGCAGGGGTTTCTATATTTTTTGTTGTCCTGTCACCCTCCTACCCTCCACTGGGAGGTGACCTTTCTGCCTCTTCTTCATTGTGTTTCAGTTGCCAAGCCATCTCTTCTTCAAGATCGTCATCGAAGGTTTGTATGATTGCATTACCACCGAGATCCTCCTCCTCATCTCTATTTTCGAATGAGACCATTCCTTCCTCTTCGTAGGCCACCCTATCAATTGTTTGGTGTTCATACTCTAGGTGTTCATGGTACTCCACGACCTCCTCTTCAATTGGCTTCTAGGCTTCTTGTTCCCGCCTCTCCAATTCTTCGAAGATTAGAATTGTGGCCTCCATCGCTAGTGGTCCTGCTAGAGGTTACGAAGGTTTAGCAGTAATGAGGACCTGTGCTAAGGCAGCCTGAAGGGTGGGGTCCATAAGGATTTGGGAGAGCTCAGAAGGGAGATTATGTATGTGTTTTCAGAAAGCCTCGAGCAATGCGAGAGCGGGCAATTGTGGCTAATGGGAGTGATGTAGTAGGTGACATGGTAGCAGAGGAGGGGTAGTTATAGCGAAGGAGGAGTCAATCACTATTATAGGCCCGACCAGAGGTGAAGGGGCAAGATGGACTAAGATCTCTATTGCTGACGGGGATGTGGCGACCATGGCCAGGGAGAGAGACGATGGGGCAGTCGAGACAGGGAGAGCCAAAAGAGGTTCTAGCTGATTTGTCATTTCTTCCTCACCTTCTTGGATTATAGGTTGCTCCATGGTGCCCCCTATTTTCTTGGGATTCTTGGAAGGTGAGCCTCTAAATCCTTCCTTGTATATACCTTGGGATCCAGAGACTACTTCATTTTTGTTCCTTTCCTCTTTTTTGATCTGGTGATCGGAGGAGATTTGGATGTCTCGCCCATTGAAACTGTGGTGATGACATCTTCGGTGGCACTGTGCTCACTTTTGAGTCCCTCATATGTTAGGACCACTCCTCGTTGCTTTAGCTAGGCCACTTTCCCTTTAACCCATTCTTCAGTTCAGACCACAATGGGTTTAGTCACAATGTCAAGGTCATCGACCTCCTGCTCATCCCAATCAATTGCGGGCAGTGGTAAGTTGGTGATTGCATTATACCGGGGATCCATGATGATGCCTTCATTTTCCTCAACTTGATCTGGTATAGGGAACAGTTGCACCCTTCTTACGAAGTATGCAGTCATCCTCATGTAGTGCCTAACACGTACCTCTTTGTCATCTTGGCAATTTTCCCAGAAATCCTCAACATGATGTAAATGTACTTACTTTGATCCCAGCGCTTTTCTCATGTGCCCATACGGGTCCATCCGCAGGCAAGCAGTGTGTAGTTGGAAGTGGTATTCTACTAGTTCCTTCTCTGAGTTCCCAACACACTAGGAGGTTTGCGGTTTATACATGCCTTGCCTGAACGTAAAGGGATAAGAAATCCCTACCAAATGCTTGTTGTTGAGGATGGTGTGCACATGCTGCAACTGTCGAGAGAGTTCCAATAGTATAATCAGGTCATTGGGGTACCGGGGCAGCTTGTTCGGCCTCTCAGTGAAACCCTAGGTATGAATGTAGGTGAACTTGGGGAATTGTAGGAATAGGAAAGCGTATTGCTTTAGGAACACCCATGCACTGTGAGAGACTCTCCTCTAAAAATCCCCTCCAAGTAATTGGATGATGTTCCCAACGAAGGCGTCATTCACCTTGTAGTATTCCTTCTTAAATTTTTTGAATTGGAGCTGGGGATGTCTGTCATAGACTTCCATTCTTCACCCTAGCTCCTCATCGAGTGCTGCAGACAATCCGCTATACTACCTTTGTTCTGCTAGCGAATAGACCAGATAGGAGGTCATGTAGAATTTGGAGATCTTCTTTACATTCATGAACTACTCATGGAAGCAGTCGCTTATCATACCTCCCTAGTAGAATGAGGCCTTCGTGGTGACATCCTGGTTCCCACGGAGGATTTTCTCAACAAAGTATACCATCCATTCTTGAAAGAATGTAGCAGTGGGAAGGCCCATTACTTGGCTCAACATGGTGACTAGATCATGGTAGTCCTCATGGAAATCATTATGGAAGAGTTCTTAGGGAACCTTCGCAGCACTGCCCCTTTTTTCCTTGAGCCAATGCTGATTTATCAATCTTTTGCAGCCCATCGGGTTATTTTCCCATGCCGCTTTTCATTCCTCTATGGTGGGCGTTTCCATTTCTTAAAAGGTAGTAATGTGGAAGGTCTTTGTAATTCCCTCGGCCAACATGTCAGCTAGAATGTTCCCATCTCTGTCAGTGATGGTCCTTGTCTTGGGTTGGTAGGCCTGCCGACAGGCCATGACTAGCTTAGGGGAAATGACAGATGGGGGGAAGCCTATAGCCTTCACGATTCCACTCTGCCTAATTGATCTGGCATTGTCAATCCTAGGGTGAATCCTGACCCTTTGCGTAAACTCATCAATATCGACGTGGCCAATATTGGTGTTTAAGATTTCTTCCCAGTCCGTGGTGATTTTTGATCGTAGAGGTTCACCTTAGAATTGGAACTTCATCTAGTCCTTATCCTCCTTCCCACGAGGAGTCTTGCCTAATTTATTTCCTTTGTCTTTCTCTGCAGTTCCCCCGAGGGTCCTGCACCCGATTCCATATATCCTGCAAGCATAGACACAATGAGTATGACCGATTATAAAGGCGTGGGCGTTAGTCAAAATCCAATTTAGACAATGTATGATTGATGAAATCAAATGTTTACTTCAAGATATCATTAGCCATTTACTGGAGGAATTTTGGACAATCCGGACCTAGAGGGCAGGACTTCCCTGGCAGAAATGTTGTTTTGGAGAGGCAAACAGGGTGATTTCCTAATTTCAAATCTTAGTGGTTCGGAAGGCTTATGTCGAAGAGGGCTGAATTTGAGCACGTGGGTCGAGATCAAATTTCAAATTTGGGGTCATTTGGATCACTTTGGGAGCATCCGGAGGTATAAGGCCGGAAAGACGTCGGGGGTTGGCAATTTGAAATAGCCAACAAGAAATGGATTTCCAGGGATGAAACTCATGGGTTCGGGACTCAGGTGGGCCAAGGATGGCTAATGTTCATATTTCATTTTGAGGCACTGGGCCTAAAGGGACGGGAAGTTGCCATGCTTTCACCATTCAGAATGGCAGGCAACAGACGAAAGTCTGGAGGGAGCAGCCCAGACGTCGGATTTTCTTCATTATGCTTTCATTCGGCGAATTAGGAGCTGGGTCCCAGAGGTTGAAAAGGCGGGCACATTTTTTTCTTTTTGAACCGGTGGAGGCGAGACAGAATCCTGGATGTCGGAGCCCGGCGAGGTTGAGGACGTTAAAGTTCGATGGTTTGTTCCTCACGACAAATGAAAGGTCAGGGCCCGGGAGGTGGAAGGTCATCGCTGGATGGTCGTGTGAAAGGGCGAAGCCATGATGGAAATCCATGTACAGAGGTCCACAGACCGGGACCCGGCGAGAAGTTTGGATAGTCAACTTTGTGAGTATTACACTGGACAATGAAGAGCATGGCAGGCCCTATATCTCGGGCGGACGGGGTTCGCCCGCCGTTTGGAACAGCGAAAGCCTTGCGGAATCCCGGACGTGGAAGTCCGAGGGGTCCGGCCCGGGAGGCCAAAACAAAGGTCAATTTCCAACATTTGAATTTTGCAATTCTGATGGCGATCGAACAAAGCAAGTCTGAGGAGTCAGGCCCGGCAGAGGGTGCAGTTGTTCGCAAAAGTATTTTCTAAGGTTTCACTGGCGGCAGAAGGAAGACCCGGGCCCGGAAGACGCGAACACCCCTAGGAAAAGAACAACTATGATGAGGTTAAGTTCTGAACACGGATTCAAGGGTGTTTTGGAGGTTCTTCGAAGATTCCAAGACATGGGTTTTTTAGGTGTTGCTTTCATTCATCAATCTAATGCATTTTTAATCCATGTTATTTAATTTTAGGTGTTTAAAATTATAAAAGAACCTCTCAGGAGGGCGAACGGTGAACCTACCTCATAATTTCGATGAGGGAAACCACTAAATTCACCAAGGATCGGCAAATGATGGCAACAGGTACGAGGGCGGCGATCGACGAAGGCAGTGAACTTCCTCTAGTAAGTGCTTTGATCTCTCTGGAAAACTTGACAAATGAAAATGATAAGTCAGCCCCTTTATTTATACCCTTAATAGCAATTAATTCCCTCATTTAATGAAAGTATGACCAATAGGTTGGTTGGTGTATTTAAATTTGCGGATGGTGGCAGGAGGTTTGGGGGCCGGAAAGACACGAGGCGGCGACCGCTTTAAAATTCGTTTTGCAAACTGCCAATGAAGGGGATCTCGAGACCTGAAGGGCAGGAGGACATCGCAGGTTTTCTGTTTTGAAAATTCAATTTGGAAACCATCAGAGGTGAAGGGGAACTCGGGGTCTGGAGGGCGAAGTTTCGTCTGCAGTTTACCGTCTGGAACGGTGAAGTTCACACGGAAGTTTGGATGGTCGGGCTCGAAGCTTCGAAACAGCTCAAATTTTCATAAGTTTTAAGTGATGGAAAAGAGGGAGTCAAGTTCTAGGGTTCAGGAAGGCGGAGGCCTTCCGCCATTTGAAATGACGAACACAAGGGGAAAACCCAGCCAGGGAAACCCGACGGCGCGGACCCGCCAAGCCTCAAGGTCTCTGGCAGAGGCAAACTGCCAAGGAGACTCCGCAAGGCACCGAGACTTAGCCAAATGGGGGGGATGAAACACGGTCAACTCAAGATGAGACTTTGGAGGTACATTGACCATTAGGGACACCAAAATGGGGCATGCAAAATGAGACGATGACAAAACGACCCGACAAGGCGAAAGAAAGGAGGGTCTCCGTTTCGAACGGGGCATGTGTGCTGAGCGCACAACAATGACCATCACATAAAGAAAGAAAGAAAACATCATCAATGAAAAAGGGTTATAAACAAGGAAAAAATGAGAAGAAAACTTTCCATAAGCATAGGAAGAGCCTTTGCACCAAAGAAGATAGTAGCTCATTCAAGGAGAGTGATAAAAATATCTTTGATAGTGAGAGAGAAGAAATTATCTTCATGGAAATAGAAGCAAAGAGATGGAAGATGAAGACAAAGGAAAAGGGAAGATGGATTCATAAGAGGAAGAAATTGTCAAAATGGATGAAGAAGTGGATCTTGAAGAAATCATTTGTGGCTTGAGCGAAAACAAGAAGCTTAAGAAAAAAGAATTTGAAGAAAAAGTTGTAACTACATAAATATGAAGAGGATCAAGATTCAAGAGAAAAAGTGTTGCAAAGCCTTGAAGAAGTAGAAAATACTATTATCAGCCTAAGGATTCAACTTCAAGAGGCAAAAAGGATAGAAGAGGAAGTGATATTTCAACTAAAGACAAAAGTAGAAAATTGCAAAAGGCTTGAATCTGAAATTTGTTTCCTTGAGAAAGGAACTAGAAAAGGAAATTACCTAGTTAAACAAAAGCATGAAGTTCAAAAAGAGCAGTGAAATGATGAAGGACATTATTAATGCCTAAAGGTCACCATTCATCAAGATCGGTCTTGGATTTGAGGAAAATCACAAGACTACTAAAGAAGATCCAAGTTTTAAGGCTACAAAATTACCAAAGAAAACAAATGGACAAAAGCCTAAAGGCTATGTCGATGCACTTAAGATCTCTATCAATAGTGATATCATCATGAAGGAAGTGATATATCACAAAATTCCACCATCCCTTACAAAGGAAACAAGGACAAATTCATAAAGTTCTTTCATCCAAGGAAAGTACACATGTACATGCTCCAACATTCTTTCTTTGGTTATTTCTTTTTGTGTAATCATTTCTGTCATAAAGCAAGAGATTTTAGGGTACATGGAAGAAACAATTTTGGTCATAGACCAATAGATTACAGTACACATACAAGAGATAACTTTGCATGGAACAAACATGGAATTCCTTATGGGTTTTCGAAGTGCAACAACTATGGTCATATAGACCAATTTTGTAGAAGTGGTTTTGTAGAACCTCCTAGACAAAACAAGGTGGATACCCTTGGCAAGCAAAAGGAAGAATCTATAAAAGTTTGGAAGAGGAAGCAAAATCAAGAGAAGGAAAGCTCTATGCTTGTGCAAATTGCATTCCATGAAGAAGACACATCACTAAGTTCATAAGGAGAAGTATGAATCCAGGGGAGGCTACTCATTGCATCATCTTTCAACTTCGTGGAGAAAACATTTCAAAGTTAGATCAATTGATGCATATTCTATATGAGGGTAATGAGCATCCCTTTGCTATTGACATCAAAGGGGGAGAGATATAGAAAGGGAGAGAGTTAAACAAAAAGTGGGAGCTTTACAAACAAGGGGAGCATCATAGAAAAGAGGGAGAATCACATCATGAAGGAGATAAGTATGTTACATCTTTTTTCCATTGAAGTCAAAGGGAGAGAGTTACAACAAAAGGGAAAATTGTGTTGCCATCAATGACAAAGGGGGAGATTGTTGGATTATTTTTCATTGATGTCAAAGGCATATGGGAGATTGTTGGAAAATTTTATTGTCATGGATGTCATGATGTCATTACTAGACCAAGAAGAATGTCATTGGCTCAAGAAGAAGATCGATTTATGTGAAGTGACATCGATGAAATGAAATTAGAGACATAAGGATAATAATGGCCGACCACCTTTGCTAGCACATTTACAAGGAATATTTAAATTTATGTTGGTCGACCTCATCCTTGGTGCCCAAGAAAAATACCTCATTAATGCTAATGTTAATGATAATGCTAGTTGACCCGCAACACCACTTTGGAGAGAATAAAAGAAGTTGAAATAATTATTTTTTCTCATACATGGCCGACCCCCTTTGAGGAGGCCAACCTAGTTTGTGAAAAGGCACATGATTGCATATAAATAGAAGTGGTTTGGAGGTTTTTTTAAAAAGTAGTCCAATGAAAATTATTTCTGATTTAGAGTAGACCTAAGGAGAAGACAAAGAGTAAATTTCTAAAAGAGATTTGAGAGTAGATTTAATGCATAATTACAAGCAAATTTAAGAACAAATTTAGAGCAGATTTTGATAATATCTAGAGCAGAGATAAAAGATGAAGAATGTTGCAAATTTATGCAGGATTTCCTCCCTTGTGAAAAGGCATATTAGACAGTATTTAAGGAAGATGAGATGAGTGTTTTCAAGCAAGTGAGATACAATGTAAATCATTTGATTTTGATTAAACCTTGAGGAGAAATATTTGAAGGAAATTTAATTAGAATTGTGAAGGAAGCATAGGCATATTTGTAAAGGAAATATAATCAGATTTGTGAAGGAAATATATGCATATTTGTGAAGGAAATATAATCAAATTTGTGAAGGAAATATACAAATCTGTGAAGGAAATATAATCAAATTTGTGAAGAAAATATATGCAGATTTGTGAAGGAAATATAATTAGATGTGTGAAGGAAATATAATTATATTTGTGAAGGAAATATAATTAGATTTATGAAGAAACTTATGTTCATCATATGTTGAAGAAGCAACATCCCAAAGGTGATCTCTCATAGAAGAAGTTGGTTCCTCTTAAAAGAAGAGATTGATGTCTCTTGCTAAGCTGGTGCTTAGTTGTGGGGATTGGTGTCTCTAGTGGGTTGGTGCCTACAAATTTTGTAATTTGGGATTGATTTCTCCAATAGGTTGGTGCCTACAAAGTTTGTAAGAGAATTTCATATAAGCAATATTTTTTCATGGTTTTCTTCCAAAAGGGTTTCCACATATGTTGTTTATTTGAAGTGATTGTGGTTGTTAATTTGAAAAAGAAATAGATAGTCTTATACTGATTGTTGGAATTGCTATAGTAGATTCTATCTACCACAGCCTTTGGTCGAAGCTTGAGCTATAAATTGTCAAGGAGGTTTCACTTATATTTTCATGTCCTTGTAATTTCTTTCCTTTTTAGCTTCATTTCATTGAGTTTGTGGGTTTATACATACTCAAGTTCAAAAGCATTCACAAAGGGTGACACGTGTTGGCAACACACACGTTTTCCCCAAACCAACAACAACTACTCTCAACGTGTTGCACAAGAGCACCACGTGGCGGCTCCACGTGCCACTTTTTGAAGATATTGTGTTATTTTTCAAAGCTCCATGTTTCTAAAATTGCCACGCATCAGAAGAGCGCAAGACTGAGAATGTTTTGAGCCTAAGGGATGCTAAAAGGCATGCCATTGGCCCATTTCAAAACTAGGTTAGCCATGAGAGATAGCTGATGACACCACATGTCAAAGCAGGAGATGCAGGCGACAAGGTGGGTGTTCGACCTGATTCACCAAGTGGTTAAGATAGAGGCAGTGGGGCATCCTAATGGCATTGCCTCTACAAAGTGGGGAGGTTATGATTACCCACTCTTGTAGTTGCAATAATTGCATGATGGTGGTTCTTAATGGAGGCATTAGGCCAGAATATTTTTGGTTACAACGATCTCTAGATGAGGATATTTCTCTTTTTAAGCATATTTTCTCTTTATATTAGGGATTGGAATGATTGTAACACAATAGACCTTAGCATGTTATGTTCTTGAAAGAATAGAGATCGAATACATAAAATTGTGCCATATTCGCATCTACTATGTGTTTATCTCTATTTATTTTCTTGAATTCATACTTCGTGTCTATCTAAAGTGTTCACAATTATGGATCATTTTGTTTTATCTTTTATAATTTTAGTTAGATTAATGTATGCAAAATTTTGAATAATGTCTAATACTCTTTCAAACTTATGTGAAAACTAGTTTAACTGAGATTTTATTATGCTACATCATGATTGAAATGTTGTAAAAGCTTGGAAGATCGCCTTAATTTTGTTTATTTCATGTTTTCTCTCTCCCTTTTCCCTAAAATAGAATGAAGAGTTGGATTCTAAAATACTAGAGGTTGTTTTGTAGAGCACATTCTAGTCCCCCATTTGTAGAACTTCCCATAGGTTGTATTTCCTAAGCCTCAGCTTTAGAGATCAAAATTCCTTTTCTGGCACACCTAGTGGGACACACTTGATTTCTATATTAGAAGTGGGTTTATGAGCTAGAGGCCTGTTGCAATCACAAACTGCATAAGACCCAAGCCTACTATTACCTCTCTTAGTGATCATAATCTAGGCAAGAGTTATTGGGCTAGGCACAACAAAAATCTAAGCTCAAGTTCAAGTTCAAGCTCATATGGCTTTTCTCAGGTCGTCAAGGAATTTGGTGTCTTGGAATAGCGGGAGCCCACTAATTCCTTTGACCCCTCCAACTAGGATCCCATACTTGCTAATGCTTTGAAAGCACTACCCAAGTTCGTCGGGGAATATTTCAAAGTGCCTGCAAAGCATTTACAATATGTGGTTGATATGTGCACCATCCATCATATCACAGAACAAAATGTAGCACTCTGATTGCTTGCAGCCTCTTTTAAGGGTAAGGCTCAGGATTGGTACCAATCTTTACTCCATAATTCTATTGGTACTTGGGGCCAACTTGGAGATTGTTTCTTTGACCGCTTCATAGAAAAGGGAGACCATTCGTCTTTACTCCAATAGTTTATTACTATATAATGGGCCCCTCAAGATGTTACACATTTCAACACAAGGCTCCTCAAAACTTTCCAGAGAGTCCCAATTTCAGCCCGACCCTTAGTAGATATGGATTTTTTCTTCTATTTGAAAGCTTTTAATTTGGATATAACTATTATGATTTAGTCCCTTGGAGGGAAGACTCTGTTGGATGCCTATGATCTAGCTGTAAGAGTTGAAACTAACCTGATAGATGTCAAAAAGCTTCTTCTTTAGCTACCCATGCTAGTATTTACTAAGATGACTCAGTCCCAAGAAGATGCAGCTCCAAGCACGTCTTCTACTCCTTCCATATATGCATATCCTAATATGTAAACAAGTGTACATGTTGCTTCTTCACTAACTGTGGAGGTTAACCATATGAAAGGTTTGTTGCAGAGCTTTTCAAATGAGATAATCAATCTTAATAGATAATAGGCTATGCCTTATAATCCTTCCTATCTGAATTATCAAGGCGAAATACCTCCTTTTTAGCATAACGCCTATCAAGGAGTGCAAATGAACAATTAGTCTCAACCTTCAAATCAAATAGTTTTAGATCCTACCCAGCTTCAAACCATCCTGAAAAATCAAAATAGAGATATAGTAGTTGATCAGAATAATCTAGCAAATGATTCAAATACATGGTGTTTCCCATGCAATAATGCACATATGCCCTATAACTGCTCTAGAGGTAATCTCTGACAAAAGATAGCTGAATAGAGGAGCCAAGGTGTCATGTCTGATACTAGCGTTTATGCTTATTAGTCTCCTAGGTGAAAAGTGTTATTCTTGTAGCATACGTACAAGGCATGTCCCTTGAGCAGGAAGCAAAAATTTCCATACTCTTTTCTCATGGATGGAAGGAGAAGATGTGATATTTTTCAATGAAGCTTCTACATCAAAAGCTTCACCGGTACATTTTGATTACAATACCCACTCCAAGAGAAGGCTCACTGGGGAACCAGTTGTCCAAAAACAACAACCTAAAATGACTTATGATAATAATGCTATCTCACCAGTAGTGGTGCAACCTTTTCAAAATCCAAAAGAGATTTTCTCTTACAAGCCAAAAGAGTCAAAAATTCAACCGCTCGAATTAGTTAATGTTGTGAAGAAATTGAAGAAATCCCCCACTAATGTATCGTTATGGGACATCCTACTCATTCTAGATCAAAAAAATTTGTCGTGGGTAGTTCTACAGGGTTGAGAGAAGTCGGTTCAAGCTGAATTAACCTCAAAATTCACTCAAAAAAAAAGTTAGGAACCAATTAAGGATGCGCGGAACCAACTGACAACATTGTTCACAAACACTAGAGAAGATAAAGCAAGAGAGGAAGTAGGTAAGCCTAAACCTAGCCCTATATTTCTAACTCTCATTGTAGGAAAAAAATTGTTACATAACTCTATGATTGATCCTTGTGTTAGCATCGTGGTGATGCCTAGACAAATAGCAGATGGGCTAAAATTAGAGAATGAGCCTTTGGATAGAGGGGCCATGTAGCTTGATGGGAAGAAGGTCCAAGCCCTAGGGGTGATTAAGAACCTTCCACTAACCTTGTATTCTTACCCTAATATCACAGTCCCGCAAGCAATACTTATAATTGATATTCCCCCCATTTTTTACTTATGCCTATCGCAAGACTTTACTATTAAAATCGGTGGTTAACTTGTTGGACTCAAGGAACACAGAGAGGGGGGGTGAATTAGTGTTTAGAAAATTTTAAATTACAATCCAGATCTTAAACCATTTACAACATTTGAACAAAAGTAAAGATGCAAGTACATGAAGGAAACCATCAAAACACCATAATGCCAAGATTTTTATGTGGAAACCTTGTTAGGGGAAAAACCACGGTGGAGGTTAATCCATAATTTATACTATATTAAAAGTATGAAGATAAAGGGGAATGCACATGCATTCAAGCACATTTCCTAGAGCTCACTGCTAAAAATAAGAAAGGCTCGCTGCCTTACAATATGTTTGGATTACAACAAAAGGTTGAACTAAGAAGTAGCATCTACAAATGCTTGATTACAATTCTGGTTAATCTCATAGATTAGATTCTGGACCTTCTGTCTGATTTTGCACTTCACTCTGCTCTTCCTTAATTCGCTTCACAAAAATCCTCTTCTACACAAGCAAAATTCGTTCAACTGATCTTCTGATATTTGCTCACATATGAACACACATCTTCTCTTTGACTTGTACACTTCAAAATGAATTAACTGATCTCATATATATATATATATATATATATATATTCGCTATCAAAGATTTAGTTGCTTCATGTTGGCTTCAACAAGATAAAAATATTTTCCAACCGTCAGCTCAAACCACTTTTAATATTCGATGTGTACCCATCAAAGTTGGCTAATGCATAGCTGGGACCCAAAATAAAATACTCGAACACAAAGACATTTAAACAATCATTCCTTATACATCTATGACACGCTACATACACTGAGTCAACCACCTTGAGCAAATAAACAGAAAAATCATCCTATCGGATCTCTTAACTTACACACCGATTAATGCAACACCACAAAACTTAACAATAAGATAATATAGATGCTTAACAATATTCTTCAAGATCCACAACTCAAAATGATAATCCGGTGAAGGATACAGATTGACATACTAACTGGATACCCTGTTCTTCATTCTTACTTCCAATAATACTTTGTTCTTTACTCTGCTTTCCGGTATGAACAAGTTATGATCTGCGGACCAGAATAATGACTTAGGTTGCCATCAATGACAACACTAGAAGCCATATGCTAATAATCTCCCCCTTTGATATTGATGGCGACACTTAGTGAAAAATGACTAAGTGTTGAAACCAAAAAACTGCACTCTCTCCCCATAACTGACACAACTCTTTCTGAATTTGATAAGACATTTTTCACTGCTCTCTCTCCCCCTTTGAAATCAATGACAAAAAGATAATAAAATATTTTTCTTTCTCCCCCTTAGAAGTGAAACCAAAACTTACTTGAGAAAAAACTAATTCAAAACTTTGAAGAAATACAGCTGCTAGTTGAAGATTATTTTGTGCCTCTCCTTCATCTTTGGAAGAAACTTCTTCCATGCTTCCACTGCAATTCCGATGATTATGATCATGTTGTTGTTCTTAAATGTTCGGTTGATAATCTGGATGAGAGATTCTAAAATTGTGATTGCCTCTTCTAATTTCTCTCCTTTCCTCAGAACCTCAATTAACTACTCCAGCCTACATTCGGTTAAATCCTTGACTTTCCAAAAGGTGTCCACAAGGTTGTTTCTGGTGTAGTGAACTTTTGCATGCTCAGACTACAACTCTTGAATCCTTTTCTTGACAGCACCATCTAGATCTTGAAACATGTTGTAATCCTAACCAATCCTGTTCAGCTCAGTCTTAATCTTCTCTAGCTTATCTTTGTATTTCCCAACTGCATGAGGCCAATGAAGACAATAGTTGAAGATGTTATTTGCTATATTTATGCATTGCCTCAACACATTCATTTTCCTTTTTAGTTTGGTAAGAGAAAGCCTGAACTACTCCTTTAGATGTAGAATTATCTCTCCCTCTTTCCTGTCCTAAGACTTAATGTATTCAATCATCTATTCAGGAAACACATTCTACAAACTCTCCAAACCAATGTTATCATGCACAAAATAAGTACTTAGTGTGCTCTCGATTAGGTCCTGCTCATATGAGGGTCTCTCAGACCATATGCCAGCAATCTTCTGCATCCCATCTTCCTCCTAAACAATCTGCAGTATCTTTCCTTTGGATAAAACACCTTCTTCTCTTCCTTCTACCATTATTGTATCCGGTTCAACTGATTTTGGTTCATACCTTGGAGTGTACTCATCAAATTCCTCATCTGGTATGTCCAAAATCACATGCTCTTTACCTTTTCCTTCAATTTTTGGAGACTTGTGTGCTAGAGGAGTGTAAACAACAATTTATTGTGCTCTTTTCTTCTTCCTCTCCATCTCACCCAAAGAGGATCCAACTTCAAGTGCTTTTACTAGAATGGAGATGCTAATTGCTCCAAACTTCCCTTGTAATTCCTTAAAGAAATTTGCATACTCTTGCTCACATTTTCCAAAGTATTAGGATGTTCAAAAATCTATTTGCAAACCGGTTCATTCTCTTTCCATACAACATTATTTATCTATGGCAAGCATTTCAAAAAATACATCACAAGACATATGACCAAGGTACCAAACCTGAAGGGGTAATCTACCTCCTTTGTTAGTTGCACATTTTCCATCAATTGATCTTTTAGCAATCCACACAGATCAAAATCTTCATCCTCCATTATCATTTTATGAGAAATGTAAACTATACCTGCCGAAGTTGTGCCTTCCCTATTTTTGAAAAATATTTTGTAGCAAATTCCATGCGCAATGTACCTTGTTATCGGGTCTTTGATCGTCAAAATTATCAAAGCCCTTTGATCTCCAGTTACTCCAGTTAGGGTTTTAACTTCTTTGTTTCAAATTGACTTCTTCAGAATATCCTCAACATTGCATAATCTAGTTATATTTTTTATCACCTTTTTCGAAATGAGATAGGGTTTACCTAGAGTTAGAATTTTATCAGTCAATCTTTTTAGGATAAACCTAACGACTTCCGTGTTAACAAAATAGGGAAATTCACTCCAAATGTCCAAACTCTTGTGTTTCACACCTTCAAGCCATTTCAATTCATTGGCCAAAAAAAAAATTCTTACTTTGCTAATCTTCTCACTGCTATATTCATCAAAATTCACCATCCCTTTGATTTTCCCCATTTCCTTTTTCGTACCAAACAAGTTTCTATCGAGCACCAAATTAAGTGAGAATTTTACAAGCAACTGAAATACCTGATGAATTCACTGCCGAATTGACTTAACTCCTTCAAAATTCTACTGCAGAGGCTCTCCTTCTATTCTTCTTCAAATGCAAGGTCACAAATGAGGGTTCCAAATACCCTTTTATAACTCGCACACCTAACCTTTTTACTGCATTAAATGTTTTTCCCTAGGCATTTCAGACATTGCTTTCTCAGACAGTAAAAGAAAGAATTCAACTACGAACCTTCTACTTCTCAAATTTCTGCACAAGTGATCACCGATACACTTGTAAACCACTAGCACAACTACTGACAATTTCCTACAATCTGGTGCCAACTACTAACAGGGGGTCAAAGGATTTTCTTGAAAAACTCCCCCTAGTCCAATGGCCTAAGATCAATTTCTAGAAGAATTACCAGAAGCAGATTCTGGTGCAGGCTTATTTCCTTCATCAAACTCACTCTTCCTTACCCATGTTTTCTTCATTCGGTCTCTTATTTCTTCCACTGTCACTTCCCCTTTTCCTTTATCATCTTTATGTGAAATTATTCCTTTGTATACCAGACCTCTTTTATCCATGTTTTTGTTCCTGTAGAATCTTGCAATGTGACCAAATCTGTTGCAATTGTAACACACATGATTTCTTTGTCTAGACCACTTATTCCATTGATTTCCTCCTGATCTGCATTGATTAGCAATATCTCCAAATCTATTACATGCATAACATCTAACATCTCTTTGAAAGTTGTTCATCACATTTTTGTATCCATTTGACTTGTGACCAAACTTATCACAATTAAAGCACTGACCTGAGAATGATGGACTACTTGAATTTATTTTACTTCTACATTTAGAAGCCATATGACCAAATTTATTACAAGCAAAGTAGTGACCATTAAACTTCTGAGCATTGGGTTGCCTTACCAAATACCTTCTGTATTTGTTCATCTGATTTCTTTGTCTAGAATCCTTATGTTCAGATCCAGAGCTTTCTCCCTTCTCATATCCAAGACCTCGCTTGTCATTTGCATCCTTTTTTCCTTTAGTCAGCTCAGCAAGCTTAGCATAATTGATTCTAAACTTCTCCTTGTACTCATTTGCAGTAGTGAGTTTGTCTATGAGAATAAATATTTGTCTTTCAAGCTCTTGTTCATTATTTCTGGATTATTGTAGTTCAATCTCTAGTTGAATGAATTCACTATTAACTTTGTTGCATTCTTCAGATTTTTCTTTTAAGGACAGGGCCAAATTCTCCTCATTCTTCTTTCTTTCTCCACTCTCCTTAGTTATCTTTATCGCCATAGATTCCATCTCAAGCTTTAGAGTATCATTGTCTATAGCAATCTTTTCACATTCCTCAGTTATTTCTTTTAGGGTCTGATTCAGATGAACATCTTCCAAGCATTTCCTTTCTTTCTGCTTTAGTTGATCACATAGTTCCTCTTTTCTCTTGACTCGTTGATTTTATCCTTTAATGATTGAATGAATTTTTTAGCATCCTTAAGATTTTCTTTTAATTCCATGACTTATGCTTTACACTGATCAAGATCATAAAGTTCCACCAAAAGCTATTGTTGAATACCACCATATTCCATTACATTCCAAGATCCACCTCAAGTTGTTAAACTTCTACAGAGGAGCTCAGCTCTGATACCAATTGTTGGACTCAAGGAACACTGAGAGGGGGGGTGAATCAGTGTTCAGTAAATTTTAAATTACAATCCAGATCTTAAACCATTTACAACATTTGAACAAAAGTAAAGATGCGAGCACATGAAGGAAACCATCAAAACACCATAACACCAAGATTTTTATGTGGAAACCCTGTTAGGGGAAAAACCATGGTGGAGGTTAATCCACAATTTATACTCTGTTAAAAGTATGAAGATAAAGGGGAATGCACATGCATTCAAGCACACTGCCTAGAGCTCACTGCTCAAAATAAGAAAGGCTCATTGCTTTACAATATGTTTGGATAAGAACAAAAGGTTGAACTGAGAAAGTAGCATCTACAAATGCTTGATTACAGTTCTAGTTAATCTCATAGATCAGATTTTGGACCTTTTGTCTAATTCTGCACTTCGCTCTGCTCTGCCTTAATTCTCTTCACAAAAACCCTCTTCTGAACAAGCAAAATTCGCTCAACTGATCTTCTGATATTCACTCACATATGAACACACATCTTCTCTTCAACTTGTACACTTCAAAATGAATTAACCGATCTCATATATATCCGCTATCAAAGATTTAGTCACTTCATGTCGACTTCAACAAGATATAAATATTTTTCAACTGTCGGCTCAAACCACATTTAATATTCGATGTGTACCCATCAAAGTTAGCTAATGCATAGCTGGGACCCAAAACAAAATGATCAAACACAAAGATATTTAAACAATCATTCCTTATACATCCGCAACACGCTACATAAACTAAGTTGGCTGTTAGAAACCAAGATCTGAGATGCAAACCAGAAAAGCCTTCCACAGAAGAGAAAATCAGAAAAAGCAAGAGCTTTGCAAGAAGATATGCAAAATAATATTATTCAGGAATTCTTAATTACAAGATATGATTTGCTTTATAAAAGCAAAGATGCATAACCCTGATCTTACCTTGAGCAACAAGATAGCTCAACAAGATAAGGATGAGAATAATAAACCTAGGAATTAAATATTACCTAAGTAAAGTTATGCAAGTGTAATTAAATATTAATTACACTAACACCCCCCTATAAGTGCAACCTAGGGAGACTAAAAAAGCATGCACCTAAAACTAAGATGAATGCAAGAAAGCATGAATGGGTCCCGTCAGAAATGTAAACCAGAAAAGCCTTCCACATAAGAGAAAAACAAAAAAAGTAGAAGCTTTGCAAAAGATGTGCAAATAATTATTATTTAAGAATTAAATATTACCTAAGTAAAGTTATGCAAGTGTAATTAAATATTAATTACACTAACATCGGCCACCTTGAGCAAATAAAAGAAAAATCATCTTTCCAGATCTCTTAACTCACACACCAATTAATGTGACACCACAAAACTTAACAATAAGATAACATAGATTCTTAACAATCTTCTATGAGATCCACAACTTAAAATGATAATCCGGTGAAGCATACAGATTGACATACTAACCAAATACCTTGTACTTCATTCTTACTTCCGGTAATACTATGTTCTTTACTCTGCCTATCGGTATGAACAAGTTCTGATCTATGGACTGGAATAATGACTTAGGTTGCCATCAATGACAACAATTGGTCTCATCTGATCTTGTGAACCAAGTACAACTCTAAGATGAAGGTACTCTTTGAACCTTTGCACATTGAGCACATAGCAGATGATGCTATGATGACCTTTGAAGCTATCCATACCTCTTTCTCCAAAAATGAGATGTACTATGTAGAAATGCTAGAAGATGAAGTGGTAATCGAAGGAAGGAATGCAAAAGAAGTGGCTCTTTTAAACCAATTAATAAATAGTTATCCTTTTGGAAATTATCATGCTATTTTCCTTGGAACGTATGTAATATTCGATGAGGATCAATTTGTTCTCCAAGTCACTAAGGGGGCGAAAGATCATGTAGGTGGCCCTAGTAATGAGACTGGCTTGTGGACCTTGTACTTTGATGGTGCAAGATGTAGAACTAGTTCAGGAGCTGGTATCTTTTTGATATCCCCATCTGGAGAACAAACCCTGAGAGCTTTTCATTTTCAATTTTCTTGCACCAACTATGAAGTTGAGTACGAAGGCTTAATCCAAGGATTAAGCCTCACAGAAAGGATAGGAATCCAAATTGTAAAGGTCGTCGGAGATTCTGAACTAGTGATTAAGAAAATAAGAGAGACATCAACTACAAAGAATTTCCACACATAATCCTATTGCCATAGAGTGTGGGATCTAATTGAAGGATTTGATGGTTTCAATATCCAAGCGATTCCGAGAGTTCAAAATGATGAGGAAAATAGGATGGCGATGATTGTCTCTCAATTTGATCCAATGACGAACCTGTTGACCAACAAGCACTCAATGCGAGTAATTGTGAGACCAACCATTCCTAATAATGATAAGAATTAGCAAGTGTTTGAGAGTGATGCTTAGATTTCCATGTTCATTCAATAGTCTTGTGAATTCATATAACAACTGCATCCAAAAATTGAAGAAGCTTATGAAGACTAGATAATTAAGCTCAAAAATAATAAGCTTCCTAAGGGGATAATCACGTTGGAAAACTTGTTTGACTGTGATGATGCAAGAAATGATAAGAGGAAGTTCATCGTAGATAAAGGTGATTACACCAACCTAGATGTCAAAGATGGAAAAAAGTTGAAAGTTGGAAAAGGAATCCCTCAAAGAGATAAGGAAAGGTTGATATCTTTTAGAAATAAGTATGATAGAGTCATGGCATGGACCTATGATCAACATGAAGGGTTATGATTGCAATGTGATCTAGCATACCATTGATCTATTTGAAGGTGCCAAACCTATCCACCAGAAGTAGAGGTTGATAACCCAAAAATTGAGTCTCTCATGGCTCAGGAGCTGAAAAAACATTGCATCATTAAAAGATCACTACCCTCTTCCTTCCATGGAACAAATCCTCCAGACAGTTGTAGGTTCAAAAATGTTTTCCTTGCTTGATGGCTTCTCTAGGTACAACCAAGTGTAGGTGAAAGAAGAAGATCAACACAAGAATACATTCACCACAAAGTGAGGAACCTTCGAATACACCAAGATGTTGTTTGACCTTTTGAATGTAGGAGCCACTTTCCAACATGCAATGGACATCGCCTTCAAATATTTGATAAACTTAATTATTCTTATATATCTTGATGACCTCAACAGTGTTTTCTAAATCAAGGGAAGGTCATTTTGATCACTTAGAAAAGGTCTTCCAAAAATGCCAAGATTTCAAAGTATCATTGAATCCCAAGAAGTGTGTGTTTGAAGTTCCCAGGGTAAATTGCAGGGATATGTTGTGTCTGGAGAGGGAATTTCTATTGACCCCGAGAGGGTGAAATCCATTAGAGAGTTTCCCTTTCCTGTAGACAAAAAGGGAGTCCAATCTTTCTTAGGGAAGATAAATTTTGTTAGAAAATGTATACTTGACTTTGTTGGACTTGTCAAACCCATCACTATGATGTTAAGAAAAGATCAAGTTTTCAAATGGACCCTTGATGGAAGGACAACATTTGAGAAAATTAAGGAAGAAATTTCCTCAACTCTGGTATTAGTTCATCCTAATTATTTTATCATGTATGTTTATGACAGTGAGCATAGTATTATCGCAGTATTAGCACAGAAAGAAAGAACAAGAGGAGAGCATCCTATCACTTTTCATTCAAGGACCTTGAAGGGATATGAGGCTAAGTATAATTTCATGGAGAAGCAAGCATTTTCTATTGTAAAAGGCCTCAAGAAGGTCAGACAACTGATAGCGGGAAATAAGATAATGATCTACATGACTCACTCTAGTGTCAGATAGTACATTATGGAGGGGGAAATCACGTAAAAGAGAGAAAATTGGATCACCAAGATCCTAGAGTATGATGTAGAAGTCAAGCCCACCAAGGTGATATGTGGTAGGGGACTTTGTGAATACTTGGCCAATGAAATTGAATCCCCGGTTGAAGAAGAATTTTCCTCCCATCTCATAAAAGGCGATTCTACAGATTGCAAAGTTTTGGATGTGTTAGTTGAAGGAGTCCTTTTTAAAAGGAACTTCAATGGGGTACTCCTCTGATGTGTAGATAAGCACCAAGCTAGTAGGATTTTGCACAAATTTCTCAACAATCTAGTGGGTGGTCATTTTTCTACAAAACAACCACAATGAAGATAATACGTATAAGATACTATTGGTCAACTGTGTTCACTAATTGCTATGATATGGTGAGGAAATGCTTGCAATGCCAAATTTTGTTGGCAAATGAAAAAATTCAGCCATGCCTCGTAACCCGATAGTGGTTGACAAGCCTTTTGCTTAGTGGGGCTTGGACTTCATCAAAATGATCAATCTGATGTCGAACGTTGACATAAGTTAATTCTAATTGCAACAAACTATTTCACCTGATGGTCAAAGGTAGCTCCCTTAAAAGGAGCCACGAAGAATAAAATTCTCAATTTCCTGGAGGAGTTGGTGATACGTTTTGGCTCTTCGAAAACTATTATTTTAGAAAATGCAGGAGCTTTCCTCGGCTCAAAAATTTTGAAATTTGCACTAAGGAACAAGATCTTTCTCAAGATCTCATCAAATTACTATTTGCAAGGTAACATGCTAGCAGAATCTACAAACAAGAATTTGATAAGATTGATCAAGCGGATATGTGTGAACCATTAGAGAGAATGGCACAAGCACCTGAAGATAGTGCTCTGGGCTGATCAAATTACTCCTAAGCAGGTTTTGAAGACATCTCCATATGAATTAGTTTATGTGAAAGAAGTTGTGTTACCAATCTCCACAGAAATCCTGACATTACAATTTCTTAAGTCTCTGGAGATTAAAGAAGACAAAGCTATGGAGGTGAGATTATAAGAGCTACTTAGTGTCCAAGAGACTCGATAGAAGGCTCACGATGCCATGACCAATCACCAATAGGTGGTAAAAAGATGGTTTGATTAAAAAGTGTCTTATCCTAGTTTCAGAGAAGGAGATTTGGTCTTGAAATACGATGAACAAGCTGCTAAGCTGGGTCAACATGGTAAATTTTATTTGCTATGGAAAGGCCATTTTTGGGTTACCAGTTGCAAAGAG
Organism: Sequoia sempervirens; assembly: GCA_007258455.2. Lineage (NCBI taxonomy): Eukaryota > Viridiplantae > Streptophyta > Pinopsida > Cupressales > Cupressaceae > Sequoia > Sequoia sempervirens. Next base: position 16,832,463 of record VDFB02109042.1, read on the forward strand.
AGCAATGCATTTGAACTCAAATATTTGGAGGGAAATGCTATCGAGATTTCAATGAACATAATCCATCTGAAGCATTTTAATTAATGCTTGGTCTCTTGTGAGACCCTATTTTAAATAGTTGGTTTTCTTTTATGTGTGCTTCCTTTTCAATAAGTTTGGTATGCACAGGCAATTTGGTTTTGTTGCCAGGTGTCTAGCCACCCTAGAAATTCTTTCTAAGAGAAATCATGTAGAGTTTCTCCCCATACAATCACTTTTTGGCTAGTTTTAATGCAAAGCATGCCACTTGCTATCTCATGCTTTTCTTTCAGTGTTGTTGTTCCCAAAAAGATGACATCATGAGTCATATACTCTTCATCCACTAAGAGTTGTGTTTCTGAAGGGAAATGAAATTAAATTCGCACAAGTGGCCTTAACATTGGACGTTAAATGTTGTTTCATCAACTCATTTACTTTATTCTAAGAGCACAATAGTCGAAGAAATATTTTTGAATCTTTTCTAAGTGCATAACATAGAGAAGGTGTGAATCGTGCTAAGGAAGTTGTTGAACAGAGAATGAAGAATTCAAAAGAATTGAGAGCCATCGAACCAACAAGACCAAATTCTAGTGCAAAAGTAGAATCTCAAGGATTCTCCCTTGACCTCTCAAAGAGTAAATCCTTTGTTTTTTCTCCAACCTCGCTTTAGCCTAAAGTGCCAAACACTAGGAGCTTGGATAAAGGAGGTTGCAGAAATTCTAGGTTGGTTTCAATTACATTGATGAGATCCACGATCCTAAATTACAAACATCTCCACGAAGGAGCTCATGAAAGAATAATGCACAAAGTGGAAAAGTGTGAGTATGATTCTTTAGGCTTTTGACTATGGAGTTTTGGTTTACCAAAGTTTATGCTGCCCATGGTTCACCCTTGTTCGGAGCTTGTAGATTCTTGCGTATGTTTATATGACCCTAAGAGTGGGATTCTATCCAAGCATCATCTCAAACTTGTTATAAGTGCTCAAGCTATTAGAGATAAACTCTATGTTCCTTTCAACTCATTTGTAACAAAAAATGGAATATTATTCGGCAACCCAGAGAGATCAACTGAAGTTTTTCAATAATGAGCTCAACAGAGACAAAGATGAAACAAAAATTCCAAAGATTCCCATTGCATTCAAGGCCTTCCATTTACAAGATATGCAATATGTATTTTCTATGCTTTCTTTTTTCTTTCGCATGGAAAATGATGCTCGAGTTTAAGAGTTCTAGCTAACATTGGGCTTCTTTTTGAGAAAACAAAAGCATGGTTTCAAAATGGATTTTTCAAATATAATAGCGGACACCCTGTATGAGTAGCTAGAGGCATATTCAAATCAATACACCTTCAAGTATCCATATTTTCTAGTCCACATGTTTCTTCACCAAAACACTTATTTTTTCAAATCATACTTGCAATTACCTACTGCAGATGAATCTGATGCTCAAAAAGAAAATCTGGTATATGTATGGACCCATGTGATATCTGCAACATATGATTATTATACTTTGAGTTATTTTTAACTCTGACCCTCTTGGATTTAAATCGCCAAGAGAACCTAGTCAGAATTGCGGATCACCAAAAGGGATGGATGCAAAAGCATAGGATTCCTTGTGATTGGTTCTTCAAGACCAATTTTACTTTTTTGCGGATGCATGGATTTAGGGGAGAGCCTTTCAAGCTCCTGACCTACTTAACATATGTAATACTAGACTTGGAGTTAGCCTGAGAATTGTGTGTAATTGATACAGATTTTGGAGCTAGAAGGAAAAAGATAGTTGTTTATACAACTTTGCTCACAAGGGCACGTATTTCAATAAAGAAAAGGTTTGCTGAAAATTTTCTCGCCCTTAAGTTAACTGATATTGGTCTTGATGTCATTTTTGATTAGTGGAATTATGATTTAGACGATTGTCTCACATGCTTAAAAATAACAATGTAATTGGTTCATGAGTTGTGTTAGTATTGGGAAGAGTGGCGGTCTCTGAGTGTTGAAGGAGTAATGACACTCGTTGATTTATCACATATCCCTATTGAGCAGCCAAGGCTAGAATGAATTTGTTCCTATGATCTAAAGAATGAGTATAACCCAAAGATCAAAATAGATAAAGGGCTAAAAAATCAATTGGAAAGGGAAGGATGGAACATAGAGAAGCTTGTAGCCTTCTAAGTATATCATTAAGAGATTCATGATTTGAATTCCTCATATGATACCATTGAGTTAGATGACCAGTTTGACACCAAGTGGGATGCAGAGCACCCATCGTCACCTCCGCCATCAAGAATAAGTGATACCCAACAATAAAGCCCTACAAGAAAGAGAATAGAAGAAAGACCACCAAGTCGTCTGTCATGACAGGTAGCACAAACTTATGACGTAGCAAGACAACAGAGCTCTTGAATTTTCAAAAGGAAACCTTCAGCTTTGCAGCAAGCTCAAGTATCTTTGAGCTCTGTAGGTGAAGGATCCTCTTTAGAAGCTACATCACTACCCAAAAGGAAGAGAAAATGGTGGAGGGTAGACTTGAGCAATCTCTTGTAGGAAGAAGAAGAGGTGGTCAAAGTCACGTAACCCTTGGCAATCTCCATGACACATGTATGTTTCACTCCCTCTCTTCTCTCTTCTCTATCTTTAGTCATTTCGGCTATGTCTGCAACTGTCTCTACACCCCAGATTGTGGCTACTACCACAATCACTTATGCCATCCCACAACCCCCTTTTTCCAATCATGCAATTGTCCCTTCATCTACACTCAACACCACTTCAACTTCATCAATCGTTCAAACCTCCTTGCCACCACCATTCACAATTCCTTTGGTCTCACCTTCCCATTTGGTCACCTCGGTAACCTTGCACCTTGTGAAATCCTTGCAAGGTATCTCACCTTTCTCCCCAGTGACTTTAAGCCTTCCATTGACCTCCCTAGTGAGAGATAAAATGGGGATTTATATTGTTCCTATTCCTTTTGGTCTTCCTATTAGCATCGCTTTTGTTGGGAAATATATCCAATCTCCCTTAGAATACCGAGGGAAAACAAATGCAACAAGGAAAGCTTGAGAGGAGAGGATGCAAAAGAGAAGAAAGGAAGCTTTAACCCTAACTGCCCTGAGGATGGAATCGCTTTATGATGAGTCACACCAGACATTAATGGTTTTAGTGATGACTCCTATTGTCCACAAACCTGAGAGACAAATGCAACTTGAGGATTATGATTTCCATGTCGTTAGCCTCAACCTTAGCCAAACTCACACACAAGATAAAGTAGAACTAATGGAGGAGACTCAAAATTCTGTTACAACAGAATATCTGAAGGTTAGTCGATGAGAAAGCAAGAGAGAACAAGAGGTGAGAAGTGTTAACACCATAGTTAACAGTCTAGAAGTCGAGATCAAAGGTAAAGATATGGAAATTGATAGATTGAAAAAGGAGTTGTGGGATGCCCAAGCTTTAATAGATGTGAACAAAGAGGAAGGAGCAGTCGTGGATGCTAAGTTGCAAGTGAAAGAACATGAATTTAATTAGTTACAAATGAGCCTCTCTGATGCAACAAAACTACAACAAACATTACAACAAGACAGGTAGGGTCTAGAGGCTAATCTGCAGAATGAATTAGATAGCATTTGAGATAAAATTGAAATAGAGAAAAAAGGGTAAGTAATAGCTACAAAATCAGTTGCATGAGATGCAAGAACTAGCTAAAATTTAGTAGGAGCTCTTTGATTCATTGGGAATACAGGTGCAAGTGTAGCAGGAGATGCAAGAGAAAGAGGCCAAGTTCCAAAATGAATTGGATGAAGTACAAGCTCAATTAGAAGCTAAGAAACAAGGGAAAGAGACCACTAAGTCTGAACTATGGGGAATATATCAAAACTTGGCACAATTGCAACAAGAGCTCCCTAGTTCTATGATCAAAATAAAATGACTCCAGTAGGAAAACAGAGATAAAGATTGACAAATACAATAATTTTAGGGTGCATTATCTAGTTATGTGCAACATCCAAGTATCATCCCTATGCTCCAACAACTCTATGCCTCATATTGGGAGAAAATAAAGGATATAACAGCCTCTTTCCAACCCGCGCTCAAATTCATAGAAGATTCCTAGAAGTTGAGAGCAGATGTTGGCATTGTGGAGGAACAAATTCTATCAGCTATAGCACCAAGGGTTGCTGAATCTAAGTTGTTGATCAAGAAGCTATACATTGTAGTTGATGATACTTTGGTAGTGGTAGGGATAAACGCTAGAAGACCAGGAAAGAAAAATAATTTATTAAATGTAATAGAGTAGCTCTTAAGAGCAAGGGGTGTCTTGATGCTTTGGAAAAAAAGGGGAAGCAAATGAAAGACCATATTGCACAACTGGTCCATTTGGGTCTCCCTTCCTTTTTCCTTTCTAATGGGTTAGTTCTACCCAAAGATCAAATAAAGAAACTTTTGGAAGACAAGAAACAAGACCTATCTATGTTTTAGGCCCCAAGTTCGCTTTTGAGTGCCACAAAAATTGAAGGGATTTTGCATTAGCTTGACTTGGTTTTCATATGGAGGTTGTATTGTTAATGCTAAGTAATGTCCCTTTCAAGGAGATGATCAACTTAGATCAGGTGTTTGAGGCCCTACAATAGAAGGTACATCCATCAAAGGTAGATTAGTCCCCTTTCCAATCTACTCTCTCAAAATTATGATTTCACAACTCTCCTTTTTTCTTTCTAGTTTTGACCATGAACCAGTGTTTTTGGGATCTTTACCTTCATAGGAAGAAATCCTCAAGGAGATGCCAAAGTTGTAGATCCTATGTACCGTAGCCTTTGGTTAGAGTGTCAGCTATAAATTTTCAAGGAGGCTTCACTTATATTTTCATGTGCTTGTAGTTTCTTTCCTTTTTTGACTCATTTCATTGAGTCTGTAGGCTTATACATATTTGAGTTCAAAAGCATTCACGAAGAGTGACACGTGTCAGCACTGCGCACGTTTTCCCTAGCCCAATAGTGGCTACTCTCAATGTGTTGTGTGTGAGCGCCATGTGGAGGCTCTGTGTGCCACTTTTTGAAGATATTAAGCAGATGTTTTTTTCAAAGATCCATGTTTTTGAAAGTGCCACGCATCAGAAGAGCACAAGCCCAAGAATGTTTTGAGCCCGAGGGATGCTAAGTGGAATGCCATTGCCCCATTTCAAAATATGATCGATCGTGAGAGATAGCTGATGATGCCATGCATCAAAGTAGGAGATGCAGGAAACGAGATAGGTGTTCAACTCGATTCACCAAGCGATTAAGATAGAGGTAGTGGGGTATCCAAGTGGCACTATCTCCTCAAAATGGGGAGGTTATGATTACCCACTCTTGTAGTTACAATGACCATATGATGGTGGATTTCATGGAAGGCATCAAGCCATAATATTTTCGGTTACAATCATCTCCTTCAAAAGAGTAGATTTCTCTTTTTAAGCATCTTTTCTCTGTGTATTAGGGGTTGGAATGATTGTAACACAACAGACCTTATCATGTTATGTTCTTGAAAGAATAGAGACCAAATACATAGAATTGTGCCATGTTTGCCTCTATTACATGTTTATCTCTATTTATTTGCTTGAATTCATACTGTGTCTATTTGAAGTGTTCGCAATTATGGATCATTCTCTTTAGCTTTTATAATTTCAGTTACATTAATGTATGGATAACTTTTAATCATGTCTAATATTCTTTTGAACTTCTGCAAAAACTTTTCTAGTTGAGATTTTATTATGCTACATCATAATTGAAATGTTGTAAAAGTTTGGAAGATTGCCTTAATTTAGTTTAATTCATGTTTTCTTTCTCTCCCTTTTCCCTAAAATAGAATGAAGAGCTGACTTCTAAAATCTTGAAGGTTGTTTTGTAGAGCATATTCTAGTCCCCCATTTGTAGAACTTCCCATAGGTTGTATTTCCTAAGCATCATCTTTAGAGATCAACAACTATTTTTAATGGGGCTAACCCGTGAGACATTTAATTATAATTTAATTTGTGTAAAAATTGGCCGACCCCCTTGGTGAAACTAAATTAAAACTTTTATTTTGAAATAAGGCCAACCCTATTGGGTGAAGAGGCATGAATGGGGTATAAATAGAAGTTGAAGTGGAGGTTAGAGAGAAAGCACTAAACGAAATATCATTTAGTTTTATTATACAAATCATATCTATTACAATAGAGCATATTTATTAGAGAAGAGCATACTTATTTAAATAGACTTTTAAGGAAGAAGAGCACATATGAAAGGCATTACAAGTAGATTTTCATGAATAATTTTCAAATGGTCATCATCCATTGAAGAAGCTATATTCAAGAAGGCATAAATTTTTTTCATTTGGAAGTTGGTGTCTCCTAATAAAAGAGATTGGTTTCTCTTACTAACTTGGTGCTTAGTAGCGGGGATTGGTATCTTTAGTTGATTTGTTCCTACAAAATATTTGTAAGAGAATTATTTGTGATTTGATTTGGAGAGTAGATCCAAGCAATGTTTCTTCATGGTTTTCTCCTAAAATGGGTTCCACATAAATCTTGTGTCTCTTGGTAGATCTTGTGTGATTGCTATTTTCATGGTTGCTGGATTTTAAATAAGTAATTTTTCTTATCTTATACTGATTCAGTACCCCCCTCTCTCAATATAAGTGTGTATGCTCATCAATTGGTATTAGAGAAATTCCCTTCAAGAATAGTCTAATTGCTAGAAGATAGATCTCAAAAGCACACATGGCGAGTCAAGAAGGTTTCTCTTGAAATAGAGCCCCATTGTTTGATGGAAAAAACTATGCATTTTGGAGCATAAGCATGCAAACTTATTGAATGGATCTTAGTTTTAAGACAATCAATAGTAAATGGTTATGTAGCTCCATCATCTCCACCAATGGAACTTGTTGGAAATAAGGTGAGTGAAAACAATGCAAAAGTTACGAAGGCTATCTTGTGTGGTCTATTAGAATCAAAGTTTGTCAAGGTGATGCATTATGAATCGAAAAAAGAAATTTGGGAAAAACTTAAGAACATATATGAAGGTGATGACAAAGTGAAAAAGGCTAAGCTCAAAACCCATAGAAGACAATTTGAGAATTTGAAAATGAAAGACGAAGAAGATATTATTGCCTATCTCCTTTGTGTGGATGAAAATATCAACACCATCAGAGGGCTTGGTGAAAAGGTTGAATATTCAATGATCATGCGAAAGGTGCTAAGGTCTCTTCCCTTGAGATTTGATGCGAGAGTTTTTTCCATTTAAAAGACAAAGGATCTAGATAAATTAAAAATGAACAAATTGCATGGGATCCTCACAACATATGATTTGAGGACTAGAAAGAAGTCATTAAAGTGAGAAGCAACCTCCAAAGCTTCAAAGAAGATGAAGAATAAAGAGCCTGAATCAAGTGAAAGGTCCAACAATGAATTTGATGCAAAGGAAGCTCATTTTGTGAGGAAGCTTAAGAAAGGATTCAACAAATACAAATGTAAGTTACCCTTCAAATGCTTTAATTATGGTAAAATAGTTATTTTGCTGCTAAGTGTCCACATGTTGAATAATAAAGTAGTGATGATGAAGAAGATCATAACATTAAGGGAGCAAAAATCATCAATACAAAAGAGCTATAAACACGGTAAACATGAAAAGAAGAAGAAATTTTGTAAGCACAAGAAAAGTCTCTATTCCAAAGAAGATAATACCTCATCCGAAGAAAGTGGTGAAAGTATCTTTGACAATGATAAAGAAGAAACCCTCTTCATGGTAATAGAAGAAAAGAGTGAGGCATTGGAACATGAAGACAAAGGAAAAGAAAAAAATGGATTTAGAAGAATAAATTGTTGAAATGGATGGGGAAGTGGATCTTGAAGAAGAACTCATTTGTGCCTTAAGTGAAATCAAGAAGCTTAAGAAAATGAATTTGAAACAAAATTTGTAGTTGTAGAAATATGAAGAAGAGGATAGTGATTCAAAAGTAAAATTGTCGCAAAGCCTTGAAGAAGTAGGAAAAACCATCATCAGCCTAAATATTCAACTTGAAGAGGAAAAAATAATATATGGGGAAGTCAAAATTCATCTAAAGATAAAATAATATTGCGAAAAGATAGAATAAAATTTTGTTTCCTTAGGAAACGAACTAGAGAAAACAACTACTTGATTGAACATAAGTATAAATTTTTAGAAGAGCATTAGAATTCTAGACGATTTCATCAATTCCCAAAGATCACCATTCATTAAGACTAGTCTTGGATTTGAAGAAAATAAGAAGACTACCAAAGAAGATTCAAATTCTAAGGCTACAAAATTACTAAAGAAGATAAATGAGGAAAAGTCTAAAGGCTATGTTGATGTGCTTAAGAGCTTTGTCGATAGGATAGCAACAAGAAGAAATAAAGTGATATCCAATAAAAAACTAACATTCCTCATAAGGACAAATTTAGAAGATTGATCTCTCCAAGGAAGTCTCAGATAACTGGGTTCCAAAACTCTTTTTTTTCCTTTTGTTTCTTTTGTAATCTGTGTATAGATGCAAATTTTCACCCCTTAAGAAAATTCCCCTGTCATACACCCTCACCTCAAAATCAAATCCGAAGCCAAAATTTTCGTGTGGCACGCTATTGTCCCTAATGGATTCCTGTGTCTGAAGTTGGCAGAGGCATTACACACCCAATTGTGGTCAAATTGTAATGTCCCTCTTTGACCAACCAACCCAAGAATGGTAGATTCTTCCATAAATCCATCCATTCTCACTTCATTTTGATCTCTATACATTCATTCACTTTACTCTTGACATTCTCAAGCACATTCTCTAGCATTCCAGCATTTCCATTATGAACATTGTAGCAACAACAACACTCCATCAACTCCACATTGCAAGTGTGAGGCCATTATAGACATTGCGAGCTTGGAGTCTTGTGAGACCTCCTTTCACCACAGTTGTAGCAGTGGTGAATTTTCCAAGTTCTTAGCTTGCTTTCTCCTTCCATTGCTAGTGAGCTCTTGGGTGGAGGTGGTAATGCTTCACTCCTCTCCTTTATGATTTGATTGAGTAGCATAATATTGTTTGTAGTGTTCTTTGCTTCCTTTTCTTTCCTTTATCACATATTCTAGTCCATTACTTTCTAGTTGTCTGTGGAGGTGGAAACACCAAAACGGGGGTCTGATTGAGACAGGCCCCTAAACAGCCCCCAACAATTTTCCCTCTTTCTTGTGTGTAGGTGAACAAACGTGTGGAGCTAGCTGGCGAACTGGCATTTGTGTGAGATTATGTGCATCACCTTAAAGCTCTCCTTTATTTTCTTTATCATATACGTCTTTATTTTTTGTATTTCCTCATTTCGTTTTTTCCACCTAAACCAACTAGCTAGGTTGTTAGTACATTTTTAGGCAATCTTTATTGTACTTTCTATTTTTTGGTTGTATGGATGCCAACATGCCAGAGAGATGCTAGCATGTCGCGCTATCATCCCAGAACTGTGTTGTTGTCCTCAGACAGAGAGCTACCTGAGGTGCAGTACAGACTCTGAAAACCAACTCTCCTAGCCCAAAATTGAAACTCGGGTCTAAAAAGTGACATAAGTACTACATAGTGCTCTTCATTCTCGATCCCCTTCCTTTAGAGTGAGGTAAGTTAGCGCAGCCCTCCTCTCTCAGTTCTCCATGACCTGGAGCCTTGATGTGGTTGGTCCCCCTCTCTTACATTTTTGGTGAACTTGACGTGAACCATTTTGGTTCCATTTTGTAGCACTGAAGGTTCCTTTCCTCGTGTTCTAGGATCATTTTAGGTGTGAGTGTTGTGAGGCCTTTGCCTTACAACCCAACTTGCAACCCCTAGTAGGCATAGTTGGAAGGTTTTGTAAGTATTTTAGAGCAAAGCCTTAACTAGGTCATTGTCCTATCTTACAACCTTTGGGGGTTTTGTGATAGTATCATTTAGTGTGCATGATGGTCTCTTTTCTACATCTGCCTATTCACTTTGTGCAACCTGTGAGTAGTAGTATAGGTATAACCTTCACCTCATAGGACTTGTCGATGGGTTTTAATAGAGAACCATCTCCTCTCTATATCCCTACATGAATCAACGAGAACACTATAACAAGTGTTCTTGTTGACCCGATGTCTCAGGTGAATATCATAATTGAGGAGATCATGTTAATTAAATTTTTGCATAAAGATGGGTACGACACACCTGTGAGCACCATCTATACGCATAACGGAATTTTTGTACCTCCCCTTGGTAGCATTGTTTTGTTAGTCCTTGTTGAACCTAAATCTATAAACCTATTGTTTGACATAATCCCGAGGTTCGAACTCTTAAAAGTGAAGTTGGGTATCCTTGGTTGGTAGCTATGAATGTAGTTCCCTCAGTTGTGCATAAATGTTCAAAATTTATTCATGAGGGTTTCATGCAAGTGATCCATGACACCGGTTATAGACCACCGATTACACATGATAGTTATTCCTTAGATCACTTTTGGCTAGCACCCATTGGTCCTATCCCACCTAGGAAGGACCTCTTGTACTAGACTTATCAAAATTATAAGAAAGGGTGCTTGATGCCTAGAGTAAGGTACCCTACATCACCTTATGTTGTTTTGCATAGGGTACGTTTAAAAGTTGACAGTGATGTTGCCAAGGCTTGTAGAAGAGAAGAAGAAAAGAACTCTCGAGGTCCCTCTTCTTCTTCTTTCATTGTCCATCCTAATGCTTCCTCTCGCCCTATTGCGGCACCATCAAATTCTATTTCATGCTTGCGAGAGAATCCTATGGTGCTCACTTGGCGAAGCCCAAGCGTCCTACATTTGAGCTTCCTATTCTACCCACATAGCCTAGGCTCCCTCGATATGGTAGAAGGAAGGGTCCTTGTGGGTAATCCTCTATGTCTCAACCTCCACACCCTCCCACCACTCCCGCTCCTAGAGCAGTAGATGGGAAGAATCCCGCCGTTGAGGTGCTAGAGTCAAATCTCCCTGTAGTTTCTCAATCTCTCCCTTCTACTCCCATTCAAGAGTCTGTCCCTCCACCGAAAATGGCTATGATGGACACTCTTATAGCTGAGCAAGAGCTTTATGTTCCTTCGTAGCTCCCAAAATCTAGCTCAAAGAGAGGTATAAACTATCTTACACATGAGTGCAAGTTCCGGCGAAAGGCTCTATGGCCAAACAGGCCGCTTTGTGGAAGAAGGAAGAGGAGATGACCACCCCTACTTCAGGGCCTCCTGTTGTGTCCTCTCTCCTCCCCTTTTCTTCCATTCATCCAAGCTCGGTCTCACTTCCAACTCCTGTTGTGAGTGTTAATGCACCTGACCCTAAAAAGGTGCAGGTGTTTATCACTCCTTTGGTTGACTCGCCCTTGTTGATGTCCCTTCCAGACATCCTACCATTCCCAAAACCTATGGATATGTTGAATACCTATGTGGTGTTCATCGTAATTTTCTCCTTCTCCTCCACACCTCTTGCCTCATTTATGGGGAGTTCACATTGCTCGATGAAGCAGAAGTAGAGGATGGCCCTTCCAGCAATGGAGGGCGTAAGAGGATCCCACCTTCTCTGAAAGGTGGTCCTGCGCTAGCTTGTTCCATTCTAGTGAAAAAACAAGTCTTGGCTTCCCCTGAGTTTGTCACCACTCCTGAATCGCTTAGTGATCCAAGTGGTGAATATCAGGCACATTCCTCTTTGTCTTTTGAGCTACAACATGGTGCTTCTAGAAAATACATGTTTAAATCTTTGGATGATGTTCTAACCTTTTCAACAATCTTCACAAAATCGTTGACCCTAGCTCCACAAGAGCTGAGCAGAGAAGACCTTGCAAGTGCTTCTTCCTTATCCCTTATTGTGGGAGGGTTGAAAGCTCCTCCCCTTAATATTCCACCACTGTAGGCTCATCCTCCTTCTCCTTACAATGATCTAGATTGGGAAGCAAATGGCCTTTTTGTTGATGAGTGTTAGGGGGGGGCTCTTCTTTATCTTTAGATTAGAAGTGTGTGTTTTGTGATGTGTTCCCCCATACTCGTGATATGTGTTCTCGGATGACCCTTGTTACCCTTGTTGTTGCTTGGATACATGAATTATTTTGTATCGTAAACCTTCTTCTATTTCTATCATCATTCTTCCTCTATTATGTGTATTGATTTTTTGACAAATTGGGGATGATGCAAAGTGTTGGGGGCATTTAGGTTTCCCTTCCATGTTGACCCAATTTTTTAGTTTTACTTTGTCTTCTTGTGCATTATTCACATGGTCTGATATAGTAGGGGTTGATGAAAGTTCATTTATATACTATTATTATACTTATATATATACATATATATATATGAGTAGCTCTGACCCCGCAATATCAGATCACCCCTGTGTCTCTTATTCGTTATGTTGCCATTTCTCTTTCGCTCTTTCTTTATCTTTCTCTCTTCTTTGCTTGATTTTTCCCTCGTATGTGTTACAACTTCATTTATATGATACTTTGATTTTTAGAAAACACATTCGTTGCCAATGAATCTTTTCTTGAAAGTCCTTGCAACCTTTTTTCAAAAAATCACATTCTCAACTTGGACCCCTAACAAAACGTGTTTCCTTCATCATGGGTTCATAAAGAAAGAAACTTGAGAACTTTCCTTTGAGGTGGGAGTAGATTTTTCCTGCAGGAGAAGCCTTGAGCTTCCCCTCGTGAGGGGGAATTTTCTTCCTTTCGAATTCCTTGATGAAGTGAACATCTTTTGAAAGGATTCCTTGATGATGAATTGAATTGAGAAAAAATGTTTGTTTTACACTTTCAAACAACGTGTCCCTTGTGTGGAACCCTCTTCTTTTGAAGGGTTCCCAAGGGACCCCTTTGAAAGCCTTTCAACTTGTTGATGGTCTATGTGACTGTCCAGCTACTTTTTTTTCTGACATGTTGTATCTGCATATTAACATGTCACTTTACAGGTGCGCATGTAAAGCCACTTTCCAATCCAACTTTGTGGAGTCTCATTCTTTGGATTTCCTTCACGAGAGAGAACTTGGGGGACACCTCCTTGTAGGTCTGCGGGCCTGTAAGGCACTTACTTCTTTGGGATTCCTTCATGAGAGATAATTTGGGGGATGCCTCCTTGTAGGTTTTATGGGCCTATAAGGTGCTTACTTCTCTGGGATTCCTTCATGAGAGAGAACTTGGGGGTCATCTCCTTGTAGGTCTATGGTCCTTTGAGATGCTTTCATCCTACAGGATTTGTCCATCATTGGTCTGAGGGCCTTTGGTGTACTTTGTCCAACTTCATAGTCCTGTGGGGCTATGTAGTCCTTCTGTTTGAAACTCCCCAGAGAGAGTACCTATGGAGTCCTTTTTCTTGCCCTACGCTTTGAGTTCGCCAAACACTGTCTGCTTCCTTGATGGTTCAGGTATACATTTCTAAACCTACTAACTCTTCAATCTACTTTACCAAGCACTCATCAATATTCGTGCTCACTAAAGGGGAAAAATGTATAGGCACAAATTTGTACCTCTTAAGAAAATTCCCCTTTCATACAACCTCACCTTAGAAAATCAAATCCGAAGGAAAAATTCCACATCATCCACTTGCCTTCCATCCACTTGGCATTTGTCTTGTGCGTCGGTGAGAGAATATTGGTCGAGGATGCATGCGTAGTGCATGGACGTCCACGCAGCGTGTTACCATCCCTGATGGATTCATATGTCTGAAGTTGGCAGAGGACTTACACACCCGATTGGGGCTGAATTGTAATGTCCCTCTTCAACCAACCAACCTAAAAATGGTAGATTATTCCTCATTCTTCTTTTAAATTCATCCATTCTCACTTCATTTTGATCTCTAGACATTCATTCACTTCACTCTTGACATTATCAAGCACATTCTCCAACATTCCAGCATTTCCATTATGAACATTGCAACAACAACACTTCATCAATTCCACATTGCAAGTGTGAGGCCATTATAGACATTACAAGCTTGGAGTTTTGTGAGACCTCCCTTCACCACGGTTGTGGCTGTGGTGACTTTTCCAAGTTCATAGCTTGCATTCTCCTTCCATTGGCTAGTGAGCTTTTGGGTGGAGGTGGTAATGCTTCACTCCTTTCCTTTGTGATTTGATTGAGTAGCATAATATTGTTTGTAGTTTTCTTTGCTTCCTTTCCTTTCCTTTATCACATATTCTACTCCATTACTTTCTAGCTATTTGTGGAGGTGGAAACACCAAAATGGGGGTCTGACTAAGAAAGGCCCCTAAACAACCCCCAACAATTTTCCCTCTTTCTTGTGTGTAGGTGAACGAACGTGTGGAGCTAACTGGCGAATTGGCATTTGTGTGATATTATCTTCATCACCTTAGCTCTCCTTTATTTTCTTTATCATATACACCTTTATTTTTTGTATTTACTCATTCTATTTTTTCCACCTAAACCAACTAGCTAGGTTGTTAGTACGTTTTTAGGTAGTCTTTATTATACTTTCTATTTTATGTTTATACGAATACCAGCGCACTAGAGAGATGCCAATGTGCCGCATTGTCATCCCAAAACTGCACTACTGTCCTTGGATAGAGAGTTGTTTGAGGTGTAGTACAGACTCTAAAAACCAACTCGCCTAGCCCAAACTTGAAACTCGGGTCCAAAGAGTGACAAAATTACTACATAGTGCTCTTCATTCTTGATCCTCTTCCCTTGGAGTGAGGTAAGTTAGGGCAGCCCTCCACTCTTGCTCTCCGTGACCTAGAGCCTTAACATGGTTGGTCCCCCTCTCTTACAGTCTATTTGGTCATAAAGCAACAAATTGTAAGACACATGCAAGAAGTAATTCTTATGGAATCCCAAATAGAAACTACAATTATTTTTCTCTCTTAATGGATTTCAACATTATGTGATATAAGTGCAACAACTATAGTCATACAACACATTTTTGTAGATGTGGTTTTGTTGAATCTGATAGACAAAACAAGGAGGAAGATACCCTTGGAAAACAAAAGGAGGAATCTACTAAATATTGGAAAATGACACAAGAGCACAAAAAGAAAGAAAAATATATGCTTGTGCAAACAACCTTTCATGCCCAAAATGAAATAAATCAATGGTACATTGAAAGTGGATGTTGAAGCGATATGATAGGAGACAAGAGAAATTTTCTCTCTTTGAAGGAAGTAAATGAAGGAATGGTAAAATTTGGAGATAATGCTACAACAAGGATTACATGAAAAATAACTTTGAGTCTTGATAATAGGAAGACAAAAACAAAAAATGTCTTATATGTTGAATGTTTGAAACATGATATTCTTAGTGTTAGTCAAATGTGTGATCAAGTACACACTCTTACTTTTCATGCTCAAGGTTGTGAGATAAGGAAGGTAAGTACAAGAAAAGCAATTTTTGATGCAAATAGAACATCAAACAACTTATACATCTCAATACGATCAAGGGAAAAAATGTTATATGGGAAATAGATGAAAGTTGGTTATGGCATAGAAGGATGGGTCATAAAAAAATTTAATCTAGTGAAAATTAGCACCAAACGAGTCGTAAGAGATATGTCAAAGATTGGTAAACCTTCAGACACTCTTTGCAAGAAATGCAACATGGGAAACATACAATATCAAGCTTCAAGTTGAAGGAGTACTCAACAACAAATCCCTTGGAACTTGTTCATACAATTCTTTGTGGGCGTACAAGAACACAAATCTTGCAAGGTGAGAGTTATTTTATGTTGCTTTTTGATGATTACTCAAGGATGACATGAGTTAATTTGCTAAAATAAAAATATGAAGCATTCAAGAAGTTCAAATATTTTAAAGCCTTGGTTGAAAATGAAATTGGATTGAAAATCAAGTGCTTGAGATCAGATTGTAGAGGTGAATTTACCTCAAATAAACTTGAAGACTTTCTTGAGCATCGTGGAATAAAAAGACAATTTTCAGCTATAAGGATTGCATAGTAGAATGGAGTTGTAGAAAGAGAATCAAACCATGCAAGAGATGGATAAAACAATTTTGAACGAATCTATGCTACCACACAAGTTTTGGAGGGAAGCAGTTAACACAATAGTCTATATTCTAAACATAGCGAAAATAAAAGTCAACACTAACAAGACACCTTATGGAATATGGAAAGGAAGTCTAACAAGAGTCAAATACTTCAAGGTTTTCAGAAGTTAGTGCTACATAAGAAGATGTGATGAAGATTTGGGAAAAATTGACTCTAGATTTGATGAAGGCATTTTCCTTGGTTATTCTTCAAAAAACAAGGCTTGTAGATGTAATAATAACAGGTTGTAAAAGATTGTAGAAAGTGCCAATGTAAAAGTGGATAAAGAAAGACATCAAAAGGAGAAAATACAAGCAACTAATCACCTAGAAGAGTCATGTTGCAAGGAAGAAGGAGATGGAAAAAGAAGAAATTGGATAGAGAGATACAAACACATCATCTAGAGTTGCTTTGAACAATCATTCAAAAAATCTAATTCTTGGTAATAAAGATGTTGGGATACATAATAGAATAAGATTAGTAAGTGAATTAGAACATGCAAATTTCTCCTTGCTATCTAAAATTGAGCCTAAGGACTTTGCGGAAGCTAGAGAAGATAAGCATTGGATAGATGTTATGGAAGAACTGAATCAAATTGAAAAGAATGAGACATGGGAACTTGTTCCAAGACCAAAAAATAAGAATGTGATTGGTACTAAGTGGGTCTTTAGGAATAAGTTGAATGAAGATGGTCAAGTGGTAAGAAACAAAACAAGGGTAGTTTGTAAAGGTTACACTCAAGTTGAAGGTATTGATTGTGAAGAGACTTTTTCTCCTATTACAAGATTAGAAACTATCAAAATATTTTTAACATTTGCTTGTTTCAAGAATTTTAAATTCTATCAAATGGATGTTAAGTCAGCCTTTCTCAATGGCAATTTAGAGGAATAAATATACATTGAACAACCAAAATGGTTTTTATTATCAGAAAATGAAGATTATGTGTGTAGACTGAAGAAAACACTCTATGGACTAAAACAAGTCCCTAGAGCTTTGTATTCAAGACTTGGAAAATACTTACAACAACCTTTTTAAGAGGAGGAATTGCGGATAGTAATCTCTACATTAAAACTAAAGATGGGATTTAGTTGATTGTTGTGGTTTATGTTGATGACATCATTTTTTGGAGGCAACAAAAATAAAATGTGCCAAGAATTTATAAAGGAAATGCAAAAGGAATTTGAGAATTCTATGCTTGGTGAGTTATCATTTTTCCTTGGTTTACAAATTTCTCAATCCGACAAAGGCGTATTTATCTCACAAACAAGATACATCAAAGAAATGTTGTAGAAATTCAAGATGGAATATTGCAAACCAATTAGGACACTCATGGTCACATGTTGTAAATTAAACAAGGATGATGAATCTCCTAAAGCAAATTAGACACTATACAGGTCCATGATTGGGAGCCTACTATATGTGACAACACCAAGACCAAACTTTATGCATGCAGTAGGCATGGTGGCACATTTTCAAGCAACATCAAAAGAAAATTGTGCAAGCAATCAAAAGAATATTTGAATATCTAAAGAGCACTTTGGAATTCGGTTTGTGGTATTCAAGAGGTGAATATTTCACACTAGCAACATATACAAATGCAGATTGGGCAAGCAGTGTTGATAGGAAAATTACAAGTGGCAGAGCATTCTTTCTTGGCAACAGTCTAATGCCTTGACTAAACAAGAAAGAACCTTCAGTTTGTTTATCCATAGTTGAGAATGAATACATATTAGCAGTATCATGTTGCATACAAGTCCTTTGGATGAAGAAAACATTGAAGGAAATGAAGATAAAATATGATCATCCAATTTTAATACTTTGTGACAACAAGTGCAATTAATATTTCAAAGAATCTGATTATGCACTCTAAGATGAAGCACATTCCCATCAAGTATCATTTCTTAAGGGGATATGTAGTAGAACAACATGTCAAGTTGGGGTACTTTGCAACACAAGAACAAATTGTAGATATTTTCATGAAGCCCCTTCCTAAAGAGACTTTTGGGTATCTCATGCAAATTGGGAGTGATATCACTCTCATCTAGTCACTAATTCCTAAGGACAAACATAAATTCATGGGGATCTATTCATTGCATTATCTTTCAGCTCTATAAATAATTTTCCATTGATGTCAATGAGGGAGGATAAAAGAAAGGGGGAGAATTACATAAAAGGGGGAATTATGTTCATATTGCCATCACATATTATTTCTTTGGAGGGTTTCCATCAATGACAAAGTGGGAGATAGTTGGAAATATTATTGTCATTGTTGTCAAAGGAGAGAAGTGCAAATTGTTGTCATCAAAGAAAGAATTTGTACGCTTAAATGTGTGAAGGCCAAATGCCACTATTCACAACTTCCAATGCAATCATTATGAGCAACATCTACTTTTGGCTAATCCTCATCTAGTCTTAGCGCCCAATGCAATCACTAAGCATTGATTTTTTTTTAATGGGTCGACCCATGAGACATTTAATTATAATTTAATTTATGTGTTAAAGTTGGCTGACCCCATCGATGAAACTAAATTAAAATTATTTTCAAATAAGGGTGACATTATTGGGCGAAGAGGCATGAATGGTGTATAAATAGAAGTTGAAGTGGAGGTTAGAGAGCAAGCACTAAATCAAATATTATTCAGATTTATTTTAGAAAAACAAATCTATTACAACTAAGCAAATTTATTATAGTAGAGAAAATTTATTACAACTTTTGAGGAAGGAGAGCACATGTGAAAAGAATTGAAAATATATTTTTATGGAGTTTCTAATGGTCATCATCCATTGAAAAACCATATTCGAGAAGGAAAAAAAATTGTTCATTTGGAGGTTGATGTCTCATAATAGAAGAGATTGGTGTCTCTTGCTAAGTTGGTGTTTAGTAGTGAGGATTGGTTTCTCTAGTGGGTTGGTGCCTACAAAAAATTTGTAAGAGAATTTTATTTTTGTTACTTGACTTGGATAGTAGATCCAAGAATCTTTCTTCATGGTTTTCTTTTGAAAGGATTTCCACGTAAATCTCGTGTCTCTTAGTTGGTAGATCTTGTGATTGCTATTTTCGTGGTTGTTGGATTTTAAATAAGTAAAAGTTTATCTTATATTGATTCACCCCCACCTCTCACTATTAGTGTGTGTGCTCACCAACAACCATATGTAGAGTGATCATGTTTAAACCTTGGTGGATAATTTTTTATTATATACTATCATCCTCGCCTATTTTAAACTTTTCACACTTAAAATAGTTAAAATTTTGAAATGTAAATAAAAAATAAAAAATACAATTTTTTCAATTTTTCTTTTTAAAATATATATAAATATTTGTTAGCCTTTTTATATTCCTATTATAATTCCATATAAAACTCAAGTTCATCTTCCTTTTTATATCATTTCTTTTCTTATATTTTTTTTAGTCTTTTAAGCTACACTTTTTAATTCTAAAACAAACTTGACATGCACTCAAGTTTTAAATGTATATAATTTTCTTTCTTTAAAATATAAATAAATATTGTTAGTATTTTATTTTTCTTTCTTCAATAATTTTAATTATTATTAATATTAGTTAATTTTTTATCGAACGATTAAGTTTTGTTGATTTTTAATTTTTATTTTTCAATATTTAATTTTTTTTCTAAAGAATAATTTTTAATCTAATTTAATGGCTAGGATTTTTTAGTTATATAAAATCTAAATTAGTTTTAAAAAAGAATATTGAAGATTTTTTTAAAGTAATTTAAATATATTTATCCATTATTATTTTTATAGTGTGAGATTTGAGCCTAAACAAGTCTCGTGTCTACAAACTACTGTTGAGTCATCAAAAAATAAGTTTTAGTTGTCGTTTAATGGTAAACCAACTGTCATTTAATGGTAAAAGCCTCCAAAATATCACTTATCATGTAAAATCCAAATACATATTGATTTTCTAACTAGATGGGAACATTCTATTTCCTTTTGCAATGTTTTTTGTCAATTTGATGACAACTTTCTTTTCTCATTTGCATTGTTTTATGTTTTAAATCTGCATGCAAATATTTCAAAATTAGATAATACTTAATTTCCTTAAAGAAAAAATCTAGATTTGTTTAAATTTATTTTATTCCATTATTTAACACTTATTATTAATTGTTTAATCCAGCCATGCACAACTAGAATTTATAGCACGACATACATACACTCATGCACAAACATGTACTCTCTAATATATTAACATACATATAGTTTTCTATAACATAATCCTTGAACCTCCTTTAAATGCAACTGCTAGTAAATAATGGGTGAGGATAAACTAGTAATCTCGCCTTTGTGTGCAATGGGTACGCCAAAGATTTGTGGAAGGTATAAGAGGGATGAATTTGCTATAGTAGTGAGAAAATTAAAATATATAATATAATGTATTATGCATATTGTAAATGAATTGAATGCATAATATTTGTGTATAAAAGCAAATGGAGAAAGTTGTATTATTGCATAATTTTTTTTGGGAATAATAAAATTTAGGAACAGATCTCATTTATAAATGCTTTTCAAATAAATTCCTCAAGTGGATAGTATTTTGTACATAATTTTTTGTTTCCAGCTGAATTTTTCCTGACATAATTCAATGGGACAGAAAATCTACCTATATATAAAAAGCAGCTCCAGTCATGAACATATCTCACAATCCATGTCACAACACAGATAGTTACTTTATCGACAAAAATTGCTCAAACGATATTCTCATGATCTGATTTTTTACCAAGGCCTGATACCTTCCATCCTTGTGTTCACCACATTATTCAATCTTCTTGCAACAATTATTTGGTTCAGTATTTCACTGAGGTGTTTTTAGGCCTGCCATATAAAAGAGGTCTCTAGAAAAGAGTTCAAGAGTTCAAGAACCAAAAAATCCCTTCCAAGCCAAAATTGCAAATAACCACCATTATTATCTTCTTTGATTAAGAGAGAAAAAATGTTCCAAATTTAACCAACGGTAACTTCAAAAGAATGTCGTAAAACACAAGTTACGAGATAATCTCATGACTGTTGTTGAAGTGGATGTTCCCCTTGATGGTAATCCTAGCAAATGATATCAAAGTTCCTATTGTAGAAAGTCTTTTTCCTTGTATTTCTGATACTCTTTGATGCTCTTACATTCCTACATCGTACAACACTAGCTTGGTGCCCTCAAGCGTACACTTGACTCAGTTGACAGACTCAAAACCATGAAAAATGGAAAAAGCTTCACCTCCCATGAATGGGTTTTTATTTTTTAATGCAGAGTAATCATAACTTGAACTGTTAACTTTTCATTAAAGTCACACCCATGTTCTATTCTCAAATACCCTGGCTAGTGGTTTGATATGGAGTCATTAAAAAACAAGTAATGATGACGGGGCAAAATAGGATATAAGTCACTTGACCACAAAAATGCGAGATATAATCATAAAACCAGTTTATGCAACCAAGGATTTACGTCCTTCAATTAGATTGACCTGTAATGAGTATATCTTTATAAATCATTGTCTTAATCCTATCTCAAATCCCTACAATGCCTAATTGTAACATTTTGCCTTATCTGAGAAAAACAATCTACCTATTATTCATATACCATACAACAAATCCAGAATTCACAAACTTGGAAACAACAAAATTATCTCCTATTCAAAGGATGAAGTTGTTAGAGTCGCTATTGTTGAAAAATTCCATCAAAGAGTAAAAAATGAATCCCTAGAAAATATGGCCATCCTGCTCTTTACAATTAGCATCTTCTATTCTTTTGTTGGCATCAACAGAACTTATTTGTATGCCAAATCAAAATGCAAGAAGCAGAAGATATTTATTTTTAAAATGGAATTTTAGATTTACATAAGTTACTAATGTTCTTTTCTTTGGCATCCTAAACTGAGAAGAATTTTATAAATTAATAAAATAGATGAAGGATACACAATATCTTCCCATTCATGATAAGCCATGAGATCTTTGTTTGTACAATTGTCTACTATGGAAGAAAGTGGTTATAAAAAGGAATGATTTAAAACAGAACAAAAATGCATACACAAATCTTTGGAAATATTCATTTAATTGGAAAACATCTGCTATGGTGCTTATCGGGGAAGTAACATTATATACCCTAGTCAGATGTCATATTTAGATGGCTGCATCAAATAAGATTACAAGTTATCCAACTCTAGTGTTAGTTTGATATCTAACAAGTTTGGCCAGAGTCTCCTAGGAAGCTATGGTGTGAGGATGTTTTGTACCCAACAACACTGTTCTTATATTAATACATGTCCTACAGAGCTCCTCCCTAGTATCATACAGTCCACCCCTGAGCATCAATTTTCCCCTTCATTCCAGAAGTGAAGCCTTGAGGAGTGTTGCATCCTACCAAAGATACTCATCCACCTGAGTATCTGAGCACTTAGGAATTTTCCAACATAGGGATTTGTCCATCTAGTTAGGCACTTGAGAAACAAATGATTCCTCAGTAGCCTCCATGGCATTAGTTGAGAAAGTTGTAAAAGAATGTAGTGCTAAGGGAACTACTCCTCTTTTGATGAAGGAGAGTAATTAAGATACTTTTGGTTTAATGATCACTGGACTATTCCCAAATTCAAATACATGGAAATAAGTTGCCCATAAGTGCTCTGAATGGAGTGTGATGTTTCATCTGCTACCAACTCCTTGGAACATAGCTTTGGCACCCAATCTGCCACCCTTTTTCCTTGCATATAACTGAATAATCTTGTGAGCATAAAATCTGCAACTCTTTAAACATGGACAAACAAACAAATGTTAGATGTTTAAATAGAACAAATTAGACACTCCTATGAAATACTTGAACATGTTGCATATGCAAACAAGATAAAGGAACCAAAACAACTAAATGAAAGCACATGAAAACATGATCAAAACCTATCCCATAGTGGGAGTGATGCTCCTTTGATGTGAAAAGGATGCCCTTTCCCAACCCCTTGATAAGCTTCCAATGAATCAAATATGATACAATGCAAGATGAAATGTGCCTATAGTGTAAATGTATAAGATTGTAGATGGATTCCAAGTAGAAGTGGCTTTTATTTATAAGTTGAAGGATTGAAGAATGGAGAGATGGTAGGAATGTGGGACTAAAAGAGATGCAATGAGATTGGGACACTTGTCTCAATGGTAATGGGTGAGGATTGAACACATTTTGCATGTGGTTGAGATGTAAGAGGCACTAAATGCACGTGGTTGAGATGTGAGGCATGAAATGCATGTGGTTGAGATGTTTTGGAGGGAAATTGTTTGTGGTTAGAAAGTCAATTAAAGGGAGTCAATGAAGGAATATTCCCTAGAATATGCTTTTGAGAGGATAAATGAGGTAATCAGTTAATTAAAAGAAACTATTTTCATGTGCAAGTGGGTTAGTTAACAGGGGTTGATTTAACTCTTGGGGAGTTAAAAGCTAGAGAATTTATTAATGATGATTAGAAGGTGATTAAAGTTAGTTAATTTAGAATTTAATTAACTTTGAGGGGGTTAGTGGATTTATGATATTTGATTTAAATCATTTGATTTTGTATAAGAGTGAATTTGTACCCCTTATGCAAATTCCCCTTTTTCCCTTCTCCACTTTAGGAAACCAAGTTTGGAGGCTTAATTACACCTAAGCCCACTGCTTTCATTCCACTTGGTACCTGTTTTGAGCATCAGCAGAGGAATTTCTATCGGGGACGCTTGCGCGGCGCGCAAACGTCCTTGGCAGATTCCTGTGGCTGAAGTTGCAGAGGCGTTACACTTCTCATTGGCAGTTGATTGGTAATGCCCTCTTCGGCCAACCGATCTGAATATGGTCATTTTCTTTATCTCCCCTTCAAATTCACTCCTTCAACAAGCATTTCATATTCTACAATCTCTACACAAGCTAACCTTCACAGTCTTGTGCTCACTTCTAAGCATTCCAAGCATTTCTAGCAGCACTCTCACACTTCATTGCAGCAACAACTTCACTCCATCAATTCAGTAGAGCAAGTTTGGGACAACACCATTGCAGCACAAGCTCAAGTACTCTCATTTTCTCCTCCATTAGCCTTGAGTGATTTTGGTGGAGGTTGTAAGCTTCCCATTCCTCTCCTCTATTAGTGTTTTAGTGTTCTTCGTTACAGTACTTTATTTATCATACTCGCTTTCTTGGCTGTCCGTGGAGGTGGAAACACCTAAATGGGGGTATGATTGAGGCAGGCCCCTATATAGCCACCCAACATTTTTCCTCCTCTTTGTGTGTAGGTGGACATGTTTTTGGGAGCTAGCTGGTGAACAAATTTCTTTGTGAGATCATTCTCGCCACCTTAACTCTTTCATTTTTACTTTATCACATTAGAGAATATTTTGTCTACTCAACATTGTTGTTTTGGCCCTTTAGTGGTAGTTAGCTGGGCCGTTAGCTTGTTTTCCTAGGTTTGACCTTGTCTCTTTAGTTTTCTGGTCGTATGGATGCCAACGCACTTGAGAGAAGCAAGCACACCACACTTTTGTCCCAGGACCGCGCTTCCATCCTCGAGCAAAGAGCTTTATGAGGCATAGTGTTGAACCTGAAAACTGGCTTGCCTAGCCCCATCCTGTATTTCAGCTCTGTAGGGTGATTGAAGGACTTCATAGTCCTCATCATTCTCATCCCGCATTTCCTAAGATCACATTAAGCTAAGGTAAGTTAGGCCAGCCTACCACATCTTGGCCCTTTGTGCCTTGGGGCCTTGCACGTGGTGGTCCCCCTCTCTTACATTTTTGGATAACTCGACGTGAACCAACGTCTATTCATCCGTTGGTGCTGAGACCTCTCCCATGTACTTTGTGACTGTTGTATTCCTGAGTGTTGTGAAGGTTTATGAGCATCACAACCCAGTCCACAACTTCTGGGTATATCGTTAGGAGAAGTGTACGACACCTCCTGATGGAAAGGATGAAAGTCTCTACAGGCCTTTTCTTTCGTCCTGCCGTTGGTCTGGCTATGCAGGAACAGTTGTCGAGGAACGAGATGGGATTCTTTGACGAGACCGATCATGTCCCTACTCCCCCTGCGTCTCCTACACCATTGTCGGTAGATGAGTATGAGGTTTTTCAAATCCCTTCATAATATGTCTTCGTCCTTGCTAAAGGACTGAGCAACTTAGAAAATCACTTGGAAAGAAACCCAATGATGGCCAAGGCTGCTCGGGTCATTAGTGAGTTAAAACATATGATGGGTAAAGATCGAACAGGCATAGAACTTTTGACTAGCCTCATCAATCTAGTTGAAGTGTGTGCTCCTTTGAACAATCTTAGCTTTGTACAAGGAGTCACTTTCAAAGAGTTTGAGAGATAGTTAGGAGTATTGATGCCTCCCACATCTATTTACATGGCCAACGCAGTCCCTTCTATCAGCATCCCTTCTATCTTTGAGAAACCCAAAACTATCAAAGTGAACAAGGTCCCCTTGGGCTTTAGCTTCACCCCTCTTGTCACCTCTAGTGGTGGAGGTTCTAGCGAGATGAGTGGTGGAGGCTTTGGTATTGGCAGTGGATTTGGTAGCGGAGGCAGTGTTGGTGGAGACGGTTCTGGTGGAGGTCATGGCGGTGGCTCCAGCGGAGGCCCTACTAGTGGTGGTGGCTCTGGTAGTGGTTCTGGTGGAGGTCACATCGGTGGCGGTTCTGGAGGTGGCTTCGGTGGTGGTTCTAGAGGAGGTTCCTTTGGCCCTCTATCTTCTAATAACCCTATTCTGAATATTCTTCTTTAGAATATGGGTAAGATGCAGAGCCAGATGGAAAGTCTCCCCCAAGCCTCTGCCCAACCTATCTTCCTGCCCTTCATCCAGCATAGCTCGTTGTCGATTGCAATTATGAATACTCCCTTCCCTCAAGGAATGGAGATCCCTAAGTTTGAAAAATATGGTGGTAAAGGGGATCTACAGACACATGTGTCTACCTTTAATGCCTTGCGCACATATTTATTGCATCATGATGCCTTAATGGTGAAACTATTTCCCCGATCACTCAAGGATACAACAATGGAATGGAACTATTCCTTGCCTAACAATTCTATTTTCTCGTTTGACTAGCTTGTAAACCAATTCCTTAGACAATTTCAAGCAAACATAGTGTTGAAGATGACTTTTTCGGATCTTGTCTGAAGTAAACAAGGAGATAACAAAAAAATCACTAATTTCATAGTGTGCTATCAATCGCTCCTTTCACAAATCTCGTATCAGCTGCCCAATTCTGACATACAGAAGGTATTCATAGGGAACTTACAAAGGCCTTGGTAAGAGAAGTTCGCCCTTATGAAGTACCCTTCTTTTGCGCATTTGTGTGCAACCTTACGAGGGTACCAACAGATGGTTGTTTAGTTCGGGGGATCCTCCTCACGCTCCCATTCTGAGGGAAAGTCCATCGTATCAATCTCTAGGAAAGGTAAGATCGTTACGAATGTAGTAGTCATTGCTGATGACAATGGCCTCAAACGTAACTGAAAGTTCACAAATTTTTCATAATCTTATTCTTCTATCTTATAGAAGTTGTTGAAGGATAAGATTATAAACTTGTCGAGTCCTAAACCTCTTAAGGAGCCTTACCCTAATTGGTATGATGGGAACACTTAATGTCAATACCATTGGGTTAACAGACATGATACTGAACGTTGTATGCGGCTGCATCATGAGATATAGGACCACATCAAGGATGGTACCATTCGTCTTGATGGGAGTAAACAAAATGCTAACAAATCAGTGGTGAAAGTTAATAGTGAATTGCAAATATACACAGACCCATTTACGTCACACTCTGCTAACATGATTATTGATCCCACTGATCTTGTTACTCAACCCGAGGCCTATGTTAGCATGGTCACAGTGACATCTACTGTTCTACCTGCACCTAGTTTTCCGGACATAATGTTCACATCATAAGATTTGTCCTTAAACAACAAACCCTCACCCCTCTATATTCTTGCTCGCCTCAATGGTAACAATATGACAAGAGTCTTGGTAGACCCCGCGAGTCGTGTGAATGTTATCATAGAGGAAACATTAGTATTGAATTCATTACAAAGGGAAGAATATGAAGAAATGAAATCTACCATCTGTATGCACGACGGTATGTGTCTTAAACCATACAGTTTGATAACTTTGTCTGTCCTAGTTGGACTAGGGCTGTTGACACAGTTTTTGATATTATTCCATAGTTGGATTTATTCAGGCTGAAGCTAGGCATACCCTAGCTAGCTTCCATGAATGGAGTCACCTCCATTGTTCACAAATGTTTAAAATTTTCCCATGAAGGTGTCGTGCATGTAGTGCATGACACTGGATAGCAGCCCTTGGTGTCCCGTGGTGGATATCCATTGGATCACTTTTGGCCCACCCCAGTCAGTCCGCTTCCTATGAGAACGGACCTGCTTTACAAGAATTATGTAAAGTATAAGACTGGGGGCAAGGGACAGCCAAAACTGACCCTTCTTGTGATACATCAGTCAGTCGCCTCCTCTTCCTGAGAGGAGAAGGAGAAGCCTGCATCGGTCGCTCCCCCTTCTCTGAAGAGAAAAGAGAAGTCCACGCCGACTCCCTCTCCTTCCCATAAAGGAAAAGTGAAGGTTTTCTTTCCCTAGACTACCTTGTCCTCTCCCCTTTCTTGGGAGGATTACTATATGAGTCGACTTGTTGGCTATTCGTTAAGTTCGATGATACCTCCTTGACGTAGACCCAAGCTCAGGATCTCAGATCTCCCTAATGAATACCCTGGATCGCGGTATTACTTATATGGAAAAAAGAAAGGTTCTCGAAGGGAATTTGATTTGCAGCCTCCTACCACTCCTACTCCTAAAGTATTGAATGGGAAGAGGCCTTATGTCAAGGCTCTTGAGCCGACTCCCCCCACTACTCCTCAACTTGTTCCCCCTGCTCCCATTCAGGAATTCGTTCCTCTGCCGGAGATGGTCATAGTGGACATTCTCATGGTTGAGTAGGAGCTTTTCGTTCCTTCGCAACCTCCGGCCTCCAACTCAAAGAGTCGTAGGAACCACCTTGTGCATGAGCGCAAGTGCCAACGAAAGGATCTTTTGGTCGAGCAGGCCTCCTTGCAAAGGAAGGAGGAAGAGATGATTGGCCCTGCTTCAGGGCCTCCTACAATGTCTTCCTCTCCCCATCCTTCTGCTTCTCTTCAGTCTAGTTCTATGTTGCTCCCGACTTCCGTTGCAAGTACAAATGCACCTTACCCCAACGGGATACAAGTGTTCATCGCTCCTTCGGTGGAGCCACCTTTTTTGATGTTTGTTCTAGATATCCAACCTTTCCCAAAACCTATGGATATGACTAATACCTCAATTGTATCCACTGTGGTCCTTTCGTCCTCTTCCTCCACACCTCTAGCCTCATCTGTGGGGAGTTCATCTCCTCTAACAAAGGAAAAGGTGGAGTGTGGTCCTTCTAGCAGTGAAGGACATAAGAGGAGCCCACCTTCTTCACGAGGTGGTCCCGTGTTGACTTGTTTTGTCTTGGTGACAGAACCAATCCTAGCTTCTCCTGAGTTCGTCACCACTCCCGAGTCATTCAACAAGCCTAGCGGTGAATCTCAGGTGCAGCCTGTCCTGTCCACTAAAGTTAAACAAGATGCTCCTATGGGGTGCATGTTTAACTTTATGGATGAAGTTTCGACCTTGTTAGTGATCTTCGCGAAATCGCTGACCCTAGCTCCACAAGAGCTCGGCGAAGAAGACCTTGTGGGGCCTTCTTCCTTAGCCCTTGTTGCAGGAGGGTTAGACAGTCCTCCTCTTAACATCCCACCACTGCAGGCTCATCCTCCTTCCCCCTACAATGATCTATAGTGGGAAGCGGACGACCTCTTGGTCAGTCAATGTTAGGAGGCCTCTTCTTGATCTCGTGTGTGTGTGTTTTTTGTGATGTATTCCCCCGTGATCGTGCTATGTGTGCCTGGATGACCCGTATCACCCCTGTTGGTGCTTGGATATAGGCGTGGTTTTTGTGTCATAAACCTTCTATTTGTATCATCATTATTCCATGTTTGTGCTTGATTTTTGATAAATTGGGGATGATGCAAAGCATTGGGGGAATTTAGGCTTCCCTTCCATGTTGACCCATTTTTTTATTTTTACTTTTTCTTCTCGTGCATTCTTCACATGGTCTGATATAGTAGGGGGTTGATGACAGTTCATTTATATACTATTATTATACATACATATATATATTTATGAGCAGTTTGACCTTGAAATATCAAGCTACCTCTGTGCCCTTTGTTTGTGTTTTTCTCTTTTCCTTTCTCTTTATCTTTCTCTCTTCTTTGCTTGAGTTGTCCCTCTTATGTGTGACAACGCCCCTTCTTCAACATTTTGATTTTTATAAAATGCATTCATTGCCAATGAATCTTTTCTCGAGAATCCTCGCAAACCTTTCTTCAGAATCACATTCTCAACTTGGAGCCCTAACGAAACATGTTTCCTTCATCATGAGTTTGTAAAGAAAGGACTTGAAAACCTTCCTCCGAAGTAGGAATAGCTTTGACCTTCCCCTCACGTGGGGGAATATTCTTCCTTTTGAATTCCTTGATGAAGTGAACATCTTTCAAAAGGATCCCTTGATGATGGATCGGTTCGAGAAATAAAATATCTGCTTTCGAATTGTGCATCCCTTAAGTGGACCCCCTCTTCACGACGGGTTCCTAAGGGACCCCTTTGAAAGTATTCCACATTTTTTACGGTCTACACGACTGTCCGCTTACTCGCCTACATGGCCACTTCTTGACTCTGCGAAGTCCACTTTCCTAGGGTTCCTCCATGTGAGAGATCTTGGGGGATACCTCCCTGTAGGTCTGAGAGCCTATAGGGCACTTCCTTTTGAGCTTCCTCCATGCGAGAGATCTTGGGGGTGGTTCCCTTGCAATTTTGTGGGTCTATAGGGCACTTTCTTAGGTTTCCTCCATGCGAGAGATCTTGGGGGTTACCTTCCCTACAGGTTTGCAGGTCTATAGGGTGCTTCCTTGGGTATTCTTCATGCGAGAGATCTTGGAGAATACCTTCCCTATAGGTCTGCAGGTTTATAGGGTGCTTTCTTGGCTTCCTCCATGTGAGAGATCTTGGGGGACGCTTCTCAAGTATCCTCCATGTGAGAGTTCTTGGGGGACACCTTCCTTGCAGCTCTACAGGCTTGTAAGGTTCTTGCTTCATGGGGCTTCCTTCATGCGAGAGATCTTGGGGGTTGCCTCCTTGCAAGTCTACGGGCCTGTAAGACACTTTCTTTCTTCAACTTCATAGTTATGAGAAGCTATGAATTTTTTCGCTTGACCTGCACCTTCAGGTTTGTCAGATCGTGGTCTGCTTCCTCGATGATTTAGGTATACATTTCTAACCTTACTCTTCTTCAATCTACTTTACTGAGCACTCATCAGTATTCATGCTCACTAAAGTGGGGGAAAAATGTATAAGAGTGAATTTGCACCCCTTATGCAAATTCCCCTTTTTCCTTTCTCCATTTTAGGAAACCAAGTTCAAAGGCTTAATTAAACCTAAGCTTGCTGCTTTTAATCCACTTGGCACCTGTTTTGAGCATCGACAAAGGAATTTTTATTGGGGATGCTCGAACAATGCACAGACATCCGCGCGGCATGCTTAAGTCCCTGGAAGATTCCTTCGACTGAAGCTGCAGAGGCGTTACACTTCTCATTGGCAGTTGATTAGTAATGCCCTCTTCGGCTAACCAACTCGAATTTTCGTTTTCTTCATCTCCCCTTCAAATTCACTCCTTCAACAAGCATTTCATCTTCTACAATCTCTACACAAGCTAACCTTCACACTCTTGTGCTCACTTCTAAGCATTCCAAGCATTTCTAGTAGCACTCTCACACTTCATTGCAGCAACAACTTCACTCCATCACTTCAGTAGAGAAATTTTGGGACAACACCATTGCAGCAGAGGCTTGAGTACTCTCATTCTCTCCTCCATTAGCCTTGAGTGCTTTTGGTGGAGGTGGTAAGCTTCCCATTCCTCTCCTCTATTACTTGGTTGAGTAAGCACATTTACTATTTTGTAGTGTTTTAGTGTTCTTCGTTACAATACTTTCTTTATCATACTCACTTTCTTGGTTGTTCGTGGAGGTGGAAACACCTAAATGAGGCTCTGACTGAGGCAGGCCCCTATACAACCACCCAACATTTTTCCTCCTCTTTGTGTGTAGGTGGACGTGTTTTTGGGAGCTAGCGAGGCGAACAAATTTCTTTGTGAGATCATTCTCACCACCTTAACTCTTGCATTTTTACTTTATCACATTAGAGAATATTTTGTCTACTCAATATTGTTGTTTTGACCCTTTAGGCGTAGTTAGCTTGTTTTCCTAGGTTTGACCTTGTCTCTTCAGTTTTCTGGTCGTATGGACACCAACGCACTTGAGAGATGCTTTAGCGGTAGTTAGCTAGGTCGTTAGCTTGTTTTCCTAGGTTTGACCTTGTCTCTTCAGTTGTCTGATCGTACGGATGCCAATGCACTTGAGAGATGCTAGCACGTTGCGCTGTCGTCCCAAGATCGTCTTCCGTCCTTAGGTAGAGAGCTTCCTGAGGCATAGTGTTGAACCTGAAGACCAGCTCGCCTAGCCCCATCCTGTATTTCTGGTATGTAGGTTGATTGAAGGACTTAATGGTCCTCATCATTCTCGTCCCGCATTTTCTAAGATCGCATTAAGCTGAGGTAAGTTAGGGAAGCCTTCCGCATCTTGGCCCTTCATGACCTAGGGCCTTACACGTGGTGGTCCCCCTCTCTTACATATTTATTTAATCAAATAAAAGGAGTTTGGGGATTTAATTAAACAAATTGATTTATTTAATTAAATAAGAGGACTTTGGGGATTTAATTAAACAAATTGATTTATTTAATTAAATAAGAGGAATTTGGGTATTTACTTAAACAAATTGATTTATTTAATTAAATAAGGACTTTGTGGATTTAATTAAACAAATGGATTTGTTTAATTAAACATGATGGACATTAGTGAATTTGATTAATAGAAGAATATTATGATAATTGATCGGAATTAGATGCACTATGTTAGTTAGGCTTATTTGAATTAGATGTACTTTGAAGTTGGTAAGGAATCGAGGATTCTCAGAAGATGTCATCGAGAAAGGAAAAGGTATCACTATCAGAGCCTATGATGATCAAGAACGGGTGTCCCAAGGCATCATTCAAATCCCAATTCAAGTGGGGCCAACAATCATAGAGACCAGTTGCCAAGTTCTTGACCTTGAAATCCTTTATAATATTCTCCTGGGGCACCCATGGATCCATGGGATGCAAGTTGTCGCATCCACATTCCACCAATGTGTCAAGTTCCCTTATCAAAACCAAGAAGTCAAAATCCATGGTGATCCTAAGCCTTTTTATTATTGCAAAAACCTGGAGGCCAAGTATTATGAGATCCCCCAAGTCCCAAAAAATGATGAGGGACCCACATCTCCTTATTTAGACCCATCCAACCTAGCCTCCACTTCTGAGACAAAGACACCTTCCATTTAGGACATCTTGGATATTAAGGTTATGATCCAAGATAATGGGTGTGGAGACTATAGAATGAAAAAGAGTGTCGTTGTGATAGGAGAGTCACCTCAATCTCCTAGATCTCATGGGAAACCACAAGCAATTGACACAACATCTCATACCTTAAAAGAAGAAGCTACCACCTTCAGAAAATGGAGAGACCTAAGCAAAGAGGTAGTAGACTAGAAGGATGTGTCAAGCCTATTGTATCAAGATGAAAGACCTGTACCTGATCTTCCCATGGAAGATGATAAAAGAGGACTATAGTTAATGTGTGGATGGGGCTACAACAAAAATGAAAAGCTCAGGAAAAATTACAATGGCTTGTTAGAACTCATTATTCCTAAGAAGTGCTTAAAGAATCTTGGCCTTGGATGCCCCCCTGTAAAGATAACCATTCTTGGCAAAGGTACCCCTGTTAGAAAATTCAAAGCTCCTCCTCAATTACCGGTATCCATAGGTCTACCTCTAGATAACTATACCTTTGATATAACTAACATGTATGATGAGGATTCCATCTCTGATTTACCCATGTTATTTGAGGATTCCTCCCTTTTTATGATCACTACCATGTCTTTCGAGCTGAGTAACCAAACCACTAAACTAAAGCTTGTGTACCCCCAACTGATAGACTGTGACCAACGAGGACCACCGATCTTAGATACATTCGAAAACAATGATGATCTCTAAGAATTCATGGGACTAAGGGATAATCTACCATATGGAGATCATAAAGTAGGATTTTATATTGAACTGGACACACATACATACTATGGAAAAATGATTGAATCTATTAGTCACAAAATAGAAAATCTAAGAGTAATATCTAGGTCTCTAAGTGAAAACCACATTGTGGCACTTTATGACCCAAAAATAGTAAAAAGAAAGGACATATCTGATGGTGAAAACCTCTTTGAGGTGCCAAAAGATGAGGGATTCAATCTTTAGTGCCATCCATTAGGAAAAATCAACAGTACTGGCAAAAAAATGTAACCCAGTCAATCTAGGAACTGAAGAAATACCACACATCACTTTCTATGTAGAGTCACTTTTGACCAAGGAACAAGAAATTCTAGCTACATTTTTAAAAGAAAGGAAATTAAATTTTGCTTGGACCTATGATGATATGCTAGGCCTTGATCCAGAGGTAGTATTTCATCATCTAGCCGTATATCCAGAGGAAAAACTAGTAAGACAAAAATTAAGAAAGATGCATCCACATATTGCATTATTGGTCAAACTTGAGCTGCAAAAACTTCTTGACGCTAGCTTCATACAACCTATTGATTATCCTGAATGGGTTTCCAACCTTGTACCAGTTTCTAAGCTCACTGGGGGAATTTGAATCTGCACCAACTATAGGGACCTGAACAAAGCATTCCTTAAGGATGATTTCCCTCTTCCCAACATAGACATGATTGTAGATCTAATAGTGGAACACGAGATGCTATCATTGATGGATGGGTTTTTAGGATACAATCAGATTATGATAGAAAAGGATGATCATCATAAGAAATACTTCAATTGTCCATGGGGGACCTACTATTGGAACATGATGCCATTTGGGTCAAAGAATGTTAGAGCTACATACCAAAGGGCTATGACTCTGATTTTTCATGACATGATCCACAAATCTGTAGAGGATTATGTGGATGAAATATTAGCCAAATCAAGGAAGCATCAGGATATTTTTGACAGATTGGAAGAATATAAAGTAAAACTCAATCCTAAGAAATGTGTCTTCGACGTGTAATCAGGAAAAACTTCTAGGGTATATTGTATCAATGAGGGGAATCAAGATAGACCCTACAAAAGTCAAAGCAATTCTTGAAATGGAAGCGCCACAGACATTGAAGCAGTTAAGGGGCTTGTAGGGAAGGCTCCAATCCATTCGCAGATTCATAACACAGTTAGCAGATAAAGTTGTCCCCTATTCTCATCTACTCCACAAGGGGGTAACATACAAGTGGGATGAGAAATGCGATCAGGCATTCAATTAAATCAAGGAATACTTGCTAACACCACCATTCCTCATGCCACTGATCCAGAATAAACCATTGATCTTGTACATATCAGCGACAGTGATAGCCCTTGGTGCTCTCCTCACACAACATGATGAAAGAGGGAAAGAAACAACCATTTACTATATGAGTAGAACCTTGGTGGGACACGAGCTAAACTACACATTCCTCGAGAAATCTTGTCTTGCAGTAGTGTTTTCTGCACAAAAATTCAAACACTACATGATTGCTCATCAAATAAAGCTCATCACCAAAATAGATCCCCTCAAGTATCTACTTTCTAAAGCAACGCTCACAGGGTGAATGGCTAAGTGGGTCATGGTCCTAACAGAATATGACATTGATTATGTAGAATGGAAAGCCATCAAGGGACAGGTAATCGTAGATCAATTGGTAGAAGAACCTATATATTCAGAGAACCCCCTCATATCAAAATTTCCAAATGAGTCCATTTTCAATCTCAATGTAGTAGATCATTGGAAGGTATACTTTTGCAAGTCATATACTTAGCACGGGTCAGGAGCAGGAGTCTTCTTCATCACACCACAAGGAGATTTTATCTCGAAGTCATATAAGTTATCTTTTCCATGCACCAATAATATTGCAGAGTACGAGGCTCTAGTCATAGGACTCTGAATTGTAGTATAGTGGAAAATCATGGTACTTAAGGTTTATGGAGACTCAGTTAATTATCAACCAGGTCAATGATGAATACCAAACAAAGGACGACAAGCTTACTCCGTACAAGAAACTAGTGGAGGATCTCAAGGAATTATTCAACAACATCATATTTGAGCAAATACCGAGGGTAAACAATAGAGTAGCTGATGCTATGGCAACAATCAAATCATTGTTGGATATCCCACAAAATGTCCCTAAGCATGAATTCCTGGTTGAGCAGCTTCTCGTACCATCTTTTGAGGTACCAGAATTTGAGTTCGTGTGCGAAATCATTGGTCCTGGTGATCCATGGTACCATGACATATACACCTACCTAAAAATAGGATTCCTTCTTGCCAATATCACCCCAAACCTCAAAATAACCTTTACTAAGAAGTCATCCCGTTTCGTTATCTTAGGTGACACCCTATACCGTAGAAGTATCGAAGGAGCCCTTTTGAGATTCCTTAACCCTGAGGAAGCTTTGACTGATTTAACTGAGGTACACGATGGTATTTGTGGTTCACATTCTAGTGGTATCACCTTGGCCAAGAAACTACTGAGGACTAGGTATTATTGGCCTACAATGGAAAAGGAAGCTCATAACTATGTCCAAAAATGTTTGCAATATCAAGAGTATGGGGACCTCATTCATGCACTAGCTTAGGAGCTCCAACAGATTATAACACCTTGGCCCTTTTCACAATGGGGGCTCAATCTCATCGAAAAAATATCACCCACCTCATCTAAAGGACACAAGTTCATTATCACTTCCACTGAATACTTCACAAAGTGGGTAGAAGCCATCCCCATGAGCTATATCACAAGGAAGCAGATCTCAAAATTCATCCTGAACTACCTCATTTGTCGTTACGGTGTTCCACAATCCCTTATCTCCAATAATGGGACACCTTTCAAAAACCAGAATGTCCATGAGCTATACCAAAAATTCAATATCCAACATCGCTTCTCCACCCCATATTACCCCCAAGGTAATGACCAATCTGAGGCTTCTAATAAAACCATCCTAAAAAATCCTCAAGAAAACAATCAATGAAGTTGGTTGCGACTGGCACCTACAACTAAATCCTACCTTATGGGCCTACCAAACAAGTATCCACATGCCTATAATTGCAACTTTTTTCTCCCTGGTCTACGGATCAGAAGCCATCCAGGCTCCCATTGAGATCGAGCTCCCATCCTTAAGAATATCATTGCAAAATCTCATTACTGATGAAGAATATCATGTGTCACAGTTGAACGAGCTAGAACTACTGGATGAGCGGTGCATGGATGCTTTGAACCACTTGCAGGTCTATTATAACCATCTCAAGCAAAGCTATAATAAGAAGATCAAGATTCGGTCATTTCAATTCGGAGAGATCGTGTTGAAAGAAAATTAGAAGAATGTACCAAATCCAGATAGCAAGGGAAAATTTGAACCCAACTAGTTGGGACCCTTTGTCGTCATAACAAGTTACAAATCTAGAGCATATCAACTATCCACACTCGGAGGTGAGCCTCTATAGGAGCCCATCAACAGCTCCCATCTCAAAAAAAATTATGCCTAATCTTGCAAGGTATAAATCCAAAAAAACAAAAAATACAAAAATACAAAAATCCAAAAAAATCAGAAAAAGGATTGAAAACAGTAAAGAAAAAAATCATCCTCTAGTGAAAACCACTTCAGTGGCGCTTTGGGAAAGTACCTTGGTGAAAACCTGGCAATCAGGCGCCTTGTGTAAATAAAGCACTTTCCATCCACCATGAACTCTTTAGCTTGTTCTACATCACCTTCCATATTTCTTTCATCACCCATCTGCATCCGCATCATAGCTTGATCCTGTGTTGGTATCATGTTCCATCCTAGAACTACTTGGCACATTCCTAAGGTCAATGTGTCTTGCCTATATCAGAGTAGTCTATCGCATCACCCTGGGGGCATGTTCTTATACCTACATTGGATCGGATTCGTGTATATTCTTGAAATATTCATAAACATCAACAAATCCAAAAACATTCATAAAATCCAGAAAATCCAAAAACATTCATAAAATTCAAAAAATCCAAAAAACATTCAAAAAGCCAAAAAATCCAAAAACATTCACAAAAATTAGAAAATCCAAAAACATCCAAAATATGTCAAAAAATAGTTGTCGTGTCGAACTACTAGGCTTTTGTGTGTATAACGCAGGCAAGGCTAATATTTGATCAGCCCCCCATGCCCCTAGGGTAGGTCCTTTAGGTGTCCATCACAATAAACTGAAAATCCAACATATTCATAATTCATCAATAAACGAGTTTGTGTCAGTTGAACTACGTGGTCTCTACGTGTATAATGTAGTCAAGGTTAATCTTTGATTAGCCCCCGAGGCCCCTAGGATAGGTCCTTAGGTTAGGTTCTTGGTCAAAATATCAGAAAACACAAAAATATTTAAAAATTTAAAAATCAAAACATTTGTAAAACATCTCAAAAATCCCAAAATAGCCTCAAAACATTTCAAAATAGCAAAAACATTCAAAAAACCCAAAATCATCTAGCCCGTTTCACCTTCACCTGCAATAGACATCCACTCACAATAAACGGTCGTCATCTTCAACCTTTAGCAAAACAATCAAAAACAAGTATAGAAAATTGAAAGTGTGAACTCAAACGTTGGGATCTTAGACTCTTAAGTCTAGGTCAATAGGTAAACAAGTTAGTCAACTCTTGGTGTCAACATCCCATCATCCTGTTAGTCTCAAAATCATTTGATAACATCATGTCCTAGGATGCATCCTTCCTACAATGGACATCAACATCAGGAGCTTGATTTTTCTTTGCTAACTTGATTAATTCTCTTGTGTGTTGATCATGTTGGCATGAGGTTATTACATAAACTGAGGCCCTGGAGGTTTTGAAGTCTTGCAAACTTAGGTAAAATGGGTCCACTAAGAAGATTGAAAGACATATCCAGCAAAGTAATATTTCCAAGAAGAAAAAGTTGTTGAGGAACATGACCAGTAAGCAGGTTTCCCTATAAAGATAACTTACCCATTGCAATGTAATCTCCAATCTACTCAGGAATACGGCCAACCAAAGCATTCCATGAAAGATCTAACACCCCATAATGTTGTAAATACACAGAGTCAGGCAACTATTTTCTTGAATCCACCACAAATTTCACCTGGAATGGTGCCACCGAGCTTATTGTTTGAAAGGACAAGGTTATTCAGCATTCCCAAAATAGAACACTGAGTCATTATCCGAACTATGTCATCTCTAAGCTTAAACTAGGCAAGACCATCATTGATGAGCCCCCGAGACACAAAAACACAAAGAAAATTTAAATAACCCAAAAATCAAAAAAATAGCCTCATAACATTTCAAAAACATCAAAAAAATCCAAATATTTGAAAAAATCCATCCCTCCCATTTTGCTTTCACCTGCAATAATCTCATCCGTAATAAATTGATTGTCACCTTCATCCTTTGGCAAAAAAAAAAGAAAAAACCACAACAATCAACAAAAGAAAACTTCAAACACAAAATCAAAATCGAAACAAAAAACTTTTAAATGCAAAATCAAACTCTTGATGTTTTTAGCAAACATGTCAATTAACCTTATATCAACATCCTTTCAAACAACCTATCAACTTGCCACCACCCACTAACATGTCCTAGGATGCATCCTTCGTACAATGGGAATTATCTATTGGAAATCACTTTGGATTCTCATCCTCAAAACAAATCCCTTTGGTTAGAGGTATGAAGAACATTGGCTTGTTTGTTTACTTGATCTTTTCTTTTGATTTATCTTATTGTGCCCATTCCAATGACCTCTCGATGATGTCTATCAAAATGATTTAGAGAGAAAGGAATGGGGCATTCATCATTATCTTTTGTTTGTTGTGTTTGTTGGACGTTCTTGTAATATAATTTGGTGAATATTTGCTTTGGTAGGTTTGTATGGAAGAAATTTTAGAAAAGCTTGTTGACTATTTCATTGATAGGTTATGTCTTTCTGTTTTTTGGTCTGAGATGTTTGGAACTTCTGAAATACATCCTAGTGAGGTTTATGTATGTTAGGTGTGAACAAGAATACTACTTTTTGTTTGTTGATTCAAATTCCATCTCACAAGGTACAATGCCATCCTGGTTGTATATACCTCGATGCATCGTATCTATGTGTGTTATCAAACATAAGGAAAGTTATGCTCTTTACATCCCCAATCCCTAGATAAGTAATACATCATCATCATTCATCATCATATCTAATAAAGTCTCGATGACTCATAGACTTGTTGGACTTACATCTTCTCGAAATCAACGGTTGATCCCTCTCATTCTTTTAT
Source organism: Sequoia sempervirens (assembly GCA_007258455.2). NCBI lineage: Eukaryota > Viridiplantae > Streptophyta > Pinopsida > Cupressales > Cupressaceae > Sequoia > Sequoia sempervirens. The sequence goes on from VDFB02109042.1 coordinate 16,872,018, forward strand.
CCTCTTTCATGCTAACATGCTATCATGGCATGCATCCATCCTGCATTCATAAAACGTCAGCATACCCATCCTACATACTCATACATATCATCATAATAGGAAACATCATTCATCTCACATACATTACATCATCATTTAAGACGTTTAGGATAATATAGATTTGTTATTCTCAACATCTTAATTCATCTCATTTGCATCATCATTATCATATAGATCTGTTAGTCTAGCCATCCATACATCCATCTTGAACCTCTTTGTTGCGAGATCGACCCTAAAATTGAACTTTTCACCCGATCTCTCGAGGGGGCAGTGTACCAGTGTACTTCTTTCTGCTAGGGCCTCCAAAAAATTTAAAAAAATTCTAACTTTGATCTCAACAAGGTTATTCTTTGAACCAATGCAGCAGGTACATTGCTTCAAAGAGGGGCGAAATGTAGACATGCAAATAAGCCTAACTAACATAGTGCATCTAATTTTGATCAATTATCATCAAATTCTTCTATTAATCAAATAAAGTGGTTTATTAGATTAATTCACTAATGTCCATCATGTTTAATTACATAAATCAATTTGTTTAATTAAATCCTCAAAATCCTCTTTAAATCAATTTGTTTAATTAAATCTCCAAAGTCCCCTTATTTAATTAAATAAATCAATTTGTTTAATTAAATCCCCAAATTCCTCTTATTTAATTAAATAAATCAATTTATTTAATTAAATCCCCAAACTCTTCTTATTTAATTAAATAAATCAATTTGTTTAATTAAATCCCCAAACTCCTCTTATTTAATTAAATAAATCAATTTGTTTAATTAAATCCCAACAGTTCTCTTATTTAATTAAATAAATCAATTTGTTTAATTAAATCCCCAAAATCCTCTTATTTGATTAAATAAATCAAATGATTTAAATCAAATATCATAAATCCACTAACCCACTCAAAGTTAATTAAATTCTGAATTAATTAACTTTAACCACCTTCTAATCATCATTAATAAATTCTCTAGCTTTTAACTCCCCAAGAGTTAAATCAACCCCTAATTAACTAACCCACTTGCACATGAAAATAGTTTCTTTTAATTAACTAGTTACCTCATTTATCCTCTCAAAAGCATATTCTAGGGAATATTCCTTCATTGACTCCCTTTATTTGACTTTCTAACCACAAACAATTTCCATCCAAAACATCTCAACCACATGCATTTCATACCTCTTACATCTCAACCACATGCATTTAGTGCCTCTTACATCTCAACCACATGAAGAATGTGCTCAATCCCCACCCATTAGCATTGAGACAAGTGTCCCAATCTCATTGTCTCTCTTTTAGTCCCACATTCCTCCCATCTCTCCATTCTTCAATCCTTCCACCTATAAATAGAAGCCACTTCTATTTGAAATCCATCCACAGTCTTATGCATTTACACTATAGGCATTTCATCTTGCATCACATTTGGTTCATTGGAAGTTTATCAAGGGGGTGGGAAAGGGCATCCTTTTCACATCAAAGGAGCACCACTCCCACTATGGGATAGGTTTTGATCATGTTTTCATGTTCTTTCATTTAGTTTTTTTGGTTCTTTTATCTTGTTTGCATATGCACCATGTTCAAGTATTTCATAGGACTATCTAATTTTTTCTATTTAAACATCTAACATTTGTTTTTTTGTCCATGTTTAAAGAGTTGCAGATTTTATGCTCACAAATCTCATGTACATGAATCCATCCATGCCTAGTACTACTTGCAATCCTAAATTTGACCAGCATAGCGGATGCTTTAACTTTTGATCTTTTTGTCTGAGACCCCCAAAAATAGGAACCCACTTGATACAAGTATCTCTTCCATAGACATAAACCACTTGTTCTTTCAAGAAGCTTACTGGCTACAACTACCATAAGAGAGATAGGGATAGTATAAGGAGCAAACTAGGCACTGACCAAAGCCATCATGCTAGCCAGATTCTTCAGTTCATCAACATGATCAAGAATGGAGAAGCATACATCCAAAAGTTGCATAAGAAAGGGATGATTCCTCATAGTTGAATCATCTCAGACACCCCACAAAAAATCTCTTACTGGTACCTTGTTTATTGTATCAAGCAGTCTGGAAGGTGTAGTTGGAAGCTTAGATAAGAGTCCCTAATCTGTTACCCTAATCCCCCCTACCCCCTTCTCTCGAAGGCACCATGTTATGTCATCACCCTTAAATGGCATAAGATGGACCTTACTCCCCAAACCCCTCCCCTATGTTTATATTGCCCTTAATTCTATGTGCATACTTACAGCTAACTATCCCCAAACATTGAGTTGTAATTCGCATCCACCCAGTTTTCCATCCTCTCACATTGTTAACATATTCATTTAGCCTGGATTACACTTTCTGTTGTGCATTTGGTATCCTGGGAAACACCACCTAAAGCATGAAAAATCCTTAATCTTGTGGAAAGTTTGAAAATTCATGTTCATGGAAACATTCCTCAAACCCTAAAAAATAGGGGATATTACATGCAATGCACCCAAGTTTTCTACACATACTTAATTAAACATTTTAGCATTACTCAGCAAAAAATTTGTAAACTTTTAAATGAAAATATTGGTTGCGAGTTAAAGTTTGTTTTCAGGCATGGGGCGAGGAATGTTTCAACTACCTGAAAGTTGTTTTTCCTAGCATGAGACAATTTTTTGGAGAACCAATCCCTTCATTTAACAGATAGCAACATAATTGTGTTAAAATGAAATAAAACACAACAAAAATGATCTAGCAGCGTAAAGATTCCAAAAATTAAAATTCACTGAAACCATGGCAAGCGACTTACCTAAATTTTGCACAAATTGTGTCGTGTTGTCTAATGGCACCTATAAAATTTTGCAAAATTTTATGTGTCCATGTTGAAAAATTTGCTTTGCACACTCAGAAGTGCCCCTAAAAAAATTTGCCCAAGTGACCTACTTTGGAGGGTCACAATTCAAAGCCAATTGATTTTCGTGCAAAACCCCTTTATGGACACACTCATGTGATATATGTGAATGTGCATTTCAGTTTTCAGCCTCCCATAATGAGTTTTGGCATTGTTTTGAAAAACGAAGCTGGAGAGTTTTGAAACTTTTTTGTTGTTTGCATATTGTCAATCCTACGAGTTGGCCTCCTGTTCAAGCTGATATTTCACAGCTGGATGACTACCAAAACAAAAGGATTGTTGTTCTCCATTCTCCCTACATTCATGTTCTCCCCTTTCTAGTTTCAGAGCCTCAAGATCTGATTTACTATTTTTTTGAGATCAAAAGCAAATGCAGTTTGTTCACTTTTTACACCTACATTTTCAGAATGTTTCAAAGTGGTCACCTTTGACCCTTAATATATTTTGACGAATGTGGATTGAAGGGAATCCCTCTTGTACACATATTCAATGTACTCAAATGACCTAGTGTGTCTAGTGGCAGTTCCCTAGGAGAAGATTTGATAATTTTTCAAGGAGGTGACTTGGTGTGCTCGAGTTGGTTTCTAACAGGGGAAATTGCATAAAAGCCTGAGTGAGCCACTTTGGTATTTAATATTTTTCACCTCAGAAATAATTTTCCATGTCATTTTTTGCACTAGTTTCTGGTTCAAATGGTTACATGCATGCTTAGTTTTGTGCCTCCCGGATGAGCTTTGATGGGTTAACTAATCCTTTTCTGACTGCAACATGGCCAAAATTGGTGTTCTAAAAAGTTTCAAGTTTTGAAAATATAAGGACAACCCATTTTTTTTGTCTAAAACCTTTACAGCTCTATTTTCATCAAAAATGAAGGTCCTATGATGCATTATTTTAATGCATTTCGGGTGTGGTGAACACGTCCCAAGGGCCAATTTACAAAGGAGGTACCTGATTTTTTATGGCTGGGAAAAATTTGAGGAAATGGGTTTTCTCTAAATAATTTATTATGGCCACACGCAAAAATTCATAGCTCCAGCTGTCTCGGTTTGCCCACAGTGAATTTCCTCCAAATGGGTCGCAGGCGTAATTAAAATCCACAATTTTTCTAAAGTTTCAAATGTTTTAATATTTAAAATATTGTGAATATTTTAAATATTGTGCATTTGTAAAAGATGCATTTAGGGCAAACATAAATGACTTCAAATGTTTTGAGGAAAAGCAAGTTTAATTCTTGCTTTCTATTGGTCAAAGTCACGACAACACGGCTTCACGGCAAATCTCATCGCGAGTCGCTGGTTTGATTTGTATATCCCATTTGATATTGGCAATCAGCAATGGCCGTGTCTTTTCATCGCCCATCACGGATTGAGTTATCTTTTCCTCATCTTATTAGCGATGAGCAATCTCACTTCATCGCACATCTTTGTTTCATATCTTCTTTCTTCTGTGCATTCGTGATTGCCGATAAATTTGTGAGGCAATGGTGGGTAAGTGATGCACAGGTAAAGAATTGTTTTGCATCCCGATGGAAAAATTTAAGGCCTCCAGATGTAAAAAATGAAAAATTCCTTGTTGCAGCAGTAAAATGTGAAATAAAATTGTGAATGCATAGCCAGATAAAGGAATATGGAGTTGCATTTTGAATGCTACAAACATTTGCTTTGATGAATCCGTGATGCATGATGGTGCACTCCCTGACTTCACTCATCGCTATTTTCTTATGATTTTCCCTCCTCAAACCCGTGATGGGTGATGATGGCTCCCGTGAGTAGAGTTTTCACAAATAAAATAAAATTTTATTTGTTGAGGTGAAAAGTTGTTGGAGAATAAATTATGGTGAAAGTGAAAAGGCACGGGTAAAGTTGTAGCCACCCGATATAATATTTTAAAGCCTTCATAATTAAAAACAATATTTTTGCTACTCGGTAATGTTTGTGTAAAGCTCACGGCAATCGCTAATAGTTTTCACCTTTTCATATTGCATTTGTGATTGGGGATGACTGCCAGGAGGTATGGAGTAAAGGAGTGGTGGGACCGGGGGGTCTTATTAAATGTTTAATGAAAGATTAAACTATGGGTGAATAATGTGTGAAATATGGTGCATGAGAATAGAGATTTTGCAGCCTGGTAAAGTGGAAAATTAAATAAAATTTTAATTTGTTTGGTGATGTTTGTGAAAAGTATCCTCATCGTTGATATTTTTTTTGTTTCTCCCACCAAATTGGAGATGAGCGATGGTGAGTGGTAAGTGTGGGAGTGAAGAGTTGGTGGGGCCCAAGTTTTAGTGTCAAATATTATTATTTGATGAATTTATTAAAAGGTGAAGTGCCCGGTAAAAGAAATCTTCTACAACAAATGATGAAGAATGATGTCTTCCTAAAAGGGAATATTTTCTGTTACAGGGAAAACACAAGATGCATGAATCAAAGGGAAAATCAAGCATGAGGCATAAATACGAGAACAAGTTGAAGATTCTTCAGCAAGCAAAGGCAGTTGCAGATCAATGAACCTGAATATGCCAAGTTTCTTCTTCTGATCTCCACTTAGTGTTTCTTTCTCCTTAAGTGTTATTTTTTCTACCTCATTTGGGAGAGTTGTTTAGTAATTAATCACAGAGAACATTTTGATGAGAATACAGAGCATTTTAGAGTCAAGTTTTAGGGTCTGAGTCTGTCAATATCTATGTAATTTTGATTACAATACTGGAAAAATAATGTTGAATGTTTCAAGTTTGATACTATTTTACTCTCCTATGTACTGGTTCTATAGATTATGAATAATACAATCAAGGTTGTCTTATTTGTCTCCATCAATTTCAGCTAGATGTGTGGCTCTATTCTTGTTCATTAATTCAAAGAATTAATGTAGGTGCTTGAATATGGCTGTAAATTTGTATTAAACTGAGTGCTAGGATGTTAGTAAGAAGTAAAGGTTAAGACACAATGAGCTGAAATACTGTAATGTAGCATTTCAGAGCTTCATATAATGTCAGATTGAAGATTGTTATCAGATTACGTGGGTGTCTACGTTGACTCCATTCCAATGAATGAAGCACTGATCTAAGTGGGTTATTTATGTTACATTTTGTTGGTTAATTCAACAACTGATTATAAATTTAAATCATATTACTTATCAGTCCCATTTTGTTTGTGTGTTGAGCTCATTTTAATGAATCACATCTCTCATGTTTAAATGAGACATTACTGTAGAGGTTAGCCAAGCCTTTAGAGTACTATGTTTCTTTTAAACAATTAGAGGAGAACCATCTGCCTACAGTGTATTTGGTACTTTAGCACACAAGTATCTATAAATATATTGATTGGGATTACCCTCCCTGGTTTAACAAAGCTAGAAGTGTAGAAGATTTCAGTCTCACTGATTAATCTTGTCCATTGGCCACATCAACCCATTGAGTTTGAATATGAGAGAGTGGCTACTCTTTAGGACTCATTGCATCTATTTATTTGGGAACCAACATTGTCGAAGATGTCGATGATAAAAAATAGGCAGAGCTTGCAATAAAAGTAGGAAACCCTCGTCGAAACCTTATTTTCAGGTTGTAACTCACCAAATTGGAAAAGTGAAAGGTCAATACTAGAGAGTAAGAGTTTGGAAGAGCAGAAAGCAATAAAGCGAGGAAAGCAGCAAAAAGGGGCAAAAACAGTCGGGAAAATGGTGAAAAATGATGAACGGCTAAGATTCGTTTAATTGTCTTGCATGATGTGTCCGCCAATCTACATCGTTTGACATAAAAATGAGTTGGAAAAGCTCATCGAGAACTGAATAATCTCATGTACATGAATCCATCCATGCCTATTACTACTTGCAATCCTGAATTTGACCAACATAGCAGATGCTTCAACTTTTGGTCTTTTTGTCTGAGACCCCCAAAAATAGGAACCCACTTGATACAAGTATCTCTTCCATAGACATAAACCACTTGTTCTTTCAAGAAGCTTACTGGATGCAACTACCAGAAGAGAGATAGGGATAGTATAAGGAGCAAACTAGGCACTAACCAAAGCCATCCTGCTAGCTAGATTCTTTAGTTCATCAACATGATCAAGAATGGAGAAGCATACATCCAAAATTTTCATAAGGGATGATCCTCATAGTTGAATCATCTCAGACACCCCACAACAAATGTCTTAATGGTACCTTTTTTATTGTATCAACTAGTCTGGAAGGTGTAATTGGAAGCTCAGATAAGAGTCCCTAATTTGTTACCCTGATCCCCCCTGCCCCTTTCTCTTGAAGGCACTATGCTATTCCATCACCCTTACATGGCATAAGATGTACCTTACTCCCCGAACCCCTCCCCTATGTTTATATTTCCCTTAATTCTATGTGCATACTTGTAGTTGCCTATCCCCAAACATAGAGTTGTAATTTGCATCCACCCAGTTTTCCATCCTCTCACATTTTTAACATATTCATTTAGCTTGGATTACACTTTTTGTTGTGCATTTTGTATCTTAGGAAACGCCACCTAAGGCATGCAAAATCCTTAATCTTGTGGAAAGTTTGACAAATCATGTCTGTGGAAACATTCCTCAAACCCTAAAAAATAGGGGATATTACATGTCGATGCGCCCAAGTTTTGTACGCACACTTAATTAAACATTTTAGCGCTACTCGGAAAAAAATTTATAGGATTTTAAATGAAAATATTGTTTGCAAGTTAAATTTTGTTTTCAGGCATGGGGCGAGGAATGTTTCAACTGCCTGAAAGTTGTTTTTCCCAGCATGAGACAACTTTTCAGAGAACCAATCCCTTCATTTAACAGATAGCAACATAATTGTGTTAAAATGAAATAAAACACAACAAAAATGATCCAACAACGTAAATATTCCAAAAATTAAAATTCACTGAAACCATGGCAAGCGACTTACCTAAAAATTTTGCACAAATTGTGTTGTGTTGTCGAAGATGCCTGATGCAGATCCCAAAGGCTCAAAATCAATAAAAGTGACAACCTTCCTTCAAGAGGCATATAACAAGATTAAAACACCCTATTAGAGAAATTCAAACAGTCCTCAAAGTTTGACAATAATTTGAAGCATAATTTCTTACTTTCACCCTTGTAACCTAGTTTTAGGGATTTTTCACCAATATTTTCCAAAACACCTACCAAAATTAGAGATGATTAAAATACCCTTTTGCAAGTTATACAACATACATGAAAACCAATATCAACTCTTTTGGACCAGTTCAAGATCCAATACACCTACCATGGAAAAGGGCTAGTGGATTAGCCCATTTTTACAAAGAGAGTACCCTCTAAACACCACAAAACCTTCTAAAACCTTGGGGAAACAATTAAAATTCCCAAAAACCACTAAATCCACCCTTATTTTCCATAGATGACTCTTCCAACATAGTGAACTATAGAACCCTTGATTCTAGGCCCTCAAAGAGAGGGTTTATTGTAAATCATACCTCCAGGCCTCACCATACCTTTCCACCTGTTCAAAAACTCTTTATTATGTCTACACAAGCTTAAAAATTCATTACATAGGTTACTCCTTGCACAAAACTCATAAACCACCCTTTAGTTCCTTACTTTCATAAGGAAAATCACCCAAATTCAACCTAGGGCAACACCCAAAACCCACATGCACACTCTTTCAGACCTCCACAGCATTTGAAAACATATATTACATCAAACATGGTCATTCCACCAAGTTACAATGGCTACAGTAGGTGGAATTCCCTAAAAACTCATTTTTATACTCTCAAACCACCAATATGCACCAAAACATAGCAGTTTCAGGAAAACAGAGAACTCACGCCAAACTTAATGATTTTCAATCAAACCTAAAGCATTTGAAAGTAGACTCAATTCCCTAACATTTCATGTCAACCTTCAAGAAAAATCTGAAGTTGTACAGACTATCCCAGCCAACAAAGTTCAAGAAATGCAAGGAGAAACGTGTAATTTAATGCAAAACTGAAACTTTTCATTCAAAATATTCAAAAATTGTGTTTACAACGATGGAATCAACTACATATAGCTTCAATAACCTCCTCTAATGCCTATAACCACCTAACCAGCTTTTGAAAGGCTATTAACCTTCTACATTGCTAATTATGCATCCTTTACTAATGACAACTTAATATTTACAACTTAGACTTCCAAAGACTCAAACTACATTAAATGGATCATGTGAACCTTATTACAACCTGAATGGTCGCATGGACCTCATTTAGCACAAAAATGACTCATTCTATCCCTAACTCCTAGACCAACCCTCATATAATGCAATTTGCAATTACATGTTTTAGGTGCTCCTGCACCATACTCCCCGGGTACAAAAGATTTATGCCCCATAAATCACTCCATAGGTCTGCTCCAACCTTCTGCACAATCCCATCAAACCTGCTCCAAGTCACCTGCATGGAAATCTTCCTCCAAGGCACTTTATACCCTTCATACTTTGCTTTGTCTTGGTCTTTCCATGCGTGATCCTTCTCAAATAGATCCTCTTGCTACATTTTGTCTTCATGGACACCTGTAAACAAAAATTCAATACACAAAACTAAACAACCATGCATTAGTATTTCTTGTCCATGCTCTTCCATGAGCCTTTTCCAATTATACATGTAGTTCTTCCCCCCAATTCCATTATCTGCAACATAACCTACATTTTTTCCTTCCACTTTCATTTTAACCCTTGGTCTGACTTCTGTCAGAAGAATGAACAAATCAGGGAGATAACCAATGATTCCCTTCACTCTTAGCCTCTTATCCTTCCACTTCACATCTATACTCAGATTCACTATGCTTGGATCCCCTATCTCAGTAGTATACAACTACCTCATTACTAAACTCAGCAACCAAGGACAACTCATTGTCCCAATCTCATACTTTCCTCTCTTCTCCATCTCATTTGGAGATCACACACATTGTCTTCTCTTAGCCATTCCCTAGCCCAGCAATGTCAACTTCTCAGTCTTAGTCTTTGTCTTTATTGAAACCCTCTGCAAAACCTTTACCATCTTTCCTTCACCTCTCATGGTGACTACACACTCCAACCTTTGCTCAACTTCTATATACTTTTTCTTAGACTCTTCAAACTCTTTCGCTATTTACTGCCATGCTTCATGGCTTACTGTCTTTTCCTTGGCTTTCACAGCCTGTTCATCATCTACTCGCAGGCCTTGTATCAGACCCTTAGCGTCTACCATCACTGCCTTCATGGCCTGGACTGTATTCTCAGACTTATTTCCTTCTTGACTGTCTACCTTAGACCTTTGATATTCCATTCCAAGGACCTTGGTCCTATCAACTCCAGGAACATAATCCATTTTTTCTCTGATTACTATGCTCTCATATTGATTTTCCTCAACCAACTTGCTCTTCATCACTTGCCATTTCCTTTGGCACTCGTCCCCATTCATCTTTAGTTTATCTTCCTCTTCTACCTTTGTATCTTCAGTGCTACAACTCACTCTATTTGCAATGCTTTACTGTCTTTTATCTTCATTCATCCTTAAAGGACACAAATTTTTTCCCAACCATGATCTTCTCATCTTTTCCTCTCACACACATCTTTAGCATCTCATCTTCCCTGTTACCAAGCTCTTGTTGCTTCTCATTGATTTTTCCTTCTAGTGGACACTGCATTTTCTCATCATTGACCTCACTAGGCCTCCCTTGTCTCTCTATTGACAACTCTCCTACACTCTTATTCTTTTCTCTTTGAGGGATCTATGTCCCAAGTGCCTTCTACTCACAATACTTTGTCTCAGCTTTATGTACCATTGTAATTTTCATGGGTGTCTGCCCTAGGACACCATTAGCCTTTAATGAAAAAAATTCTACCTGTCCTTTATCTTTGACACAACCTTCAAGCTTACCTTTCCCTCTCAAGTTCATTTCACTCTTGCTTCTTTCTTTCTCATCATCCTTTACACACTTTAAATTTGAATCTTCCTTTAATCTTACTGTCTTAGTAATCTTTTCACATATTGTGGTTGCAACTCTGTCTTTTTCTTTATCACATTATCCATCTTCATCTCGTGCCTTCAAGTTCTTTTCACCTTTGACCTTCACTTTATTTGTTTCACTTGTGTCTTCAAGCTGCTCTGTTTTCCTCAATGCTTCTTCAAAGTGTTTTACTCTCTCCATAGCATCAATGCTATGCTCCTCTGTTTCTTCATTGTCCCCTTGTTCCTTTTGTTCTAGAAACTCTCTTTTTCCACACATGCCTATCCTCCTTTGTACCCCATCATCCTGCAAACATCTCAAGGTATACCTTTGCCCATATTTTTCAATTCAATACACATTAAGTCTACCATCATGTATAGAAATCCTATCATATTGCCAATCTCTACCTAGTATCATATGACAATCTCTTATAGGCATAATATCACATAGTACAACATCTTTGTAAGGACCAATCTGAAAATCTACAAATGCTTTCTCTCTAACCACAACATGTTAACTATCATTTACCCAATATGCCTTGTACGGTGATTCATGGATTATCCTTGTCAAATGTAACTTTTCAACCATTTCTTTCGACACAACATTACCCAATAAACCTGAATCAATCATTACTTTACATACCTTTCCTTTTAATTTGCACTTGGTCTATAAAATGGAATTCCTCATTTGTTCCTCTTTCTCATCCAACCTTCTGATATCCATCATACTTCTCCTTCAATCTTCAAGAGATCTACTTCCTTGCTCTGATACCACTTTGATGCAGACCCCAGAGGCTCAAACTCAATCAAAGTGACAACCTACCTTCAAGAGGAATCTAACAAGATTAAAATTCCCTATTATAGCAATTCAAACAGTCCTCAAAGTTTGACAATAATCTAAAGCATAATTTCTTACTTTCACCCTTGTAACCTAGTTTTAGTGCAAACCTAGTTTTAGGGCTTTTTCACCAATATTTTCCAAAACACCTGACAAAATCAGAGATGATTAAGATACCCTTTTTCAATTTATACAACATACAAGAAAACCAATATCAACTCTTTTGGGCCAGTTCAAAGATCCAATACACCTACCATGGAAGAGGGCTAGTGGATTAGCCCATTTTTACAAAGAGAGAACCCTCTAAAATCCACCAAGCCTTCTGAAACCTTGGGGAAGAAATTAAAATTCCCAAAAACCACTAAATTCACCCTTATTTTCCAAAGATGACTCTTCCAACATAGCAAACTATAAAACCCTTCATTTTAGGCCCTCAAAGGGAGGGTTTATTGCAAATCATACCTCCATGCCTCACCAGACCTTGCCACCTATTCAAACACTCTTGATTATGTTTTCACAAGCTTAAAAAAGCATTACATAGGCTACTCCTTCCACAAAACTCATAAACCACCCTTTAGTTCCCTACTTTCATAAGGAAAATCACCCAAATTCAACCTAGGGCAACACCCAAAACCCACATACACACCCTTTCAGACCTCCACAACATTTTAAAACCTATATTACATCAAATGGGGTCATTCCACCGAGTTACAATGGCTATAGTAGGTGGAATGCCCTAAAAACTCATTTTTATACTCTCAAACCACCAATTTGCACCAAAAAAGAGCATTTTCAGGAAAATAGAGATAACTCAAGCCAAACTTAATGATTTTCAATCAAACCTGAAGCATTTTAAAGTAGACTCAATTCCCTAACATTCCATGTCAACCTTCAAGCAAAATATGAAGTTGTACGGACTGTCCCAGCCAACAAAGTTCAGGAAATGCAAGGAGAAACGTGTAATTTCAATGCAAAACTAAAAAAAATTTATTCAAAATCTTTAAAAACTGTGTTTACAATGATGGAATCAACTACATATAGCTTCAATAACCTCCTCCAATTCCTATAACCACCTAACCATCTTTTGAAAGGCTATTAACATTCTACATTGCTAATTATGCATCCTTTACTAATGACAACTTAATATTTACAAATTAGACTTCCAAAGACTCAAACTACATTAAATGGCTCATGTGAACCTTATTACAACCTGAATGGTCTCATGGACCTCATTTAGCACAAAAATTACTCATTCTATCCCTAACTCTGAGACCAACCCTCATATAATGCAATTTGCAATTACATGTTTTAGGTGCTCCTGCACTAATGCCGATGATAAAAAAACAGACAGAGATTGCAATAAAATTAGGAAACCCTCATCAAAACCTCATTTTCAAGTTGTAGCTCACCAAATTGGAGAAGTGAAAGATCAATACCAAAGAGGAAGAGTTTGGAAGAGCAGAAAGCAATATAAGTAGCAAAAAGGGGCGAAAACGATTGGGAAAATGGCAAAAAATGATGAACAACTGAGATTTGTTTCATCGTCTTGCATGATGTGTCCACCAATCTACACCATTTGGCATAAAAAGGAGTTGGAAAAGCTCAGTGAGGGAACGCCTTCGGCATAAAAAGTTAGATATTTTATTTTATATTTAATATTAAATTAAGTTTTTATATATGATTATATGTGCATTTAAATTTATGATTTTATAGATTTCAATTTCAATTTTAAATAAAAAAATATTGTAGCATTAATATTATTAATTTAAATGACATGTAAATAATTATATTGAATTAATTTAAGATAACAACTTACCAATTTAAATATCTCTTACAAAATAAAATTTGGATCATATTTAATTAACTATAAAAATATAAAGCAATGTTTACGAGTTATGTTTTTATAGTTAATAAACTATTTTGGAATATACTTTAATTATTTCACATTATAACTTAAATAATTTATATAATATTATTATGATTAATCAATTTAATAGATTAGGAGAAACTTAATATATTTAATATAATAATCTTACTAATATGTGAGAATTATATAATCTATGAATATTAATACAACATATATTATATTATGAACAATAATAATATAATTGTAGTTGAATATTAATTTTGTCCCATAATTTCATAGTAGTGGATATATTGGAAGATTACTATACACAAATAGAGTTAAGTAAACAATTATCAGCTCATGATGAATGATAGTGGCTACATAGACACATTGAATTATTTGGAAACATCACAATTAGTGATATGTGTTATGCTGCCACAATCGAAATATAATTGTGTGATTCTTGGTATTCCACAAATTTGTTGGATAGTTAAACGATTGGTATTCCATGATGACACCTATATATATATATATATATATATATATATATATATATATATATATATATATATATATATCTTCTTGTGTGAAGGTGCCAAAGTTAGACGTGAGTTGGATAGACTAAAGGTTTTCTATTTGAAAGGTTGATTGTAGAAGAAGGAAATCTTATAATACTATAGATTGAGACTTTGTAAGAAACATATTGTGTTGAATCTTTAAATTTTGAATAATATAATAGTGATTGTCTTTTGCTTGTGATTTTCCCTTATAGAGGTTTCCCATGTAAATATTTGTGTTTCATGTAATCATGTATTTGCATATTGTTCTATGTACTTTTGTGAATTTCATTAAAGAGATTGATTAATACAATTTAGTATTTATCACATAATCTTAAGTTTCTTTATCCAAACTTATTGGTTGTTTGCAATAAGGGTAATTAATCCTCGACACTTGGAATCAAAGCTTATTGTGTGTTAATTGGTAATGCCCACTTCACTAAGAAAACAATCCCTAACATTTGTAGTGGTGAACCTTGAGCCATTCAATTTGTTGTAGTTGTGTATAACTAGTCATTAAGGAAAACTTTGAAGTATTTAGTAAAAATATAATATGGTATTGAATCTATGGCTTGCCCACCAAGGTCAGAGATTGAATAATTTAACAAGAATTTTGAACTATGGAAGTTAAAAATAGATCTTCTAGTGGAGAGAGATTAGAAGGTTGCAAGTTCTTTAGAAGTTGGAGCTCATACACTAGGTGCACATGTGCAAAAGTAGGGTGGAAAAGTGAATACTTGCATAGTAAAATAAAGGATCTTGTGCACTAGGCACATATGAACAAAAGTAGGGTACAAAAGTGAATACTTGATAGTAAAATAAAGGTCATGCACAAATGGAAGACTTATGCATACATAAATTCTTCTGAAACTCTACACAGTGTAATAATTTGGAAGATAATTCACTTACAAGATAGTTATCAATTTAAAAGTACAATAAGTACTATATATTTATATGTAATATATTATTTTATTTATAAAGTACATAAAATTTATACACTTATACTATATATTAAAATATATTAAAAATATTAAAAATTTACTTATTATTTTCTTTGTACTTAAATCTAAAATTTTACTCACCATTTTATATTTACCTATATGTAAACAAATAATATGTATTTTGAAAAAGACTTAATTTGAAATAATTGTATATTTAATCATATTGTTATTTTAAAAGCGTTAGGGGAGAGGGGCCCATAGTGGAGCGGGGTCCAATAGTGGGGATAGAAGTAGTCCTTAGTGGGTCCCATAATGGAGCACCTTAATATCCAATTGCAAAACACTTTTTATCCATAAAGTACACAAACTGACAAATTATGTGATGTCACATCAACACACCAATAAAACATGACTTAGTGCACCACTATCGGTCTCACTTTTTTTTTGGGCCTTTTTGGATACCTCAACAAAAATCATGTTGATGTGGCATCATATTTGATGATGTGGCCCTAAAATGAAATATAGAAGCACGTGAGTTGTCAAATAAACTGTTGTACAAAATTAGGAGTGATTTGAAATTTTCACATAGAATTTTGAGAAACGCAAAGTTAGGGTGCTCCACTATGGGCCCCTCTCCCCTAGTGTAGGAGTTAAGCTTGTTTATGAGTGCTAGATATGTGCTATTTTTAGCCAACCACTTATTTTTTCAAGCTAGGTCTAAATTAAGTGGTTACCTAACTATTTTTAGAGAGTTGTTACTATGTATGTACTCCATATCATGAGTTAATTTGTTATTCCATTAAGCTACTAATTTGCATATTGTGTGTTTTTCATTAATCTTGTAGGTAGAGCATGTGCTTTCTTGTCTCTTGTGGCTCGTCAATACAAGAATTCATTCCCGTGATCTTGGAAATTTCTACATGGTATCAAAGCCATTCTAGAATTTAGGTGCTAGTTTATTTATTTTATGCTACTTTTCAAAACATTATTGCATGTGTACTTTGGTAGATGTTTTTTTTGTTGGAGGAATTTTTTTACATCAAATTCACTCTTCTGAACATCGATCAAGAAAAATACTTTTGGGTCTTGTTTGTAGCAACAAAAAACCATCTGGGTATCTGTTAGCTTTCCTAGATAGTAAATGGACTAGCAAAAAATGTTGTCAAAATATCACGATGCGACTATTTTCCTATAGGTTGAAGTTTGAATTTATATCATAATTATATGGGCATGTTGGAAAGAAACACTTTCCATGTTATTATTGCAACATCAAAAAACTTTGTGGGTATCTGTTAGTTTTTGCATATAGCCAACAAATTTTGTTGAAACTAAATAAAAAGTGTCCAAGCCATTGTTGACAAAAAAAAAAATATTTTAATAACTTTTGATTGGTAATTCGAAATTGAATACTATTTTCTTCAAAAAAATTATAAGTTTTCATTTATGATAGATTGGACCTATTGCATAGTAAACAACACTAAATTATAAAGTGCCAAAATTTGGGGGATTATAAAGACATTTTGTAATCATGAACTAAGATAAAGTTCCATTTTCTGAGGGTGATTTTTAATATTTATTTCCATCCTTTTGTTGTCAAACTAACTTCAAGGAACTACTTGCCCTGGAAATAAAGGATAAAGAATCACTGTTTAGAGTAGGACCTATTTCCCTATCTTCTTGGACCCGTTCTTTAACAAAGTGACTATGAACAAAAGAATGCATAGTTTAACAACAATGGCATGGTCTATGGACTAATATGTCTTATTGTCTTAGATGATTTTCTATATCACATAGATCACACTGAGTGCCCTTTCACTATTTGAACCATCATCCAGTAGTTGCATGGAGACTTTAGGTCTTCATCTGATAGTGATGTTTCCTTGGATAACCAAACTCTTGTGGATGATACTCAGATTTATGTTGCCCCATCTTATGTGGACATATCCTTAGTTTATTTGGTTGACATACATTGATACCCCATCCACAATACTTGTTTCTAATTCAGAGTTTAGGTGCTTCTTCGAGAGCTTACAATGATTCTTTGCAATAAATTCATTTATGTTTTTTGTTCTACTTCATTGGGACCGATTTCTACTAGACATCTCTTGTTTGTTTGTATAGTCCCTCATTTCAAATCTAAATGGCACTCTTGAGGATCTTGTCTTTCTCTTTCATGATAGCTATTTTGTCCTTGCACCTGTTACTACTACAAAGTTCAAAGAGGCTTCATTGAGGGATTATAAAGATTCTTTGCAAGAGGACATCTCGTGGGATTTGCATTGTAGCCACATTGCATGCATTGATATCCCACATCCATACATCACTTTTTTGGATCTTTCTCTTCATTAGTTTCCACATGATTTTGAGAGGCCATTTATTTTAGTTAGGCATGAAACTCCTGATTCAATTGTGACTCATTTCAACATCAACATAAAGACAATTGAGTAGTATTGTGAGATAGGGTACATCATGGGACTTCCCACCTCACCTTGCTTCTTTGAGTTGGAGTTACTTCAACATTCACCATTGGAGTTGTTTCTTCCTAAAGCGAGAAATATCAAATGCCGCAAATGGATCATTTTCATCATTCATATAGGGGCATCCTTTTTTGGCAGAAGGGCTACTTCATTTTGGGGGGTTACATAGTCTCATTTTCTCTCCTATGGAGGGGGTTATTTTTAGTATCTACAACATCTTAGTCAGTATGATATTTTCAACCTTGGTGTAGAGTTATCATCTTTGAGGGAGGGCGGTGGAGGTTGGGGGGAATGGGGGGAGCGGTGAGGGGGAAGGGGCTTTCTAGTCCTCTTTATTTTTATTTTTATTTCTTTCGAGGGAGAGTTTTTTCTCACTGGGTTTTCTCCCTATCTCTACTATATGAGAGATTGCATTGTATTTGGGTACCTCATTAGGCCTAGTTGCTAGAACCTAATTTATTTGGGCCCACCTAAACTATGCTTAAGGGGGGGGGTTGTTAGTATAAGAGTTAAGGTTTCTTAGAGTGTTAGACACATGTTATTTATAGGTAATCACTTGCTTTTTCAAGCTTGCTCTAAATAAAGTGATTACAAACCTATTTTTAGATGGTTGTTAGTCTATATGTACTCCATATTGTGAGTTAATTCATCATATTATTGAGCTATTGCTTTGCATATTGTATATTTTTCATTAATCTCATAAGTAGAACATGCATTTACTTGTCTTGTGTGGCTCATCGATGCATACATGTGATTTCTACGAAAAGTATTGTAATGTGCATAACTATTTAGTATTCAATTTACTAAGGTATATGGCTATTCTATTAAATGAAAATAATCATGCACACATATAATAATTTTATGGAATTATTAAATTTTTATTTGGATTAAAATCTTTCTTTGTTTTGTATTTTACTTATTTTGTATGTTGACTCTTTAATATATATATATATATATATATATATATATAATTATTTTTTTATAATTATTTCTATTTACTAAAGAGCTATTTATTTTATTACAATAGAGGTATTGTAGATATATATTTTATTTAGAGTTGACATTTATTTAAGAAAACTAAAACTATAAGAAGTTGGCCGCATAAGTTGTTTTTTGGTTTGGAAATCGAAGTAGCAATAAATAGTCATGTTTGCAGAAGAAGTTGTCAAGCGATGATGGAAGAATTTTTTGGTGCTGCTAGGTGGTTTTTGGAATGCAAGTTATGGCTATGTATACAACTAAAAGGCATATGATCATAGTTGGTAAGCAGTGAAAGGAAGGAACTTGGTTAAATCTCTGCACATGCAATTTCAAGATGTCTTCCCCAAGCTTCGTCATTTGCAGCATATTTTGCTTTTTGAAAATATCATCCCGAATGCTTATGGCTATGTATACAACTGAATGGCATATGATCATAGTTAAAAATGGTAGAAAAATGATATGATCAAAGTATGATCAATTTTGGAGTGCAATGACATATTGTATTTACTATTTATAAATAATAATATATATAGGCTACTAGCCTTTTATTGAAAAAAAAAGTTCTTAAGTAAATAAAACAACTCTTAAGTAAAGAAAATAGTTCTGATTGACCATGTACATAAAAATTAAAATGTTCACATAAAAATAACTCTTCAAATAACTAATTTAAATAAAATAAAATATTTTTTTAATAAATAAAAATTAAAACACAAAAAATATGCTCCAAAAAAATTAACTATAAAATATTTCTAAATAAATAAAAATATATTTTTTTAAATAATTCTAAAGTAAAATAACTTCTAAATAAATAAATAAAATAAAATAAATTATCAAATAACTTTTTAAACAACTCTTCAAATAAAAATAAAGCAAAATACACATCATATGCTTCCCTCTCCATTTGGAACATCATAACTCTTCCACTTTAACACTTGAACATCTATTGAATCATTGTTTGGTTAATAACCATATGTCCCTATGAGGATGCTTAAGAGTGTGGTCCCATGGAGGGGCTTGTGGATCTATTTTAATGGAGCAAGTGGTCCCATGAAGCAAAAAAAATTATGCTATAGGATTAATTGGAATCTTTTTCTTAAAAATGGCAGCCCCTACCTTTTAGGACTGCAAATTTCAGCAGGTGAAATTGAGGTGGGGCTAGAAATTTCCACTATAGCTTGGGAATTTTTTTTGCCACTTGTCTATCACCTAAAATTTTTAATTCCTATTAGAAAATAAAAATGAGAGTTTTTTATTTATTTATTAATTTTTCTCAAAGTACTCTAGTTCATTCCTTAATTTTTGGCGCTCAAACTAAGTTGAATTACAAAATTAAATTCATTGGACCACCAACTTCATAATTTTCCTAAAAAAATTTAGTGGCACCGACTGAATTTTTTTAAGAAGTCCCCCTCCATGGGACCTTACCCTAAATGTGTTTTATGTTTAAATTTAAGTAGTTCCATGCATAAATTTTATAATGGGAAAAGGATAATTTGGAATCTTTTCCTATTTTAATGGGGAGAAAGCTAAAGTGTGGACAAAATCCACCTATGTATGTAACGTTATATAATAACCCCTATCCCCCATCACACGTGTTGGACAAAGCACCTTGACAGAAAGCATTGTAGGACGGACGTTGGCTCACCTACCATCGCCTGTCCCGTCGCCAAGAAAATGTGTCACCATCAACGAGTTTTAAAAATCATATTTCAGAATGGACAAAAATCCCAAAATGTGGCATTTGAAACCATTATTTTCAAATAGCAAAAAGCCCAGAGGAGGTCCCATTTTCACCGCCATTTTCCACACTGACGTTTTGCAGGTTGTTGGAGAGCAACGGGAAGGAGTTGTCGGCATTCGAAGGTCGAAGCAGTGCGACCACCCTCTATACGAAAATGCATTTGGCAGACGCAGGCAACTAGCTAGCTAGTAGGTATGTATATCCGCCAAAAATATGTCATTTTTCCATTTTGCCTAAGAACTGTGAATAAATGAATGACTATTTGTTGTGAAAATGGGTTTTCATTAATGGGAAAACAAAGGGTTTTCCTTGGGAAAAGGGGTTTTCCTTTGAAATACAAAGTTATTTATGTGTTTTTGTGTTGAGGGTTTTTAAATTTTGGTTTCCTCCCGTCTATTGGTTTTAAAATTTTACAATTGTCGAATGAAATAACTGACAACCCATTGTGGAAATATGAGTGAAATGACTGAATAATGTTTATAGAAACCAAAAACCATGCAAAATATATTACGAGGTTGGAAAATGAATGTGGGTTCTGCAATGAAATGATATATTTTGAAAACCACATAAAGCCCAAAACGTCACCATTGTTCACATTCTTATTTTGAAAGTTGCAGGGTTTTCCTTGGGAAAAGGGGTTTTTATTTGAAATGCAAAGCTGTTAATGTTTTTTGGTGTTGAGGGTTTTTTAATTTTGGTGTCCTCCCGTCTGTTGGTTTTGAAATTTGTGATTTTCGAATGAAATAAATGACAACCCATTATGGAAATATGAGTGAAATAACTGAATAATGTTTATAGAAACTAGAAACCATGCGGAATATATTATGAAGTTGGAAAACACAATGTGGGTTGTGCAATGAAATGATATATTTTGAAAACCACATAAAGCCTAGAACGTCGCCATTGTTCACATTCTGATTCAGAATGGACAAAAAGCCCAAAATGTGGCATTCGAAATCATAATTTTCAAATAGCAAAAAATCCCAAACGAGGTCCCATTTTTGCCACCATTTTCCACATTGACATTTTGGGAAACACACTATCTCCTAAAACCCTTATTGTTCTAAAACCCTTTACAAGTAACAACCCAATTGGTTACTCACCCTTGACCTCAATTTGGTATGTTTTGTGATTGTCTTGGGAACCTTTTGTGAATTAGATAGTAAGAATGTAATGAAATTGGAAAACAGTAGGTATTATGAAACCTGCAAGGCACAGTGTTATACATTGTTTGTAGTGTTGGAAAACACACTATCCCATTTCAGTTAATTCATTATGAAGAGTTTTATTTCGTTATGCTCCAAGAATGTAATGAAGTCCACTTTCAAATTTTTGAACAACTCTTTGCTACAGTCCAAATGTCATTTCGCTTTCTTCATCTAATTGGAACAAATAAAATGCTCACATTATTTGCAATGTTGGAAAACACACTGTCTCCTCTTAGTTGCAGAGGGTTTTACAACACTATATGGGTTGCTTGTTTCTTAACACCTAGGGTTTTCCAACATGAATTTTTACAAAATAGAATGAATGTCTTGAAAATATTTTTTAATTTAGACAATGTGAATATATTGAATGGCCGCTTCAAAATTTATAAGGACTTTTAATTTGAGTAAAAATTGCATTTAAATTTTGCATGATTGAAAAAAAAAGTGCACAAAATATTTGTAATTTGGAAAACACAATGTGGGTTTTGTAGAAGTTGATAATCCAACCTCACATATCCCAATGAACACCTACAAGCAAATAACCTATCACCAGAGGAGATCAAGAGACACAAGAATGGTGCTCTGCAAACATGAAGCAAAAATGCATTACCCAAGAATATTTTCCCGAGAAGATTTAATAATTACAAAGAGATCAATCCTTAAGAAAGGAGATCAAATCCCTAAAGAGAACCCTAGGATGAGGATTAAATTAGCATGTGACAAGTGTCAAGATCATAATGAATGAGACAACATGACTAATTTAATAATGCATAAATAAATATTCATAAGTTTAGCTTAAGTGAAATAAAGTAAAGGTGACTTAATGAATTAATCAAGTAAACAACCTATTACTCTAGCAGGTTTTCAGTTATTTGAATCTCCTTGTTTAAATGTAAAGGGTTGTCTCACAATGAGTTGCTTGCTTCTTAACACGTACGATTTTGCAACATGGAATTTTACAAAACAGTATGAATGTCTTCAAAATCATACTTCCATTGTTGTGTTTTCCAAATGGCATCAACATGGAATTTTTCACAATGTGAGCATTTTATTTGGTCGAATTAGATGAGGAAAGTGAAATTCCATTTTGACTGTACCAATCAGAAGAGAAAAAATAAACACAAATAAAATGCTCATTGTTTGCAGTGTTGGAAAATACACTATCTCATCTCAGTTATTCCCTCATGAAAAGTGTTTGTTTTTTACGCTCCAAAAATGTAATGAAGTCCACCTTTATCTTTTAGATCAATTATTTGGTGTCATAAATATGGAATTTCCCTTTTTTCATCTAATTGGAACAAATAAAATGCTCGCATAATTTGTAGTGTTGGAAAACACACTATCCTATGTCAGTTAGTTCGTTATGAAAAGTTTTGTTTCGTTATCCTCCAAGAATGTAATGAAGACCACTTTGAATTTTTTGAACTCCTTTCTACATTCCAAATTTCATTTCACTTTCTTCATCTCATTGGAACAAATAAAATACTCGCATTATTTGTAGTGTTGGAAAACACACTATCTCCTCTCAGTTATTCCCTCATGAAAATTTTTTGTTTCGTACACTCCAAAAATGTAATGAAGTCCACCTTCATATTTTAGAACAACTCTTTGGTGACGTAAATATGGTATTTCCCTTTTTTCATCTAATTGAAACAAATAAAATGCTCACATTATTTGGAGTGTTAGAAAACACATTGTCTCATGCTAGTTAGTTCATTATGAAAAGATTTGTTCAATTATTTTGGAGCTAAAAAAATTCTATTAAGAAAACTCATTGTCTTGTGTCAAAAAATTTATTTAGAAAACTCACTGTCCTCTATCAGTTAGTTTTGTCTGAGCATTTTATTTCTTGGAAACATATATATATAGTATGCATTGTTGGAAAACACATTGTCCCATGTCAGTTAGTTTAGTGCGAGCATTTTATTTGTTCTAAATTATATTTTTTCATTTATTTTTAAATCATATGAGGAAATTGAAATCCAAATTTTTGTGTAAGAGTTGATTTAAATTGTGAAGGTCAGTGGACTTCACTACATTCCTACTGTCTACAAAACTAAATGTTTTCATTAGACTCATGTTGTCTACATTTAATTTTGTGAAACTAATAACTTGTAATTTCCCTGGGACATAGAGCACCTAAGTTGTCTTGTCCATAAAATCTTTTTCAAGAACTTCCCTAACATTATTGTCCTTTTTAGAGAGAGTACAAAATTAATTTGAATAATCTTCCTCTTGAAGTGCAAATTTTAATGCACTTCCAATCAATGTTGACCACAGTCAAGTAACTCCTATTTTATCTCATTGAATCAAAATTAGGAAAGCAGAGTTATCCAAGGTGTGTTGATAATTGAGTGGAATGCATTAAAATTCGCTTGAAGAGTAGGAATATTCAAATTCATGTGTACTATTTTTGAAAAGGATAATAAGTTAGGGAAGTTCAAGAAAAAGTTTTGATGGACACACTAGTACAAAAACAATAATATAGGACTAAATAAACTACTAAAAATTGCATATAAATGACTAATTTTGGTCATGTGACTATTAGTAGTTTATTGCTGGTCATTTATAACGCGACCAAATTTATGACTAAACTATTTTAGTCATTTATTTAGTCATTGAGTTAGTCATTGATTTGGTCATTGATTTAGTCGTTGATTTAGTCGTTAATTTATTCATTGATTGTTGTTAACTGGTCATTTATTTAGTCATGGTAGTGATTTATTTAGTCATTAATTTAGTCATTGATTGTTGTTAATTGGTCATTTATTTAGTCATGGTAGTCATTTATTTAGTCATATATTTAGTCATTAATTTAGTCATATATTTAGTCATTAATTTAGTCATTATTTTAGTCATATATTTAGTCATTACTTTAGTCATATATTTAGTCATTAATTTAGTCATTACTTTAGTCATTAATTTAGTCATATATTTAGTCATTAATTTAGTCATTTTTATTTACTGGTTTCCATTAATCAAAAAGATTACTTATCAACTATCTAAAATATTTGCACAATAAAATAGCAATGAGAAGGTAAAAATAGCTTATTTTATTAAAAAAATATATTACATTCAGCTATGTAAGCTTGAAAATGGAGTTACAATTTGTTGTCCCAACATGAAAGAACTTGAAAAGATTACAATACATTGCTGAGAGAGAAAATAACTAGATAAAATCTGCTCCAAAACCTTTCCTTTATGTTGTTCAACAGCTTACAAAAGAATAGGAACATGACTGTTATTTTATATCATAACATATAGTCCCTTACCCTTGTAATGCTTGTTGATCCTCTATCAACTGTCATTTGTGTATGACTATTCTTTTATATCATAACCTACAGTCCCTTACCCTTGTAATGCATAAGTACATGATACATATTTGCAAAGGAACTTTCAATCTATGATTGTGATAAAGCTCCAATCATCTGTAGGCTACCCTTATTTTGATTACTATCATCCTATGACCATGTTAACTATTACTTTATTGTTTCTCTTAACATTGAATTGTGCCTTAAAAAATTTGATCGTTTACCTCTACATCTTCATATATTGTTCATTTCTTTATCACCAATCATCTTACCTTCATTATCTTGGAGCCATCAACAAGGTATCTAACTCGCTTGCCAACAATCTCTGTAGGATAGGAAACATCTTCCAAGGTGGCCTCATGGACAATAGTCAATGTTCAACTGCGGGGTCGAACTACTTGTTAGGTACCAAATCCATAAGCACGGAGCAGAACCCTAGGCAAATCCAAGTTGGACCCAGAAAAAGATCAGTACATAGTCCAGACTGGTCCTAGTTTGACTAAGGTTCTTGCTAAACCCAGTAATTGCCCAAAAATTAAAAAGAAACAGTAACCAAGATCCAAAAAGAATGGTAATGAAGGTAAAAATAATATTTGAAATTACATGATATGTAACAGTTATTGTATTCTCTATTGCAGATGGGGGAAAAAAATATGTCAACTACCAAAATATGAATGATATTTGAGGTTATACTATAGATAGAAGCATATATCCAAAATATACTCACCTGGAACTATTGGGAAGAAGTTGATACAAAACTATTTGAATTGTAATCAGATCAAACATGGAAGGAAAAGATGATGCCACCAACCAATCTTCAATTGGATACAACTGAGAATTGAACAATTCCAATGAGGATTAGAATTTGTTAGGAATTTAGAAGGCATTATGCTTTTCAAAATATTTAAATCCTAAAGAAACCTAATGCTACTGACAGAAAAGCTTACCTCTAATATGCATTCACTTAAACCTCAAATTTTCCAATTAATGCAATTAGAAAGGAATAATATCTACCTTTTTGGGGGTGGCAGAGAGAGGACAATATGGGACATCACAAAAAAATAAAGGAAAAAAAATCAAATTATGATAAAAGAATATAATATTACATAAATCAAGCACAAGTTAAAAGTTGAAACTATAACCAGATTTTTTTATTTTCATGTGTTTTGTCAGACAACATGGCCTGCTTCTTTTGTGAAATCACGGGGACACTCACAAAGGTTATGTTGGAGACATTAATGGCACTCTGTAAAATTAAATTAAAATGCCTAGAGTTTCTTCCTTTTAGATGGTTTCAACAGAAAATAAGGATGGTAGGGATGGTTTAGTTTCAACACATTCCAGTAACTAGACATGACTACTAATGGTCTAAGAGTGTGGTTGCCTAGAGGGAGCTTCAATATTTGAATCTTTTTGGAACCATGTTTACACCTCTAATTGATCAAGTACTCAATATGTTGATCATAACAAGAAGATGGCCAAGGAAAAGTGTACCATCTTGGACTCTCTAAAGGATCATTTGATTCCTCACATTTTTGAAACAAAATTAGTAAAGGAGATGTTTGATGCCTTGACTAATCTTTATTAGAGTGTGAAAATATCCCAAAAGATGTTGCTAAAGAAAAAACTTAGTGCAACGTGTATGAGTGGCATAGTAGCAATTGACAGTTACCTGATGAAGATCAAAAAACTCAGTGATTAACTTGCAGCAATTGGGATTAAGGTGGAGGAAGATGACTTGGTACACAACTTTAAATGGGTTCTCTTTGGAAATGGTTCGTTCAGGGTGTTTGTGCTCATGGGAAGCTTTGAGATGATTTCATCCAGTAAGAGACTAGACTAACAAATATTTTAGCTAAAGAAAAAGAAAGTAAGAGCCTAACCCTCATTAGGAAAATGAGGAAAGGTGTTAAGAAAGGAGGACCCGAGAAAGGTCAAAAGGACAAAGAAAAATCATCAAATTCATTAGGCCAAGCAAAGAAAGACTTGAGTTACATGGAGTGTTTCAAATCTGCTAGGTGAAGTTATTAAACTAGAGGAAACAAGATCATCCCTACCTCATATGAATGCCAGCATCCTGATTTCGTTTAAGCCAAACAGTTCTTTCCAGAATTTTTGCCTATTGATATTTATGGGATCTCTTTTCCTTATAAAATTGATGGATTGGTTGGTCTAAATTCTCGTTTTCTTCATAAGAAATATGGGCATGTTATAAAAGACCTCCCTATGTTAAAAAGGAATGTGATCAGGAAAATGCATAATGAAAATCTTCCCTTTATCCCTAATGAGGGAAGTTTGGAAATTAATAATGTTGAAAAAGATGAATTTTTGGACCCTTACAAGGTCTTGGAGAATGATCCTAATAAAATTACAAATTAGATCAAGGGGATAATATTGTTATCCTAGTTGATGTGGTTATTATTAAATTGGAGAATGCTCCTAAAAAATTAGATCAAGGGGATTGCAGTTATATAGAATACTTGTAGTTGTTGGTAGTTGTATACTTGTGTGTCTATAATCTTATTATCATTCCTATTGTTGGAGATCTTGTTGTTTTATAGCTTCGATTCCTTGTGTCATTTTGAATTCTTGGTACCATTTGTTGTAATGAAAACAATTAAGTATTATTTTTTTACTGCCACTATACTCAAATCAATGAACATTTAGAATCCAATGATCCTTAGTCTACTAGTGAAGTTGAATGGCTCTAAATGAGCCCACCAGGGAACAAGTCTCACTCAGTGCCATGCCCCCCAACACCATAAGGGATGAGGCCGGGATTGTGGCTCAAGCGACTTTGGCAGAATAGATACCCCAGTTCTTGGCTCTTAGCCAAAGAAATATCTACTCATGCTCCTGGTTCCAATGGGTTGCAAAAAAAATCTAGGTTTGATATTAAAAAACAAAACTCGAGTTTGATACATCTTGTGAATGACTAAACTTGAATCTTGATGTCATGTATAGATAAAATATAAGTTTGAATTTCCCTATTATGATTATTATAATATGCCATCTCAAAAAAAATGGCCTCCCAAACTACAGTCCCTGAAATATGTCCATTGTCCCCATCTTGGACACACCAAGGAACATAGATCTAAAAATCCAATTTTCAGCTTAAAATTTTATACCTAGCATGACATGCTTTTGTTTGTGACTAAACAGATATTGCTAGAGATTTGATATCCTGTAATACCACTTCCTATGTTCCAAAATAGTGTTGTCTGGCCTGATAGATCTTGCATTGAACAACTACAGAAGGCTCCACTAAAACCATAGCTTGCCACAAAAAATTACATGAGCCATTATATTGGTTTAAACTTTAATCTTGAAGAAATCACGCAGGAACTTGTACATGAAATATATCATGATTACTTTTTATTCAAATTCTGCTAAGAGATCCTTCACCGAAGAGCTGAATTAAAAATTTTGCGCCCATGCCAAACGAGAAAAACTTATTATAATAAAATGTGTTGTACACAAGGTAAAATATGCAATGAATATTGCAGAATATTTTTGTGAGCTATAACACTCGACATAGCACAGTATTGTCCTTTTTGGCCTAATAACTTATTTTCTATACCAAAAGAAGTCAGTTTTGCTTGCAAGTTTGGTGAAACTAATAACTTATCCAGAAATAGAGATAAAATGTAAAAACAAGAGCACACATCAAAAGTAGTTCCATTTGAGGGTATTGATACCTTTGAGAAAAAGGAACCACAAAGCTCTGGAGCTTGATACCATCTCGTGGCTACATAATCCTGCACATAAAAATCTCTCTTTTAGAAGTGTAACAAACTGAACTACTCTCAATGTTACAAAAACTATTGTCAAAGATGTCTATTTATTTATTACAAAACGTCTAGAAAACTGAAGTTGAGGTATCATTGAAGGCAACCCTAGCAAGACCAAAACCATAGATCTTAAAATTGTAATCTGAATTGGCTAATACATTCTTAGGCTTGAGATCCTGATGAAATACATTTGTTGCATAAGAAAGAACAGATTATAATATATTCCCATCCCAAAAGCACAGAATAAATACAAAATAAACTCACTATCAACAAACATATTACTTTTGCAGCATAGAGCACTAATAGATTAATACCAAATAGATAAAACAAGATACATACATATACTACCATCAAAATTAGAATTTTGAGATTATTTCCATAGGTTCACTTTTGAAACATATATCTAGAACCAAATGTGTTATCCATCCAAATTATTTTAATCATCTGCACAATATACTACCATTTGCAGTAAAATAAAACAATAATTGAATGAACCATTGGTCATTATTGTGGAATTCAAGAATATTCTAATAGATTATAGTGGTAATAAGAATTCTTCATTGTCCCAACACAACTCTCTTAATGTTCATCTCATTGTATATTAATACAAACCAGTACCACAAAATTTTCAAAAGAACATTACCTTGTATGCAGGCAACTTTGAAATGACAAATTGCAAAAATTGTCTGTTAGCTTCCTCCAAAGCATCCCTTTGTACAAAAATACAATAATGATCAGTTATCAAGTCTAAAAAGATATTCAAGTGCTTAATAATTTCTAAGTTCCACAAATAATATGCATTGCCATTTTCTAATGCTTGGTTTAAGCTAAAATAATTCGTGCAGAAAGATAGCATTATCTTATAGGTGAAGAGTACATTATTTTCTCCCTACTTACTTTAGCACATGTTCTTTCTCCTGACTTTGAGAGGACTATAGAATCCATGTATCTTCAAGAAAATTTGTCCATGTATTCACTACAACAGCTTTAGTCTTGCGTTGAGCCCTCATCAATTCATCTTCCTACACCCATACTACCCTTTGGATTAAAATTCAGAGTTTACCAATGTTCATGAACCAATGTAATGGTCATACTCCTCAATGCCTCACTAAACTGTGTCAAATGGTCATTCATCATCTTAGTTTTGAATCTTTGATCTGTCAGTGTGAATCTACATAATGGAGTCCACAAAGTGGCGAGCTGCAGCCTACAAATAAGGTTTTGATGATGGTTTTAGAGCATGTTTTTAAAATGAAAATTACAGCCAAGATCCTAATACTAAGCACATTTAATCGGTGAGACCCCAGAACGGTAGGTCACACTCCCGCCGAACAGTACACCAAACACACAAACATCAGCCCATCATTGGAACCACCACCCAAGTCCCGGTGATAGGCACGAACTCCACCAACGACATCCCCATTAGACCATCATGGGAAAAGGAGACCTCATCTTGCCATTAGAAGATCCTCACACCGATGAAAAAATAGAACCGTCGATGCATCACTGGAACCAGAAGACATGTCTGGCTGATAGATCAATAAGGTGGGGGCAGTTAGTTCCATTTTTTGGAATGTGGTAAGAGTCATACAAGTAACGCTATGTTAGGCTGGGGAACTCTTCTTGGAGGTTCTAAATGATTTGCCTCTTTTTTATAAGATTGTGTTGGCAGTGCCACCTAGATCACTGTTTTTTGGTGGGATTCCAAACCTAGACAATGAGGTGCAGTTTTGGAAATCTCATAGAGAGAAGCTACAAGCTACCATGATGATTTTGTTGAGTGAATTTATATCAGAGTCTTGCTTAGTGTGGCTTAAGACATGTGAAGATGATATTCTCTCTGCAGATAGGCTTGGGGGAAAGTATTTGCTTGATCTTGTGAAAAGTGGCAAGGAACTTGCAGAGAATGAGACATTGATGAGAGAAACATTAAACAGTCTGGATGCATTTGAAGGGAGCTTGGAGTGGCTAAAAATGGTTTTTGGTTCAAATGTTGAGTTTCCATGGCAATGTGTGTGTGAGATTGTTTTGAAGCACTCAAAGAGTCTATGGAATGAGCTTTTTGAAAGCCTATTTGTTATTAGGATGAAACAAATAATAGTTGTTGGATTTTTAGATTTGTGTGAGAGAGTTAAGGTTGGTAAATTCCTTGAAGCAATAGTTACATCTCTGGAAAGTTACAAAGATGTTGAAACCCATTTGCAAAATTAACTACTAGTGTGGGTTGTCTTGTCAAGAGAGGGGACCTAAAAAGTGTCAATTTACCTGGGTTGAGTTTTATATTTATGATGGCAAATGATGAAGACCAGTTTGGTCACCTTAACGCTTATTTTGGAACTAAGGTTAGTCAAATAAAAGATACCATAGATGAGGGTTCCAAGAATATTCTAGAAGACCTCCTAAGTTTTTTTCATGCACACAAATCTCCTTCAAGGATAAATGATTTAGCACCTTATTTGCAAGATAAATTCTTCCATTTTATCTCAATATTGATTGTTGAGATTAAAGAACATCTTGCACATCTTTCAGAAGCTATCTATCAAGAAATGAAAAATGAGGAGATGCCAAAAAAAATGAACAAGGAGACACTAGAACCGACAGTTATAGTGGAAAGGGCACTTTTCTTAGGAAGGCTTTTAGTTGCTCTTAGTTTTCATTCAACTTCCCTTCCACTAGTTCTTATCTCGTCTCAGCTCTGGTTTGTTGAGAACAAAGCTTCAATTTCAAGGAAAGGATCTTCGACTTTCAGATATTCCAGTACTGATTTTGATTACCCTCTTCTAGACAGTTCTAGAAGAAAAATACTAATGAGAGGGGTTGGTTTGAAGCCTGAATCATAGAATAAAAATAATAGCACCAAATTGAATAAACTGAGAAGAACTATGCACAATATTTGTATCAGAGCTAAGAGGTATCACAGAAATTGATCATAATCCTAAATCTGAACATATATACACAAACCAAATGGGGAAATCTACATTTTGTTCAATTGAAGTTAATTATTTTTCTATTTTGAGGGTGGATTGCTTGTAGGCCTGAAGTTGGCCATATATTCAGTCAGCCAATTGATAACTATAATAGAAACTATCCATGACAACTAAACAGGGGCATGCACATGCACATCTATCTGTACACAAACAAATGGGAAAATATACATTGTTCACATAGTTCAATTAGATTTGAAAATATAACTCCTACCCATCGATATGTTGAGAATTTCATATGTTTCAATGATCATAGAGTTTCTAAGCCAAATTTTAGTTCTTTTTGAATTTGACGGTGGACTGTTTGTAGGGCTGAAGATGAGGATAGACCCAATCACTAACTGAGAACTATGATCAAAACTAGTTATGATATCTAAGCATTGCCATACATATGGAAATATATATAGAAACAAACCAGTAGATCTAAATATTATTCAATTGAACAATCTCCTAATGGGAAAATGTTTGGAAATCCTAGGAGGAAAAAGATACTTGCTCATGAACCTCTCCTAACAACAAACATAATGTTCACTTTTTCCTAAATATGATCTAATCTGGCCAAAAATTTGATCATCATGTACACTTTGAACATTGCCACTTACCCAGATGAAGAATTGATAGATCTCCATGGAAGCTTGCCTTGTATTTGTAAAATAAAGAGATACAAGAAAATAATAGCATACTAGATGGCCTTCTAATCCTATTATGACAGTTTACAATCAGTGTTTAGGAGTAACTAAAAACAACTTTGTTGAAGCATGGACCTTGATGAAAGGGGAGTTCATAGCTCTCTCCAGTCATTTCCAATTCTAGAAAATAGAACATGACCCCTACCCATGGTCAACAAGCACTATCATAGTATTGAGGACCTGTCTTAGATACATCTTACCCATCATCAGTATGTTTTAGCTCATAATATCAATAGCATAACAATGCAATTTACATTGCACTTTTAAGTAAATTATGTTCAACAAATGAAAGGGGGAAACCAAATATCTGACTGATCAATTGGCTATGTATAGTCCATCACAATTAAGATACCAGTACAAGAAATTCCACAGATCCACAAAAGTAAAGCTATAAAATTTCCCGCTAATACATGAAATGAAGATAAAATGTATAGAACTGTGTGGTTGGGCCAAAATTAGAAGGGACGGTCACATTGAAACCTCCATGTCCAAGGTCCCAATTTTTCGTTGCCACATCTCCATTGGATAGACATTATTTTTTTCCTTCAACCATAGTTCCATACATAAGGATTATAGAGCTCACTTATTCATGTTGTGAGCCCACCCCCTGGCAATAATGCAAGCACCTGCATCCCCCTCAAATGAGATACAAACTGTGTGGGAACACATCTGCTTCTAATCCAACTTCAACCCCTGCTATAGAAGAAGAACTAAGTTATTTTAGGCCCAACCTTGGCTCTACTAAGGCCTCTAATTTATTGAATCTCTCCTCATAACCCTGATTTACTTGTTCTTGTGTTGGCCCAATATCTAACAAGTAATCAACCATTTAGACAATGTCACAAAAGGGATTCATGGGAATGAAAACCTACAGATGAGTTTTGCACCAAAACTAGAAAATAGAGATTCCATCAGCATTAAAAACTTGAAACTATGGGTCATCCTTATAGCCAAACCATCCACAGGGAATGTGCTCCAAGAGTGAGTTCATGATTCAAGCTTTAAAGTCAAGCTAGAGCTCTGACTCAACATTCAGAATAAATGCAACAGCTCTATCCCAATTCGGACATAGTATGTTAGCATCTTGTGGTAATTAATAAAAAAATTCAAAGCCTTCATGCCCCACCATCTCTTCAAAATTTAAAAAAGTAGATTTCATCAGATCCCCTCTCAACTTCAACTTAGAGGCATATATGAATAAAATATTCTAACCATATTACATGAACTAAGTATACAGTAAGTAAGTTGAGTGTTACACCATAGTAGATTCCTTAAGCTATAACAATTTGATGTAAATTTACTATTAAGTAAATACCATTGGTGCTCACTACTGGTTAAGCATGTTGGAAATTATTTCAAATAAATCTTAAAAATGTGATTAATCTGTCTCTATTGTTAGTAAGAGAGATAAAAAGGATCCTATACAAAACTAGTTATGAAATGACACTGTTACCAATTTTCACTACAGCTCAATTGGAAAAGGTGATTAGTTTTGTTTCATTTTAAAGTGAAAGCTCAGTTTAATCCTGCATTTGCTTAAATTGTTGTTTGCATCAGATTTATTAAGTTCTGAAATGTAAATTTTTTCAGTGAATAGAATTTCAGAGTTTACTCAGTGCTTTGCAGCATAAATGAAGTAGAAAACATAATACATAAATGATTAAGCATAATCATTGCTTTCATTTATTTCACAATTTTATTCACATTATAGTATTTCATTTGTTTTGCAAACACAAATGATTGCATAAGATTGCATTTTGATACATGTCTTTTCAGAATGGAAATGAAAAGAGAAATTTAAAGTCCCACAAAAGCCATGGAGACAGCCAAAACAATTTGTTACAAAAAATGAATTATACAACTGAAGGTAAAAAGGAAGAAGCAGATAACATAAAACATATCCATCATTGCATGTTTCTTGATCCTCAGTTGATTTTCTTGCAGTTGTCTCATCCTTGCTACCGCTTTTGAGTGAACATGCATCATGCAAAAAGGGATTGTTAGAGCTACGGATATGAAATACACTGTGCTCTACCAATAGTAATATAATTCATTCCTTGCAACACATTGAATTAGCTGAATGAATATGAAAGAGTACAATGATGATTGCAAATGCAATATCATGAATCTTTTAAACTTCATTGTTTTATGCTAACATTGTTTGTTTCCTATGCAAGTATAGGAAAAACTATGTAGCTGATCATTTCATGAAGACATAATAGCCTGTGGAGTAAAATGGGCTCCCACAAGGGTAGAGCTCGACATGCTGCCCCTTGACATACAATGAGGGCTAAGTAAAGAGATACAATCATCATGCTCACATGAGTCAATCAAGGAGTGAAATACATTTATCAACTATGAAAACATTAATCCAATTGTTCACTCATCACAGTATAGTCTGAGAAGCAATGAAGTGAAAATTATGAGTAAATAAGGAGCTCAATTTAAATGCAGAACCAAATGAATTCATCAAATTTCCATTTTGAAGAGATTTTAACACTATCAAAATTGAGTGCATTTTTGCTGCCATGTGATGCTTTGTTAATGTTATTCATGTTGTTTCAAGTTGATCATTTTCTGATGCAACAAGTATTTCATTGCTTAAAGAAGTGAACACGCATACATACGAAATTCACAAACCAAGCTACAAAATGAAAGAGTTTGAGCACCTTCAGCAACATCATGGTGAGATTTATATGTTTCGGTTTTCTAGATTATTATTTTTATTGATTTTATAGAAATCAATAAAAGATGTTCATCCAATATTTTATGATTTTTTAAAGAAAAATCATTTGTAATAGGCATCGATATAATCATTTTTTGCAAAGATTTCTTCAAAATCTTGAATTGCAAAAATCAGAAAGAGGCGAATTGAAGATAATCATGAGATAAGCCTATTTTAGAACTACAAATATTTTAAAAGCAAAGATAAAGAAATGTTTTATAAATTGTTTTTATCTTTTTCTATTTTTAGCAGTTTTATGAAATCAGATTTTCTTCCTGGGTGAAGTCAAAAAAGGACAGCTAAACTGGGTTTTTTTTTCCAGTTTTGGAGCAAATTGAGCCTAATTTCGAGGCTTTTTTGGATAGACATCTTGGAAATAGGAAGTTTATGCTTTTCTCATGCAATTTGATGTAAAGTTTGGGGTCTTTTTTCTAGCTTTTCTTTTGAGCTCAGAAATTGAGTTTTGAGAGTTATATATTGTAAAAACTGAGTTTTGCTTAGTAGTTTAGATATCGATTTCTTGCTCTTACACACATTTTGAGAGCTTGTAAACTTCTTTGTACTCATATATTGAGAGTTTTCACTCCTTCATTCAATAAAATAGCAGATTTTCCTTCCTCACTTCTTGTTTATGCTTTGCAATAGTAATTTGATGTGTTTTTTGATTCAATCTGTTGAATCATTTTCGTGTCTTATTGTTGTAAAGTTATTTGCAGGAGTTGCATTCTGATTCAGGTTGTGCCTTGTGTTTATTTTGAACCTTTGCACAAATTACTTTTGGGTCATATGTGTTGTGAGATTGTGAGAATCAAGTTTTAAAGAAGGGTTGAGAGTGGGTTATTGTCAGAATCTTCTTAATGTTGGTCAATCATTTTAGGTGATAGGATTTCAATCATAAGTTTTACCTTCTAACTCTTTTCTCTGCAAGTTAGTAGAGTATGTGATTATCAACGAGGAAGTCAGCCTTCTCTGGAGATTCATTCTCACAATGAGTTACCCACAACTTGAGAACGTTTCCATGTTTCAATAGATTGTTGAACCTTCATGTTCATCAGGGTGCAAATCTTATTGATAACAATTTTTGGCACCCCTAATGGGACCCTGGAAGTTTGTTTCAGAGTCAAGTTTCAAGATTTTAAGCTGTTGTTTTGGTATGCACAGCAGAGTTCTAGCCTTTGGAGGTGGAAAACAGCATACCTTGCGTCTCTGTTCTTTGATTTTCAAGTAGATCTAGTGTGAACAACACACAAAATTGCACATACTGAAGGTCAAGTGTTTTCTTCAGAATTATCAACCTTTGGAGGCAAAATCATCAAACACCATGGCGACTCCGAGAAGCTTTTTCTGGTTTCAGAATGATCAAGTACTAGTATGCTCTTAAAAGATTATGTTTTTTACTTGTTTTTTAGCCTTTGAATGAACAAGCATGTCAATGCTTCATGATAATATGTCATTCCATCCGCCATATCATGAAAATCCTGCTCATCCATCTTCATATCAACCATATCAGCATAATCATGCTACTGGTTTTGAATCCATAACTTCTCAAAACTAGCATCCACAGTATAATTACCACCCACCCACCCCTGCTCAATCTCCATCTCAGTCATCATATGCTCAAAATTAGCCCCAAAATATTGAAGACTTGAGTTTCAGAGATATAAGGCTGAACTACAAAAGGAAAATGAGTGAAATAGAAAAACAAAGGAATCGATTAAATCAGTAGGAGGAGATTGCAAGCCTAAGAGCGAGTTTCTTGAATTCATGCTTAACTTCAAGAAGAAAATAGAGGAGATCAATAGACAGCATGAATATAATCAGCAAAAGAAAGAGATGGATTATCAAGCCTATCTCTATGAGCAAGAGTTGGAGGTGCAAAGGCACGAAGTTCAAGCAGCCCCTGCAGTTCTATATCAGCCTGCTCAAGAGGAAACTCATGAGAATCAAGTTCTGAGTTTCAGACAAAGTGAACCTCTTTATACTTCTAAAGTTGAGATCCCAGATTTTAGGCAGAATAGAGTCTTAAGCTTTTCCAGTCAACCTCTCAATCTTGAGGTACCAAGTTTCCAAAGCCTTCATCCTCCTCAAATGAACCTATTCTTGAGCAAGTTCGGCCCTCAACCCTTCAGGGGCAGTTTCTGGAAAATCCTATTTGTTCCCCAACAGCTCAAAAATTTCCCCAAGTTTCTCCACCTGATGAACCCAAGGATGAACCCTTCGATCAAAATACCCTACTCCGCACATAGGAGCTTAGAAAGGTAAACCCATTGTGTTTAGCTTTGGAATTTTACCATTTGCAGGAACAGAAGATTGAACAAGAGAAGCCTTCTCCTGATGAATCCTTCCATGTTTTCACTAATGAGTTGCCTTGTTTTGTGGAAGACGATGAAAAATTTTAGAGGATCAACTAGCGCAACAACATACAAAGCAGGAGGTTGTTGTTGATTGCTCCATTTTCTCAATTGAACCTAAGAATGTTGCATGTGCAGAGAAGGTTGGTTCATTGGAATAGCAAGATATCGACAACTATTTCGAAGTATCCAGTTGGTATAGTGATAAAGAAGACCCAAAACATCAGGAGCAATTACTGCAAGAGATAGAGGAGGTTGTGGTTGAGGAACAACAGATTCTAGATCAAGGAATGGCCAATATTTCTCAAGTTTTTTCTGATCTGTTCAATGAATTACCATTTTTATGGATAATGAAGAAGGCACATCTCATATTACACCCATACTAGCTCTAGAGCAGCAAGAAGAAGTTCAAAACTCTGATGTTTTGATACCTCAGAAGAGTTGTAGCAAGGTAGCAAATAGTCTTCCTTCACAAAAAATTGAAAATGAGAGGGAAGAAGACATGTTTTGGGATGACCTTGAAGCTTTTGTTTCAAACTTAGATGTGAAACACTCATCTTTTGAAGGAGAAAGTGTGGTGCAACAACTTGAGGAGGCAAAAGGGGGTGTCCAAACTCAAGGTTTGACTGATTTATTTGAAGGGCTTCCTTTATTTTTTAGTAATGATGAGGATAATGCATGTGAACTAACAAAGCCATCGAGTTATGGTCAACAGCGCCATGAAGCTGACATTGATAAGGTGTTGATCTGTTCGCAAATAAGTGGGGATAGCATGGCTATCGAATGTCAAAACCCTGATAAGCATGGTACAATAGCTCAAATAGAACAAAATCAAGCTAAGCGAAAGCCTGACACTGCTGTCTGAGGTAAGGGTCTTGGTATCTTTCCAAGTTTTCAAGAAAATAGTCAAAAGGACACCTCAAAGCCTATTACGAATTTGGAAGATAATGATGGGTCTGACATGGATTTGTACACTAATATAATTGATGAGTTTTGTGCAAGGTTGGGTGATATGTTTTCAAATGATCTCCATCAAAAAGATGAGATTGAACAATAGGTAACTAGAAAAGAACTAGTGGTACAAGTTCAAGCTTCATCCTTTTGAGAGGCTGCCCCATCAGAGATCTAGCCAGGGATGTTAGCAAGATCCAAAGGATTTACAGCGCACTTAAGAATGATCAAGTGCTAGTATGCTCTTAAAAGATTTTGATTTTTTCTTGTTTTTTAGCCTTTGAATGAACAAGCATGTCAATGCTTCATGATAATATGTCATACCATCAGCCATATCATGAAAATCATGCTTATCCATCTTCATATCAACCATATCAGCATAATCGTGCTATTGGTTTTGGCTCCATAACTTGTCAAAACCAACATCCACAGTATAATTACCACCCAACCACCCCTACTCAACCTCCATCTTAGCCATCATATGCTCAAAATTAGCCCCAAAATATTGAAGAATTTAGTTTCAGAGCTATAAGGTTGAACTACAAAAGGAAAATGAGTGAAATAGAAAAAAAAAAGGAATCGGTTAAATCAGTAGGAGGAGATTGCAAGCCTAAAGAGCAAGTTGCTTGAATTCATGCTTAACTTCAAGAAGCAAATAGAGGAGATCAAGAGATAGCATGAATATAATTAGCAACAGAAAGAGATGGCTTATTAGGCCTATCTCTATGAGCAAGAGTTGGAGGAGCAAAGGCACGAAGTTCAAGCAGCCCCTGCAGTTCTATATCAGCCTACTCAAAAGGAAACTCATGAGAATCAAGTTCTGAGTTTTAGACAAAGTGAACCTCTTTATACTTCTAAAGTTGAGATCTCGGGTTTTAGGCAGAATAGAGTCTTAAGCTTTTCAAGTCAACCTCTCAATCTTGAGGTACCAAGTTTCCAAAGCCTTCATCCTCCCCGAAATGAACCTATTCCTGAGCAAGTTCAGCCCTCAATCCTTCAGGGGCAATTTCTGGAAAAGCCTATTTGTTCCCCAACAACTCAAAAATTTCCCCAAGTTTCTCCACCTGATGAACCCAAGGATGAACCCTTCGATCAAAATACCCTATTTTGCATAAAGGAGCTTAGAAAGGTAAACCCATTATGTTCAGCTTTGGAAGTTTATCGTTTGCAGCAGCAGAAGATTGAACAAAAGAAGCCTTCTCATGATGAATCCTTCCATTTTTTCACTAATGAGCTGCCTTGTTTTGTGGAAGATGATGAAAAAATTTCAGAGGATCAACTAGCGCAATAGCATACAAAGCAGGAGGTTGTTGTTGATTGCTCCATTTTCTCAACTGAACCTAAGAATGTTGCATGTGCGGAGAAGGTTGGTTCATTGGAACATCAGGATATCGACGACTATTTTGAAGTATCTAATTGGTACAGCGATAAAGAAGACCCAAAACATCAGGAGCAATTGTTGCAAGAGATAGAGGAGGTTGTGGTTGAGGAACAATAGATTCTAGATCAAGGAATGGCCGATAGTTCTCAAGTTCTGCTTGATCTATTCAATGAATTACCATTTTTTGTGGATAATGAAGAAGGAACATCTCATATTACACCCATACCAGCTCTAGAGCAGCAGGAAGAAGTTCAAAACTATGATGTTTTGATACCTCGGAAGAGTTGTAGCAAGGTAGCAAATAGTCTTCCTTCACAAAAAATTGAAAATGAGAGGGAAGAAGACATGTTTTGGGATGACCTTGAAGCTTTTGTTTCAAACTTAGATTCCAAACACTCATCTTTTGAAGGAGAAAATGTGGTGCAACAGCTTGAGGAGGCAAAAGGGGGTGTCCAAACTCAAGGTTTGACTGATTTATTTGAAGGGATTCCTTTATTTTTTAGTAATGGTGAGGATAATGCATGTGAACTAACAAAGCCATCGAATTATGGTCAATAGAGCCATGAAGCTGACATTGATAAGGTGTTGATCTATTTGAAAATAAGTGGGGATAGCATGGCTATCGAATGTCAAAACCCTGATAAGCATGGTACAATAGCTCAAATAGAACAAAATCAAGCTGAGCGAAATCCTGAAATTGTTGTCCGAGGTAAGGGTTTTGGTATCTTTCCAAGTTTTCAAGAAAGTAGTCAAGAGGACACCTCAAATCCTATTATGAATTCAGAAGATAATGATGGGTCTGACAAGGATTTGTACACTAATATAATTGATGAGTTTTGTGCAAGGTTGGGTGATATGTTTTCAAATGATCTCCATCAAAAAGATGAGATTGAAACAATACGTAACCAATAAAAGAACTAGTGGTAGAAGTTTAGGCTTCATCCTTTTGAGAGGCTACCCATCAGAGATCTA
Source organism: Sequoia sempervirens (assembly GCA_007258455.2). Taxonomy (NCBI): domain Eukaryota; kingdom Viridiplantae; phylum Streptophyta; class Pinopsida; order Cupressales; family Cupressaceae; genus Sequoia; species Sequoia sempervirens. Next base: position 16,912,610 of record VDFB02109042.1, read on the forward strand.
GCCAGAGATGTTAGCAAGATCCAAAGGATTTCCAGCGCACTTAAGAATGAGGTTGCAGCCGAGGAGCAACAAATCCCACTTATTCATTATGGGAAAACTAGAGGTATGCTTGATCAGATTCACATGATCTGTGCCTTTGATTGTAATTTACAAGTTGCATTACAACAATGTGTCGGGAGTATCCTCATTTTTCATCTCTTAGTGCAAATTTATGAGCAAGCAAGGTATCCTCGGTTGATTAGGAGAGGCAGTTATTTTTTAAAACCCGTAAATGGTTTTGTTTAAGTACCTTTTTCCATTGGTTGGCTTAGGGTAGGTTAGTTGTAGCTAATAAGTGCTCTTGAAGTAGGTTTCATTTCAGTTTTCTTTCATAAGCGTCGTTGCACATCTTTGGTTGGCCATCAGGGCCTGTTAGTTTTCTTTCAGTATTGTTCGGTTTTGTTTTGTTGTTGTTTGGAGTGTTACGGTTTGAGTTTCTGAGTTTCATGAAGGGGCAGATTTGACTATGTGCCCAATGGAGTATTGAAGGCAACTGATCTAATGCTTAGCAGGCAAGCATTCGGCGAAAATTGCCAAAATGTTACCAATTTTCACTACAGCTCAATTGGCAGAGCTGATTAATTTTGTTTCATTTTAAAGTGAAAGCTCAGTCTAATCCTGTATTTGCTTAAATTGTTGTTTGCATCAGATTTATTAAGTTCTGAAATGCAAATTTTTTTAGTGAATAGAATTTCAAAGTTTACTCAATGCTTTGCAGCATAAATGAAGTATAAAACAGAATACATAAATGATTAAGCATAATCATTGCTTTCATTTATTTCACAATTTTATTCACATTACAGTATTTCATTTGTTTTGCAAACACAAATGATTGCACAAGACTGCATTTTGATACATGTCTTTTCAGAATGGAAATGAAAAGAGAAATTTAAAGTCCCACACAAGCCGAGGAGATAGCCAGAACAATTTGTTACAAAAAATGAATTATACAACTGAAGGTAAAAAGGAAGAAGAAGATAACGTAAAATATATCCATCATTGCATGTTTCTCGATCCTCAGTAGATTTTCTTGCAGTTGTCTCGTCCTTGCTACCGCTTTTGAGTGAACCTGCATCATGTAAAAGGGACTGTTAGAGCTCCGGATATGAAATACACTATGTGCTCTACCAACAAAAATATTATTCATTCCTTGCAATGCATCGAATCAGCTGAATGAATATGAAAGAGTACAATGAAGATTCCAAATGCAATATCATGAATCTTGTAAACTTCATTTTTTTATGCTAACATTGCTTGTTTCTTGTGCAGGTATAGGAAAAGCTATGTAGCTGATCATTTCATGAAGACATAATAGCATGTGTAGTAAAACGGGCTCCCACAAGGGTAGAGCTCGGCATGCTACCCCTCGACATACAATGAGGACTGAGTAAAGAGATACAATCATCATGCTCACATGAGCTAGTCAAGAAGGAGTGAAATACATTTATCAACTATGAAAACATTAAGCCCATTGTTCACTCTTAACAGTCAATTCTAAGAAGCAATGAAGTGAAAATTATGAGTAAACAAGGAGCTCAATTTAAATGCAGAACCAAATGAATTCATCAAATTTCCATTTTGAAGAGCTTTTAACACTATCAAAATTGAGTGCATTTTTTTTGCCATATGATGCTTTGTTAATGTTATTCATGTTGTTTCAAGTTGATCATTTTATGATGCAGCAAGTATTTCATTGCTTAAAGAACTGAACAGGCATGCATATGAAATTCACAAATCAAGCTATAGAATGAAAGAGTTTGAGCACCTTCAGCAATGTCATGGTGAGGTTTATATGTTTTAGTTTTTTGTGCACGATTGAAGGATAAAGCCATTTACATATGTTTCATTTAATTATAAAAATGCATGAAGAGTAGCATAAACTTTAGTTTCTATCAAGTCTGGAGCTACAGGATGCCTTTTGCTACAGGAACAATTATAAGGAGCACAAATAAAGCAATTGTTGACATATACATGATACCATTTGAGAAACATATCAATTTGCATTCTGAAATCAAGTAAGTGGAGCTACAGCAGTAATATGAAATGAATTCCTCTTGTTCTTTCAAAACAATGCACTTATGCCATGATAATCCAATGTCAAACAAGCTAAAGTTTCAAGGTGAAACAAATGCAACAAAGCTCATTTTGAGATAGAAAGAGGAAACCCACATAATTCTGTGTGGTGGAATTTCGAATGGCAGAGAGAGAAACTTCTTCACAAAGGGTAAACCCACCAGGGTTTCATATTTGAAATCATGAATGCATAAGTGAATAGTAGGGTTTCAAGTTCCGTGCCATGAAGAACAACCCAGAAAATAGATAAAAACACATGAATGGATGAAGCCACTGGAGGTTTCAAAACTCTAGAAATAATAAACAAATGCAAAGAAAACTTCTATCAAATGCATCTCTTAATGGCCGCAGCCTATGGAGGAGTTTTTTTTTCTGTTTCAAGCAAACCCATTTTGGGTTTCACGTTAAAATGCTAAATACCATCAAAATACAGAGTTTTGAGCTTTTAAGCTCTTTAAAACAGTGGAAATAATAAGTATAGGCTGCGGCCATGAATCCCTGGAAACCCCATAAAAATAAAACCCCTTGAATCTAAATGATTTCATTTAGGAGGAAAATGTGTTACATTTTACAATCATGGGTCAAGCCCAAGCAAATATGGATACAACAAAGAGGAAATGCACAGGTATGGCCACAGCCTGAGAAATTAGATCACATTCTTTTTCAAATTGAAGCTCTAATCGAGCTATTTAAGAGGGAAATGCATCACATAGGGAAGCTCTCACTTACCCTTATCATTGTAACAAGACGCCATTGAAACCCACAAACGAGCTTTGAAGCAACCAAGAATGAAATGCCTGGGTCGAGCTCTCATGGCAGCCGAATGGAGGTGAAAAATAGAAGAGACAAAGAAACATCAAGAGCCATCATTTTTCAGTCAAAGCTCGCGGCCTGAAGGCATTTTCATTCATGTAATAAACAAACAGAGTCATCGAAAGGGAGATACAAGAGTTTACCAGTGCATTCTGATGGAAAATTGACTACAGATGGAGAATCTGAGCTCAAATGGTGGTCACAAAAGCTCCAAACCTTTATTCCATGGCGGCAGTTTGCAGAGCATGTTTTCTTCTAAAGTCAGCCAAGTGAAATGAGGCCCAGTTCTTAGGCATTCCATGTTTTTTTCTTAGGGTTTTCCCTTAACCCTAATTTGACTTAGGGATTATTATCAATGTTTTTAAAATACCAAACTCCCAAGTCTAATACCGTGGTGGCCGAAATACATTACTTAGGTCGACCATTTTTAGGGTTCAATTACATATCATTTGCCTAAGTCTTTTAGGTTAGACATTAATTTGCATCTCATGGTTTAAAATACCTTAGGGTATTTTATTTGATAAATGTCTAAGCCTTAGGTAAAATAAAAGCCTTTGGTAAGATTATTATTTTTATTGATTCTATAGAAATCAATAAAAGATGTTCATCCAATATTTTATGATTTTTTAAAGAAAAATCATTTGTAATAGGCATCGATATAATCATTTTTTGCAAAGATTTCTTCAAAATCTTGAGTTGCAAAAATCAGAAAGAGGCGAATTGAAGATAATCATGAGATAAGCCTATTTTAGAACTGCAAATCTTGTAAAAGCATAGATAAAGTAATGTTTTATAAATTGTTTTTATCTTTTTCTATTTTTAGCAGTTTTATGAAACTAGATTTTCTTCTTGGGCGAAGTCAGAAAAGGATAGCTAAACTGGGTTTGTTTTTTCCAGTTTTGGAGTAGATTGAGCCTGATTTCGAGGCTTTTTTTGATAGACATCTTGGAAAGAGGAATTTTATGCTTTTCTCATACAATTTGATGCAGATTTTGGGGTCTTTTTTCCATCTTTTCTTTTGAGCTCAGAAATTGAGTTTTGAGAGTTATATATTGTAAAAACTGAGTTTTTGTCAGTAGTTCAGATATCGGTTTCTTGCTCTTACACACATTTTGAAAGCTTTTAAACTTCTTTGTACTCATATTTTGAGAGTTTTCACTCCTTCATTCAATAAAACAGCAGAGTTTCCTTCCTCACTTCTTGTTTATGCTTTGCAATAGTAATTTGATGTGTTTTGTGATTCAATCTATTGAATCCTTTTCATGTCTTATTATTGTAAAGTGATTTGCAAGAGTTGCATTCTGATTCAAGTTGTGTCTTGTGTTTATTTTGAACCTTTGCACAAATTGATTTTGGGTCATATGTGTTGTGAGATTGTGAGAATCAAGTTTTAAAGAAGGGTTGAGAGTGGGTTATTGTCAGAATCTTCTTAATGTTGGTCAATCATTTTAGGTGATAGGATTTCAATCATAAGTTTTACCTTCTAACTCTTTTCTCTGCAAGTCAGTAGAGTAGGTGATTATCAACGAGGAAGTTGGCCTTCTCCAAAGATTCATTCTCACAATGAGTTACCCACAACTTGAGAATGTTTCCATGTTTCAATAGATTGTTGAACCTTCATGTTCAACAGGGTGCAAATCTTATTGATAACAGACACCATTTATTCCACTTTGAATAGTGAATAGTAATAAAAATTAGTCACTTACATAAGTAAGCTAGTCTTCTAATGTGATGATGAAAAGTAGATTTTAAAACATGAAGTAGCATGTGCATAGCCTTGTGCATAACAGAGATGTTAAATAGGTAACTCTACATGAGACACTTTTAGCAGGGCACAAGGAATGTTTGGAGACTGAATAGGTCTACAACAACACAAAATTTCCTTGAAAAAATGCTTCAAGGTTGAAGCAACATGTTTCTAGTGTTTCAATTTTTAAAGTAAGACAAAATATTTAACATGAAGAAACTTTTTCAGTGAATTAATTGATCATGGCACATGCCTCTCAACTAGCTTGTCACATGTATTAAAACACTAGTAAGTAAAACAAGAAGAGACTTTTATCAAGGTACAAGGAATATTTGGATACTGAATAGGTCTACAACAATACAAAAGTTCCTTGAAAAAATGCTTCAAGGGGCTAGAAAATTAATTTTTATGAGCTAATTAATTTATTTCAAATAATTTTCATTCAAGTAATTCATCATTTATTTCACATTGCATGCAAATAAGGTCTTGTCTCAAGAAATTTCTTCTTGAATGAAGGCAATAATTTAGACTATGGGCCCTTGTTTCCATTTGGAGTCAACAGAAAGTAAGAAGTTTTGAAACCTAGTTTTGGGTTTTTACATGGTGGAATAGATAATGGAGATTAATAAATTCATATCTTTCCACATCTAGACTTCACTTCATCGAAGATGAGATGAAGAGAAAAATATTAGCTTTCCAAAGTCATATGTGTTTTCAAGTGAATTAAACAACTAATGCTACATTATGAATCCAAAGTAGCAAACCAACCACAAAGATATTATCTAAAAATAGAATATATAGTAGAAGAGGATGCATAGATATGATGAAGATATTTCAGATACTACATTCAGAGCTAAGCATAATTTTTACTTACAGAGATGGTACCATTACGATTTTGGACCTCCCTCCATTGCACTACATTATCTTCCAATCTAATGTGTTTCTTAGCCCCAGATTCATTTGTAATGAAGACTTCCTCTTCAAAAAATGTCTTGGGATCAAACGGCTTTGGTTCAATTCCCTTTATGTTTGAGACTCACACAATATTCATTTGAAAGGTTGCAGAAAAAAATGTGTTCAGTCAAGCATAATAAAAAGTGAAAATTACTAATGACGATAAAAGAAAAAAAATGCAAGCACCAGATAATATCCCTCATTAAATATGGTAAATAATAAAAAAGATGAAAAAACTATCAACTCCTAGGTAAATTTTCCTCAGCAGTTAATATGGTGAATTGCAAAAAAAATCTAGACACAACTAAAAAATGCAGCTACACATAATAGTCTAAAATCACATTCAATCAACAGTGTTCTTCATTTTAGAAAAGATAGCTTAAAAAGCAGAGTGAAAATTTATATCAATATTTTCATTCACACTGGTCTCAAAACCCTGATAAATGAAAGCTACATCTATTGTAAGTTTGCAACAATTCCCTCATAATAGGTAAATTGGCCTCCAATCACACAAAAGATCTATTGAAAAAATTCATAGCTATACCTAGTGCAATGGACTGAAGAAAAATCATGAACCCTAGCTAATAATCTTAGATTCTTGTTTGTGCAATGGCATACTAAAATTCCCTAATGTTTCAACCATAGCCAGTGATGCAAAAACTGATACAGGAAACAATAGGACATGATATATCAACTAGTCAAATGAACACTGCATTGTTTTAATGTACTTCTACATACACGATCAGTACACAATTCTGCAATGATCCCAAAATCTAATTATTATCGCCTTCAAATTATCTCACTTCCTCAAAATATAAGTTTGTACAAACCACTGAGCTATGTGTTTGTATTCTCTACCAAACTGTGTGCAGCAACATTAGTTATTTTATCTTAACACTAGACCTCTTACAAAAGATCAAAAAAGGCCTCGACTCTTGAACCATTTAGCCTTCACAATAAAGGCTTATTGACAACTACAGTTGATGACATCCTCAGATTAAATTTTATATGCAATTTTTTCTACTAAAATGCATGCCAAAAAAAGGGGGAAAAAATTTTAGGCTACACAGTTAAATTCTCTTTTATAGTTTGAATTTGTTTTCCTTCTTCTGTATAAGATAACACAATATTTCAATTAAAATCCTATGAAAAATTAGAACAAAGATACTTTTTACAAAACCACAACTTTTCCAATAAGGGTTAAGAATAATTTCATAAGATATACAATCTTTCTAGTAGGATCCACAAGCATTGAAATGGATTTAATATGCACGACCTATAAGAGAAAATGGAAAATCTACACAGTATGACTAAAAGCACAGCCGATCTAAAAAGTTACAACCCAAGCTACAAAAGACCATCAAAAAATTTCAAAAAAGAGAAACAAGAAAAACCAACAGAAATTTCATGTTGATCCACCTCTTCCTATATGATTGAGTCTTTTTATTGTGGAATATTTGACAAAGATTAAAACAAGGTTGAGAAACAAAGGGTTCAGGATGCAAAATGGACTCCATTAATTACCTTGTCTAGCAGACCTGGTGGTGCGCAAAGTGGAATCTCCAAATCTAAAGGTGGACCTACTGGCTTCTCTTTTATCTTCTGATCAAATGGTCGCTCTTCTCCAGATTCATATTGCTCCTCTTCATCATGTATCATATCTTCTGGATGCATTCCCCTTCGCACCTTATTTGGAAAAGCCTTATTTTCAAGTTGTAGCTAGCCAAATTGGAGAAGTGAAAGGTCAATACTAGTGAGGAAGAGTTTGGATGAGTGGGAACCAATAGTGGCGGGAAAAGCAACAAAAAATGGTGAAAAGCAACCAAAAAAAGGGCAAAAAATGATGAACGACTAAGATTCGTTTAATCGTAAAAAAATAATATAATAAATATAATATAAAATATAATTAATATATTATATATATAATATAATAGTAATAAGATTAAATTATATATAATATAATTATATGTATTATTATTTTTAAGAGTATATATAGGTTATATTATTATTATATATTGTATTCTATAATAATAAAATATAAAATTATTATAATTAGTAATTAATATATTCTTATATAGAACAAATTAAATTAATATATAAAAATCTGATAGTTTAATTGATCTTTGGAGAGATTAGGAAAAAGAAAGAGAGATAGAGGGGGGGACAATTCTATACAGAGAGAGAGGAATATATACTAACACTTGTGCCTAAAGGAGGTTCAAGGATTGCATCGATAGAAAACTATATGTGTTTTTTATTAGAGGTAAAGAACGGGTTTTGAAGGGGCTCGAAACTCTTTACAATAGAAAGCAGTTGAAATAAAAGATAAGAACATTAAGCCAAAAAATAGCCCAACAGCAGCAACCCATCAGCAAAAAAGCAGCCAAAAAGGAGGCCCAACCAACAACACTACATGTTTTTCAGAATATTTGTTGCCTCCACTTCGCAATCTATAGATTTATGTGCATCATCAAAAACATCAGAACTATCCTTCCTAGAAGCCCCACCCTGAGCTTTAGTTTTGTTCCTAGTCCTAACTCCAGGACCATCTATTTTTACCTATGAAATCAAAATAATATATTTCTCACCACCCTTCCCAGCAACAACTTCCTCCCCCATCTGCTTACCAGCAGCAACAACCTCAGCATCATGGGCACAATCTTTGTGTTTCTTAGCACTAACCATAGGGAAGTAACAATAGTAGAGTCATAATTAACAGCAATTTTATGACCCTCCCCACCTCTCATTACAGAATCCCAAATTTTCCCCATTTGATCCTCAAGAATGAGGATTCTTCCTTCCATATTCTGCTTCATTTTAAGGGTTTCCTCCGCAACAGTGTCCACCACAGTATTTAAGGATTCAAACAACTCATCTATATAGTTCTAAATAGAAGACCCCTCAGCCTTGTTAACCATTCCCCTGACTCTAACATTCATTTTATTGAGCTCATGGAAAAACCATTTAAAAAGCTTAAATAGAAAAATGGACCCCTCACGCATAGTCCCAAGTACATCAAACAAATTATCTCTATCAATATTAAAAACCCCTTTGCCCAGAGCACCCTCCTCCTCAGAGGAACTAATCCTATCCTTATCGGCAAGGGAGTCCTTACCTTTTTTCCACAGCAACTGGAGACTTAAGCTTGCGGATGGAGCTCACAATTTCCTCAACCACCGCCTTTCTCTTCATAATCCTCTCCAAGTCCACACCCTGGGTTTCCAAAGAAACAGTAACATCCCCATACTTCTCTTTCACTTGCAAAACCATCTTGACACTCGGGGAATCATCAGCAAATAGGTCACCCGCAATCGTGAGAGGATGGCCTTGCTCCAGAATTTGGCTTGCAGACCACAAAACCCTTTTCTTCCCACTCACTTCCCCCAAATCCTTCTTCCTAGAAGCTAGGGGCATAGAGGACGCCTCCCCATATAGGTCATTCTTCACCTTCAGACCCCTACACAGCACAACCACAACAACTTCTTCACTACAAGTTAAATAACCTCCATTTGCACCAGCTTCCCTTTTTTTCTTCTTTCCCATGGGAGGGAAATGTGGACCCCCTTCCAGAGAAGTGAGAGAATCAAGAAAAAATTCCACATCCTCCTCTGACTCATCCTCTTTTTCCAAAATCAATTTCCTTCTTTTGACCTTTTTGCTAATAGGTTCATCTTCATAAATCATTTCATACGCTTTAGCAGGTTTGGATTGTTTACCTTTCGGGGTGACCATGGGTTTGGGAACCTCAAAATTCTTTACATAATTAGAGATAAGGAGAATTAACCCAACATGCAATACAAGATTTTTTAGGTTCTTCTTGTGATCCTTGATACCCGAGTCAAGAGACATAAGAAGATAAAAAGGGAAAGAAACCCTCTTCTTATGTCAGAAGTGGTTAAGCAGAATGAAATGATATCCATTTACCATCGAGAAATGACCTTCCAGGGTGATGTAGTGCATTAATTCCTCTACTATATCCCCCCATAATGCCTTAAGGGAACTTCATTGATATCCACCACTCTTAGCAGTCTTTAAATCTTTCTCGTCATCATCTTTGAAAAAAAAAATCATTACAGTCTGCGCCTCCTTTTTGTCCCTAAAAAATTTCATACCATCCATAGCCAAGCCAATAATACCAGCAATGAATTCTTCAATAACCTCAAACTCAGTCCCATAAAGCTTAAGCACTTTGTCATTCCATCCTTTAACAAAAAGGTTTGTTACCTGGGGATTATTTCCATGAAGTTTCTCCAAATAGGGAGTTAATCCTCCCTTCACCAATGCCTGTCAAACCTCCTTCCTTTCCCTCACAACAACACAAGATTTGGGTTCAACATGATTTCTATCACCACCCATCTTGCCACTAGCACCAAAAACCAGCTTACAGACACCAAGCATAGAACAAAGAAGGCTTTGGAAATCAATACCAAAACAACCCAGAATCTATGTGAGGCCAGAATTGGGACAAGGGATAATAAAGACCAATTTTTTCCATATCTACGGCACTCTTCTCCCATATGAATCGCTTGATTCAAATATTACACACCATACTTTCTCATAACAATTTTCCACGTGATGAAGGGCATGCACGATGCCAACCATAATGAGACATTAATCCAAATGTAATCAGCACTCGTGATTCATAGTTGCAATAGCCTCTATAGGAAGAGGGTCATTTATACCCCACTCCCTAAAAATTTTAACACCAATGTTAGCAAAAATATCCACTAGCACATTACCTTCTCTTAAGATGTGTGAAATATAAAACTCATCAAAAGAACTCAAAATATCTATCAAAACCCTTATCAAGGACTCAATAGTCCAAGAGGGAGGAGTGCAACTTTTCAAATTATTTATGATATTCAAAGAATCCACCTCCAGCCAGACCTTTGGTTTGAGCCAATTTGAGACCATGATTAATATGTTAGAGAGTATGTGTTTGTGCATGGATGTGCTACAAATTCTAGTTGCATGTGGCTAGCTTAAAAAATTAATAATAAGTGATAAATAATGGAATGAAATAAATTTAGATAAATCTAGATTAGGGCTACCCAACATACTTCGCGCTCTTGGGCTTAGATGTAGTGAAGTTAGGGCTCCCTAACATGCTTCCTCTCTGACCCCATCATGGTGGACTATTGGAATAACATTATTGATTCTTGACTCCTTAAATGATCTATTCAAATGGATTGAAATAATTGATAATATATATGTATTATATGTACCATAACTCTTATTGAATCACTGATAGAACTATATGTTATCTGACATAATTGCAGGACCAAATTATTTGTGTGACTAATTATTTAGTCTTTCTTATTTGTGAATGTTAAAAAAAATTATAAAATATGTGAAGGCCTTAAAACTACACCGAGAGGCAATGCCTTCCATGCAATAGGTATTTTTGGTGCACCAAGCAACCTAGGCGGCCAAATGGCCCGCTTAGGTAGGGGTCCCATGAGGGGGGCTTAAGCTCTATGGATTATGATCAAATTTGAAAGAAAATAGAATAGAGTAATAGTCATTTATTTAGTCATTTTTATTTGTCTGATATTAGTCATTTATTTAGTCATTTAGTTGTGATTTTACCCAATGACCAAATTAGTCACTTATGATTATCAAATTAGTCATTTATTTTCCAAATTCTACTAGTGTTAGTAACGTGACTAAATTTTTTAGTCACGTAGTCATTTATTTTCCAAATTCTACTAGTGACAAGACAATTTCATGGAATGTGTCATAGGAAAATTACAAGTTATTATTATGGCAAGTGACACTTATGAAGCTTCGGAAGTAATAAATAAAATAGCTATTACAGTTCATAGTGGAAAATATATTGTGTTGTAGAAGATATTCATGATATAATTTACTTGTTCAACTCCATCCATAGCAACATCACTCAATTTATTTGCTTGTAGAAATTGTTATGTAATATGAAACCTCTTCAGTTTGTCCACTTGTGCATTTCCATTTTCCCTTTGCTTATATTGTGCATGCACCTTCCTCGACTTCTTAAGAGCATGGAGGATCTTTTTAGTCAATACATTAGGTATCTCACTCATACTGCTTTGCTTCTTTTCAAGTGTTTTTAGAGAAGAATCATTTTTCATTCCATGCATTCTAGTACTTGCTACCTCCAATTCTGCATTTCCATTTTCCCACTTCACATAGTGCACATGCTCCTTCATCAACTTCTGAAGAGGAGGAACAATCTCTTCATTCAATACATTATCTATCTCATTCACTTTGGTTTGCTTCTTTTCAAGTGTTTTTAGAGCATATTCCTTTTTTATTACATACTTTCTACTACCTGTTGGTTGATTTATGCGTTGTCATTTGCTGATTGTGCATACTGCACATGCACCTTCCTCAACTTCTGAAAAACAGGGATAATATATTCACTCAATACATTATATTTTATCTATCTCATTCAATGTGGTTTGCATAAGTTTTGAAGGTGATCTTCATTACATTCTTATTGTGTACTAAACAAATCTTTTTCATTACATTCATATAGTTTATATATAATTGCATGTTGGAAAACACCGGGTGTGTAAATAAATTGAGGTGAGGGGTGACAAACCAATTGGGTTGTTACTACATTAATCAAAAAAGGTTTTTATTACATTCTTACTATTTTCTAAAATTCTAGGTTGGAAAACACTAGGTCTTATAAAGCCTGCAACCCACATACCATTCTAAAACCCTTTACAAGTAGCAACCCAATTGCTTATTCACTCCTCACCTTAATTTGGTATGTTTTTTGTATTCCCCACCTACAACTCCTCTATGTGCTCGTGCAATCCACAGGGCCTAGTTTTATCAGTCGATAGGAGGTGGGAAAACTAACCTAGCGGTGTCGTTATCTCCTTGCTACCGTTTCCCTAATGTTTGCTCCAATCAGCCAATTTCATCACTTTTATCCCCCGTCTATTGGGCCCCGCACTACGTTGTCTCATCATGTTATGTATGTTTCTATGTACGGTTTCATGCATTTTTGTATGTACATAGGTGTGTTTTGTCTAAAGATTGGTTGTGTCCCATTACATTCTTACTGTGTAGTAAACAAAACTTTTTCATTATGTTCTTACTGTCTATATATAATTGCATGTTGGAAAACACTAGGTGTCTAATCAAATTGAACTGAGGGGTGACAAACCAATTGGGTTGCTATTACGTTGATCACAAAAGGTTTTGAATACATTCTTACTGTTTTCTAAAATTCTAGGTTGGAAAACACTAGGTGTTATAAAACTTGCAACCCACATGCTGTTCTAAAACCCTTTACAAGTAGCAACCCAATTTCTTAGTCACCCCTCACCTCAATTTGGTATGTTTTGTGGTTTCCCCATGTGCAACTCCTCCTTGTGCTCTTCACCCTTCAATTTTGAGCATGGAGATTGAAACACAGAGTGTTGTCCAACATGTAATTATTTTGTGCATTATCATATTTAACCAATGCAATCACCTACTATTTTTTGGTCAATCAAGGTGATCACCAAAGTTTTCATTGACATCTTAACCTTTATTCTTGAATAGTCGATGCACATTGTGCTTTGCAACCAATGTGTCTTGCAATAATCTGTAATTTTTCAATTCTTTGTACAAGTAATGATATAAACAAAAGTTTGACAGTGGTGTGTGGTATATTTCTTGTTTGTCTTGTCTTCCCTTATTGATTATGCAAGTTATGGCCTCTTTCATATGTCGGGAGAGATAATTTTGAGATATATCTGAATGAACATTCAGTGCTTCACAGTTCTAGCAGAATGACAAAATGACAGATATAATTGTTGATATATATTACTAGTGTTAGCGATAGGTTAAATTATAAATTAAATTCCCATTGTACAATTTAATATGTTTTTTTATTGTCTGTACAAGCTAGCATGTTGTAGTTAGCACAACATATAATCCAATATCGGTGAAGTTTGGAATGAAGTGAATTCTTTGTAGCACCAAATGTCTTTAATTTTCCAATTTAATCTATCGCTAACATTTGTCTTTCTTCTAGGTGGTTGATATAGGCGAGGAAGCAAATTTGAACAAAACAAGGGTAGGTGGATTGAGAAGGTCGCTTCAAGAGACATGAAGCTTCTACACTAAATATAGGTGATTCTAGTTGTCATAGCTTGAATTGCAAGTGTACTAAACAGTTAAATTTCTAAAATTTATTTTGCATTTAGAACTTTTGATTTATATATAGATGAGATTCTTAGTGTGGGGAATGCAAACAATTTGTAGTTTAATTTAAATTAAATAAATGTTACATTATTGTGTGTGTATTATATCCCAAAAAATTTATGCGAATCATGTTTCCTTGTTGAAGTGTGAGTGTTGCACAAGAAATGCTTAAAGCATCAATGAAGGGTGATACTGCATCCTTTTAATTATCCTTCTCATAATTGATTTGTGTTAATTTTAGGATGATTTCTACAACCCTACATCGGTATCTTTTATCTCCCAAAATAAAACAGGAACCTTTGGATCCTTGTTAATTAGATTAGATATATTTGGAAAAAAAACATAATATTTATGATTTTACAGTACATTATTTCTCCTTTTAAATCATGTACCTTTGTTCAGTTGTGAAGCATTGTTGCATAGTTGGGTGTCATAAGGTTGTGAATAAGGAACATTGTTATTGTAATTGTTTTTACTTAGTATAATATACCATACAAACTGCAAAGTCGAGGCCATAATAACATAGAAATGGCCATTAGGCTTCCCAAATTTTGTAATGGAATTGTTGTTTTGTAAACACAATGTGTTTTGCAATGTAGAAGCCTCTTTACAAATATGAGTTTTCCTTGTTGCCCATTTTGGAGGTTTAGAAACACAATGTGTTGTCAATTGTGCAGATGCTTAGGCCAAAAATACGCTCTTATGTACATACAAAAATGCACAAAACCATACATAAAAAATACATAGAAACATACATAACAACATACATGGAAACATACATAACATGATGAGACAGTGTAGTGTGGGGCCCACTAGACGGGGGATAAAAGTGACAAAGCCAGCAGACGGGACCAAACATGAGGGAAATAGTAGGTAGGAGTTAATGGCATCATCAGGTTAGTTTTCTCGCCTCCTGTCGGCCGATAAAAGTGGGTCTTGTGGCTTGCGACTGAAGTTACATTTTCAGAGCTTTTTTTTGGCACGGGAAAATTGGAGGTGGACTGACATGTGCATTTTTGGTTTGGAGAAAGAAGGGTGAAAACATGATGAGTTTCTAATTTGCATGTTGAAAGCTGAAGGTTGGGGTGCACGTGGAGGAGTTGGACGAGAAAACTGACCAAATTGACATGGAGGGTACTAACCAATAGTGTTGCAGAGGGTTTTACAACACTATTTGGGTTGCTTGTTTCTAACACCTAGGGTTTTCCAACATGAAATTTTACAAAACAAAATGAAGTGTGTACTATGAAGTACACTATGTATTTGTGTCACCAAAAAATGTATAATTGACATTATTATGCTCATTTGAGTCTTTCTAGTGGACTTTGGCTTGATTTTTCCTAGATTTAATGTTGTAATGTGGCCAACACATTCACATTAGTTCTTGGACCCTTGTGAATCATTAAGACTTCTAGGTGGTCTTGTAAAGATGTTGTGAAGTGTTGTAACCCACTTTCATGCTTTTCTAGACTTTTCTTCACTAATTCAACCCTTTATCGTGTTTAAATGACCCCTTAATGCACTTTCCGGCCATTTTTAAGTGTGTTTTTTAGGATATTCCTGTTGGACAACATTTAATGCCCCATAATTCCTGACACCCACTTAATTTTCCTAAGTGGAACTAAGTCTCCAATAGGGGTGACTTAGTCCTTTTTGGCACAAAAACTCAAAATAATTTTAAATTTCTAGCAGGATTTTGTCCTCTAACCCTTGAGGTCGGCTTGTGATGTGTTACTTTCAGGAAATTTTAGTAAAATCATGTATAAATAAGGGTTTTTTCCCTCATTTTACATCTCCTATCTCCCAATCTCATACAAACTCTTGCACTCATTAAGTATTCAATCTTACAAGCATTCAAGCACTCTAAGCATTATCAAGTCATCCATTGGAGCACTTCATTGCATATCTTCAGATTTTCAACATCAAAGGTGTGGTAAGTTTATGACATTTTCATGTTATCTATTTATCATTCTCCTTTCATTTCATTTCATTATTTAGGGTATGATTACCAAAGTGGGGTTTGACCAAGGAAAACCCCTATTCTCTAACCCTCAACCATTTTTCCCCTTTTGCATGTCTATCTGCAGACTTTTGTATGTATATTTTTCAAGCAATAGGTGTTTAAAAGTGATCAAGAGGTCTTCAAAGTCAATCAAGTCAACACAACCCTAGTTCAAGCTTGGAGAGACTTTTTATTCCATTTTCTACAAAATCAAGTGCGGACACCTGTTAGAAAAGAAAGAGTAGACCTGAGGCTACAAGATTATGTCCCGAGATTCTCGAGATCTGCAGGAGGACTAAGTCACCACTAGTGGCGGATTAGTCCCACTTTTGGGCCTGAAAAGTGATCTTGACATTTTTTGACACCCATTTGGAAAATTCCTGTTTTGGCAAAGTTTCCCGAAATTGGGACAAAGTCACCCAGCCTGGCATAAGTTCCCAGTCAATATTTTCAGTCAAAATTTTAGGATTCCAAAATCTCCCAACATCAAGTTTTAGATTCCAAGTGCACTTCTCTGATTTTGTTCTGTTATTTCATCATTTAGT
Source organism: Sequoia sempervirens (assembly GCA_007258455.2). Taxonomy (NCBI): domain Eukaryota; kingdom Viridiplantae; phylum Streptophyta; class Pinopsida; order Cupressales; family Cupressaceae; genus Sequoia; species Sequoia sempervirens. The sequence goes on from VDFB02109042.1 coordinate 16,928,967, forward strand.
TGCATTTTTAGGCATTTTTGCATATCACAATGTGTTTTCCAGCACTTTACGTTTTCTAAATTTTGTATCATTAGATCATTTCATTTTCAGATCAAAGCATTAGTACATCTTAATTAGGCATAATACATCTCATTTCCATTAATCTTGAGTGTAAACCCTTGCATTTTGGACCCCATTCATTTCCCTTTCTCCTTTTTAGGTGAAAAACCCTAGGAGGAGCAAAGCATTGTGTGGGAAATCCAAAATCATCGTTGATAGTATTGACAGTTAATAGAGTCCCCCTTAAATGAGAAATGTGTTATTTGATAAAATAGAACCCCATATATACGTTTGTATATTTACATTTCAAGACAAAGCTTGGGTATATAAGTAAATGGAGGCTTCAAAACACATTGTGTTTTCCAACCTACACTACACAACGTTCACCACTTTCAACAAGTTTATTCATTATTGCCAATAACGGCAAGAAATTGGTGTTCTTTGGTGCAAGAGCACCTAATAGATTTTATGCCTCCATGAGGCTAATTTGTGAATTTTGAGTTAGTTAGGTGATCTAATCTTGTAATAAGTCATTTAGACCATATTGAATATGTTTGAGTCTATTTTAGGTTCTAGGAGTTCTTGGTTGGGTCATTTTGCAATTATGGTTAAAAATTGTCAAATCTTGTAAATTTATCATGTTGCAATAATACAAAATGGGAATGTGAAGAGTCAAGGTCCTATAGAAGTTGGTTGGGTGGTTAGAAATGGTTGGAACATATTGTAAAAGGCATAAAAAGGCCTTGTGCATCGTTGTAAGGAGGTTTTGAAGTTTGAGACAAAAAGCAATAAAATATCTTCATTTTTCCTACATTTTTTGAACATTTTTCTCTATTTCTTTGCATGGTATAGGCCTGTACGGCCTGATCTTTGCCTAAGACCAATTGGAGATGAAATCCCTCGGATTCTACTTTCATTTTCATCAAGTATCATCAATTTTCAGTAAGTTTTGAATAAGTTACGCCCATTTTACTATAAGTAGGTTTGAACCCTGAGTAGGGTTAATAATGGTTAAGAAAAATGCATAACTTTAATTTTTACTAGTGAAAATTCATAAAACTCAGTGTCAAGGTCTGTATAGATATGGTCTTTTTTCTTCCCAAGTTGCAGGAGTCAGGAATAAGGTTTTGAGTTAATATGGTGATGCCCTAGGTGAGAAAACTAATTGTTTTCTACAAAGGTGATACCTAAAGGTTAGGGTTTGAAAAAAAGATAATGGGGAAGGATGTAAAATGCTTTAGTAAGCATGTACATACCTTATTTTATGTGTCCATGTCTTTGGAATAGGTGTTTGTGATCAGGAGTGTATAGAACCAATAAACCCCATTGCATACAAGCCTAATTAGGCCTTAAGAACAGCTGAGCAGTCCATTTTAGAAGACACTTTACAAAACACCCCTACCTGAATTTTTGATATGTTTTAAAGAAGCCAAATGGGTACTCAAATATGTTTTTATAGTTAGGATATCAGGTCTTCTTGAAAAGTTACAAGTGATTGTTTATTTCTTGAAAGTTGGTAAGAAGGTTTGCCTATTGTGTGGAACCACCATTGTTTGAAGACATTAAGTTTGGTAAACCATTTTTTTGGTTTAATACTGTCATATTTGGGATGTTCAAGGTGTTTTGAGGGTTCAGTAATAGTTTTGTGCCCTGATTGAAAATTTGGGTGTTTGTAGCTTTGTAGAGCCAAGTGCTTTGTGAAGGGAAAGTTGAATCAAAGATGGATGAATAAGCAAGTTCTTGTTTTGTGTTTTAGAAACCTATGAAGTGAAACCCTTCTCTGCATCATTCTTTCTATTTTTAATGCACACCTACATATACAGGTTTAAAAACAAGAAGGGCTTGGGTATGTTGTGATGTGGAGGTTGACAAATGCAGTGTGTTATGAAGCATGCAATTTGTTATATACTTGAAATTTAAACACAACAATGGAAGGTGTGATTTTGAATAAATTAATATTGTTTTGTAACATTCCAGGTTGTAAAACCGTACGTGTTAAGAAGCAAGCAACCCACTGTGAGACAACCCCTTACATTTAAACAAGGAGATTCAAATAACTGAAAACCCACATTGTGTTTTCCAAAATACAACTATTGTGCACTTTATTTTTCAATCATGCCAAATTTAAATACAACAATGGAAGGTGTTATTTTCAATACATTCATACTATTTTGTAAAAATCCATGTTGGAAAATTGTACGTGTTAAGAAGCAACCCACTGTGAGATAACCCTTTACATTTAAACAAGGAGATTCAAATAACTGAACACCCACATTGTGTTTTCAATTAATACCTCTGCTATATATTCTACAGATGAGAAAATCCTTGGAAACCCGTCAATGAATACCTTGTTATATTTTATGCATGTTTTTTTATTTTTCTAAATGGTATTCAGTTATTTCACTCATATTTCCACAATGGGTTGTCAATTATTTCATTTGACAATTGCAAAATTTCAAAACCAGCAGACGAGAGGAAAGAAAAATTTAAAAACCCTCAACACAAAAACACATAAACAACTTTGCATTTCAAATGAAAACCCCTTTTCCCAAGGAAAACCCTTTGTTTTCTCGTCAATGAAAACCCATCTTCGCAACAAATAGACATTCATTTCTTCACAGTTCCTAGGCAAAATGGAAAAATGGAATATATTTTTTACGGATAAACATACGTGCTAGCTAGCTATCTGCCCGCACCTGTCAAATACATTTTTGTATGGAGGGTGGCTGCACTGCTTTGGCCTCTGAATGCCTACAACTTGTTCCTGTTTCTCTCCAGCAACCTACAAAATGTTAGTGTAGAAAATGGCGATAAAAATGGGACCTCGTTTGGGCTTTTTTCTATTTGCAAATAATGGTTTTGAATGTGACGTTTTGGGCTTTTTGTCCATTTTGAAATATGATTTTTAAAACATGATGATGGTTATGATGCATCTGACATGCATTTTTGTAGGGAGAATAGCCTCATCCCAATTGTAAAAGGTGATCTCCCTACAAAACCACATGGCTTACACATGATAACGTATTTCCCTTTTTTAGGGATACGACATGTTTGATTATGTTATCATGTCAAAGACATGGTTTTTCAGGGATAATAGCTTGATTTTACTACATTTTGTAGAGAGATTAGCTTTTTCCTTGCAATTGGATGTGGCTATTCTCCCTAGAAGAATGCATGTCAGAGGCATCACAACATACAAAAATACATACACCACATGATGGGACAACGTACTACGGAAAACAATTGGAGGTTGGATAACATTGTGTGTTGTGAGTTCTTTCATTCTGCACGTTGAAAACTGAAGGTTTGAGAGCACGGGGTGGAGTTGTAGGTGCGGGTATATAAAACCATCCAAATTCAACTAAGGGGTGAGTAATGAATTGGGTTGTTACTTGTCAAGGGTTTTAAAATGGTATTGGGTTTATAGGTTTAATAACACCCAGTGTTTTCCAACCTACAATTACACATTGTTGGCCTTGTCGTTGCATGAAAGGTCGACCTGTCAATGCCCAATACAAACATTATAAAAACATGACAATATTTCATGACAATTGGGCATCTTTGGAGCAACTTTGTAATATTTATAAAAAAGCTCTTCTCTCTAGCACACATCACTACCTCTTCCACAATCTGATCCATTAAGGTCCATGAGGTTGAAAGGTGTCATCGATGTATGATGGAGAGAAGTGCATGTTTTGCAAATGAGAAAGGTATGCTTCAAAGTTGCCCAGTTTTCATGAAATGTTGTCATATTTTTGTAGAGGTTACTTCTAGAGGCCAAAGGAGAAAATAGGTTGCATATTCAATGTGGGTTTTCCAAGAGCTTTCCAATGGTATCATTTGCAGATGTTGATGTCAAAATAAAACCAAAAAGCACTGCATATTGGCAGGGTGGAAAACACTGTGGGTTATGTGTTATTTAATTTTGCTTTGTATGGTGAAGATGTGAAAGCTAATACTTTCTTTGATGCAACTATGCAAGATGTCGCATAATGTTGAAGCATGTGTTTCTACTTGGTTGACCAACTACCACCCGTATCTTCCATGTAATGCCCTCGCTCGAATAGAGGAATTGATTCTTCCATACAGGTTACAAGAAAATATGTTAAGGAGAATTGGAAGAAAAGGGCCAAAGTGTAGTGACGTCAAATAACATAATTATGCTCATTTATTTGACAACATCTTCAGTGTATGGGTGAAAAATGAACATGGATATTCAATATCACATTCTACAAATAGAGTGTAAATTTATGTGACTGGCCAATTTTTTTTTACCAAGAGATGTGAGACCTTTTCCTAGCTAGATGCATCTGGAAGGTATCCATTAAACCAACAGTAATCATCTAGAAGCACAATCTTCCAAAGGATTTGAGCATGAAATTTATGAGATTCCTCCAGGGGGAATCTCAAATTAGTCATCACATGGGTCCTATTGAGGAATGGTTGGTTGTTATGTTAAAATTTAACTACACTATCAGTTTTGATGATGAGTTTTACTATAATTGGTATCAGAGTCGGGTTGCAGGTTTGAATCTTATGGTCACACTGGGGGAATTGTTGGAAGCTTGGCGCTTCCACCCCCAGTCAGTGTTGTCCGTGTAATTCATGATATGGTTTAACCTCCTACCATGCATATTATCTAAAACTTGTATCGGGCATTGAGAGGTCAATGTTTTCGTGCAACAACAAGGTCAACACACAGACAATATGAATGTAATGATAAAAATTTTGTTACTTACATAGTAAGAACCCAATTGGTTGGTCACACCCCACGTGAATTTGGATAGTTTTATATATCCTCTAGTTGCAATTATATTAACAGTATGAATGTCTTGGAAGCCTTTTGTTTCGTACACATTAATAATGTAATGAATTTCACCTTCAAAATATATAATAACTCTTAGTTATGGTATAAATTGTATTTGAATTTCTTCGTATGATTGAAACAAATAAATGCACAAAATAATGGTAGATTGGAAAACACAATGTGGGATGTCAATTGTTTCATTCTGCATGTTTAAATCTAAACACTTGAGAGGATAGGGAGGACTTGCAGGTATGGGATACATTCGATTGTAGGTTTCTTAACGCCCCATGTTTTCCAATTTCATTACATTATTGCTATCTAGAAATTAAAAGGTTCTCAAGACATTCATAAAACATTTAAAATTTGAGGTGAGGGGTGTGTAAACAATTGGGTTGTTACTTGTAAAGGGTCTTAGAAAAGTATGTGGGTTGTAGGATTTATAACACCCAGTGTTTTCCAACCTAAAATTTCACATAACAGATTGAATGTTTTGAAAATATTTTCTTAGTTCGATAGTACGAATGTAATGAAAGGTACCTCCAAAATTTACAATTGTTAGTTATGGTATAAATTGCAATTAAGCATCTTCATGTGATTGAAAAAATAAATGCACAAAATAATTGTAGGTTGGAAAACACAGTGGATTATGTGTATAACATTTTACAACACTATGTGGGTTGTAGGTTTCATAACACCATCTCCTTTCCAACCTACATTTTTGTTGACGGTAGGAATGTATTGAAAACCTTTTTTTATTTAGACATAAAGAATGTAATGAAAGGCACCTTCAAAATTTATCACAAGTCTTAGGTAGAGTAAAAAATGTGTTTCAAATTCCTCTTATGATTGAAAAAATATATGCTTGCTTACTACAGATGGTGCAATAATTTTTGGAACTTTAACTGTCTATAACACTTGTAACTATTTTACATTTTATAGCAAACCAAGGATGCATGTTGTAAAAGGTAAATTGATTTGTATAGTGAGAATGTTGTTGAGGTGGTCGGCACACCTGAGAGGGTGTGTAGTGGTGCATCTTCTTTGGGAAAGTCACATTCGAAAAACGTGCAGGTAAAATCCGATAATTACAAAATGAAATCAAATGTATAATTTTAATCTCTCATAAGTGGTTACAATGTTGACTGGAAAGTGGGAATGTTTTAATCAGGAGACAACAACTGTTGTACAAAGGAAGTCCCCTCATTTTAGGAAAATGTTGAATGTTGAGGCAACGACTTGTTTGGTAATTGATTATGAACTTCTAATTGCCCTTTACTTCCAATGCATCAATTAGAATGCTTTACAATTTCAGTTAGAAAATATCATGTATGTTACAAATATGTTGATTTTGAAAGTATATCGTTCCTTTGATTCAAGACGATAATCAGGGAAACCATCACGCTCTTCCCATAGTCCACGACAAAGCGGAAGATTGTGCAAAGGGCGACCCTAAGGATGGGGAGGGTGTGAATGAAGCACGGGGTGATGTGGAGGATGGGAAGGTGTATATATAATAACTCAATTATTACATCATTTGGTTGTGTGTATATGTTGTGCATTCAAATTATTTTAATATCAAATATATTGAGCAATTTTCTTTTCTAAATTTTTTGTGCAGGTTGTTGCTGAATATAGAAGAGAAGTGGAGAATGCGAGATACGTATATTATTGTATTATAGAACAATGTACGAGAAAATATCATGATTGGAGATTGTTTAACATGCATAGGATTCAACATCACCACCTTCCTATTCTCAAGCCACCAAAGCGTCGCCGAAGTGCGTCGGGGGGGAACCAAAACGCCCCCTCCTCCCCTTGAGAAATTGAAAAAGTATCTTCAAAAGAAGGTGGATATTATGGAGTAGCAACTGAATCTACAACAGAATCTCTAGAAGAAGCATGTTATTGAAAGGGTCTATATAAAGTATGGTAAACATAGCTTCCATCTACTTCCCAAGGAAGGAAAGGATGAGGTGAAGGAGAAAATGGCGTTATACAACAATGAGGAGAACAAGGAGAAAAGAAGGAAAAAAATATTAAAATTGCAGGAGACAAAGAGAAAGGACGGAATCGTAATGTTGAATTGAACTATTAAATCAGAATTTTGGTTGGTTCATATTTTTTGTTTTGATGCATACAAGGTTCACTTAACGTTAACTTACATGACATGACAGGGTGATGGTCGAGAAGTAGTTCCTACCGCTCAACAAAGTATTGTTCATTTGGTAAAGGAAGTTGTGCCCACGAAATCCCAAGATGATGTTGTTCCTCCCAACTCGGCATCTAACATCTAGAAGAAGGATCGTACACAGTCAAAAGTTTCAAGGCACCCTCACAAGGAGAAACAAGAACAATCGGTGATCTCAAAATCTTTTTTTTAATGTTTGTTTTGATTATTTCAATGAATTGGTTGCATGCATTTGAATTTGATGTGACGTTTCAATTCCTACTATTATAGGGCAAGGATGAACAATGAAGTGTTGCCCTCGAGTAGGTTATTATTGATTTGGAAGATAAAGCAGTGCCCATGAAAGCACAAGATGATGTTGTTCCTCCCAACCCGTTGTCTAACATTGAGAAGAAAAAGGAGTGTATACACTCTAAAGTTTCCTCTCGCTCTCACAAGAACAAATGGTGATTTTGAAATATTCTATTTAATGTTTTTTTTTATTATTTCAATGAATTGATTGCATGCATCTGAATTTGATGTGATGTTTCAATGCCTGCTATTACAGGGCAACAATGAACAATGAAGCGCTGCCCTCGAATAGGGTACTATTGATTTGGAAGATGAAGTAGTGCCCATAGAAGAACAAGATGATGTTCCTTCCAACCCACCGTCTAACATTGAGAAGAAGAAGAAGAAGGAGCATACACGATCAAAGGTTTCCTCTCATCCTCTCAAGAAGAAATGAGAAAAAATGGTGATTTCAAAATCTTCTATTCAATGTTTGTTTTGATTATTTCAATGAATTGGTTGCATGCATCTGAATTTGATGTGATGTTTCAATTCCTTCTATTACAAGGCAATGATGAACAACGAAGTGTTGCCCTCGAACTGGGTATTGTTGATTTGGAAGACGAAGCAGTGCCCATGGAAGAACAAGATGATTTTATTCCTCCCAACCCGTCGTCTAACATTGAGAATAAGAAGAAGAAGGAGCATACACGATCAAAGGTTTCCTCTCACCCTCTCAAGAAGAAATGAGAACAAATGGTGATTTTGAAATCTTCTATTTAATGTTTGTTTTGATTATTTCAATGAATTGGTTACATGCATCTGAATTTGATGTGACATTTCAATTCTTGCTATTATAGGGAAACGATGAACAATGAAGTGTTTCCTTCAAATAGGGTACTATTGATTTGGAAGATGAAGTAGTGCTCATGAAAGAACAAGATGATGGTGTTCCTCCCAACCCGTCGTCTAACATTGAGAAGAAGAAGAAGAAGTAGGAGCATACACGGTCAGAAGTTTCAAGGTTCCTTGACATGGAGAAACTAGAAGGAACGGTGAATTTGAAATCTTCTATTTAATGTTTGTTTTGATTATTTCAATGAATTGGTTGCATGCATCTGGATTTGATGTGATGTTTCAATTCTTGCTATTATAGGGAAAGGATGAACAATGGAGTTTTGGCCTTGACCTTATTGGCCATGTGGTTGCAATTGAAATGAGAGACATTAATAGAGATGGACATGTGGATGGGGAGAGCACTAGCCTACAAGTGGGACAGGGAAAGCACTGGCCTGCAAGTGGGATAGGGTAATAATGATGGACATGGAGATGAGGAGAGCACTAGCCTATAAGTCGGACAGGGCAATAAAGATGGACATGGGGATGGGGAGAGCACTGGCTTGCAAGTGGGAGAGGGTAATAAAGATGGACATGGGGACGAGCAGAGCAATGGCCTATAAGAGGGAGATGGCAATAAAGATGGACAAGGGGACTAGGAGAGCAGCGGTGTGCAATCTATATCGGTAATAGACACAACACACTTCCATGATTCTATTCTAATTTCTTTATGAATCCTTTAATGTATTGAATTATGATTCATGTCAATGACATTTCCATTGCAGCCAAATCCTGTTGATGAATAGATGATAGAGTTCAAGGGAATCAATTTTAAGATCGATGATCACATTGATCTTTGGAGGTAGTGTAAATTGGTTTCCAAAGGCATTGTACACGTTGTCAAAAGAGATGGTGAAACCCACAACTTTAGGCACCCAAAAAATTGTGTGAGTCAACATTATTGAGGCCATTGTTGGTGACTGCATAGTTCCTTTTCCATGTCCTAGCACAGAGATCGTCGAAGAGTGTGTGGGTGGCTTCATGGTATGGAAGCTCTCCAAGTTGAAGCATTCTCTTCCAAAGCTACATGTAAACGATATGGTGTTGTATATATCATACTATATTATATTTGTTTCCATCCATACATTAATTGTTCAAATTGTTTCTTATAAGCTGAAGGTGTTCAAAGTGCGAAGGACAAAGCACATCCTCTCCAAAAATCTATTGTTTCACATTCATCATCTGCGAGGGTTCGTGGAATTGGAATCATCCCTCCCGAAATACACAACAACCCAAAGAAATGTGTCATATATTAGGCAGACATGACCTCAATTACAAATAATAGGTAGCATAGGATATGATGAAATAGACTCACAATACTCATTTTGTGTTGTGGGTTTCATTATTTGATTATTGAAAAATTATGGTGTAGAGATATATTATTTTCATATGTTTGAACACTATGTTGTTATACATTTTATATCATACTTTTCATGGCCCTCTATAATTACAATATCAACAATTTGAAATAATAGTAGGCAATGCCAACTGAAGTGTTGTTGTTTATGGTAGCTTGCTTATAAATAAAAAATATAAGTTGACATGTAAATCGTTTAACCTCAAAAATTTTGAATATAGCAGTCAATGGTATTCAATATAGTAATTGCATACATGGTATTGAATAGAGTATAGCAATAAATGTTAAGTGTATGTATATGTATGTACCTATGTGGGCAACTATTTGCATTGTTGGAAAGCACACTTTCCCCTATTAGTTATTTCCTTATGAAAAGTTATTGTTTCCTTACAACCAACAATTTAATGAAGTCCGCTTTCAAATTTTAGAACAACTATTTCGTATAGTAAAAATGACATTTCCCTTTTTCCAACTGATTGGAAGAGATAAAATGGTCAAATTATTTGTAGTGTTGGAAAACACACTCCATGTCTTTCATTTCCTTATGAAATGTTTTGTTTGGTTACGACCACAAATGTAATGAAGTCCACTTTCAATTTTTAGAATTATTTAGTACAATAAAAATGGCATTTCCCTTTTTCCATCTAATTGGAAGAGATAAAATGCTCACATTGTTTGTAGTGTTGGAAAACACACTATCCCCTATTAGTTATTTCCTTATGAAAAGTATTTGTTTCATTACGACCAAGAATGTAATGAAGTCCACTTTCAAATTTTAGAACAACTATTTGGTAGAGTGAAATGACATATTTTCTTTTTTCATGTGATTGGAACAATTAAAATGCTCACATTATTTGCAGTGTTGGAAAACACACTGTCCCCTGTCAGTTATTTCCTTATGAAAAGTATTTGTTTCGTTACGACCAAGAATGTAATAAAGTCCACTTTCAAATTTTAAAGCAACTATTTCATAGAGTGAAAATGACATATTTCCTTTTTTCATGTGATTGGAACAACTAAAATGCTCGCATTGTTTGCAGCATTGGAAAACACATTATCCCCTGTCAGTTATTTCCTTATGAAATTTTTTTATTTCCTACGCTCCAAAAATGAAATGAAGTCCATTTTCAATTTTTAGAACAACTATTTGGTAGAGTGGAAATCACATATTTCCTTTTTTCATGTGATTGGAACAAATAAAATGCTTGCATTGCTTGCAGTGTTGGAAAACACATTGTTCCCTATTAGTTATTTCCTTATGAAAATTTTTTACTTCCCACGCTCCAAAAATGAAATGAAGTTAACTTTCAATTTTTAGAACAACTATTTGTTAGAGTAAAAATGTCATATTTCTTGGGCGGTTGGGTGGCGGGCCTCCAAGCTAGCAGAGGGCTTTTGGTGGTTTGAACTGAGTGGCATCCTCGTAGGGGTGAATAGTGCTGAGGTGGAAGTTGGGGTGTAAGGTTGGTGACTTCAATCAAGGAAAGTACAGGTAACGATGGTCGACAATTTAAGCACATTTTCAAAGGAAGGTCGTGCATACGAAGCAGGGGTTGAAGGACCGAATCACTGGCGTAAGGACACCTTGCCTTGCCTAGAAATAATTTCTCGTTTGTGTGTCGATTAAGTTTCCTGGCGTTTGCGGGCTTTATTAATAAGTGGAGGTGATGGTTGTGCAGTGTAGTAGAGGTTTTGGTGTTGATGCTTAGTTAATGGTGGTGAGTTGGTTAGCGGCCTTTGCATGACTTCTAGAGTTTTTTTTCGACACCAATGGTTGGGCGCTCAAAGTTCATAATAGCAATTTCGGTGGAGGGCTTGTCATGGTTTGGAGTGGACACTCCAATTTCTCTATTTGAAAATTCAAGGAAGAATGTGTTTCATGAGATTACGTACCAAAGGTTGAAGCGATTTTTTCTCAACATTGATCATCTTTCAGTTGCAGCGGTCAAAATGGTTTTGGGCATTGGTCATCTCGAGCATAAGGATTATGGGAGGGACAATGTGCATATTTCCTCGTGGTTCTTGGCTTCTCTTCTTAATATTAAAGTTCCTAAGATGGAGGTGAAGGATCTATTGGTGAGGCTGTTCAGGAAGGAATTGGTAGGCGAAGTGGAGGAGGTTCTGAAGATGGTAATTTTAGGCACCGGGATCCCGAGTTCAGGTGAATTGGAGCTTCTACAAAAGACCGATGAAGCTATTAATTTTTATCCCTTCCTCTTGGATCTGAGCAAGGTGGCTCTCATGCATCACTAAATGATTGTTGCAGTGGCAATGGAATATCTGAAGAAGTTGCTAGGGTTAATGGCGGTCGGAGGCTTCGACTGGGTTAAGGACTTTGAGTCCTTTGTGAATCTTAATGGGTTTCTGTAATTTGGTAGGTTTCTAATTTAGTCTGTATTTGCTATGGTCTGGTGATGGATAGTTTGTGTCTGAGGTTTTTTGGTTTGGCCTATCACACAGCCAATTTTGTAATCTATATTAGTGGGTTCTCACGTCACGTCGCACCCCTTACTGACTTGACGAAGAAGGGGGCTTTTACTTGGTCACCACAGGCGCAGGAGTGCTTTGACAGGTTCAAGGTGATCATGACTTCATGTCCGATGCTAGCATTGCCTGACTTTACGAAGTCATTTGATTTATTTTGTGATGCTTCAGGAGAGGGCATTGGTGCCATTTTGATGCAGGAGCGACATCCGATTGCATTTGAGAGCAGGAAACTCAGGGGTCCTGAGAGGTTTTACAGTATTTATGACAAGGAGATGTTAGCCATTATGCATGCTTTGGCTAAGTTCAGGCAATACCTGGTGGGCAGCAAATTCACTATTCGCACAGATCATAACAGCCTGAAACATTTCCTAGGACAGCGAGACTTGAATGAGAGGCAGCAAAAATGGGTCAGTAAACTGCAGTCATATGACTTCGATATCACCTTCATTAAGGGGAAGCAGAATGTTGTAGCTGATGCCTTGTCTCGCAGACCCCAGTTGAATGCCTTGGCACAGATCACAGAGGATTGGAGGCATCGGATTATTGCTGAGTATGCTAAGAACCCATGGGCTTCTAGCATCGTTGACAGGATAGAGCAGGATGACAGGTATACTGTTGTAGATGGCTTGATCATTTACAAGGGGCGGATTCTTTTGGTTCTTGACTCTGAGGTGCGGATTACAGTTTTGAGAGCCTTTCATGACCTTCCTATGGCGGGCCATCTCGGGTACTATAAGACATACAAAATGGTTCAGGAACGGTTTACTTGGAAAGGGCTGAAAACTGATGTGTTGCAGTATGTCCGTGAGTGTTCTGTGTGCCAGCAGAACAAGCAGGAGCACACTTATCCTGCTGGGTTGCTCTAGCCACTTCCGATACCTGATAGGAAGTGGGAGTGTATATCGATGGACTTTATCATAGGTTTGCCGAAATCCCAGGGTAAAGATTGCATCTACGTAGTGGTTGATCGGTTGACTAAATACGCACATTTCTTCCCGATTACTACTACTTTCACAGCATCGCAGACTGCAGAGTTATTTTTCATAGAGGTATTTCGGCTACATGGGTTGCCTCGAACGATAGTCAGCGATAGAGACAGTCGGTTCATGAGCAACTTTTGGCAAGAGTTGTTCAGGCTTTGTGGGACCGAACTGACATCGAGTACCAGCTACCATCCGCAGACAGATGGGCAGACAGAGATTGTCAATAAGTGGGTGGAAGGTTATTTGCGTAATTATATAGCTGGTCAGCAGAGAGCTTGGGTGAGATGGATTTACTTGTGCGAGTATTGTTATAACCGACTCACATATGAAGATAAAGCATGACACCCCTTTATGGCTTTGTATTGCATGAGGCACCCAACCTTCTGGATTTGATATTGAGCGATAGTAGAGTGCCGAGTGCAGGGGATATGATGCAGAGTCAGCAGGACATTTTGAGGTCTCTCCGAGACAATATCCAGCAGGCACAGAATCAGCAGAAGCAGTATGCTGATCAGAAGAGGGTTGAGTGTACTTTTGAGGTGGGTGATATGGTGTACCTCATCACCATATCAGCGTTGCTAGGCTAGGGGTATTAGCAGCAGGGATGCAGGATGACACATTTCCAATAGCCTACTGGTACGGGGTGGAGTACGGCTGGCACTTTCACTACCAGGACACGAGTGATTTAGAGAGATGGAGGAGATTGGATGACCTTTAGGAGGATCAGATCATATGAAAGTCATAGATGTAGCAACGGTTTTCACACTAGAGGGAGGATGAGAGGAGACATAGAGGATACTTCTTCACATTATCCTACTTGATCAGGAGGGATCCCTACATAGTGGAGCTACACAGGGCTGACAAAGTGCTAAGATAGTTTGGGGTTCAGCAGGACATCCCTACAGGACCGCAAAGATTCAGATAGATCACTCGAGATCGACCATGGGGTGAACAGATTATAGTAGAGTTCATGAGACAGTAGTGGGAGGAGCTTCAAGAGGTACCATACCCTAAGAGAGGAGGGAGAGCAGATGCAGGGATGACAATGAGATACTCTACATGGTGGGCACGCCATAGACCAGCGCGGATGATGACGATGCACTTGATTGTAGGGTCATGTGGCTTCAGTCCAAAGGATGAGATGAGACTAGCTAGACAGAGCAGGGTTAGGAGGAGAGGAGGACAACAGAGGAGATTATAGGAGGAGGCTAAGGCAGAGGAGGAGAGGATAGGGGGAGGCAATGGAGATAGATGCTCTCAAGGTTGATCCATTGGCCATGGTACCTTACGTACCGCTACCACTAGAGGATCTAGCCGTACTACTAAGAGGGGCCCTGGCGAGGTTGTTGATCATTGAGCAGAGACTCAGGGAGTCAGAGGCAAATAGAGAAAGACTATAGGCTGAGGTGGACAGGGTGTAGGTAGAGGTGGATAGGGTGTGGGCAGAGGGGGAGAGGGACTACAGGACCCTGGCATATGAGGTAGCATAGCATGTACAGGAGCTATAGGCTGAGAGGGATAGACTACAGGCTGAGGTGACTAGACTACAGGCAGAGGGATAGAGGGAGCATGGAGGATTGGCAGACCAGGTATCTTCGCAGGCCCTGCAGGAGGCAGAGAGATATGGAGGATCTGAGGAGGCAGGTGGTAGGGCTACTGAGAGAGGATTGAGCTATGGAGGGAGCAAGATGAGTTTCATGACAGAGCAGAGGTTGTAGAGTAGATAGTTGGGGAGACAGGGCTAGTGGTAAAGAGAGAGGAGATGGCGACAGCCCAGTTGTAGACCATGTAGAGAGAGAAATGCAGCACATGCACAGGTCAATGCCCTACAGGGTGAGAGGGACACAGCAAAGGCAAGGGTACAGGTAGTGGAGAGAGAGAGGGATGCAGCGTAGGCACAGGCATAGGTTGTGCAGGGTGAGGGGGGCAAAACAGGGAAATAGGTGTAGATATTGCAGAGGGAGAGAGATGCAGCATAGACATGGGCACATGTTGTGCAGGAGGAGAGGGACAGAGCGATAGATCAGATGTCCCATATGCGAGCAGAGATTGATTAGTTGTGGTTGGCACAGGATGCGTGGGGGCAGGAGAGGAGATCCCTGTTCAGATTTCAGGACAGGTATAGGGCAGAGCAAGATATAGCTAGGTATCAGGCAGTAGAGAGAGACGAGTACATGAGGGAGGTGAGCTACTATATGGCGGCCTACTTCACATCAACTCTAGATCCCGCACAGTGGGTACCGGCCTATGTCTGAGTGGTACCTCAAATGTCAGCACCATCCTACTCAGTAGGGACACACACCCGAGGGTATAGCAGCTATCGAGATACTTCCCTGCGTAGGGGGCCAGTGCCAGATTCATCGTAGAGATCAGATGGAGCTAGCACAGGGTAGAGATGGCAGGGATGACAGGATCCCAATTTTTGACAGGTGTAGGATGGATGTGCAAAGGACAAGGACAGAGGCCACAGATTTCGCAGTGCAGATTAGCCTTGTACCTATATTTTATTCGATGATTATTATGTATTGATTTATTTGTGATGGACACTATTATGGAAATTATATTTTGAGATTTATATGATATGCGATGACCATTGTCGACACCATGTGTTATTATGTAATGAATGTTTATTTATGGATGTGTGTGTATGATGTGATTCTTTATGGCATGCAAATGATTATGGTATGCATATGTATCTATGATGATTTATGTTTATGCCTATGTGGATGACATCTATGAAATGCATTATGCCTAACATTTTGTGATGCAGGATGTGATGGATGATTAGGATGTTGTATGATATGATTATTGGATAAATAATTTTGTGATGTAGATGGTGATGTATGTATGCACATTGTTGATTTGTAATGTATGATGATATGGATGTAAAATGTATGTATGTATATGTAACCAATGTTATGGATGAATGTAAATGAATATGCAATTTAACGAGATAGATTAGGATGTTTAATGCAATGTAAATGGATATTGCAATGAAATGATAATGTCCTGAATCTTAAGATGCTTAGAATAACCAATTAAGGTTAATTCAAACAACTTAAAATGATAATGAAAATGAACTTAAGATGCTTAGACTAACAGAGCTATATTAATCTAAACAACTTAAGATGATAATGCAAATAAATCTAAGATGCTTAGAATAACCAATTAAGATTAATCTAAACAACTTAAAAAATGATTATGAGAATGATAAATGCAAAGTGAAATGATAATGCATCCTACATGGAAGATGGGAGTAATTAAATTCCTTACAAACATTAATATATGGGCATAAATGAAGGGGGTGACCCTTTGGTGAAATGGTGGGGCTTCTTGCTTGTAGTGCCAACAACCAAGGTTCAAACCTCACGGGGTCGCTCTCTACCATGTCAAAAATTGAGATTGGAGGAGACCCTATGGTGAAATGGTGGGGATTCTTTCCTGTAGTGCCAACAACCAAGGTTCAACCTCACGGGATTGCTCTCTACTGTGTCAACAATTGAGATTGCTTACCCTCAATTTTTTTATCCATAATATTGCTAAACCTTTATTCTCCTAATTGAAAGTGATGTGAAGGAAAAAATGTGTGAAAGATGTGAAGGCGAGACTGTGAAGGCGCACGACGGATTGAAGACTAGGGTTTTAGGTGATGCAGACGTAGGGAAGCAGTCCCAAAAGACTTGCAAAGGTGTACGGGTGTCCTTGGTGGCCACGGCTAATGGAGCTAGGAGACGGCGATACCAGCTTAGGTCGGCTTCTGGCGGTGGAGAGCCTAAGGCTGTGGTGCCTCCGGATTCACGCGAGGAGTTTTCCCCTCCTGGTTTGGAAGAACCTATTTCAAAATCTTATGATGCTTGCAAAACTCAGGCGAATCCCTTCCATGTCTGCTCAGATTTTTGTCTTGCCCAGATTTGGATTTTTTCCCCTGATTTCCCGCCCCCTAAACCGCTAGATCTAGTGTCAGGGGAGGAGGATTCTCAACCTCAGGGCATGGCTGGCTATGTTATTGGTGATGTGAAGGTAACTTTTGAGGAGGAGCTGGCTACTTTTCATATTTCTAATGACTGCCTTCATTCCATCTCGGTCAATGTGGGGAATCGCTCTCTCATCTTCCATCTTCTTTGTAAACACCCTTCCCTAGATTCTGTCAAGAATTGGGCTTTATTTGTTTGGCATAATCTTCCCCCCCCACAATTCTTCCTTAGACTTTGGCTTCTTTTTTATCACCTTCTCTTCTGTTGAGGACTGCAATTTCATTTCTCAAAATGGACCTTGGTTTATGGAGCATTCTGGTGTTTTTCTCACCCCTTGGTCTCCTTCTTTCACCCCACAATGGCCACAATTGTCGAGCTTCCGATCTGGATCAAGTTATATCGCCTTCCTTTGGTGATGCAGAATTTTTTTCTCATTGGGCAGATGATCAATCAAATTGGATCCTTTGTGAAGATTGATGAGGAGTTGTTGGCTTCGCACAAATTCACTCGGGTTTGTGCTCTTGTGGACATCTCAAAACCCCTTCCTAGCTCAATTCGGATTCAATCTTCCCATGGAACCTGGATGCAATTTTTAAACTTTGAGGGATTTCCATTTAGATGTTTTCGGTGCCACAATTTGGGTCACAAGATTAAGGATTGCTCTGCCCCTAAACTGCCTGGTACAAGATGCTTTAGTCTGAGGAAGTGGATCAAAAAAGGTGGCTCTCCGAATGTGGATTTTCTTTGGTGCAACCATGTCAAGTTCTTTGTTCCTTAGTATGATCTGGGGTCTATTTCTAGGGCTCCTCTTGATCCTCCCTTGGCGCATGCTTTGATCCCTGATTCTCCTCTTGTTCATAATTTAGATATTGTTCCTATTGTAGATGATGAGGAGGATTTAGAGTCAGATGACACTTTTTATTTTATGGTTGATTTGGATGATCCTACTCCTGAATTTTTTGAGCAAGATTTCTCTATGGCACCTTCTTGGAGTCTGGGTATTTCGTAGATCGACTCTAAAAAGACTAAACCCGATTGTGGTTCTACCTAGAAAAATGGTAGAAAATTAGATGTTGAAAGACTCTGCATTGAAGGAAGCGAGGCGGTGGAGGAGGGATCTCAATGGACCATGGAGGCCCTCTTCTCCCAAAAAAAATTTAAAAAGTAGTTTGGCCAGGGTTGTTCGCCCTCTTTTTCTCTATCTACAATGATTTTGTTTCATCGCTTCTTTTCTTCTGATTGCCTCTGTCAGGCAATCTTTGATCTTGTTGTCTCTTTTAGCAAAAATAGTGTAGCTGCTTACTCTCAGCCATCTTAGTTGGATCCCTTTTTCTCCCCTTTCTTCAAGGGCTTGATCTATGTTCTTTATTTTTTCTTTCCATATACAAAAAACTCTCTTACGAATCAAAAATATATATATATGGGCATGAATGATGGGCTAAATGGCAAGTACTTACCTTGTAATCATTACAAAATTAAGGGTGATGGGTGTGACAATGGATCACACATCATTAATAGGCCTCCTTTATTTGTGTATCATGCTTGCTTTAGCTTATGTGGTCAACATGATGGAGACATCCTGCCAAGTACTAAATGAAATATGATGGGTGTGATACTGCACCTATCAGAACCATAGGAATCCTGAGAAGAAAAGGAGATGGGGGGATGAATGTTTGCACAACCAAAAGCACAAATCATAGGTTAGGGAAAGGGATGGATGAATGTTAAATGCAAGGAAATGAAAGGATGAATGAAATGCAATCCTAATGCTATTTTCCATTCTTAAGAGCACTAATTTTTGCTATAGCACGAGACACAATATGCCAGGGTAAGAAAGACCAAGGCAGAATTAGTGTCTAATGCATGGAACAAACACAACAAACAAGGAGGCTATCCCAACACCCCAAAGTCATGATGGCTTTGGTTGGGCTAGGTATTGGGATAACCACAAGCACAAAGGATGCCCCAGCATAACACAAGACTGCAGGGATCTTGGTGGGTACTACGTGGGACAACCAAGAAGACAACCACAAAGAAAAGATCAAGATATGCCCCTATGTTCACCATTCAAAGTAAACCATGATATGATAGATCAAGGTGACCAAGGCGAGGTGTAATAGGGAGCTCAAATGATAAACAAAAGCCAAAAGCATCAAAATATCACAATCAATTTCAAACATCTTTTGTCACAGGATCAAAAGGATGGATGAGAATGATGAGGTTTGTTAGGAAGGATGCATCCTGTTGAGACCAAATATGGAAACTAAACTAAGTGATCGACATGGCGTAGGATACTCAAGACTAATTGGATATCTTGATACTAGTGGAGCTCATTTGTTAAGAACCAGCTAGATAGGGGCATACTTGACGACACAACACAAGGCATGAGAGACAAGATAGAAGACTGGCTCACCCTAAATACCTAGGGGCTCATGGGCTAATCATAGATTAGCCTTGCCTACGTGAAAGTGTAGAGCCCTCGTAGTTCGATAAAATACCATGGATAAAAGCAGAAAGAGGATAATGGGGACCGATCATGGAGGACCAAGACTGAATGGAAAAAAGCCTCGAGGGCGGATCAAACGATCAACCTTGCCTACGTGAAAGCACAGGGGCAACGTAGTTCAAAAAAAGACCAACGATGAAGGACGAAGGACTGACATGACAAGATAGATGAAAGCTGCAAGAGCATATCGGCATCAAGTTGTTGAACATACTATTCTAGATACTGGAAAAGTAAGGAGGATGACCATCAGGGAAGACTGTAGCCACACGAAGGTGTATGCAGTCGAATTCATTATTGATGACAAGAGAAGATGAGACCTAATGAGGACCGACACGACGAAGGACCTTAGGTGATGATGCAAGATTGACAAAATGACATGGACAGACGACTCAATCTCATATTGGGATTACAACCTCAGGATTGTGAATAGCTGATTTAGATCGTCTAATGCTCAACCAAAATATACCAAGCAACCAATGATGGGATAATGATGGGATGACAGGATATGATAGGATGTCAGGATTGGATATGCAGATGGGATGGATAGAAGGATAAAGTAACTAGGACACAAGGTAGATAATGATTAAGCCCTCTGTGAATGGTGCCTATTGCCAGGTTTTCACCAAATGTACTTATCCAAGGTGCCACCAAAGGTGTTTTTCACCATAGGATGAATTATTTCTCTTTACTATTTTTGATATATATTTTTGACTTTTTCTGAATTTTTTGTATTTTTGACAATTCTTTACCTTTTTTTTTAATTTTGTAGTTTTCTGTAGGATAGGGTAGCCCAGCTGACTTAGGTATAAAACTGTTTGAAATGCATTATGTTTATAGGCTCTTCTAGAGGCTCTCCTTTAGGTGTAGCAAGCCTGTATGCTCCAAAACCATATTTTGTTGTGACGACATAGGGACCTAGCCAATTAGCCTTGAATTTCCCCTTCTTGTCCCACATTGAATTGGCATGGATGAACTTTCTTATTGTAACTCTTCCCAAGACAATGTTGATATGCTTGTAGGTGATTATATTATTTGATCTATTCTTCGTCTAGGATTTCCAACTAACTGAGTCTTGCAACCTAGGCATCTTGGTCGTTGATGATGTTCTGCAAAGATATTCTCAGAGATGGAATCTCGACCTCAATCAGCAAGATAGCATCAGCACCATAAATGATAGAATATGGAGTGGCGCCAGTGGGAGTGCGATGGAAGTGTGATAGGCCCAAAGAGCAGGATGGAGATGGAGATACCAATCTCAACCAGTGTTATTGACCACCTTTTTGAGAATATTGATCAAGGTTTTGTTGGTAGCCTCGGCTTGACCATTACCTTGGGGGTAATAGGCCATGGACCAACAATGTTGGATGTGGAAGGTGTCACATACATGTTTCACAACCTAGTTTTTGAATGGCTTTCCATTATCAGTGATGATGGTAGAGGGGATTCCATATCTATAGAGAATATGGAAGAGGATGAATTTGGATATTTAAGTACTCGTAATTTGAGAGAGTGGCATTGTTTCCACCCACTTGGTAAAGTAATCAGTGGCGGTGATGATGAAAGTATGGCCATCAGAAGATGGAGGGTAAATCTTGTCGACTAAGTCAAAACCCCATTGAGAGAAGGGCCATGGTGCTACAATGGGTTACAAATCTTGTGTTGGAGCATGTGTCAGGTTTGCATGTTGTTGACAAGGTAAACATTTCTTCACAAATTCACAAGTCATGTTCCATTGAAGGCCAATAGTAACCAGCTCTGAGAATCCTCTTAGCTAAGGCCATGCCATTTGAATGGGCCCCATAAACACCTCTATTAACGTAATGTGAGCTTTAGTTTTGTTTAGACACCTGACAAGGGTTCCATCATACGCACGACGATAAAGTGTGTCCCCCACGATAGTGTAGCGATAGGTGCACTAGATCAAGGACTTTCGTTGGTTACGTGTAAGATCAGGGGTAGGATGTTATCATGAAGGTAAGTGTAAATATTGTGATACCATGGTGATTCGGGACCTACGATGTCACACACCATTTCGCTCTTAGGGATGTCATAAGCAAGGATTAGCAGTTGTTCAACTAGGAACTCGTAATTTGTTCAATCTTTCAGCATGTCAATCAGTGAACCAATTGTAGCCATTGCATCAGCTGCTTTATTCTAGACTCTAGGGATTTGCTCTACCTAGATAGAGGTGAAATACTTCTTGAAATCATCCACCATGCACTTGTAAGGTAACAACTTATCATCTCTTGTCAGAAACTCATCATTGACCTGCTTGATGATCAGCTGTGAATCACCAAAAACTCGTGAGTGATATTCCGTTGGATGGCAATTCGAAGACCAGTGAGGAGTGCTTCATATTTTACTATATTGTTTGTGCATGGGAAAGCTAACCTAAATGACTTTGGGATGTAATCACCTTGTGGGGTGATGAACAAGATGCCTTCCCTAGCTCCGTTGTGCATGTATGATCCATCAAAATATAGTGTCCATGTGGGGGCTTCTATGACTATAAGGACCTCTTCATCAGGAAATTCTACGACCAAAGGATAGGCATCGACCAAAGGAGCGACCGCCAGCTGATCTGCTATCACTTTCCCTTTAATAGCCTTTTGGTCCACATACTCAATATCAAACTCGCTCAATAGCATGACCGACTTAGCCATGCGACTAGTCAAAGTAGTTTTGGATAACAAATACTTGAGTGGTTCGACATTTGATATCAACTTCATGGGATGGATGAGCATATAATGACAGAGTTTTTGTGAACTGAAAACTATCACTAGGAAAGCTTTTTCCATCAGAGAATAATTGAGTTTGTAGCCCACTAAGGTTCGACTGATGTAATAAATCGCTCGTTCCTTGGATGAATCATCTTGTTGTGCTAACAATGCCCCCAGTGCAATTGAAGTAGCTAAAATATACAACAGAAGTGGTTTACCTAGAATGGGAGGCATGAGGATGGGCAGATGAGCCAAGTATTCTTTGATTTTGTCGAAACACAATTGACACTCGAAATCCCACTTGAAGGATGTATGTTTCTTCAAGAGGTTGGTGAACGACTGGCATTTGTCAACTAACTGAGCTATAAACCGTCTGATGGACTGCAGTTTGCCTTGAAGACTCCTCAACTATTTTAAATTGTGTGGTGGAGGCATTTCCATAATAGCTTTGACTTTAGCCGGATCCACTTCTATGCCCCTCCTAGAGATGATGAAACCCAGTAATTTTCTAGATGTAACCCCAAACACACATTTCTTTGGATTCAAATGTAGCTTGTAATGCTCTAGCCTCTCGAAGATCTTCTTCAGAATCATAGGGTTCTCTTCTCTAGTTCTGGATTTCCCCAACAGATCGTCAACATAATCCTCCATGATGATGTGAATGAGATCATGAAAGATGGCAGTCATTGCATGCTGGTAAGGTGCCCCCACATTCTTGAGGCCAAAGGGCATGACGTTGTAACAAAATGTTCCCCAAGGTGTAGTAAAGGTAGTCTTATGTTGGTCCTTCGGCGCTATTATAATCTGATTATAACCAGAGAAACCATCCATGAGGGATAGCATCTCGTGTCTAGTAGTTAAATCAACCAGCATGTCAATGTTTGGTAGGGGAAAATTGTCTTTAGGGCAGGATTTGTTGAGGTCTCAAAAATCAATGCAGATCCTGATGTTCCCATTGGGTTTGGAAACTGGTACTATATTGGAGATCCAATTGGAGTAATCAATAGGCCTGATGAACCCAGCCTCTAATAGTTTCTCCAGCTCTTTCTTGACCAACAGAGCTACTTCAAGATGCATCTTCCTAAGTTTCTGCTTGACGGGTTTAGCATTCGGGTGGACATCCAAATGGTGCATGACTAGAGGAGTATCAAGATTGGGCATATCTAAATGGGCCCACGCAAAATTGATGATGCCTTCTTTGAGAAGTTGGACGTTAGTGGAGTACTCTTTTGATAGAGACTTGGCCACATATGTGATTTTTGGATCTTCTTCAGGTCCCAAATTTACTTCCTGCGCCTCTTCTATGAGTATAGAAGATCGTTCAGATAGTTGAGTTCCCACAAGGGGAAGATGAACGTCCCCATCTTCCAGTGCCTCATTGAGGTTTTCACTGTTAGATACGCCCTTTATTTTTACTTTTTATGGGTCAAGAAGTGCCTCAGGGAGGTTTTCACTAGGTGACCCTTTTTCATTTTTCTTTTTTCTTATTTTTGCAACTAGGGCATTCATCCTCCCCCAATCCCATAAGATTCACATACGCATCCACTGAGGGAAAGGTGTTAATAGGTGCGCTACCATGTAGGTCCCAATCAATGAGCTCAAGGTGGTGAAAGGAAACGCTAATGGAGAAAATAGATAGGAAATCAAACATAGAGGAAAGGTCCACGTGATCCACGTCATCGTACAAACATATGATGGATTCTTCTTTAGGTATGTCTTCTAAGAGGCTGTTGTCCATAGTGACATTGTTAGAAGCACTAGTTGATGGAATAGGACCTTTTTGTTTTGTGTCATGGCCTAAACCCGAGTACCTTCGTCACACTGGGGTGTCAACAAGTTGTTTCCTTCCTTGCTCTTCTATTCCAAGGCCTCCCCCTTGATAATTATACTTGTCTACTAGCTTTTGCAGAATAAGGATATGTCTGCTGGAAATACTCCTTTAAAGGGGGAGAAAGTTTAGGTTCCTCATGATATACAGGCATTGGTTGATGTCATCCTCTGGTGTATCTTGTCTTAGTCTAGAGTAGTGGTAAGTATTGGTTCCCACATTCTTAGAGTTGAGGGTGAGAGTCCTATCTTTTGGCTTCTGTACAGACTGAGAAGGTTGACCATATGTATGCGATGAGGGTGGCATGGTTGCCACACTTAAATCAGTATGCATTTCATACTCACCACACCCCTTGTGATGATCTGGACCTTGGTAATGGTGGAATCACATGTGGAAGATGTAGTGGATGTTGTAGTGGATTGGGTATTAGAAGATGGATAGGATGATGATGCTTAAGGTGGCCCCATTTCCATGCCTGGACAGTATGAGAATGGGGAAAGGAAGCTTCTAGTGTGCGGCAATACTCAAACAGTTGAGGGTTGGCATGAATTGTAACTTCCATCCCATTAAATGGGAACTTCAAGCACTGATGGTAAGTGGAAGGGATGGCTTGCATGGCATGGAGCCATGGGCGGCCAAGAAGAAGGTTATAGGGGAGTTCCAGATCAAGGACGTGACAGGTAGTGTACTGTACAATGGGTCCAACCTGAATTGGAAGACAAATTGTCCCCTCATAATCATGCTCTGCATTATCATACACCTTGATAGTGATGACTTGATTATTTAAGTCAACATGGGTATAGCCTACCTGCTTTATGAACTTTAATGTGCACAGATTCAGGGTAGAGCCATTATCTACCAAGACTCTTTTCACTTTATGTCTGGCTACTAAGACTCCGATATGGAGGGGGCGGTTGTGGTTGGAATCAATGCAAGGCATGTCATTATGACTAAATCCTAGCTGATAAGTGGTTGAGAGATGTCCTACCAATGCTTGGAATTGAGTAGGATTGATGTCATTGGGGACGTGGGTATCCTATAAAGCTTTGGTTAAAATTTCCTGATGCACAGGTGAAGACTTGAGCAAATCCAAAATGGATATCGGGGCTGTTGTCTTTCCTAAATGATCAAGAATGTTGTATTGTGAGCTCACAGGGGCTAGCTGGGTTGACATTGAGGCTCCAGGGACAATGATGTGAGTGCGGCGAGTGGTTATAGCACATTGTGAGTCTTTACCTTTTACGTGTATCATAGACACATGTGGTTCTACTTGCTCAATATGCATGACAATACCCTCATAATAAAATGGTACATTTTTGTAACTGTTATTATTTGTACTGTTACCCTGATTATTGTTGTTACTGGATTTAGGATTGGCATTTGATGTGCTAGCTCCTTGGTTATGCTTTGAGAATGTGTTTTGGTATATTTGAAGTTGAGCATTGGATGATGAAGCCTAGTTGGCATCCACATGTATACCACCCCAATCTATAAGATCCTGGATGTAGGTTTTTAAGCCTTGGCACTTATTTAATGAATGTGCTTTGATCTTATGGAAATCACAATACTCGTTCTTTTTATACCAAGTTGGCTTGGGTTTGGATTCATCAAGAGGCTTGGTCACATGATACGTAATCGAGTAATTAGCCTGAAGAAGCCTATTAAACATGAAACTTAAGGGCTCTCCTAACTGAGTGAATTGATGTTTTTTGTTCCCTTGATTGTTCTGATTAGATTGCGGGGGAGGACGAGGTGCCCCCTATGGCACTAAGATGGCATTAGGAACAGATGGTTGATTAGAAATGTGTTGTTGTCTCTGCGATGTGTTAACTACTTGAACATGTTTGGTGTCTGTGACACCATCATTGACAACATTCTTATTCTTGTTCTAGTAGTGGATTTTATCCCTAGATCACTTTTCCTTGTCAAGATTGTAAATTTTGACTAGCCCTTTAGCAATAAGGGCTCTCTCAAGGATAGGACCCTTCTCTACTACTTCTGCAAAGGTGGTGACACAGTGAAGTTTGAAATTATGTGCCATGTCTGGGTGAGAGTTTTCAACATAAAAGGTGACCATGTATTTTTCTCTAAGCGGGGATTTCATTCGACCGGCCAAAGCTCGCCACCTTTGAAGGTAGCTTGCAAAATTTTCTCCCTCATGCTACTTCTCTTTTAGAAGGTCCAAAATATTGACATCTTTCTCCAAATTAAAGGAGACGTGGGAGACAAAAAAAATTGAAAGATCTGCAAAAGACTTGATGGATCCTCTCGAGAGAGCCATAAACCAATCAAGAGCTATCCCAGTTAGACTCGTTGGAAATAATCATAGGAGATAATTATCGTTATGTTGGACTTCTTGACAATGGGAATAGAACTCCTGAAGATGGCTTTTAGGATCTTTAGTTCCTTTGTACTTATCAATTTTTGGGATCTTAAAATGCTTTGTGAAAGGAACAAATGAGATTGATAGATCGAACAGATAGGGACAAATGTCTTCAAACTTGAAGGATTGTTTGCTAGTCCCTGCTTGCAAATTTTTTAACGCAGCTTTGACTTCTTCCCATTCTTTATTGGCAGGTGCAGAGGGGTTTGGATTAAACAAATTGGCTTGATTGTAGGGAGGATATTGTTGGTATGATGAGGATGGAGCTAATGCAGTTTGATCATACACTGGTGGAGGTGTATATCGAGGTGTTTGTTGATATTGATTGGTGTATGTGGGTTACGATTGTTGAGTGGCGTAGGATTGTTGATAGTATGGGGGATTTTGATAATAAGAGGTGGAGGTCCCTTGTTGGTATGGTAGTTGTTGTTGGTAATATGAGGTGGAGGGAGCACCTTGTTGGTACTGTTGAGGGGCTTGATAGTATGACGAGGTGGAAGCACCTTGCTGAGTTGGTAGTTGTTGCTGGTAATAGGAATTGGAGGTAGCACCTTGTTGATAGGATGATTGCTGCTGATTGTAATATGGATATGGATTGGATTGGTAATTGTAAGTAGGATTTGGTTGTTGGGTAATAGACGGAGGTGGTTGTGGATTGGTCATTTGGTACTAAGGATTAGATGGCTGAGGATTTTGATGAATAGGATTGGGGTTAGCATTCGATGGATTAGCATAGATGGCATATATGCTTGATGGATGGTAAAGGTATTGCGCAAGAGGATTGTGTTGCATTTACATGGGAATTTGAGTATGTTGATGTGGTTGCTACTGATGTGATGGTTGTTGGAAGAGATGATGAGGTGGGATATTTTGTTGTTGAGGGATCGATATTGATGCACCTTGCAGTGGTTGTTGAGGCTGCGATGTAGCCTGATGAGGGGGTTGCATGGGAACAATGGTATGTTGTTGGGGGACAGGAATATTTGGTTGCAGAACTGGGATGCTTTATTGCAGGGGTTGTTGGTGAGGTGGTTGAGATGGGATTGCAGTTTGGTGTGGCGGTGCTTGTGATGGGATGGAAGTGTGTTGTGTCACCTGTTGCTAAGGTGGTTGTGATGAGGTTGATTGTTGTGGATTAACTTGAGGTTGTTGGAATGCGGGGATGTTACCTTAAGGCAGTTGTTGAGATGTGAAAGATGGTGTCGGTAGGTTTGCTGCAGGTGTAGCTCCTGGAGGTGGTGTCAGTGCAAGAAAGGGATTTCCCCCAACATTGACGAGTAGGTGACCTGACTGGTTAAGCGGAAGCGGTGGTACAGATGGTATGGGTGTTGGACCTTGCTAGATAGGCATGGGAGGTGGTGGAGGTGGTAAATTTTGTAGCATACCATAAGAAAGGGGGTTGTTTGGATTAGGTTGTGCTCCCACGACTAAGATCCGAGGAGGATGTTGAACTTGATAGAGCACAACATTACCAAATCTAGGTTGATACCAATTTTCTATGGGGGGACCCTCGGGGACATATGAATTTTAGAATGTTATATGAATTCTGGGGGTCCTGAGACACTGGAGGAGGTGTGGTGTTGATGTATTGCGACATGTTAAAGTTAGGAGGCGATCTTTCATCTGAACATTTTTGAGATTACTGAGGTACTCATCAACTGTGACCTTAGGTTGGATGACCATACTCTCATCGGTAGGAGGCGAAGTGTTTTGAACATCAGTACTGGATTGTGATGAGGCGTTATTATTCAGATCCTGAGGGATGTTCTGGGCACCTTGACCTTGTTTTTCAACCATTTGTTTCTTTGCTTGTGATCAGGTTTGAATGAGCATGAAAGTGAAAAACTACCAGATGAGCTAGGATGATGCTACACTCTAAGATGCAGTGCAAGGATGACCTAGTTGATGATTAGAGGATTGATTGAACTGGATGAAGGATCGATTGATTGGATGATTGGATGAGGGATAAGATTGGATTGGATTCATCAATGAGATGAAATGATTGTTTGGATTAGTTAATTGATCAGATAAGATGATGAAATGGATTCTAAACCAAGTTCAAAAATCACTCTAGGTGACTTAAGGTGTTGATTGATCAGATTGAAGGACATATGGATGATTACGACATTGAATCCACCTTAATATGGAAACAAATTGATTGGGTCAAAGATGATAACTCACATAGGACGGATGATAATCCTAAGTAAATGTGGATGACAACGATCAAATTCATACACCTAAGCCAACTTGGATAATAACCTCTAAAATGAAGTCTAGGGGATTTGGATTGATGAAACGACAATGGATATGCAATCTAGAGATGTTCTAAGATATACCTATATGATTATGATGATGAACGGATGACCTTTAGAAGATGCAGATGGACTAAAGTGAAGATTACGAGCAAACAGAAGGTGATACAAAAGTTTTGATCATGGAAAATGACTAGGAAAATGGCAAGGTTTGAGTGGCCCAAAGGATTCACGTTCTGGAATTTGTATGAGAAATAAATATGCCTCTGTGTATGACACATTCACCTAATTGGATCACAACTTCACCTATCTTTACTAAGCAATTTCTCCCCTGTGTCAAGCAACTTCACCTATTTTGAGAAAGAAAATTCACCCAAATCAAAGGTGACTCAAGAAACAGGCGAATTTGCAAGTCAAAATCACCTAAACAGGTTGCAAATTCACCTAACAACTCTCAGGTTCACCCAAAAACTTGAGAAAGTTTTCCCAAATCCTTAAAAAAATTCCCAACAAGTGTCAAACTCGCCTAAACAGATAGTAGCTTCCTTTGAACAGCTAGCAAATTCACCTAAAAAGGTATTAAGCTCACCCAAACAGGTGGAAATTTTTCCTAAAATCACAAGAATGACAGGGAAAAGGACAGATTTGTCTTGCAGGATTGCCTAACGAGGATGACAACTTCGCCTATTTCTTGAACGGTACAGACGGGGACGGATTCGCCTAAAAACGGGATCTCCCAATGGACAAACAGACTCACCAAATGGATAAATGGCCTTGAAAACGGATAAACAAACTTGACGAATAGAGAAACGAACTATCCCAATGGGGAAACAGATTCGACAAATGGAGAAACGACCTCGACAAACAGATAAACGGACCTTCTAGACGGTAAAATGGACTCTCTAACGGATAAACGGATGCACTTAACGGGAGAATGGACAGACGGAGACTCGAACGGAAAATGGGATTGCCCCTTTTTTGAAGCAAATTCACTTAGATTAACAATAAATTTGCCCAAGGATGTGGCAAATTCTCCTATTATCAAAGGATGGGCGAATTTGATGACTCAGTGGATTGATAGGGGACTGAAACAGAAAGCAAAATTGCCCTAAAGTTGGAGCAAATTTTCCTATTCTATAGAAATAGGAGAATTTGATGACTGATGGACTAACGGAATGACTCAGACAACAAGCAAAATTGCCCCTTTAGAAGGAAAATTCGCCCAAGATAGTAGCAAATTTGCCCAAACAAGGAGAAAATTTTCCTATTCAGTGGAGAATGGGTGAATTTGATGAACAGGGACGGACAGACTCACCTAACGAATAAATGGAATTGCCTGTTACAGGAAACAGGCAAAAATGAGGTCGCCTAAGAAAGTGACCCACAGGAAAATTCACCTCTGTCAAAGGAAAATTCGCCCAAACAAGGAAACCTAGACTGGACTGAACTACGGATTCGCCCTTTTACAAGGAAAAATTGTCTGTCTATAGTTCAAATTTGTCTTTGTAAGGGGAAAATTTTCCTCTGAAGGCAGGGGCTGATTGTGGTAAAGGACTAGAAGCATGACAAACAACAAGCAAAAGAAAAGGGCTGACTCAACTGAAAAGAAATGCACTGGTATCGCACAGAGAAGACACTCCAAATAGCACAATCCTAGAATTAGTATGAAGGGTTTACAAACTTGATGTAGGCTCACCACCTTGAGCGGACCACCAAAGGTTAATACTCCTTAATATTGGGGTGGTTCTCTCGATCACCCTTTCTCGTGAAGGAAGATAGCTAGCGTTCCAGTAGCACAGGGTCGTCAATAGACACCACGGGCTCACCTTCACACTCTCACTTGGAGACTATCATAGTCCACCACAAGGATTCCTATCTCAACCCAAGGGAGTATGTGGTCAGTAACTTTGGGGTATAGTGCACATCCCCTGCACTACACCAGGCCGCGGCTAAAACACGGGTCTCTATCTAGGAAAAACAAGGCTATCTCGTGAGTCCCTGATATATGCATGGTATGTGGGGCACAACCATGAACACCATCCCATCACAAGTGTGATTTGGGAGCCCCAGCGAGGTATTGGAAACTCAGACCAACTCTTCACGTCTTATCTATGTATCACCCTAGCTTCGACACTCCACTAGACACGACGCGATTGGATTGGGGTACAGCTCTGGCTCTCCCCCCTTTATATACCTCGTCGATAACACGTGGTCAGGATCATCCCTCGGGTGATGAAATCCCAAGTAGGTCCCACTAAGGGAAGAAGATACTAGGCATTTCGGCTAATCCCCAGGCTTGCACATAGCGCAAGGAGAGAGCTTAGAGGCACTAGCACCTCCTAGGTAGACACAAGTGGACTAGAGTGAACTATAATTTCTCGTCACCCAGGATCACCAAATGGCGCAAGGGGATTGGATACATCAATAGCCCACTCACAAGCACAACAAACAAGTAAATTGACCCTCTACTTAAAGCTACGTGTGCCTAGATTAGTATGGAAAACAACAAACAAAACTAACTAGAGGTCTTGGACCGCTTGTTCTGTAGCAAATACGTTAGTAATTTTCAACCGTTGGTCTTGAACGAATGAGAAACAGCTACACAAAACATTAGCAAAATGAGGCACATGTACAAACAGACAGGTTAGTGGGTTAGTACTTGAAAATGAAACCAAAATGAAGTCAAAAATGAAAAGTTCAAGTCTCTGTTTTTACCTCAAATTTGCCTTTGTAAGAGGAAAATTTTCCCATTCTAGAGAGCAAGTTCGCCCCTGTTATCAACAAATTCACCCTTTTCAAAAGAAAATTTGCCTGTCTGCAGAAATAAAGTTCGCCCAAATCAGGAGCAAGTTCGCCCCTGTTATCAGCAAATTCACCCTTTTCGGAAGCAAATTCGCCTGTCTGCAGAAATCAAGTTTGCCCAAATCAGGAGCAGGTTTTCTTGTTTCAATGATAGAGAGCAGATTCACCCCTTTTTGACAAATATGCAATTGCAAGATGAAAATTTGCCTCTATTGAGGGCAGGTTCACCCCTGTTGCTGTAGATTCACCTGTTTATGTAGCAGATTCGCCTTTGAGCTGCAAATTCACCCATTCAAGGAAAATTTGCCCCTGTGTGTAAACTTGAACCTGCAAAACTTGAAAGAATAGAGAACGTGAAATAATAGACCCATTTGTGGGTCCCACTGGGCGTGCCAAAAATGTGTGCAGCGTGTTTTCTAACCTACAATAATGCAAAATGAATGAAATGCAAAGGAAGAAAAACATAAAATAACACCTCAAGATTGGCCTAGTTAAACTTGAACAAAGAAAAGATGAAAACAAGTTATTTACCTTGCCCAAGTTGATTGGTTGGTTGGCCATGTTGATTTGATCATTTGTGTGCTCCTTTGAATGGAAAATCACATGAAACTAGATGCAAAATGATGGCGGTATGATGGGGATTCAAATGATGCAATTGGGTATGTGAAGGGATGCACAAAATGGATGCAAAAATGAGCTTGAAAGTTGCAACAATGGAGTATGGAAAAGTTGAGGGCTTGAATGTTGAATGTTTGAATGTGTGAATGAATGAAATGAGGGAAAAATCCTCTAATTCTAGGGGAAATTCCCTTAAGAAATGGAGGGCTAAGATTTAGCCAACATGGACAAGATGAAGGGCTATGGTGAGTTGAGGACTCACAAACCCTCACATCTTGCCATGTGAGGGGTCAAAGGGGAAGGTGAGGTGGAGGTACTTTAAAGTGCCATTGGGATTGGGACAAGATCTCATCATAAAGGAGGTCATTTTCTCCATGTGGGAGATGTGACACATGAGGAATTTAAAATTCCTCATTAATCCTCATGGGGAAGAGAAAATCCTTGGAGGAATAACTATGAATTTTTAATTCACATGGGGAAGAGGTTGCCTTGGCTAAGTGGAAAAAGCATTTAATAAATTTGACTAAGGACATATGCCATAAATGGTATGAGGATTAGGTTGACCTAATCATGCAATTAAGATTGTGCAAATAGGTGATTAGATGACTAATAGAGGGATTATAGCAAGTTGCGAGTTATGGAGGATGTGACATTAATCCTGATTAAAGGTGTGCACATCTAAATCAAAGATTGATTAAATTAATCCAGATTAAGAAGAATTATGGAGGATGGGACAAGGAGAGAGAAAATGATGAATTTAAAATTGATTTAAATTCAAAAGATAAAGTGACTAAATCAAATAAATTAAGGCATTTATTTAATTTAGAGAGGAAAGGGAAATAAAGGTAAAGTATTTAATTATTTAAATTAAATACCTTAGGATCATTAGAAAAAAGGGAAATATTAATTAAATAAATCATTCAATTAACATCGATGGGGGATGTGAAATAGATGAATAAAGGGGGTGAATTTGACCATACGGGAGTGGTCAAATTTGGATGTCTACAGTAAGAAAATGAGATGGTATTTTATAAAACATTGAAGGGAAGCGTGTATGGGATTATGAGTGGGATGAAAGAATGGGTGAATGGCAAGATGAAGGGGATTCTAAACAAGGACCAAATCATGGTGCGAGATAATTGATGATAGATAGAGTTGGATAGGTCATGCTCTCATTGAGATATATGTGATAATTGTTATCAAGTAAATTTAAAAAAGGGGATGACCATGTATTTCAGCATATAATCAAAGAAAGGGTGTGAGATAATAAAGATAAAATTGAATAGAAAAGATAGGAGGTAAATGGATAGATAGGGGGAGTGGGAAAGAATAAAAATAAGCTGAAGTGTTGGCAGATGAGAAATATGATGAAGGAGGATGTCATGATTAGATAATGTATGTAGTGTCCCAATAATAAAAATGGATGGGATGAATTGTGGAATGAAGAAAAAATGATGAATAAGAAACTTGAGTGAATGATCAGAGATAAAAGGGATGAAGGGATGGGTGGGATAATTTTCCTTAAGAAAGATGTCTCCAACCTCAAAATATCTAGTATAGATGTATTTATTGTAGTGTTGGAAAACATACTGTCCCATGTCAATTAGTTCATTATGAAAAGTTTTGTTTCATTATGGCTGAGAATGTAATGAAGTCCATTTTTCAATTTTTTAAACAGTTCTTTGCTACAGTAAAAAAGACATTTCACTTTCTTCATCTAATTGGAAAAAATAAAATGCTCACATTGTTTGCCTTGTTGGAAAACACACTGTCTCATGTCAATTATTCCGTCATGAATAGTTTTTGTTTCGTAGGCTCCAAAAATGTAATGAATTCCACCTTCAAATTTTAGAACAACAATTTTGTGACGTAAATATGGCATTTCCCTTTTTCATCTCATTGGAACAAATAAAATGCTCACATTGTTTTTTGTTGGAAAACACACTATCCCATGTGAGTTAGCTCGTTATGAAAAGTTTTGTTTCATTACGACTGAGAATGTAATGAAGTCCACTTTCAATTTTTTCAATAGCTCTTTCCTACAGTAAAAAAGGCATTTCACTTTCCTCATCTGAGCTCACATTGTTTGCAGTGTTGGAAAGCACACTGTCTCATGTCAGCTATTCTGTCATGAATAGTTTTTGTTTTGTATGCTCCAAAAATGTAATGAAGTCCACCTTTAAATTTTAGAAGAATTATTTGGTGACGTAAATATGGCATTTCCCTTTTTTCACCTGATTGGAATAAATAAAATGGTCACATTGTTTGCTATTGGAAAACACATTGTCCCATGTCAGTTAGTTTGTTATGAAAAGATTTGTTTCATTAAGTTTGATGTTTTTTTATTCAACATTTTAATGTTTCCATTGAATAGGAATTTTATTCTAGTTGCAGGTTTATGTATTTGATTTCTGGTTTTGAATATTGATTGTTGAAAACCTAGTGTAGAGAACATACAATCTACATCAACCACACATCAGGATGACAAGGAAAACCCATTCCTAATAGGCAAGTAAAGGATGCACTTTGGCTTGTGCCCCAATTGGAAAAGAATTCACATCCTTTTCAGACCATTCAATCTTAGCATACATAATCAGAACCATGTAAATTTGAAAGCTTTGTAAATGTCAAAAGTCCTTGCAAAAGGAAGCATAAATATATTTTTTCTATGTTAAGT
Source organism: Sequoia sempervirens (assembly GCA_007258455.2). Classification (NCBI taxonomy): domain Eukaryota; kingdom Viridiplantae; phylum Streptophyta; class Pinopsida; order Cupressales; family Cupressaceae; genus Sequoia; species Sequoia sempervirens. The sequence continues at coordinate 16,963,755 of VDFB02109042.1, forward strand.
ATTAACTGTCCATAAACGTTCAAAACAACACTGTAAATATATAACATGGCAACGAGTGTGACGAAATAGCTAATGACATCAAAATTCTATTGATATTGGATACAATCATTTAAACAATCTCTAAAAACTTTACAAACATTTGTGACTGAATATTATCAAAATGTTTTTTATAATGACTAAATAGTTTCTAAACACTGTCAACTACGTCAACCATTTACAAACATGTATAATTTTTGCATTCTCAGTATTAGGAAGGATTTGGTGCACTCTGATTGTCAAGGTAGAATTCATAGCATACAACGTAGGCACCCCATAATTTGCATGTATCAGCATGAATGATGGTCTAACACAGTGGACCTCGAACCTGACAATGTGGTCGAATTTGAACACAGCCAGCAACTATTCCTCCACATGACCCATGTGATTACTAATTAGAGATTCCCCCTTAAGCAATCTCATAAAACTCATGCTCAGCTCGTTCGAAAGATTGTGCTTGCGGATGATTACTGTTGGTTTGATGCATACCTTCCAGATGCATCCAACTAGGAAAAGGTCTTGAATTTTTGAGTAAAGAGACATTGGCCAATCACATAAATTTACAATCTCTATTTCTAGATTGTAATATTCAATGTCCATGCTCATTTTTTCCCATACACCAAAGATTTAGTTAAAGAAATGAGCATAATTATGATAGTTGACATCACTGCGGTTTGGCCCTTTTCTATCAATTTTCCTTAACATCTTTTCCTGCAACCTATACGAGAGACTCAATTCCTATATCCGAGCAAGAATGTTACATGGAAGATATGGGTGGTAATTGGTCAACCAACTAGAGACCCATGCTTGTGAATTGTGCAACATCTTCTATACCTGCATCAAAGAAATTATTAGCTTTCACTCTCAATGCTGACCAAAAAGTGGCTACAAAGCTACATAATAGTATTGAAGAAGGTGCATGTGCAGTATGTGCAATGGACAAATGGAAATGCACAAGTGGAGCAACATGTACTACAAATCCTAAAATGAAAAAGGAATCTTTTATGAAAATAGTGGAAAAGAAGCAACCAAAGTGAAAGAGATAGATAATGTTTTGACAGAAGAGATTCTACCTGTTCTTCAAAACTTGAGGAAGGCATGTGTGCAATATGTGCAATGGGGAAATGGCAATGCACAACTAGAGCAACAGGTAGTAAAATGCCTGAAATGAAAAACAAAACAAATTTTTCAGAAGATACATCTGCATTCTCTAATTACAAAGACACTCTCAATGCTAACCAAAAAGTGGCTACAAAGCTACATAACAGTATTGAAATGTCGTGCATGTGCAATATGTGCAATAATGTGACAATATGGGGTGTTTTCCAACACTGCAAAAAATGTGAGCATTTTTTTTTGTGCAATGGACAAATGGTAATGCACAAGTAGAGAAGCATGTACTACAAATCCTAAAATTAAAAAGGAATTTGTCATGACAACAGTGGAAAGGAAGTGACCAAAGTGGAAGAGATAGATAATATTTTGACTGAAGACATTCTACCTGTTCTTTTGAACTTAACAAAGGAGCATGTGCAATATGTGCAATGGGAAAATCGCAATGCACAACTAGAGCAGCAGGTTGTAAAATGCCTGAAATGAAAGACAAAACAACCTTTTTAGAAGATACGAATACATTCTTAATTAGAAAGACACTCTCAATGCTGACCAAAAAGTACCTGCAAAGCTACATAACAGTATTGAAATGCCATGCAAGTGCAATATGTGCAGATAATGTGACAATATGGGATAGTGTGTTTTCCAACACTGCAAATAATGTGAGCATTTTTTTTGTGCAATAGACAAATGGCAACGCACAAGTGGAGCAACATGTAATACAATTCTTGAAATGAAAAAGGAATCTGCAATGAAAACACTCGAAAAGAAGCGACCAAAGTGAAAGAGATAGATAATGTTTTGACTGAAGAGATTCTGCTTGTTCTTCAGAACTTGAGGAAGGAGCATGTGCAGTATGTGCAATGCGCAAATGAAAATTGCATAATTGGAGCAGTAGGTACTAAAATGCTTGAAATGAAAGACAAAACAAATTTTTCAAAAGATACAACTACATTCTCTAATTAGAAAGACACTCTCAATGTTGACCAAAAAGTAGCTACAAAGCTACAGTATTGAAGAAGGTGCATGTGAACAACTTCTAGGAACAACTTTATGTAATGAAGACACAACTGCATTCTCTAATTAGAAAGACACTCTCAATGTTAACTTCATTACATTCTTGGACCGTACAAAACATAAACTTTTCATGACGAAATAGCTAACAGGGGATAGTGTGTTTTCCAACATGGCAAATAATGTGAGCATTTTATTTGGTCCAATCAGATGAAGAAAGTGAAACCACATTTGGACTGTAGGAAAGAGTTCAAAAAATTAGAAGTGAAACAAAAATTTTCATAACGAACTAACTGACATGGGATAGTGTGTTTTCCAACAGTGCAAACAATGTGAGCATTTTATTTGTTCCAATTAGATGAAGAATGTGAAATGTCATTTTCACTGTAGCAAAGAGTTGTTCAAAAAATTGAAAGTGGTCTTCATTACATTCTCAGTCGTAATGAAACAAAAAAATTCATAACAAACAAATTATCATGGGACAATGTGTTTTCCAACACTGCAAACACTGTGACCATTTTATTTGTTCCAATCAAATTGAGAATGTGAAATGCCATTTTTTACTGTACCAGATAGTTGTTCAAAAAATTGAAACTGGACTTCATTACATTCTTGGTCGCAATGAAACAAAAACTTATCATAACGAACTAACTGACATGGGATAGTGTGTTTTCCAACACTGCAAATAATGTGAGCATTTTTTTATGCAATGGACATATGGAAATGCACAAATGGAGCAACATGTACTAGAATGCCTAAAATGAAAAAGGAATCTGCTATGAAAACACTTGAAAAGAAATGAGCAAAGTGAAAGAGATAGATAATGTTTTGACTTAACAAAGTCTTCTTGCTCTTCATGGGTTGAGGAAGGATTGTGTGTAGTATGTGCAATGGGAAAATGGAAATTCACAACTAGAGCAACAGGTACTAGGATGCATGAAATCAAAAAGGAATCTATTGTACAAGCACTTGAAAAGAAGAAGTGAACAAAAACAGAATGACTTGGGTGTAGACATGAAAGTCAAATGTCAAAATTGTAGATAACTTCTGTGAACAACTTTTAGAAAAGACGAAATGCTTACCTACAGACCAAGGTTCACTGATGTATGCTTCAACACTCCTTAGTAACTCTTCAAGAAGCAGCAAAGTGAATGCACGTTGGTTGACATCAGCATGTCACTGTAGCCAAAATTTTATAAGGAAGCATGCTATTGCATAATATCATACCAAAAAATTGGACTTACCTACACATAGTTGTTAAATTGGAACCATACCTTCCATTGGGTTTACACTCATGAAAGATAGTCATCGGCAAGGACTCCTTTCCCCAGATTGGAATGTTGAAGCGAACAAAAACGTCCAAAAAAGAAATAAAAATTTTTATGATGTGGTAGAAGTTGCTTAATGGAAAAAGAAATCTGCAATAGTATTCCTATTACAATATAGAAATTGAAATGGGTTTTCTCATAGTCACCTATATTAGATGTCGTATCCTCTGCCTCATCCATAGCAACTGTGCCTAAAGTCTCACATTGCATACTGACATTCACATTAAAGTTATTATTCATGGACAAGGGAAAGGATTCACATAGAGGAGTTTGGTGATCTGATTGTTGGGCAGCTGGCTTCGTACGACAGGTTGCACATTGAGGACGATCCCTACTTGCACTAAACCATGGATGCATGAGAATGATGTTAGTTGCAGCTGCATCAGGATCATGAATGAATTCAAACAATAATGCATTGGATTGCTCTAGATCCTGTAGAAACCTCTCTCAACGCACTGTGCATATGATTGTACTTGTTCTAGACACTAAAGAAGTGTATGCATAACTTTCTTCAAGATATCATTTGTGTCATTCCAAATACACATTTTCTACAAATGTTCATCATATACATGAGTGATAGAAGGAGCTTGTGTAGGGGTGAGAAGATTAAGATTGTTTTCTTTGATGCCCCCTGTGACAATGTCTCATTCAAATTTGTCCCTCTATCAATTGGTTGACCTCCCTCATCTAAATGACCACACACAAGAAACTTGTATTAGGCAATAGAAAATGCAAAACACAATTGTCTCCCATCAAGTAATGCACTTCAAATTGAAATTCACTTATCGTGGACCACCCCTTCAGCGATAGATAATCTTTTAATCAATTCAACAACCTTACTTGGACATGTTTTCAAGTGTTCCCCTACAAACTCCAAGGGAACTCACAAACAAAAAGGTGCTCGCCAAATTTCTAAATGGGGTAGTGGTCGGACCTACTTTGACATTTCACCCAATACCATCTAGGATGTGTTTCATCCTAAATACAATGATCATTTGGAATTGCCTTGGCCCACTCCAAACTAGATTGAATATTTAAAAACTTATAGTTTGTCAAAAAACCATAATGCTGCAACTTTTCCTTTTGCCTAAAGAATGGTTCCATTTTATATACAAGTGTGTAATACAAATAGTCCATTATTGCATTGACACTCACGTCCATGAGTAAAAGGCTTTCAATATAACTTTTTCATTCTATAGATAGATTAGGGGCAAACATGGAATGCCTATCTCCACTTGTGTCGCCAATGCCATGGAAAAATCCACCATTTTTATCGACATGGAACATTTCTTTGTAGAGAAGATAGGCAACATCGGTTCTACTGTGCATAACCTTTACAATGAAGTGGCATTGACAACCTCACTTTTGTATAAACCTTTTGTAGAGCCCCATCATTAGTGCAATAATTACATCTCTCACATGTCTTTTAGTTGGTGCCATTATGATCGATTAGTCGTGTTGGATTGATGTATTATGTGAACTTGATCTAATACTTATAATCAATAATTTAATTTGACAAATGGTACTCTTAATATTAAATAATATGATTACCTTTATCAATATTAACTTTATCATCAACACTATTACTTATTTTATTAACACTAATACATAAATTAATACCAATATTAATTCCATCATTACTAGTAATATTAAGATTTAAACTAATATCATCATTGACATTGTTGTTGCTTCCACTATGGATTTTACTAGGAATAATATTAATTCACTCTCTTAGAGTAGTATTATTACTATCAGTCAAGTGATATTAACATAAAGGTTAGAATTAATACTTATGGAATTATTGATCAGGATGTTAATAATATTAGTATCAATAGTAAAGTTTAGCATGCTTGTAACGTTTGCTACTATAGGAAGTGCAACAATACATTTAATAAGGTGAATCTAGAGATTATGTTTGCTCAAACATAATTACGATGTACCTAAGAAAGCAAAGCAATGCAGGTGGATGGTTAGAAGACTAAATAAAACTACACTTCTAGTTGTTCATTTATTTTTCTGCCAGAGGGGTCATTTAAGCCAAGAATCGCCCCACAGTGTAAAGCTAGATTTTCCTCGAATATGACGCTGCCTAAACTCAGTGACAAATCTCAACCTCTTAATGCTTCCTGTGAGAGCAATAGGTAACATACTTCGAGGCTTTCCAATTTAATTTTCATCTACAATTTAATCCCATCTCTCTCATCTAAGTTTGGTGGCACGACAAGGGAAAAAAAAAAGTGGGATTTCATTTAGTTTGGTTGCAGTGAGGAATGTAAAGGACTCCACTTGCATTGATTACACCAGCTATTCTCTAAAAAATTATGCAATACCATCGAGATTGTTTCTGACAACTCTAAATCTTTCTAGATAAAAAAACAAATGGGATTGTTAATATACGAGGGAAATGAGTAAGTCTCAACGAGGGTGTTATATGCTAGTCATGAAGGGAGGGAATCGAGAGTGAAATTCATAAGTATTAGAAGGGCATTGAGCTATGGGGGAGAAGATTGCCTTTCGAGAGATTGCATAAGGTTTCAAGAATGGGTGACTTTGTCATATGCGAACGAATCTCCTCGACTTTTAGTAAATGCTACAACAACAATTGGAATTGGGGGAGAGCCACAAATAGTTTTCAGACACACTACTCCAAGAAAGGAGAGGGTGCGACTGTGATAATGAATCTGATACATTCCTAAACACTAAACTAATCTCCAGTTTGTTCTTTCCAAGATGGCATGAAAAGGTTGCAACCGATCGAGCAAACTACAGGTCGTAGCAGATATCATAGTTAAATTTGCAATCAAAATAAAATAATTCCCAGTTGCTAGCCGTCAGTCAAGAGAATGTTGTGGAAGGAAGGAACTCGTAGAATTAATGCTATGAGATTTCCACAATCCATAATGCTTATAATTTATTATTTCTAGATTTTGATTGTGTTTGAATTTTTTCATCAATGTTTCGGATCACACTCAGTGATCCATCATCAGGATGATAGAGAGCAAAAGGAGATGGATGATAGTGATGATAGAGAGAAAAAGGAGATGATGATGGATCACTATCATCCATCTCCTTTTTCTCTCTATCATCCTGATGATGGATCACTGAGTGTGTTCTGAAACATTGATGAAAAAACTCAAACACAATCAAAATCCAGAAATAATAAATTATAAGAACTCGTAGAAGTTTATCAAAGAGCTAAGTTTGTCGTAGTTGATTCCAACCAGATTGAGAAAAGCAAACATGATAGGATGAATTGAGTTCTCTCCCAGAATCATACTTCACAACAAATGATGCGCTGGTGTTCCCATTTCACCTCTTACGTATGCAATGTCCTCTTCCCATTACCTTCATCATATTATATCATTCTTATTACCTTTCATTAACTAAAATCAAGAGATGCTTCACGTTAGTAATTGATGAGGCCTTCATGTTCCTAGATGAATAAGCTTTTAAAGTGAGTGGGATTTTAAAATACATTTATATTGTGATAAAAGATGAGGAGGGGAATACATTCCCATACTTTTAAAAAGAAAGAGGTTCTAATAAATTAAAAAAAAGAGACCACCTTATTAAGGATAGAAATTAGAACAAGGCAATCTTTTAAAAAGAGGATTCTCCTTTATTGGGCCCTCTTTCCTTTTCTTTAAAGGAAAATAATACCATGTATATAAAAGAGTTAATATATATTTATTTGAATTTGCTATTCTTTAATCTTTATTGTTTTTAAAAGAAATCTATATTTTTTTATTTTTTTTTAATATGTATATATATTAATTATTTCATTTCGGTCAAGTAAACAATTAAAGATAAATAAATAAATAAGGAATTTAATAATCAAATAAATTTCAACTATTCTATTCATTGAGAATGGAATTGCAAGATAAGATGTTAAATATGGTTTTCAATGATACCATCAAGGTGGGTTAAAAAGGTAGGGTTATCAAGTTAAATAATGTTCATCAATCAATCTTAAGGTTTTCTATTAACTAAGTTAGTACATTTATTATTTATTTATTTTTCCTAGCTAGTATGTGTGCACAACATTGCTTGAGGATGTGGGCAATGTGTACAATATAAGACCCTAGATGGCCATGGTTAAATTTGTTAGTATTTTTCGTAACTTTAATAAAAAATAAAATAAAAAATGAAAATTGTTGATTATGTTTTGTCAAGTTATCATAGCATAAATGATAAACATAGTAGATAATACCGAATTGAGGATGTTAGAGTAGCGACATTAAGAACTAGGAATTCATTAAATTAGATTTGTATTTTTATTTTTTCTTCTAAATCTTCTAAGGTCTAAAATACATTAGTCTTGAGTATTAATTGACCAAACCTAAACCAAATGAGTAATTATTATTTCATTTAATTTGGGGTTATATCTATCCTATTGAATTTTTAGCTATTAATTTATCTTTTCGGTAGAAGGTGAAGTGGATTCTAGTCCATAAAGGCATAATTAGCATTGTTACACAACTATCTTGATAAGTTATTATGTGTCACTAGTTCAAGACTATAATTAAGTGTATGATTTCAATTTAATTATGAACTTAGATGAATTGGAAATGCCACTATCATTGTAATGCTAATCTATTAATTATTTGTTAAATATTATCAATAGTAGCACTTTTAAAGCCATTGGCTAGCTGAGTACATAGCTGGGATAAGAGATGGTTTGGATAGAAAATAAAAGAGGAAATGGTAGTTAATTGATTGAAACTATTGTGATAGATGATGCCAAGTATCATTATCTTTTTAGTGAGGAAATTATGCTAAGGGGATATGCCCTATTGCTCATCATAATATAACCATTTAAATTATTTGTGTAGTATAGAAAATAATAGCACTTCTAAAGTCATTAACTAGGTGATTAGGTAGACAAATTAAGAGAAGATGTGGATTGGAATCTTGTGGATCCATTTTGCAAATCAAGTATGGATTTGTTTACAATAAGGGGATTATGGTGGTATTATCCTCATCTTATCAATCTAAGTAATTTCATCCTATTGTGTGAAGGATCCCCAAAATTGAACCATTATAACTTCCATAGCATGTATTAAACAAATGGTTGGTAAACCAGAGGTGAATTAAACCTTGAGGATGTATGTTATTGTAAATCCATCCTTGTAACTTAATTAACTATTTTGTTCCTTTTTATCCAACCATGTGGGATATGGTTGAAGCCTAGTTGTCGAACTACGGTTCCTCTATGAAATATATACGTAGGAAAGGCCGTCAGAGACGAGCCCCCGAGGAATTAGGTATGGCTCTTAGGGTTTGCTCTCTTTTCAAACTTTGAGTGGAACTGACCAAGTCTACCCCGATGATGTGAATTACACATCTCCCTTTGAACCCCAACCAAGATTATCTAAGCAATTTAGTTACCTAACTAAAAGATTATAGTTTTTGGCTGGTCAAAAGTTGTATGCTTCCTTGTAGTGTTTGCTTGGTAGAAAACTTTGAGATTTTTGCAAGTGTATGTGAATGAAATTTGGAATTTGTGCTTTTCCCATAGCTGTAATTTAGTGCTAATTTTTTGGGCATTACACCCTTTTTTTTCTATGGTGGAGGCTAGTCTCTTTGGTCTTAAGAACCATATGCACACCAATAGCTATAAAGAAAGCATCATCTCATCATCTTAAAGTAAGAGAGTGTAAAATATCATTTGACCATACAAATGAATGGTGAAAGATACAAACCTATGCCACATAATTGTTTTGCCATATTTTTTGTCATCAACGGGATGTGTGATGGTACACTGTCTTTTTTTACTCATAAAAAATTTAGTTTCAAAACCTTCAACCAATATTTCACCATGAATGAAATCATCAAGTCTGGTACGAGGAATTATTGCGACAAGGTCAAGGACCCCATCCTCCTCGATGCCAATAGGAGTCTAATGCAAATAGGAAGAGGAAAAAGGAGAGCCTCCATCCCGTACATCTTCCACCTCCAAATCATCTTCCTTCTTCCATTTTAGACCTCTCCCCATTCTAGGAAAGGACAAAATTGGATGAACATTTAAAATTAGAGTGGATTGTGTCAAGAAAAAGAAAGAATTATTCATTGAATGTAAACAAAATGTGCTTGCATTGCTGCCACCAATGTGAAACCAATAGGAGGTTGTCGACTTCAATTTAGGAAAATTAAAGGTGATAGATTGAATCAAGCTACGTATAAAATATAAAACAAACGCGGGTTGGAAATTGAATTGTCTATCTCAACGTACAAGTGGACATAGACAATGACAACACAACCACAATTGTACATGGACATTCAAGGATGAGTCCATTTTAGGTGTGCCACACAAACTTGTTTTACCTGAACAAGAATGTTGTGAAAACCAACCATCGTTTTCAAGTAAACTTGTGTTGTTTGAGCAAGAAAATGATGAGTGGTTCAACCTGCAACTTTGTATGTGGCATGCGAGTGTAATGTGCATAACAGTATGTAATTACTTCTACAATCGCAACAACAGATGTATTATTTTGGGAAGATACGTTGGTTGTGGTGTGTGTGTATATGTTAAAGGAGAGGAAAGGTTAGAGGGCAACCAAAACCTTTGATGACAACCTTGTATGTAAAAAAAAGTGCATCCATTGTTGCCAGCAACGCCAAAATGATAACAAGTTTGTTCAATCTATTGACAAAATAATGAATCAATAATGGAGAGAATGAGGAAAGATAGAAAGGTGTAAAATGTCCTATCAACCATGATGTAAGCCAATGCAGGTTGGAAAACACATGTAGTTGAACCTCCAAGCGGACATAAAGACTGCAAGTAAATTCACAACCCCGCATATAAATATAACTAAGATTTCAGAGTATATGGGGTGTACAAACCTCTTTTACCTGAGGAGGCATGTTGTGATGTTCAACCTTCTATTTGGCGTGACTTAACATGAGGAGAAAAAACACATCTAGCAATTCATGAAATAAACAAGTGAAGGTTGAACCACACGATGAGTGGTTCAACTTGCAACTTTGTATGTGGCGTGCGAGTGTAACGTGCATAACAGTATGTAAATACTTCTACAGTTGTAATAACAGATGTATTATTTTAGGAAGATACGTTGGTTGTGGTGCATGTGTATGTGTTAAAAGAGAGGAAAGGTTAGAGGGCAACTAAAACCTTTGATGACAACCTTGCATGTAAAAAAAATGTATCCATTGTTGCTAGCAACGCCAAAATGATAACAAGTTTGTTGCATTCGTTGACAAAATAATGAATCAGTAATGGATAGAATGAGGAATCCGATGGCAATTTGGTGTGGGGCATGTCAAAAAAAATATAGGAGGGTTCAAATAATGAAGCTGAATTCGTAGTTGTCGAAGTGGGGCTCAGAATGTGCATAATGAAGAATTGTTTGGAGATTGAGATAGAAGGAGACTCACTAATCTGTGTCAATTCCATCAAAGCCAAATCTGTGCACAACTAGAACTTGGAGAGTTGGATATCTCTAATCTGGTAGCACCTCGATCATTTTAAATTCTACTCAATCAAGCATGTCTATCATGAAGCCAACATGACTGCAGACTACTTAGCAAATGCTGCCATAGATGGGCCAAAAAATGAACTGGTCTCGAATAATGCCTCTTCCTGGGTGGATCTAGACAGGCTGATTCAATGGGACAAGATAAAACATCATAATGTTATTGTTGAATAAATGTAACTTGAGAGTTATCAATAAAATGGGAGCTGCCCCCTTGGCAGCGCTATTTGATCCACACAAAAAAAATTCCTATCAACCATGATGTAAGCCAATGCAGGTTGGAAAAAACAATGTGTAGTTGAACCTCCAAGTGGAAATAAAGACCGCGAGTAAATTTGCAACCCCACATGTAAATATAACTAATATTTTAGAGTATATGGGGTGTACGAACCTTGTTTACCTGAGGAGTCATGTTGTGATATTCATCCTTTTGTTTGGCATGACTTAACATAAGGAGAAAAAGCACATCTAGCAATTCATTAAATAAACAAGTGAAGGTTGAATCACACGATGGGTGGTTCAACCTGTAACTTTGTATGTGGCGTAGGAGTGTAACGTGCATAACAGTATGTAATTACTTCTACAATTGCAACAACATATACATATTATTTTGGGAAGATACGTTGGTTGTGGTGCGTGTGTATGTGTTAAAGGAGAGGAAAGGTTAGAGGGCAACCAAAACCTTTGATGACAACCTTGTATGTAAAAAAAAGTGCATCCATTGTTGCCAACAATGCCAAAATGATAACATGTTTGTTGCATCTATTGATAAAAAATGAATCAATAATGGAGAGAATGAGGAAAGGCAGAAAGGTGTAAAATGTCCTATCAACCATGATGTAAGCCAATGCAAGTTGGAAAACATAGCATGTAGTTGAGCCTCCATGTGGACATAAAGACTGCAAGTAAATTCGCAACCCCGCATGTAAATATAACTAAGATTTAAAAGTATATGGGGTGTACAAACCTCTTTTACCTGAGGAGGCATGTTGTGATATTCAGCCTTCCGTTTGGGGTGACTTAACATGTGCAGAAAAAGCACATCTAGCAAATCATAAAATAAACAAGTGAAGGTTGAACCACACGATGAGTGGTTCAACCTGCAACTTTGTATGTGGCGTATGAATGTAACGTGCATAACAATATGTAATTACTTCTACAGTTGCAACAACAGATGTATTATTTTGGGAAGATATGTTGGTTGTGGTGCATGTGTATGTGTTAATGGAGAGGAAAGGTTAGAGGGCAACCAAAACCTTTTATGACAACCTTGTATGTAAATAAATGTGCATCCATTGCTGCCAGCAACACTAAAAGAATAACACATTTTTTTGCATCTATTGAAAAAATAGTGAATCAGTAATGGAGTGAATCAGGAAAAACATAAATGTGTAAGTTTTCCTATCAACCATGATGTCAGCCAATGCAGGTTGGAAAACAAAGTGTCTAGTTGAACCTCCAAGCAGACATAAATACTGCAAGTAAAATTGCAACCTCGCATGAAAAAAAACTAAGACCTCATAGTATATGGGGTGTACAAACCCGTTTTACCTGAGTAGGCATGTTGTGATATCGAGCCTTCCACTTGGGGTGACTTAACATGACCAGCAAAAGCGTGTATGACAATTCATGAACTAAAAAAGTGCTGGTTGAACAACACAATGAGAAGTTCAACCTGCAACTTTATATGTAGCCTATAAGTGTAATGTGAATAATAATATGTAATTACTTCTATGGCTGCCAACAATGTCAAAAGAAAAAAACATGTTCTTTGTACTGCTAATAAAAAAATGAATCGATAGATAATGAATAGGCTAAAACACGTTTTTTTTTGTGCATTTATTTGTGAAACATATGAAGAATTCAAAAATCAATTTTAACTATAAACCACAATTGCAATACATTATGAAGCTCACTTGTATTGAAAGCCATAGCGAATTACATAGATACTGTGTTGACTTAAGAGATTCTTTATGCTCTTGATAAATTGACAAAGAAGCATGTGTAGTATGTGCAAAGGCAAAGAGACAATGCAAATATGGAGGCAGCAGGTTCTATAATTTATGAAATCAAAAAGGAATCTACTCTAAAAACACTTGAAAACAAGGAGATCAAACTTAATGAGATAGATATTATTTTAATTGAAGAGATTCTTCCCACTCTTGAGAAGTTGAGGAAGGAGCATGTGCAGTATGTGCAATGGGAAAATCACAATGCAGAAGTGGATAAAGTCGAGAGATTTTGTATTGCATACGAATTTGTCTGAGCAAAGAAAGTGAAAGACGATGCTATAACTGGATTTAAACTAGTGAAGTCAAACATTTGTGAACATAAAACTAAACATGACCAGCAAAAGAACATCAAGCACAAAAGCAAAAATTCCACCCTTCAGCTTACAACAAGCACAAATATATAAAATACAACCCACGATGTTTTCCAACCTACCTAGATAGTTTATTGATTTGAGGAAGTTGAAATGCAATTTTTAGTCTACCTGAGACTTGTTATATATTTTGAAGATGTTCCTTTCATTGCATTTGTATTGTGTAAAAAACAAAAGGTTTTCATTATGTAATCATATTGTCTGTATAATCGGAGGTTGGAAAACACAAGGTGTTAAGAAACCTACAACCCACATAGTGTTGTAAAACCCTCTATATATATAAGAACCCAATTGGTTGGTCACCCCTCAGCTAAATATGGTTAGTTTTATGTATCCTCCAATTGCAACTCCTCCCCAAATTCTCCACCCTTTAGCTTTGTACAAGCTCAAAAAACTAACTCACAATCCACTGTGTTTTCCTACCTACCTATATTTTAATGATATGAAGAAATCTAAACGCAATTCATACTATAAGTACTAGTTTTGGTCAATTTTAAAGGTGCCTTTTCTTACATTGGTACTATAAATTTTTCATTACAATCATTTTGTCTATTAATAATTCAAAGTTGGAAAACATTGGGTGTTAATGAACCTAAGATCTTCTTAATGCTTCAGGAGGCAGCGTGTACTAGAATGTATGAAATGAATAAGGAAACATCCATAAAAACACTTGAAAACAAGTAGAACAAAGTGTATGAAATATATAATGTATTGACTGAAGAGATTCTTCTTGATCTTGAGAAGTTGAGGAAGGAGCATTTGAAGTATGTGCAATGGGAAAATGACAATGCAAAATTGGAGGCAACAGGTACTAGAATGTATGAAATGAAAAAGGAATTTGTTGTAGAAATACTTGAAAAGAAGTAGACCAACGTGAATGAGACATATAGTGTATTGATTGAAGAGACTTAGTGTTGTTGAGAAGTTGAGGAAGGTGCATGTGCAGTATCTACAATGGGAATATGGCAAACATAACTCAAGAACCAGGTAGTAGAAATTATGTAATTAAAAATGAATCTTCTCTAAAAACACTTGAAAAGAAGCAGACCAAAGTGAATAAGATAGATAATGTATCCACTGACAAGATTGTTCTTGCACTTGACAACTTGACGAAGGAGCATTGTGCAGTATGTGCAATGGGCAAATGCTAATGCAAAAGTGGATAAAGTCAAGAACTTTTGTATTCCATATGAATTTATGCAAGAAAATAAAGTGAGAGATGATGCTATAAGTGGAGTTGAACAAATGAAGTCAAAGATTCTTCAACTTAAAAATTCCATGGAATAAATACAATTTGAAATAGATGATAATGAAAAGGAAAAAATAGATCTTAGAGCAGAAAAAGAGAATCAATTGGCTGGAGACATGAAACCCCTATGTGAAAAGGTAGACAAGTTTTGTAAATATCTTATCAAACAAAAAACATCTGCATTCTCTAATTAGAAAGACATTCTCAAAGTTGAGCAAAGAACGGCTGCAAAGCTACACAGAAGTATGAAAACATTCAAAACTCTATTAAAAAAATGGATGGTGCTGTTAAGGGTTGGTGAGGGATTAACTGCTCCAAAGCTTAAAATAAAAGATATGAAATAGAAGGTAGAAGCTCATGAAAAGGAATACCAAGGGGGTGTTAACAGGTAATGGTAGTGGGGATGAAGAAAAATGTGTGACTAGTCAACTTGTAGATGCAAAAGCAATAGTTGGAACTGTTGAAACTGAAGTAAAACAACATAAACACTACAATTAACCACTTGGAAAAGAAATTAAAAGGTTAAAATAAAATTTTATCATCAAAATAAAAGGAGTTAATTAATGGTGTTGACACACAACTGCAATATAAAAGACACGAAGTTGAAAAACTAAACACAACAATGGAATATGTGATTTTCAAGACATTCATACTATTTTGTAACATTCCATTTTGTAAAACTATAGGTGTTAAGAAGCAAGCAACCCACCATGACACAACCCTTTACATTTAAACAAGGAGATTCAAATAACTGAAAACCACCATTGTGTTTTCCAAATTACAATTATTTTGTGCACTTTTTTTTTCAATCATGCGAAACTTAAACACAACAATGGAAGGTGTGATTTTCAATACATTCATACTATTTTGTAACATTCCATTTTGCAAAACCATAGGTGTTAAGAAGCAAGCAACCCACCGCGATGCAACCCTTTACATTTAAACAAGGAGATTCAAATAACTGAAAAACCAACATTGTGTTTTCCAAATTACAATTATTTTGTGCACTTTTTTTTCAATCATGCAAAATTTAAACACAACAATGGAAGGTGTGATTTTCAAGACATTCATACTATTTTGTAACATTCCATTTTTCAAAATCGTAGGTGTTAAGAAGCAAACAACCTACTGTCACACAACCCTTTACATTTAAAAAAGGAGATTCAAATAACTGAAAACCAACATTGTGTTTTCCAAATTATAATTTTTTTGTGCACTTTTTTTTTTCAATCATGTGAAATTTAAACACGACAATGGAATATGTGATTTTCAAGACATTCAAACTATTTTGTAACATTCCTTTTTGTAAAACCATAGGTGCTAAGAAGCAAGCAACCCACCATGACACAACCCTTTACATTTAAACAAGGAGATTCAAATAACTGAAACTCACCATGACACATCCCTTTCCATTTAAACAAGGAGATTAGAATAATTGAAAACCACCATTGTGTTTTCCAAATTACAATTATTTTATGCACTTTTTTTTTCAATCATGCAAAATTTAAACACAAAAATGGAAGCTGGTGTGATTTTGAAGACATTCATATTGTTTTGTAACATTCCATGTTGCAAAACCATATGTGTTAAGAAGCAAGCAACCCACTATGAGACAACCCTTTACATTTAAACAAGGAGATTTAAATAACTGCAAACCCACATTGTGTTTCCCAAATTACAAATATTGTGTGCACTTTTTTTTTTTCAATCACGCGAAATTTAAATGCAATTTTTACTCAAATTAAAAGTCCTTATAAATTTTGAAGGGGTGTTTCAATACATTCGCACTATCTAAATTACAAAAGCTTTTTAAGACATTCATTTTGTTTTGTAAAAATTCATGTTCGAAAAACCTAGGTGTTAAGAAACAAGCAACCCATATAGTGTTGTAAAACCCTCTGCAACCAAATTGGTTAGCACCCCTCACCTTGATTTGGTATGTTTTCTCCTCCAACTCCTTCACGTGCATTCCAAACTTTAACTTTCAATGTGCAAACTGCAAAAGTACCTTGATTTGGTCAATTTTCTCCTCCAACTCCTCCACGTGCACTCCAACCTTTAGCTTTCAACGTGAAAACTAGAAACTCGTCGTGTTTTCACCCTTCTTTCTCCAAACCAAAAACGCACACTTCAGTCCACCTCCAATTTTCCCGCGCTAGAAAAAATCTCTTAAAATGAAACTTCACTCGCAAGCCACGAGACCCACTTTTATCGACCGAAAGGAGGTGGAAAAACCTACCTAAGGGTGCAGTTAACTCCTACCTACCATTTCCCTCACGTTTGGTCTTGTCTTCCAATTTCATCACTTTTATCCCCCGTCTCGCGGGCCCCACACTACGCCATCTCATCATGTTATGTATGTTGTTATGTATGTTTTTATGGATTTTTGTATGTACATAGGTGTGTTTTGTCCAAAGATTAGCCACATCCTTCTAATGGAGCAGCTACTATTTAAGAATTGAAAATAAGCAGTGAAAAAAAAGTGGGGTTGAAAATAAGCAGCAATTGCATATTGCAAAAATCCAAGTGGCTCCATTTTTTTATTTTTTTTTGCTTCAATTTTTTTTTCAATTTTTTATTGCACAAATTATTATTAATACTATAAATACAAATTTATGATTATTGTAGAAAAATTAAATATTCAGCCACCAACTCCACAAATAACTCCTAAAGAAATTGAGCAACAATTGTCAACCAAAATAAACTAAGCAACTGCATGAAGACCTACCAAAAAAAAGCTATGAATTTGATTTGAATCGACAAGATAAAAAACAATGGAAGACATGACATGAAATTGAATATCAATTCTCTGATTGATTTTTTGGACAACTCATGTGGGCAAGTAAGGACCATTATTTTCCCACTTACTCCTATTAATGTTGCAGGAAATGCCCTTTATTAAACACCAAAATCACATTATTTAGTTTGTTCCCTAGTAACATTCCACAATTTAGTCAAGCTTTTCAAAATTAAAGCATCACTGTTGATGTAGATTTGACTATAAGAGAACCCTTAGATGGATTTTGGCCAAAAGTTATTCCCCCTGAGTTTGCTTTTTCTGCAACTATGTTCCTTAGCCACTTGGTGGTCAAGGTTCCATTATAAAGGTAGTCTATAATGGGTGCCTTGGGCTACATTTGGAACCCTCTTGTCAGAAATGGTTATAGAATTTCTTGGCCTCTTTTAGATATTCATGTCATAAGGAAAACATCTTTTATAGTTTCTAAAGAAATTGCTCACCTTGGATGGAAATTGAGATATTTTAATTCAAAAGTTCTTTCTTTTTAATATAATTTGCACACCTACAAAATTTTATGGCAGATTATTTGTGAAATTTTGATTTAAAAGAAGAGCATTGAGATTTTGAATAAGATTTATGCCTTTCAATTTATCAAGACTTTTACAAATAGTTCACTTACAACCCTCGCAATGCAATAATCTTCCATAAGCAAAATCAAATAACTTTTTTTTTTTTTAAATATATCATACAAGCATGATTCACTAATATAACATATAGACGGTTCTTTAAATTTCACACATATCTAATCTTTACACATGATTTACAATAAAATTATTTCCAAAAGCATACACAATATAGATTTGGTTCTTTAAATTCCACACATATTCGATCTTTACACATGATTTGCAATAAAATTATATTTTCAAAAGCATGCACAAAGTTCTTTTTTCATTTGTTACTTCTCGAAAGAACTTTTGTTTAACAAATCAAAAAGCATGATCAATTTGATAGAATAATTTTTGAGAAAAACCAAAAATTGTATCAAAAGTAAATCAAACAATTTATGTACATTTTAAAAAAAAAAAGCCAAATTGTCTTATAAATGTTTAGATCAAAATTTATAGATAAATATGAAATAAATATGTAGAGTCAAATTAACCTTAATGAGTTTATAGAATTCTATTAAATCTAATGTGATAAAATAAATAATTATTTTGTTTTTGATAATATCACCATAACAAATGATGTCATTTGTTAATCGATTTTTGTTAGTTCATTATTATGATGATGTCATTGTTAGGAGGCCCATTTTATATGTAAACTTCCACATTTGATTTGTTGGAAATTGCTAATTTTGCACAAATTATTTGCAATCTCTATTTCTTTGACATTTTCTCTCTTTCTTGTTCAATGTGCCCTTAGATGTTGAGTTACATCTAACCATAAGATCTAGAATACAAAACTAATCTTTTAATGGATCACAACTTTCTAATATGAGGGATTTTGGTCCCCAATATTTTTAGATACTCAAAATAAAAGTGATGCTCCTCTCATAGATAACATTGCTGCCATGATTCTATTACATGTATGTTAGTTATAGTTTCACCCACACTAGTTACTAAATTGCTTCATATTCCTATGAGGTTCTTATTCATGACCTCATCCATGAAGGGTAGGGTTCTATATAGTTTGGGGGTGCACATGGAGTCATCTAGGCTATGTGGCTTAGGAAAAATCACGCTTATGATGTTCTCTCTCCTTTCTTTGATTGTTCATAAGCTCTTATACAAAAATATACTAATGGTAAAATGATAAAAGATATCATGGATAATGTGAATAGTGATTCATTGGATTTGATTTCTACCAAATTATATTTCATTCCTTGAATGAAAAGATATATAATTGTATTTTGACCATGTATACGTACCTACATGATATATCTAAAGCTTCTATTTGTTGATCCTTTCATCTTCATAGAATTTTACTAGAATTATGAAAGAGATTGTTATTGTCCATGTTGATGTTGGTTTGCAGCATTACACTTACATATGTTTTCTATTTATATTTATAATTGTACACATTCATGGGTGGAAGATTAAATGTTGATTTTTTTATGAGAAAGAATTAGTAGAAATTTTATTAACTGTTGTTATTTTAACTTAGTAAAATTAAGAAAAAAATAATACATATAATTGATTATTGCGTTCAAGTGAGGTATATTTGATATTACAACTCTTAGTTAAACACATCTAGTCTAAATCAAAACTATATCTAATTTCATAAAATTTAAATTGAAATGCAAACTAATGTATGAAATACATAAAAAAAATTAATAAGAGCACATGATTAATTTAAAATTGAAGTAAACAAATTATAGACAACAATCCTATTTATCTATCTTTTCATAGCACTAAAGTGTGGGTTATGATATAGGTCATGTCTAAGCATGGTGAATGTTCTTAAAATTTATTTTATTCAAACTTAAGGTTATTTTCATAGCAATGTAACATGTACAGTATGTTATTAAATATAACAATAAAATAACATTAGAATAAATACTATAAAAATAATATTATAATATACAAAAATATTATTATATTTATATATACATTATATACACATATATAAGCATATATGGATCTATCAAATTTATTTTTCTATTATTACAAAGTTAAAGATATTAAATTTTTATAGTTCATTAAATATTGAATGTTTTTTAATTTTATTGCATATTTTTTATGTCAATGTTTCAAATCACACTGCATGATCCATAATTAGGATGTAGAGAAAAAATTGAATTTGTAACACATTTCACTTTCATGAAGGATATCAATTAAGGACATTAAATTACCATGCTCAATAATATTGGATATCGGATATTGAATTTTTGGATTTCACCATATAATTTTTTTTCCATCAATGTTTTAGATCACACTTCATGATCCATCATTAGAATGTAGAGAGTTTAGATTTTTAATACAATTCCATCCCATGAAGAGTATCAATTAAGGATATTAAATTTCTATAGTCCATAATATTGGATATTAAATATTTCTAGATATATAGTGTAAAACTTCTTTCATCAATATTTTGAATCACATTCCATCATCCATCACCGTGATGTAGAGATAAATTTGGATTTGTAACATAATTCCCTCCCATGAAGGGTATCAATTAAAGACATTAAATTTCCATGGTCCATAATATTGGATATTGAATATTTTTAGATTTAATTGCATAATTTATTTTCATCAATATTTTAGATCACACTTCATGATCCCTCATTAGGATGTCGAGAGAAATTTGGATTTGTAAAATAGTTGCTTCCAATGAAGGATAACTATTAAATATATTAAGTTCTCATAATCCATGTAATATAGGATATTGAATGTCTATATTTGATTGCACATTTTTATATCAATGTAGATCACACTCCATGATCCATCATTAGGATTGTTATGATTTTTTTTCCCACAGTGTAAAGAACGTTATGAAAGCATAAAATGGAGATAAAAAATAAAATAAAGGATAATATGATTCTTTTGGTTAAAATAGAGATTAATGAAAAAATTCATGAAAACTCTTTTAAAAGGGGGAAATGGATGTATTTATAACTAAATAATTATTAAATACAATCAACGTGAAAGGGTGTGATGGTTTGAAAACCACCACTTAAGGTTTTCTATAAAGCATTTATGTGAGACACATGGTAAGGAGGCATGAAGATCACTCAAGGAATAAGAAGGTGGTTTGGCGGACTATGGGTATTGGAGAAGGGGGAACATAGAGTGTGTCTAGCTTGGGGTATAGAGTACACCCAAGATTGTCCAAGCTAAGGATTTGGTGTGAGTCCTAGCACATGTTTTTTTGCATATGCTCTCTAGAGTGTGCCATAGCTATGAAGCCTAATACCATTGAAGTCTTCCTCAATTGAGAGTGACCTTTCCAAGTTTGATTTAGATAAGTACTAAACTTATCATTATTTACAATTATAAATAAATAAGATGGAGGTGATTCAATTAAGTTATTTTAAGACATGTTATTTATTTCTTATGATCATATCCATATTGTTCAGACATATAATTATATATCAATGATGTCAATTTTATTGTGCTTAAGTCTTAAGTTAGTTAATATTAATAAATAAACATTTTATACATTTGCATATAAATTATAGATATACCTTATAATAATTAAACTTAAATAGTAATACTTATAAATATATTGTCATAAAGATTTAATTCTTACATATTAAATCTATCTATTTTTTAACTTGAAGAAAAGTAGCATTAAAAGGATGTAGAGAGAAATTTGTATTTGTAACATAATCTCTTTCTATAAGGGTATCAATTGAATACATTAAGTTTTCATTGTCCATAATATTAGATAGTGAATATTTCTAGATTTGACTACATACACAAGTTTCTATCAAATTTTTGGATCATACTCCATGATCTAGCATCAATATGTAGAGATAAATTTGCATTTATAACATAATTCTCTTCAATGAAGAAATTGATTTTCCTTAGTTCATAATTGTAGCATTGTAAATTGTCACCCATGATAATTTCACACAATGTTTTGCTCCCCCTCAAGTTATTGGACCTAATTGAACACCTAATTTCCTAAATTATGCATTTTGTGGCCCATTTCAATACTTATTGATAAATTGCAAGTGGAAAATTGAAGCATTTATTCAATATTTTTCCCCTGGCTTTTCAAATCCTGAAAAAGTGGGTTTGGACAAGGGTGCCCTTGTCCTCTTAATCTGGCCCCAAATTTACAAAGGTCAGAGGTGGCATTTCACTTAATATTTTTCTCCCGACACTATGTATCTTGTAAAATAGGGTTGGGAATATGGCACCCTAGGTGCATATGTCCCCCTATTTTGGCTCCAAATTCAAATATGTCAGTGTCAACATTTTATTATTTGAAATTCAACTATCCAAAGTCAGCTACTGAGATTTAATTTTTGAGAAATTAGAATAATAGCATATAAATACCCAATGATTGCATCATTTGAAAACTAAGTGAAAGAATTAGAAAATTATTGGAGAGCTTATGATCAAGAGCATTATCATGCAAGTCAAGAGCAACCATCAAAGGATTTATTGCAGCAATTGAAGATCCAAACATCATGTCAAAGTGTGTGTGAGTTAAATCATGTTTATGTTCATGTTATCATTGTTTTTGAAGGCTAACCCTTTGTAGGTCTCCAATCAATTCAATCAATTCAAGCAAGCAAGATCCAAGCCTTGAGGAGATGTGTATGAATTTAGTTCTTCAAGGAAGCCATTGAAGGGTGGTGAGTTGTAACTCTTTATGGATTAAGCATTCCTTCCTATCATTTATCCATTTATCATTGATATTGCCATTTGTGGAAGTGGAAACACTAACACATGGTTTGACTAAGGCAAGCCCCTAAATGACACAACCTTTCTTCCCTCTTTGAATGTGTAGGTTTCAGGTTTGAAGAGGATTGAAGGAGATTTCAAGATCAATTATTCATTGATGAAATTGAAACCCTACACCTTGATAACTCACAAAAAATCACTTACAAAAGTATCTGAAAATGATCTGACAAATTTCTAGGCAGAAAACAGAAGCTTTGATTTGTCACGGGAGGACTGCAAAAATATATCTGAATTTGGTCAACGAGGAGGTGCACCTAACACCAATGTCTTGGAAAATTAGGCTCAAATTTGAACCACAAGTGCATAGTGTCCTACTCAATCCATTTCTACAGTCCAAATTTCTCTATGATATCTTAGATTTGTTGTATTTGCATTAGAATAGTAATTTGCATCATTAGGTTAATTGAATCATTGCATTTCATCCTTAGGTTACTTTCATATTTGTTCAAGGGAAAGTTGACTCACTTTTTAGGTGTAATTCAATCATATACCTTGTCCAAATCCAATCAAACCCCTGCCACCTTCAAATCTCTAATGAAATATTTAAGAAAAGTGCCTAAACCCTAAGTGAAATCTCTAGGGCTTACCCTTTTCTAGGTTTCATTTTGGTGAACGTTACATGTTAACTAATGAATGGTACTCCCCTTACAATCTAAAACTCACAACAACAATAGAGAATTGCGCAAAAAATATGCAAGAAGGAAGCAAAGATTTTCTATTATCACTGAAATGAAAATGAAATTACAACATTACAATTGCAATCACATGGGTGCTCTAATTACATAAATATGAAAATCTACAAATTGGATCCACAATCCACTCTGATCTACCCTCTCTCTGTAACCCCCATTCACATCCTTTATTTAGAAGGTGTAACCACCTTAGAATCTTCTGGAAAGTGTAACTTCCTCAAGAAGCTATTTTGAAATTTTATTAATTTTGGTAGTACAACTTCGCGAGGTCATAAATTTTCATCTAATTGTCAGATTTTCAATTATAATACCTTTTCAGAAAGTTCTTGAGAAGGAGAACCCCTGGAAAATAGTATAAATAGGTAGATTAATTTTGTTTTCTTCCAATTTTCAGGCCCATCTAAAGCCTCTAAGTGCCTCAAAATTGACTTCGAATATTTTGATAGGATTTTCAAAATTTGAAATTTTAATCTCTCAAATGAAAAATGATATTGAAATGATTTCTTCACCATTGGATTCAATTTACCATTCTGGAGGTTTGTGTAAGATTTCGTGCCCAACCGTGCATAAATGCAAACTTACTAAAAATAGTAACCCTACCAAATTTATCCCTTATTGAAAAGAAACAACATTTTTTTTGGGTGATGCAAGATTGCTCTTACACCCTTGATGCTCCTGCATCATTAACATTATATACCTTCTAAAATATGAGGTAGTTCAACCTTGATCTAGGTTTAGCATTGCATTGTTTTGCATATCATATTGCATTATAGGTTGCACTAGGGCTAGTTTCAGTAATCCTAGATCAGATATACATTCAAATTGCATTAAGCCATTTAAATTTGAAATAAAATCTGAAATTGTTCATTGCATTCATTTAGGTATCTTGCTTATAGCTTTAAAGTGAAAAATTGCATTGTTTTATTTCAAAATTGCATCAAAATAATCATTTTTCAGATTTTGGCATCGTAGAATTAGTCAATTCTTACATATTAGATATATAAATTGCATTTACAATTGTCTTTTATTATTTGAAAGTTTTATAAATTGTTTCACACTTGCATTGTGAATTACATAATCATAAATTGAGCAAATTCTAGCAAAAATATTCACTGTCAGACCTATTTGCACACATACTCGAGATCCTTAAATAGTATAACACACGGTCAAATTTTGAATTTTACAAAATCCTATGTAGGAAATAGGTGCCCTAGGTGCCCCTGTCCAACTAAATTGAGCTAAAATTTACCGTGCAAAACCTTGTCTCTGGTCTCTACCCAAATCTAGTATTAGTTTTTGTGTATTAGTTTTGTATTTGTCTGTTTTTCTAAAAACATTGCTAGCTTGATCCATAGGACATAACATCATGTTCTCGTTGCAAAAATATTTTCAAGTGTCATAATGCATATTCTATTGTCAGATCTTGTTAGGAATTTCAAGGAATTTTTGATACAAGCATGTGAAAATGAGTTTATTTCTCCTCTTTTGTTATTTTTCATTGACCCCTCTCCCACTCTCTCTCCTATGTGAGGTTAGCTTGGTGCAAGATAATGCAATCATTTAAAATCATGGCAATCATGTTTATTCTTTGCTTGATACCTCACCTACTTGGGAAGAAGGTATCTTGGTGTTAGAAGATCCAATTATTGAGTGTCATGAGAATCTTGTTTGTTTCTCTCCCCCTACCTCTCCTACTTGGGAAGATATTGTTGGACAAGAGGATGCCATCATTGATACATTTCATTCAAAAGACAATAAGATGGATTGCATAGATGAAGATGCTAAGGTGACCTTAGACACCCCTTGATATAAAATCATCAACAAGTGGTCAACTTTGTTGAGGTTATGAACACACAATTGGCTATTAGATCTCCTTTAATTATTATGCCTCCTAATATCCCTTTATTTATTGGACCTCCTAAAATTCCTTTAATTATTGGACCTCCTAAGTCACCTCTCATTATAGGACCTCCACTCCTAGCCATATCTTAAACTTTGCAAAACAACTCACTAGTAATCATGTGTTGCAGCAACCAAGTTATCACATAGCTGCTCACACATATAGCACTAGAAATAACAAGCAACCAAAATAAATGCCAACACCCACCCCATTACCTCAACCATACCTACAAATTGCACCTAACATTCCTCAATGTAGTGGTAAAGAATATGATCTTGTTGAATAACTTTGTAACATTCCTGCTAAGATTTATTTATGAGATTTGATTCAAACATCACTTGTTTTTCATAGCATGTTTCAAAATTCTTTGTAGTGTTGTTGTTCCTCCTAGTGTGCAACCAAATGATGTGGAAACTTTTCTTGAGAGTATGAAGTCAACTAATTTGGATATTGTCTTTCATCAAAATGAATTACCTCCTTTGGAAACACAAAAACAAAATAATACTTTGATGATAATGGTTGTTATTAACTAGGTTGGGATTAGACGTACCCTTGTTGACAATGGTTCAGGGCTTAATGTTTTTAGTGTAAATATTTTGGAAAGAATTGGAGCAGACAAAACTTTAATTCAACCCATTGATTTTTCGATCAAAGGTTTTGATAACGTGTGAAGATAATCTCTTGGTGTGATTACATTGCCTGTTAAAGTTGGTAATGTGTGTTACAAACTCTTATCCATGCCATTCCCCATGATCTATCACATAACCTTCTCTTGGGTAGACCATGGATTCATGAGATGAAAGGAGTGCCTTCAACGCTTCATTGTTTAATGAAATACACATACAAAAATAAGGTTTGCATGATAAAAGCCAATCCTAAATCTAAAATTTGTTTACAAATTGAAATAGGAATAGAGATTCATTTTAGAACATTGATACCAACTTCAAAAGTGGAACCTTTACAAATTGAAGACAAAAATGAGTATCTTTCATCGGTGAAAAAGTTGTTGGATGATAATTTGGGATCATTAGATTTCACATCTACACTCATGGGGGAATATAAGATTACACAATTAGAACTAGAAAAAGACAAAGAAGCCAGAATGATATCAACACAATCTATCATTGAATCATCAAAAACATCCACAACTTCTAGCAAAGAGGAAAACACAAATTACACATCTACATATGATGAAACTGATCATGAAAAACCACCTTCCTCAAAAGAAATGGAAGCAATTTATGGAAGAGGGTACCAACTCTTGAAACAATTTGGCTATAATGGAAAATTGTGTGGTGTAAAAGAACAAGGTATCTGTGTCCTTTTAGAGCTCAACACAAAAGAAACAACAAAAGGTCTTGATTATTGTCCTTCAAAAATAACAAAAACATCAAAAAGACCCTCAATCACACAAGAGAAAAATAACATTAGCTGTTACTCTTTATCATGTGGTACTTGTAATATCACATAATACTCACTACCATACATGGGGGTATAAATTAAGTTTTATGCAATCATATTTCATTTTGCAAGGAGCAATGCGTGATCCCTTTTTGTCTCATCTTTGTCCCTACACTTGGGGGTCAAGGGGTTAGGTAGTTTTTTGTTGGTTGCATTCCTTCTAGCAAGGGATCCCTTTATATCTCCTTAAAATATTAGTGTAGCAAGTATACTAACATTTTAAGGTGGGCATATGGTCCCCTGCTCATTATTTGCATAGGAAATGGTCCTTTTGTAGTGATGATAGTATACATCTCTTAGAAAGTGTGACCTCGTCAACGGTAGTGTGGCCTTCTCAATCTATGTTGTGTCTCATTTGTGGTGATATTGGGCTTGTTATCTTTTAAGTATGTGACTTTTCTTAGCATATGATGTTCCCCTTCATGGTAATGTTATGGCTAGCATTCCCTAAGGTGTGATATTTTATTCCCTGACTTGTCCTCTCTTAGTGGTGATGTCATGTGTGATATTCCCTAAGGTGTGACCCTTCATGTATTGAGCAATGCCCCTTCTATGATTTTGTAAATCACCTTTTATGGTGGTGTTGTTTATAACACCCCTTGAGGTTTTGAATTTGTCTTATGCGCCTTCTTGGGTGAGTTTATGCACCTTTGTAGGTGTTTTCAAAAATAGATCTTCAATCAGGATACCACCAACTGAGGATTAAAGATGAAGACATTTTCAAGATTGCCTTCAAAACCAAATACGAGCATTATGAGTTCACAATGCTACCATTTGGACTTACAAATGTGCCAACAACATTTATGAACCTAATGAACAATGTGTTTAGGGATTTCCTATATAAGTATGACTTGGTTTTCTTGGATGACATCCTAATTTATTCCATAAACGAGGAGGATCATTGCAAGAATTTAGAAATAGTTCTCCAATGGTTAAGGGAATATAAGCTATATGGAAAACTCTCTGAGTGTACCTTCTTTCAGAAAAAAGTGCAATAATTGGGTCATGTGATTTAAGCTGATGGAATTTCAGTTGATCCGGCCAAAATTAAAGTCGTAATAGAGTGGCCAATGCCTAAAAATGTACCAGAAGTCAAGAGCTTTACAGGTTTAACAAGTTACTATTGAAAATTTGTTGTAAAATTTTCTAGGATAGCTTTTCCTATTACATCTTTATAGAGGAAAGGGAAAAAGTTTGCATGGATGGAAAAATTCCAAGTAGAATTTGATCTACTCAGAGAAGTTAACTACCACACCAATTTTAGGATACTAGATCTTAATGGTAACTTCACTGTTATCATAGATGCATCAAGAGAAGGCTTAGGAGGAATCTTAATGCAAGAAGGGAAAGTTATAGCTTATGAATCCTAAAAGTTGAATCCCTATGAAACAAAATTATGCATCGCATGATTTAGAGTTAGCAACAGTGGTTCATGCATTGCAAATGTGGAGGGATTATTTTTTGGGAAATCCATTTGAGTTGAAAACTGATCATCACTATTTGAAATATCTATTTATTCAACCCAACCTGAATGCACAAAAAAGAAGATGGTTGGAGTTGATATATGATTATTACTTCAATATCAACTACATCAAGGGAAAGGAGAATCAGGTTTTCGATGCCTTAAGTTGTAGGAGGAATATTGCTTCAATGGTGACAATTCAAACCAACTTTAAAGGCCAAGTGTTGCAAAAATTCGAGGATGAGTACTATGAGCAAGTTAAAAAAGCACCCACGAGCAATCCACAAGATGCAATGTACGAGGGAATTTCATTTTTAACCCAATGGATTGCTAAGGTATAAAGGAAGAACTTATGTACCTAACTTCGAGGAGTTAAGGAATCTTGTGTGGAAAGAAGTTCATGAAGCACCATACTCTAGACATCTTGGTGTGACAAAAATGTTGGCCGATGATAAGCCATTATATTTTTGGAAAGGAATGAAAGGGGATGCTACTAAATTTGAGGCTAGATGCTTAGAATGTCAAAGGGTGAAATTTGAACATCAACACCCTACAGGTCTAATATATCCACATGATATTCCATAAAGTAAGTGGAAATTCATTAGTATGGACTTTGTGCAAGGATTACCTGTGTCAAGGAATAAGAACAATGCCATTCTAGTGGTAGTTGACAAGCTTACTAAGGTAATGCACTTCATACCTAGGAATTTAACTGATGGATCCCCTGTCATAGCTTAGAAATTCATTCAAGAGGTGTTTAGATTGCACAATATTCCTAAGAATATTATCTCAGATAGGGACACCCATGTAACCTCTAGGTTTTGGCAAACCTTATTCTTTGCACGTAGAACTCAGTTAAATGTAATTTCAACATATCATCCGAAAATAGATGAACAAATTGAAGGGGTGAACCAAGTACTTGAATTCCTACTGAGAATGTATTGCATAGATCAACAATACAAGTGGGAAGATTACTTGCCTTTAGTGAAATTTTCATATAACAATTCCTATCATTCTGCAATTAAGATGACTCCTTCAAATAATTGTATGGCTGAAAGTGTTGAACCCTTATAAGTTGGGATAAGCTTGAGGATAGGGTGAGTCTTGGGCTAGAAATGTTGGCTGAAATGGAGGAACATGTTAAAATTTTTAATCAAAGGCTAATAGAAGCCAATGATAGGCAAAAAATCTATGCAAATGCTAAGCAAGTACCCATGAATTTGCAGTTGGAGATAAGGGGTTGTTGAGAGTTAAGCCTCATAAAAGTTCCATCAAGTTTGGAAATTCATCCAAACTAGCCCCTTGCTATGTAGGTCCTTTTGAGGTCCTTGAGGAAGTAAATCCTGTTGCTTATCGAATTGCGTTGCCACCAGCTCTTACCTAGATGCATAACGTCTTTCATGTTTCTTACCTAAAGAAGTATATACCAGGTGATAATCATGTAATTAATTGGAATGCTTTACAACTACAGGATCCCAGAGTAGTGACCATCAAGCCCATCAAGGTGCTTGGAACATGTAAGCTTCACTTGCATAATAGGGAGGCTCTACAATGCAAAGTCCAGTGGGACCAGTATGCAAAAGACTCTGCCACTTGGGAAGACTACGCTGAAATAGAGCAAAAGTTTCCACATGTTTTACATGCTTTTGAAAGTGCTTGAAAAACATTTTTTTGTTTATATTTTATTGTTCTATTTTTGCTACATAAAAACATCGGGGATGATGATTCACAAGGGGGGAGTATGTTACACCCCGTTGTGTGTTTATCTATTTACTATTACTATAATAGGTTAAAATATTGAATAAGTGAATGTATTTGTAACTCTGATTGAAATACGTATGTCTTTGTCCTTTGTTTATTGGTATCATTGGGAAAAGAGGAATGAATGTTAATTTCATTTAATGATTATTATGAAATGTATATGAGAAAAGAATGTTGATTGAATTTGATATTTTGATTGATTTAATGAATGGTTGACTACTATTGAAAATGTGTTGAGTTGAATGCAGATACAGGATCAATCCTCCAGAAGAGAGGGGAAGTATCACTCAGGAGAATGACTTGGTCAAGTAACCTTTAAGTGAAACCTAACTGAGCTTTCACAAAATCACTTATAGAATGGTTAAGTTGAGTCATAGATTCAGGAAATAGGTAAGTCATCTATGGTCATGTTTGTGTTTGTATTAGAAAGGATCATGATTTATATTGTGAGCATTCTTGGTTTTTGATAAGTGCTAAGTGCATGTGAGTTCTTCCTTGTATGGCTATATTCAATCAATGAGATATATATACGTGAAGTGTATATATATATATATATATACGTGTACATGCCGACAATAACCCATACATGTAAGTTAATACATATGTGAGTATACGTAGGTAGACGTACCTACACATGCTCATGGGCATGGGGTTATCGAATGGAAATAAGACATGTATATATACACTGCATGCATATGTGTATCAAATTGGATAGCAATTATATGTGATTAATTGTATAAGATAATGTATATATATATGAGATATATTCATATACATAAACATGTCGATATATGTGTATGTGTTGATGTAAAGGAATGTCCATATGATTATGTCAATATATGTATAAGTATATGTATATATGTATATATATACATATGATATTGGTTGTGAAAATGATAACATGATCATATTCACTCGAATATCGAATGAATTATTTAAATGAATTTATTATAAAGGTATATCTTTATATATATATTCACATATATATACACATATATTGTGGCTAATCTAAAGAATATATGTAGTGCTTTATATCATAGCACAATGATAATATTTACTTGTGCATCAAAATATTTGAAAGATTTGCAAATAGTAAACCACACACTGTGTAATGTTTATTTCATAAGAGGCCACATATATTATCTTTGGGATATACTGTGAACAAGCATAGTGAAATAAAGTGTTGCACGCATTATTATGGTGATAAGTTATATTGCAACATGTTGTATATGAAATAAAACAATGCTTTAAATGCAGTCGATCCATTTGATATATGTGTTGAATGCAATAGCAAGATCGAGTCAACTTTATGAAAATGTAGGTATTGAAATATTGACTGTCTTCTGAGAAAACAATGACCAAATGAATAGGAAACATGGCAAATGGTGGCACCAAAATATGAACTGTATAAACCAAGTAGAATTCTTAAAACTACACAAATAGATTACCAACTAGTAAAAGAATGTGCAAATATAAAATGGTCAAATGTAAGATGGATTTGAATGAGTTGACCTATGTAATTACATACCTTGCTTATCTGAATAACACTCTTGTTGTCCATGAATGAAGCGATTTGTTGTGCTAATTTGCTGAGTCTTGAGTTAGAAATCTGCCACCTTCTTGTTTGTTTGCTGAGTTGATCAAAGTAATCTGAGAAGTGTCACTTTGAGAAGCTAGTTCTTAGGAAACAAAGGCTCATATTTTTTTATAAATAGAGTAGATGTTATCCTCACTTGGGGATGCATTATTTTGGAAAACTATTGCATTTTGTCTATGTTATTCTAGTTAGAAGCTGAGAGTTTATTTGTGAGGAGAGTGTGAGGCATTTAGTGGGAGAATTATTGTGGAAAATTTTGAAAAGAGAAATTGAGAAGAGGGAAGATTTACAAGCTAATTCTAGGAAGGATTTAGCTGAAAACCAGGTGGTCAATTGGATTATAGCGTATAACAAGCATGAGATTCTAATCTCCTTATGTTTAATCTATTTTTGGAAAGATTGAGTGTTTGTTTGTAATATTTTGTGAAATGCATTAATTTGCTAGATTAGAGAAAGGATTATAAATTCTTATTGAAAGGAAAAGAATCTTGTTGTTATGATTTCCTTATGAGTGTTTTTACATACTCCATAATAAGGAGTGGATGTTATCAATAGTATTACATACTAGGATTGATAAAGCTTAAATAGCTTACAAAATCATTTGTTATAAGGTTATTGTGTAATCTTAGATAGCTCGTAGATTATTCTTGGGAATAGATTGTTCCAAAGAAGGGGATAGTTTATGTATGTGATTAATTACCTATGTATAGTGTTTTAATGGTATTAAGTCCAATCGAGCTAGGATAATGTATGTGAGTAGGATGACTTTCACTCGAAGTACTAAGTGAAGAATACTTTGGCCAAATTAGTGTAATTTTCCTTTGGCTACATTGTCAATTCATTGTGTTCCTTTATGCATGCTAGTTCAGGATTGTAGTGGTATACAATTTCTAGTTATGTAGGGCACAACACTAAGCTCAGGAAGGTTGTGCTTATGAGGTTACCTTACCAAATCCTTCGTTGAAGGGTAGGGGGCCATCTATTAGATTATAGATGTGTGGGGGACTGCTTTTGAGTCTGTGGTTAGTGGAAAAGTGCTTGAGTGTTGCTTATCCTCAATAGATGGTGACCGAGATTTGAAAAGAGTTTCTCCTAGACCATTTGGATATCTATTATTATGTTGCTTAGTTGAGCCATTTATGTATCTTGTATTCAATCTTTGGGAAAAATTGTAAGATGTGAATTATACTTTGAAAATGGAATCAATTCTTTGGAATTTTACTATGTCATTTATGCTCAAATGTCCTCTTTTGGAAATGAAAAAAAATATTGCAATGGGAATGAGACATAGTTAATTTACTTGAGGTTAAAACCTAGGAAATTTACTTGCTTCAACAATTGGCATGTTACAAAGTCACTCTTCTCACAAGATCTAAATTCTAGATCTATTATGATTGTATAAATATTTCCAAAATCATGAGATGAAGATGAATGCATTCATCATGAATTTGCATCCTTTTCTTACATAAGCAAGCCATTTCTATGCATTTTTATTGAGGATTAGTGTAAGTCCTTTAAAGCTAGCATATTCAATCTCCATTCCTTCTTCCTTGGTTATCTACTCCTTTGAATGGTTCAATTTGTAATGTTGCTATATTTTTAAACTATGTTTATGTGTTTTCAAGGATCACTTAGAAGATGAAGTGGTCTTTCCAAGTATTCTAATGAAATACACGAGGATTTAGAAATAATTCTTTTGAGGAATGTCAATTTTCTTGGGAATTAAAATATTCTTTCTATTTACATTTCTTAAAGATTTTTTTAAAAATATTTTCCCCTTTGCCATTATCCTACCAACCTATGCCAAAATGAAAGCTTTAGAATAGGGCATGGTCATCCACAAAAGCATAATGAAAAAATGGATTTTTGTTAGATGTTGTAGTTACAAAATTTATAGACACCATCATAAAATCTAGATTTTAATTTCAAATGATTTTTAGGTTTACCACCACATTTTTTGTGATATTTTTTCTAGAAGTGTTAGAGATATGTTACCTTATTTTTATTATGAATAGAAAGCTAGAAATTATGATAAACGAAAGTAGTGTCATTAGCAGAAAATTCTTTGTTAAGGATGAATACTATTTGAATAACTATTATTTTTTATAAATATTGTGATTATTTTCAATGGCATGAAACATTTTATAACATTTTGGTTAAGCTCTCCACTTAAATGATATTTATTTATTTTTTAATTTCCAAACATGTTATATGTCTATAGTTTATAGAAATTTATCGAATTAGTCAAAGTGTTTTGATTATGTATCAACCACATTCAATCCTTCCTATATTTATAATTTTTTATGTTATGAAAGTTTAAATTTCTATTTATCAAGTCTAAATCTTATAAGCTATTTAAATCAATACCCCTTTTAGTTAGGAAGACATGTTTCCTCCTTAACAAGTTTCACTTAGATGTCAATATTCAAGTGATTAGTTGTTATAAGTTTTAGTAAGTCAAATGAGTGGATTGTGATAATAAATTATTGGTGTAAATAGGTGTTTTCCCTATCTAGGTCCTATTTACATGTTAAGTCCACTTATGTCCTAGTTGCTTTTTTTAGAAGTCTTAATTTCCTAGATAAGATCTTATTGCTGATGTCTTTTATTTAATGCTTGTGTCCTAAGTCATTTAATAATGTTGAGGGAGTTGTCTCATTATACAAGATTAAGAAACATGTCAAGATCTTGTCTAATCCTATCTCACATCTTTGCCTTTATAAGCAAGACATCATTTGTACATCCTAATTTAGCTGATTTAGTTCAATACCACTACAATCTTGAGTATTGCATATTGGCCATAATCTTACATTCATGGTGACCGAAGATTTGCTTCAGGAAGAGACTAGGGCTTTCAAAGCGCAGGAGGAGTGTGAGCTATGAGAGGAAGTTTATTGGAAATAGAAGGACCAGATAGAATGGCTTCTGGAAGGAGATAAAAATAATGCTTTCTTCTTCAATTCGATAAAATCCAGGAGACATGGTAACTCTATTTCCATTCAGGTGAATGACAGGGGTGAGCATCAATCCTCTTTTCATGAAATCTCAAAGGAGGCGATACAGTATTTTGCTTCTTTATTCAGGGAAGACTCGCAGGGGGTTCTGCGGAGGAAGCTCAGGTCCTTTCTTATATCCCCTCTTTGGTCTCTCGAGAGATGAATGAGCATCTTATGGGTGATATTTTGTTAGAAGAGTTGGAGGAGATTATGTTCCAAATGAAGAAGGGGAAAGCTCCAGGCCCTGATGGTTTCCCGATTGAGTTTTTTCAAGAATTCTAGGATATTATCAAGTTGGACTTATTGGTGGTTGTCCAGGAGTCTCAAAGGAATAAACAAATGATATGTGCTTTGAATTGTACCTTTATTTCTCTAATTCCCAAGTGTGATGGGGTGGATAGGTTAAGTCAATTTCATCCTATTTCTCTTTGCAATGTGATTTATAAAATTATCTCTAAATTGGTTGCTGCTAGGCTGAAAAAGTGTCTTAAAGTGTTGATTTTCTGAGGAACAGGGCGGTTTTGTGGAGGGTCAGCAAATTCTAGATGGGGTGGTTATTGCAACTGAAACCATTCACTCTATGGCCAGCCCCAAAGATAAGGCGATGTTTATTAAGTTGGATATGGCTAAGGCTTATGATAGAGTTTGGTGGTCCTTCCTTCGGAAGGTGCTGGGTGCTTTTGGTTTTGGGGAGGAGTGGATTCAATGGGTTATGAGTTGTGTTACATCATCTTCCTTTTCAGTGCTAATAAATGGTGAGAATTATGAGCTTTTTGGTGCCTCTCAGGGTTTGCTCCAAGGAGACCCCCTCTCTCCTTATTTATTTCTTCTTCTTGTTGAAGGTCTAGGATGTTTGTTAAGAAGGAATGTGGAATTGGGTCTTCATTCAAGGTTGGAGGTGGGGAGGTGGTCTACCTCCATAGTCTCATTTGTAGTTTGTGGACGACACTACTTTGATGGGTATGGCTACAATTAGCGAAGCTTCAAATTTGTGCAAGGTGTTGGATGTTTTCCTTAGTGCTTCGGGCCAAGTGATTAATGAAGATAATTCCTCAATTTTTTTTTCAATACCCCGGGACCCATCCAAAGGAGGATTGCACATATCTTGAGATTTCATATTGGGACTCTCCCTTTGACCTATCTTGACATTCCTATCTTTGTTGGTAGGCTGCTCAGGGGTTCTTGGCAGAATATTCTAGATAAATTTCAGGTGAAGGTTATGTTATCAATTTGGATTTGCACCCTTGTTGAACCTAAACTCAACAATCCAGTGTAACATGGGAAGACCTCCAAAGTTGTGGGTCACTTATAGACAGAGGTCAACCTCCGGAGAAGGCCGACTTCCTTTGGTGCCACCTAACTACTGATCTTTGTGAGGTAAAGGGAGAAGGAATACATAAATGAACAAAACTAAATACTATGGTGATGCACCAAATTTACTAAGAAGACACATAACACAATTTACACACACAATTTCAGTCAATGACAGAAGCTTAGTTGTACACAACTCAATCACATACATTTTCTGCATAAACATTTCATGAAAAGGTTCATATGGCTACACTCCTAGAAGGAAGGAATAACTTCACAACTAGAGAATACTGCATTTTGAACACATCTCACAACCTGCAAAAATACATATTGCTCTACAAAAAGGTGTTGAGATAAGACATAACCACAAGGAATCATACAGTTTCACAAGTAGTTTCATCAATTATATGAATGCACACAATTTAATAGAAAGATCAAGCAGGTAAAGCACTTATACTCATTGATTTCAATAGTGAAAACACTGATATACATGCCTATCATGAGTTACAAAACATAGTCTCTCTTCTGCAAAGAACTCCACTAGTTACAGCAGCAGAAAAGTACCAAGTCTGAACTAACTACAAAAGAGGCAAAAATGCCATATATACCAAAGGTGTGTCAGCCCCCTAGGGCCTACAAAATTATTAGTCTTCAAAAAGATCTGCCCCTAGATCTTTTCGAATGAAATTAATGCTGCATTCAAGTGAGTCCTTGCTATCCATGTTGGTGAAGAAATGCTCCAAGAATGACCTCCTTGATCTTTTGCAACGTCTGCATTAACTTCTGGTCTTCGTTTCCCTCATCTTCGAATCTCCTTGACGAGCTACCTTGAATGCTCCTGGGCTCAGAGCAAATCCACATCGTGCTCCCCTTGTTGATCTTCTTGGCACCGATCAAGCTGCCAACGGTCTGCCTGTAGCTCCCTTGGATTAGTCGAACAGATGCCACACAAGCTACTTCGAGCGGTCAAAAGCTCTTCATCAAAATCACATCTCGGTGAGACACTAGAAGTGTCTCACCGATGCAATTACGCCCCTCTGCAGCTATCGGCATAACATGAAACCATCGGTGAGAGCTCATAGAGAGCCCAAAAGTCATACTGATAATGCCTTTTCTATGAGCAAGTCGATCGCTATCGGCAAGACACAACTCTTTCGAAAGGACCCCATAGCGAGCTCCCTTTCATTTCACCGAGAACACCATGCTATCGGCAAGACATCTCCCCAAGCGTAAAAATTCCTCTTGGAGTCTCCCCGATCTCAACCCTGTGAACCATATCGGCAAGAGCTTATTAATGTCACACCGAAGGCATAAACCTTTGGCGAGGCCACGATCAGTTGGCAGGAGGTCAAAATGAGTTCCTTTCCTTCCCCCGAGCTCACTTTCATTTTGGGGAGACCTTTCAGTATTGGCTAGACCTCACAGCGAACACAAACCACTTTCCTTGAGCGCAACATTTCTTTTAGTGAGACACTGGCAAGTCAGGAAGACCTCGCACCGAAGCCCCCATCATTATACCACTGTGCTCCTCTGTCGACAAGACACCCGTGTGTCGGTGAGACCTCTTACCGAGGTCAACTCCGCAGCCAGGAGCTTACCTTCCTGTTCTCAATGGTCGGCGAGACTATCGAGTCGGGGATACTTCTCCCCAACCTCAAAATGTTATACCAAAGGCACAAAACATATCGGTGTGACTAAAAGCCATCGACAAGACATCTTGTCGATAGCACCTCCTTTCGCTGAGCCTTCTTCAATTCGCTGAAACATCTCCCCGAGCTCCTGTTTGTTCGGCAAGACCTTCGGCCTTCGGCGAAACCTCATACCGAACCTCTTTCCTTCGCCGATGCCGCTTCACTTCATTTTGGCAAGACAAACATTCATCAGCAAGAGGTCATAGCGGGCTCCATTAGTCATGTCGATATCCTTTTCCATCGGTGAGACCACACCATGTCAGCAAGACATCACACCAATGGCCAGATGCTACATCGATGTCATCTATGTCGGGGAGACCTTCTATTATCGGTGAAACCTCATAGCGAAAACAAACCACCTCCTCGAGCTCAACATTTCCTTCGGTGAGACGCTGGCAAGTCGGGGAGACCTTACGCCGAAGTCCTAACATTATACCGAAGCCCTTCTTCTTCGGCAGGACCTCCAGTTTTTGCTGAAACATCACGGCGACTTCATTTTCCTTTGCCCCAAGCTCATCCTACTTCGGAAAGACCCTTTTGGATCAGCAAGACTTCATAGTGGGTGGCAAGCATTATATCGAAGCACCATCCTTCGACAAGACCTTACGTCCTTCGACAGGACATCCCCTCGAGGCCACCTCTCTCACCGAGACCACCAGTAGTCGCGAAGACTTTTCCCCAAACTCCTATTTCTTTCGCCAAGCTCACTTCATTTCGGGGAGACTCTGCTTGGTCGCCAAGACACCATGGTGAACTTTAAAACTTTCACCGAGACTTCCCCGTGTCGGTAGGACATCTCCACGAGACCACAACCTTATTCTAAAGGCACCATCCCTTCGGTGAGACATCACTCGGTCACTGAGACGTTACAATGAGGTCCTTCTTGTCTCCCCGTTGACATCTCTTTTCGCTGAGACCTTCGTTAGTCGCCGAGACCTCACCCTGAGTTCAACATCTCACCGAGGGCTCCTTTCCTATCGCCAAGACCTTGGCCTGTCGATAGGACATCTCCCCGAAGGTAAACAACTCTCCCCAATGTCGGCCTTGCAAACAACTTTCGGCGTGACTCCCACTAGTCGGCAAGACTTCACAGTAGGCGGCAATACCTCATGGCGAAAGAATTCCACTTCGGTGAGACCTTTGGTAGTCGGCCAGACCCTTTGGCGAAGATGCTTACTTTCAGCGAACTCATTTCATATCAGGGAGACTTCGCTTGATCGGTGGGACCTTATAGCGAAGGCACAAGTTTTCGCCGAGACCTTATCCTTCGGCCAGACCCCTCGCCAAAGTCATAACTTTATGCCGAGAGCTCCTCGATGAACAACTATCGGCATGACCCTTTTCAAGCAAAGAGATACATGAAGACTCCTGGCGACCCGAAAGTCTTGGCGACTAGTTTATTCAACCACACAGGATGCACTGCTAGTCGACAAGACAACAGGAAGGTCTTGCCGACTTCCTTCTCTGGTGAGTTTTGTGCCAAAATGATTGCGGCAGACTTTTCAACTGAGCTCCTTGAGAAATGCATCAGGGGTATGTTTTAGCCCTTGTTGCAAATGTTCCCATTGGCCTTCATGAACACCTGAAACATAATTTGTCCTGCCTCATTGAGCCCATAGGTGAAAAATTGGGCAATAGGTTAATCATTGGACCCATAAATGGTTGCCTTTTGTAGGTCATGTTCAGTTACTCAAGTCGGTGGTGCAGGCTCTGCCCATTTATAGTTGTATGCTTTAGGTGGCCCCGATGGGTTTTGTTAAGGAGTTAGACTCTTTAGCAAGACAGTTTTTATGGGATGGTTTCTTGTCATCCTCTAAATGGAGCCTAGTTAGATGGGATGTTGTTTGTAGCCCAAAGCAGTTTGGTGGTCTTGATTTAAGGCTATTGTCTTTGTCTGGAGCAGTGTTGGCTGCTAAACTGTATTGGAGGTGGATTGTAGAGTAGGATCAGATATGGGATAGGATCTTATCTCATAATTATTACTCGAGAATCCCACAGATGGACACTCTACGATATCCCCTAGTGGGGAAAGGTTTGGTGATTTGGAGCACGCTCAAGAAAGGGGCCACACTCATTAAGGATGGCTTATTTTGGATCTGCAAAAGTGGGACATAGGCTCATTTTTGGTTTGATTCGTGGGATGGTTTTCCGCCCATTGTTTCTTAGTTTCCTAATTTGTTGACTCTGAGCCAGTAGTTCCTTGAGGTTCAGTAGTCAAGGGTGAGTGACTTCAAGTCCCTCTCTTCATGTGGTCAACTGGAGGTAGCAAGATGGAAGCAACCTAATGATTGGTCTGATATTGGTATGGAGGAATGTGTTGAGCTTCATAGTATCCTTGCTAGTAGACGTTGCAACTCCCTCCAGGATGGGGATGTTCTTGCTTGGTCTCCTAATCCTAAGGGTGTATATATGGTTGCTACTAGATATCAGGTGTTGTTGTCTCATAGGCTAGATGGGGTGGAGGTTCACTGGTGGAAAAAAGTGTGGAACAAGTTCTCGTGGCCAAAGTGTAACTATTTTTTTCTAGACTTTGGCTTGGAACAGGTGTTTGACTTGGGATAATATTCATAAGTAGGGATTCCAGGGCCCTTCTATCCATGTTTTGTGTGGGGCCGAAGAGGAGGACTCTTCTCATTTGTTTTTCCGTTGTCCCTTTGCTCTGCAGCTTTGGCATTTTTGGTGGGGTGTTTCGAGAATCCCCTGTGTTCATGCTTCCTCACTGGTTGAGTTTTGGAGTAGCTTGGGAAGGCCTCCTTCTATGGCATCTTTTTTGCAAGATGTGTGGTATGTTGGGCCTACCTTCATACTATGGTAGATTTGGTTGGAACAAAATCGTAGAATATTTCAAGGTGAAAAGTTGTTGGTTCAACAAGTTTGGTAGAGAATTATGGGTATGATTCAGAAGACAGTTGAAGACAAATGTGAAATGGTGTTTCCCATAGAGAAAGGGGATGTTGAGCTAGTGGATAGACTAGGGATCCAGGGGTTGTCATTGGAATCCACTTATGTCAGGAGAGGTAGACGTGTGAAAAATAAAGTTCAAAGGGTGGGTAGATGGTTGCCCAATTCAGAGGGAATTCTGAAGATCAATACTGATGGTTCTTCAAGAGGAAATCCTAGGCCTACGGGGATCGATGGGGTTGGCAAGGATTTTTCAAGGTTGATGATCTTCTTCTTTTCTGTTCATGAAGGGATGCAAACTATCAACCTTATGGAAGGTTTTGTGATTCTTTATGCTTTGGAGTGAGCTTTTTCTTTGAGGTGGCACAAGGTTATCTGTGAATCCGATTCACAGGTCTTGATTAATTTTCTAAATGAACGGAAGGTGGCTGATGTTAGTTGGAAGTTGGCTACAGTGGTGCAGCAGATTCTGTAGATTAGTTCTGTGATGGAGATGGTGCCCTTTGTCCACATTTCGAGGGAGTGGAATAGGGCAAAAAATTGTTTGGCTAAGTGGGCTTCTGAGCATATAGATGATTGGAAGATTGAGGAGTGGGAGCAGGTATCCCATGAGCTTCGTTAAGAATTGGAGGGGATTCTTGTCGAGGATAGAGATGTGTATAAAGGAGGAGGATGTTTGTCTCTTGTTTTGTTTGGTTGTTTCTTGTTGATTCCTAGGGCCTTGACCCTCTGAGGTCTATGTAATGCTCTTTTCTAAAGTTCAAGTTCAATAAAGTTTTTACCCCTTTTATAGAAAAAAATAATCTTACATTCATTATTACAATTTCATGTTCTTGTTTTTCCCTCTTGTAGAAGGTTGTTTTTGATTTTTGCAAGTGATCCTAGAAGCTTGAGTCCTTGAGTGACTCTAACATAAATGAGTAACATTAAATATTTAATAATGTTAAAAATGGTGAGGCATATAATAATGTGTATACCATAATAAATATATTAGTATATTATGTCTTTTAGTTTGGAAAGTTAATGCATTATTTTATATCACCTTTTACATAATCTATCCATTATTTTTAAATATATCTATATAATGCTACTAGAAAGATATGTTCCTAATATAAAATTAAGAGATTAAAATTTAAAACTTGTGAAAGCACTAATAGGTGCTATTGGATGGCTAATAGGTACATATACATAGTCTTGTTGGCCAAGCACTAAACAATTTGACTTTGACAAAAAATTATAAATATTCAATGTATAATTGATATGACTAGTCATATTTGACTATAATATTTGACAAACTTTTGGTCATCCCAATAAATTGAAAAGAAAATGAAAAATGATATTTTATTTATCGATATGAGAGAAGTATTTTTGTATGGGTATTTTTAAAAATCTTGTAAAGTTTGTTATATATTTTTTATAGTTTGCACCAACTACAACATTCTTTATTAAATCTAGAAAAAATTACCATGATCTCAAGAAAATTCCATGATAATAAATACTATGTGAGTTGTAATTAAGTTGAACTTTGAAACAAGGTGATAGAGAAGTATTAATAAGACTATGCTTTACAAAAATAAAATAGTTATTTTAGATGATAGTTCGTATGCAATGAATCTTGAACAAATTAGTATGCAATTTTATTAGGGAAGAAAATTATAGTGTGTTTTTTTCCTTTTGAATAATAATACTCAAAATTATGTTTTTTTCTCACAAATGTCAAGAATAGAATTTGGTGAATCATTTGGAGGAATTATCTTCTCTTCTAGAAGGTCTCAATAACTTGAATGCTAGTTGTTGCTACAAACTATATAATATCTCCTTTATATGACATTAAAATATCTTCCTGTAAAAGTCATATTCAAGCTTTCTTATAATCAAAGGGCATACAATCTTCAAGACAATGCACTCTAGACTATAATGACATGCTTCAAGAAACTTATAGACATATAACACCAATTTCTTACTATAATATTCATTTAAAGTGACAAAGACCAACTTGTGAATATTTATTGTATCATCTACTACTCTTCGGAGAAAAAAATATTTGTT
Source organism: Sequoia sempervirens (assembly GCA_007258455.2). Classification (NCBI taxonomy): domain Eukaryota; kingdom Viridiplantae; phylum Streptophyta; class Pinopsida; order Cupressales; family Cupressaceae; genus Sequoia; species Sequoia sempervirens. The sequence continues at coordinate 17,006,349 of VDFB02109042.1, forward strand.
CTTCTATTATCTTTAGTGGATAGAGGAAATACATGCATTGGAAACATTATTTTGAGTAGAGCACTTGATGAGTATTGTAGACACTGAAAAATGTCCTGAATGATATCATACACTCGAATCAGGTATACTAACATCATTTCCTCTTGAAAGCCATCCTCTTTTCGCTTAATTAATTAAATTAGCCTAGCTATTTAATTAATTGCACCATTTTTATCTATTAACCTAGTTCATTTAATCAAGTTAATTCCCCCTTTTCATGCTAACATTTCATCTCATTAAATTAAATAAATCAAACTATTTAATTTAATTTCCTAAGTCCTCTTATTTAATTAAATAACCCTAAGATATTTAATTAAATGTCATTTCACCTTTCCATTCATCAAATCATTTAATTTGATGAATATCCCCTAATTGTATGATTAAACCTTGTTTAATTAACAATTATCTAATTAATCCAATTCCTCCCACTTGCAAAGGAATATTCCAAAAGAATATTCCCCCTTTGCACAATTAAATTTAGTTTTAATTAACTAAATAACTTTTTTTCCTCACCCATATGAATATTCCAAAGAATATTCTTTCTCCTCCAATCACTTGAAAAAAGGAATATTCTCACTTGGCTTCTTGAGCAAGCTAAACTTTCTTGAGCAAGTTAAATTTTGACCTCTTGAACATGTCAAAGGTGTGTTTGTTTGGAAGGAATGAGAACCCTTGATTAAGTCTCATCTTTCATTCTCACCCGTTGATGGGAATCCATGATCCATGCCTCCCATTTCCTCCATCCTTAATTGTTGATTAGTTTTTTCAATCTCAACCCTTCATTTCTCATTTGCTTTCCTATAAACAGGACACTATTTGGAGACAAATGGATCCATCTTTCAATTGCAAACCTATGTTGTTGAAATCACTCACACTCACACTCATTTTAACTCACATTTAGCATGTATTTTAGTTCATTTTTAGTTGCATATTAGCTTTAAGCTTCCATTAATGGCTTCCATGCATCCATCTTAGCTTGTTTATAAATTAGGGTTTGAATCTTTTAGCTTAGAATTCGCTTAGATTGGCTAAAGCAATTGCATATTTAGATCATTTTTAGCATAGAATCATGTTAATTTAGCTTGCATCATGTTCAATTTAGCATAAATCATTTTTTCATCCATTTATCACAATAGTTTCATCGATTCTCTTCAATATAATCGATTGAAACAAGCTCATTGATCACGAGATTGGGAAAGGGTCATTGTTCCACATCAACATGACACCAATTCCAAAACATGATAAGTTTCAAATGGGGTAGAATAGAAATTTCAATGTTTTATATTTAGAATGCTTCATTTCAATAAATGTTTAGTTTATCTTTAATTTGAATGATCTTGTTTGAAGATTGAGTATTAGTGGCTACGAAATGCTTCGATTCATCATGGATCAAGCATGATCGGCCCATACTAGTATCCTCAATTGACATTCTAGAGCTAGGAACCAATTCATTTTATCAATTTCTAGCTCGAATTTTGTTCGTTCTAACTTTTGCAAGAAACAACAATGCCCAAATCAATTACAATGATGCACTTTACTGGGTGTCACCATATAACATCGTTATCATCATTTTAAACTGCAACATCAATTAAATGCACTGACACTGATTAAATAAATGACGATGCTAATACTTTATCGAGGTATCAATATTTTCAAATGGCAACGCCCGACCAAATAGCGATGCTATCATGCTCTCTATTTTGTCTATAGAGTGACACTATTGTGTGCAGCGATGCCCAAATTTGGTAAGAAGTTTAATGATCATTTTTTCAGCATGTGTTTTAATTTTTTTGATTCGTCAGAGTATTAACATTCCTCTAACGTTGTTATGGTTTTTAGACTAACGTGGTTTTTCAAGATTGGACAAAACGAAGCTAAAGTGAAGAAGCATTCTCCTCTTAAGATTTCATGATTGTAACAAGCGTTTGATGCTTTGGGGCAATTATAAACCAAATTTTTATGCTTTCTACTTTATGCTTTAGGACTTCACTAAATTTCAATTGGGTTTAAAACGAATGCTCAAATGGGTTAAAATTGAACCCTCATCTCATCATTGTCTTTTGGGATTTAAAATTGAACAAGGAAAACTTAACATTTCATTTGGTGCTTAAAATGAACTCATCACTACTTTGAGGTGTTAAAATTTATGAGTGTTTGTTGTGTTTTGATTTACAATGTTGTTATTGGATGCGTATACAATTCTCTCGCGCCACTCGACGATCTTGAGAAACAAAAACATTCCTTAACACTTTGCAAAATCACCTACATCTTTCATTTCAGATTAAAAATGAACCCGTTGTGAGTGTAGGGAAAAGGCATGGTGTGTGTTCTCTCCTTGTTTCATGCGAACTTGGATGATCAAAATACAAACGTACTTCCTTGCTATTGTTTATCTTTAGAAGGGCATGCCTCCCTGCTTTGAAAGGAGGGAACGACCCAAGTGGTAAGGGGCTAAAACCAAGCTCTTTTGAACCGCTATATAAATTTGTGGTTGTGATGAAAATTGTGATCAATGGGAAGTAGTACATGGTAGCTCTCCCCTAGTATCTTTATGATGTAAAAATCCCTTGTTCTAAGGGTTGGGAGACCTCTCGAGGGAGTTTATCATAGTATTCTTTGAATCAGAAGCCCTTATTATGAACCATTGTTTAGAATCCAAAATTCTTAATACTTGTTGGTGCAAGAACGGTCGTTCTAAAGCCACCCCACATTTGTACTATTCATTGTTGAAACAAAAAAATCCTTAGGATCTTAGGATCTTCAGGATTTTGAGATTTGGTGGTCCCAAGAAGTGTGTGTCATGGAGGGGAGCAAATGCCACCAAATCTCTAACTTTTTGCAATGTCTTAGTGTTTGGAGAAATTTCAGTGGGGACTCAACAAGTATGGCCATTTCAAACATAGGATTGTAAATGATTGTGAGTCAGTTTAATACATTACTTGGTTCCAAAATGTTACAAAAACAAACATTCACTATCTTCCTCAAAATTTCAAACACTTTGGTTTAATATATAGATACTTCTTGAATTAGCCTTGATATTACTACTTGTCCTAAGGATTTCTATCCTTAGAGATTTCTAAATATCTTGACTTGTATCTCAATCCATATTTTCCAAAGACAAAATAAGCAATTATGGCTTCAACCTCGTGATTTTCACGAAATGGACATTGTGAAAGTTATGATGTTTTTGACATAAACATCTAGTTTGAAAACATAATCAAGACAAGTGTTTGTGGTAAAATCGATTTACTTAAGTAAGATAAACTTGACATAATTGAACCCCACATGACTATTTGGAGATTGATTGCTCCCATTGAACAACCCGATCTTGAAGGTGCTATCATTCAACCAAAATTTGAACTCATTAACGGAGAACAAACCGACATCATTAGTAGCTTGAGAAGCTTCACTTTTGAAACAAAAGAAACACCTACCTAGTGGAGAAATGCTGCAAATATCTTAGATGAAGAAGAGGAACAAGCCGATATTGAGGCTGGAAGGCCCATATTACCACCACCTACGTGGTAATAAATATCCTCTATTCTTCCATAGACTTGGAATTTTCTAAATGATCTCACGAAACATTAGAATCCCCAAAAGAAGGTCTACAGGTCACCATTTCAAACTTAGGCATCTTAGTTCAAAGGCAATCCAAAATCGCATTTCAACACTCTACCTCAACTAAAACAAGTTGTTAGTAAACTTTTATGAATGCACATTGAGGAAACACCCACACATGTACACATTCTTTATGAGTCAAAACCCAGGTCTTTTTCATGGTAATCAACCCATTTAGAACATTGGTCCTTTTCATGGTCTTGAGTTCCCCTAAATGATCTATCACACAATCAAAATCCATAGGGGAAGATCTACAAGTCACCATTATGAATGTAGGTATCATAATTCCAAGTTTGGTAGGAAGTGGGCCTTAATACTTTAGCACAATCGTAACCTCTTGTTAAGAAACTACTATGCTTGATCTAGGAGGAACCAAACAGATTTGCATCTCGCATCTATCCTCTTATTTAGGTCAACATCACTCTTTAGGATTTGAAAACTTTAGAGGTCTAACATCATCCTCACTACCTTGGTCTTGGAAAGCAAAGGTTCATTCTAAGTCAACATTGGGTCAAACATTTCACTCACCCCTCCATCAAATTTCATCCTTCACTTCACCAAACTTTGCAAAATTTCCAATACACCAACACTTTTTGACTTAAACATCAATCAACCCAAAACCCTAACTTGGCTCTTTTGTATGTGAAATGAATCCTTTTCCATCCATTTGGTTAAGTTAGTTATCATCTTTGAACTAGTTTATCTTGAAGGTCACGAGTCTACCCTAAAGATTTCCAAGTTCATAAATATCCTTTACCCTAACATCCAAACATCAAAATCAAGCCAAAAGTGTTGTCCCTAAACATTTGCAAAGATCACTCTTCACATCACCCACCTTTTCATCCCCCATTATCATCATTGCTCCACAAAGACTTAGAGCGTCCCTTTTACCTAGATTTGAGTCAACTAGAGAGTTCAAACATTACAAATCTCAACACAACTCTCCCAAAGGTGACATAAAATTTATGGTAAAAAGAAGATCACAACATGAGAGAATCATGGAGAAAACAAAAGTCACATTTACCTCAAGTGATCCAAATCCTTAAGAATTTGATCCAAGAAGTCAAGTTACCCCATCAAAACAACCATCATCTCTTTCAGGACCATATGAGATAGAAGACATCACAAATAATCCATTTGAACTTACTAGGGAGGAAATTGTGGAACATCAAGCCTTTAAAAATTTAGCTCCTATTTCCCCATCATTTGTTGCACAAAACTTAACAAAAATCTTCATAACTCCATCTCTAGGGCTAAATCAAACACCCACTTCTAGTCTTGCAACTAGTCTTGCCTAGGACTTTGGTCTAACACTTCCATTTGAAAGAAACACACTTGTGGGTACCCTTGATACCAATCCTCCATCCCAAACTACCACTTGGACACCTACCTTTGGTGCACCTCATGTTCCCAAAAATCCCAAACAACCATATAAACCCCTTGAACTTCGTTACTCCACAACCACTTCAACATATCAAGTACATCCTTCTTCATCCATACCCATGAGTACCACAAGTGTGCCCACCATCACAAAAATCAGTGTAGACCAAGTATATCAAAACAACACACAATGGCATGTCAATACCATATCACAGAGTCAACCCTTAATGCCGATAGGGACATATCTACCCCATACTCTTAATTGGTTTATCTGTACCATTGGTTTCACAAAGCCTATCCATCCCATCCATTATCAACCCATCTCAAAACAATCCCTTGGTCACAAATCCTATCAACCCAGGTAATACCCTATTTACATCTCTAGCACAAGGAAATCCTCAAGACATGGGACAAGGGAATATTTTTAATCAATGGACTCAAGGTAGTAATGTGTCATTACCATCGCAAAATTTAATGGCATCATCCTCCTCATTCCCCACTGTCCCCTTTACCATACAAAATTAATTGGGACCTCAAACTTACATTTCTCCATTTGCATCTACCATCTTACAAGGGATGTTAAACCAAGGGAATCCTCCACCTCTCATTAGCAATCATTTACCCACTCAAAACATCAACACTCACAATCCATCACAAATATCCCAACAACCACCTGATCCTACATTGCAAGCGCATGCCCTAGCTTTACAACAATCCCAACAAGCTCACCAACAAGCCATCCAACAACAACAACAATAGCAAGCAACCCTAGCAACACAATAATAACAACAACAATAGCAACAACAACAAGCAACCTTAGTAGCCCAACAATAGCAACAACAACAAGCAACACAACAACAAAAACAACAAGAAGAAGCCTTAGCAGCACAACAAGCAACTTTAGCCCAGCAAGAACATCAAGCTCATCAAGCAGCCTTAGCATCACAAGTATAACTTGGAAAGAAGACCATGTAATTGATTTTCAAGTAATGATTCTTGGGGCTCAAATGCATTCCACATGGATGTTAATTCATCAATGCTCAAAATAGAAATGTTGAAGATATGAATAGGGTTTCCATATTCCCAAACAAACCATCCCTTCCTTTGATTTATATATTTAGTGTTTCCTTTAGTTGTTTATCTCTCTTTAATCTCTAAGATTATTGTGTAGAAAAATCACTTGCCAATGCCCTATTAATTACCTAGTCTACATCAAATAAATGGTAAATTTTTATTATCAATAGATTGTTTTCATTCATTACTCTCATTTTGAATGAGATGTAGTTGGGGAGTGGCTTAAAAAAAAATATTTACATAGATTCTAGCATGGTTAAGTGTCCTCAGTGCTCTACTAATTTGAGGTTGTTGTGTTACTCTCTAATTGCATTGATAATCTATTGAGGAAATGGTTGCTACCAATATTAAGTAGGAAAACAAATCAAGCTTGGTCAAATTTTCTATGGGTTGAAAGTTGGCAATAAAGGTTTACCCAATTTCGTCATAAACTAGGGCCCTCATTATAATACTTGATCCTTCTCATCTATAGCAAAGAATACAACCATGGAGTACCTTTGGTGCATTATCAAGAACTAAATTGATACAAATGGGTTTCAATTTTCTTGTTCCCATACCCATGGAATTTTTTGTTCAAGCTAAGATCCAAAGAATCCCTAAATCAAATCTAATAAGCATGTAATTGATTTTAACCTGGTGAGGTTTGGGGCTCAAATGCATGCCACATGAATATTATTCATTAATATTCAAAACACAATATTGAAGATATGAATAGGATTGCCACATTTCCAAACAAACACATCCTTCCTTTGATTTACTCTATTTCTTTAGTGTTTCATTTGGTTGTCCATCTCTCTTTAGTCCCTTAAGATTATTGTGTAGGAAAAATACTTGCTAAGTGTCCACTAATTACTTAGTTTGCAACTAATAAAAAGGTACATTTTCATAATCAATGGATTGTTGTCATTTGATTCCTCCCATTTTAAACGAGATACAACTGGGGAGTGGTTTCATAGGTTTATATTTGCATAGGTTCAAGCATGGTTAAGCATCATTGGTTCTTTGTTAAATTTTGAGGCTATTATGTTACTCTCTAATTTCATTGTCAATCCTTCAAAGAAATGGTTCTAACCAATATTTAGTAGGAAACTAGATCAAGCTTGGTCAATTTTCTATGTGCTTGAAAGTTGGTGATCAAGGTTTACCTAATTTCTTCATAAAATAGGGCCCTCCTTGTAATACTCAATCCTTTCGATCTCTAGTAGAGAATAAAACCACAAAATACCTTTGGTGTATTATTAATAAATAAATTGATTCAAATGACTTCCAATTTTCTTGTTTCCACACATGTGGGTTTTTTTTGTCTAGGGTAAGATCCCAAGAATCCATAGATAAGATCTAGGGTAAGATCCCATGAATCTATAGATCAAATATTTTCCCATAAGCAACCACAATTTCCTCTCCATTTTATAATTAAAAAACGTGGTTTGGGTGGGTCTTCCATCTTAAGGTAGTTGCTAGTTTCCACCATAAGGAAATAATTTTGCTATTTCAAATTTATATAAAAACTCCTTAACAACAAAGTATTGCTAATGTCAAGAATTTTATGTTGACTAGATTTGTAATACTTTTCACAAGCTCGGATATAAAATTTATTTATATAGCTCTTCTATATAGACTCTAACTTCACTAGGAAGAAATAAATTTAGCGTTACTATTAATAATGTTTAGGATCATATCAATCTTTAGTAATGCCAAAAAAAATATGGGCATCTCAAATCACAATGCCAACTCAGTCTGTGTAAGATTAGAGATCACACAAAGTAAAGATTTATGTCACAAATAAAATAAACAATAGCATTGAGCATTAACATAAATATTAAACTATTTGTTTTTGATTTATATAAATACAAGCCAACCCACCACCCCAATTCTTTAAAAGGGGAAAATAAAAATATTTGAAGTATTTGTAAATGTGACTAAACTTACTACTCTATAAGCTTTGTTTTTACTTTTGATATTGATCAATTTGTGTTAACATATTTATGTATCCTCGATATAACTAACCCTTTTCTTTACATTCCTCTATGAGCAACATCTATTAATCATATACATCCAATGACTTATGATATTGCATCCATTGCATCTTTATGGCACTACCTCTTTAACGATGCACACTGCATGGAGTATGTGAAGTTATGATATTTCCCAACTACACTAACGATTATCTTTGTGTTTCTCTTATACATACAACCCTCATGTGAATACAAAATCAATACTCAAATATCTAACCACACACACATTGGTTGACTACACTTTGACCTACATTTCTAGTATAGGTGATACATATCTAAGGTACAATCACTTGTAAATTGATCATAAAGACATACCTTCCCCCCAATTAGTCAAGAGGGGGGAAACAAAATAGCATACAACCACTCCTCATAAAAAAATAACTAAAAATAAAATATAGAAATATAAAATGTTGAAAAATTAAAATTGAACACAATATTGTACACCAACCTAAAATAGGGGGAACCATCAACTTAAATAAAAATTCCTCACAAGAAATGCACTTGATCTCTAAGTAAAGTGTTATTTGAATATTAAACAATTGATAGTTCAAACTTAGAGAAAACAAGAAAATAAAACAAACACAATGAGTATCAAATATCTTGTCATAATAAATTACATGTATATAAAGTATATCTATGTACAATAGATGGAGTCTTTTTTATCAATAATAGGCCAATTATGGAAGACCAAGAGTCACAACTTAGAAATCCACTTATTTAGAAAGTGGATCCACATTATAGGTCAATTATGGAAGACCAAGAGTCACAATTTAGAAATCCACTTATTTAGAAACCACCTCCACATTATAGGCCAATTATGGAAGAACAAGAGTCAAAACTTAGAATTCCATATTAGATTTCCCATTGGGATTTGAACTTGAGTTTGCATATTGAGAACTCAATGCCTTAACCAAATAAGCTCAACCCCTTAGACACAATCCATATATACATAATGGATCTTGATTTATATTACTTTGATGATGCTCCTAAAATTCAATCATTTCATTGAACGATACATATAAATGACAACTAAAAATATGTAAAGTATGCAAGTTAGAGAGTCATAATTCTTCTACTATATTGAGTATGGTATAAAATTAATGTATGCATTATTTTGAAATAATTATAATGTTATATAAAAATATACTATTTAATAGAAATTAAATAAATTAAAGTTCATGTGATTGATACTTTTTTTTGACCATCCTTGTTGTTGTAAATAATTATTGGTATTGATACATTATAATACATTAAAGTCACTTCTTTTTAATTTATTCATCAAAATTTCTTGAATTATTAAATCTATAAAATTATTATATATTAGTAAAAACATCTAATATACTATTCAATCAATATGCATATATACAAATAATTTTATTTTCAAATATACATAATTATATTTTTTAACCAATAAAACTATTTATATATATATATATTTATTACAATTTATATATTTCTTCATAATATTATTATCCGAGTTTCCATTTAGAAAAAAAAAACATGAGAGCCCAATCAAGCGACGCTTCCTACCATATAGATTTCCGTTGGCTGGCATAGATTGGGGATAGAAATGTTACATTAGTGTGAATGGGAGAGAAGTGGTGCATGCAGGGCACTCTCAGGTGAAGATGGCAATTATAATTTCATTGCCGGTCTTCCCTTCTCCATCAATTCTAACTCACAGCTCGGGCAGAGTTGTGTTTCCTCGCCGTTGTCGTGGCTGTGTTGCGGCTTTTTCTGCTTCCGTGAAGCGAGAGGTACTGACCGGTGGGAACTGGAAGCTGGGAAAGCTCTTGAAATATGTGGAGAGAGGGGATGAGGGTGAGGACTTGTTTGACAAGGAGGAAGAAATGGCAGCTGCGTACAGGGCAGTGCCGGAGACCGTGTGGCGTTCCTTGGTGAAGGGGCTGTGCAAATGGGGGGATTATGCCTCCGCCACCCGAGTAGTCAAATGGTTAGGAAAGCACAGGCTGTTCAAGTCTAGCCAGGGGGAGGAGATGATGTACTCCGTAATAATTCATGGCCTTAGCAAAGAGGGCCGACTGGAGGAAGCGCTGAATGTGGCAGAAAGCAGTGAGGAACTGGGATACGTAACATACAACGCCCTCATTGAGGCCTGCGCTCGTAACGATCACTGTGAAAAGGCCCTCTCTTTGCTTGCTAGAATGAGAAAACAGGGCCTGTCTTCTGATGTCGTCAATTATACTCTCCTAGTTCAGGCCTTAATCAGAGCAAAGGCTGATTCTTGTCTTATTAATAAATTGTACCAGGATATTAAGAGTGACGGCATTGAGTTGGATGCTAAATTGTACAGTGATTTAATCTATGCCTTTACTAAGGCCGGGGATGCTCATCAGGCTATGTTTTTCTTAGGGAAAATGCAAGGGCAGGGGTTAAAGCCAAGCAGTAGTATTTACACTTATGTTATATCTGCTTTGGGGCATAGTGGAACAATAGCAGAAGCAGACGCCGTTTTTGAGGAAATGAGGGGGACTGGGATTCAGCCTAAAGTGAAAGCTTATAATGCTTTGCTAAAAGGATATTTAAAAGTGGGCGCTTTGAACGAAGCAGAGGCGATTTTAGCAGAAATGGAAAAGAATGGAGTGAGGGCGAATGAGATAACTTACAGTCTTCTGATGGGGGCATACGCCAGGGCTGGGCGCCTCGAGAGTGCGCGAGCGGTGATGGAGGAAATGGAGACTCTTCAGCTTAAACCCAATACTTTCATTTATGCGAAACTCTTGACCATCTTTCGCGATTGTGGGGAATGCCATAAAGCTTTCCCGCTGCTCAAGGATATGAAGAAGGCTGGGATTTCTCCTGATATACATGTCTATAATGTGATCGTTGACACTTTTGGCAAGCACAACCACCTGGAGCATGCAGTGAAGGCATTCGAGAGAATGATGGCAGAGGGCATTGAGCCAAATGACATCTCATGGAATACCCTCATAGACTGTCACTGCAGGGCTGGCCAACATGAGCGTGCAATGCACATATTTCAAGTCATGCAGGAACATGGGTGTTCTCCCGGTGCTGAAACTTACAATATCATGCTTAAATCTTTGGGGGAGCAGGGACAATGGGACCAAGTCAGAACCACTCTCGCTAAAATGGAAAGTGAAGGCTTTCTACCTAATATTATTACTTACACCACACTAGTGGACATCTATGGCCAAGCTGGAAAGTTTCAGGATGCTGTACAGATCTTGGAAGTTATGAAAACAGCAGGTCTCAAGCCTTCAGCAAGTGTGTATTGTGCTTTAGCCAATGCCTATGCCCAACAGGTATGTTATGAAACTAATTCAGATTGTTCTGGAACTGCTACATCCACGAGCTATGCAACTTTACTTACCCGGGCTGAATTTATTTTCTATTTCTCAATTGCCTCAAAACTACAAGTAAACATTCTTTGACTATTGGCATAATGCATGTAGTCATTTGCCAATAGAGAACCATCAACTTAATGAATACCTAGAAAAACCATGTTATGGAATTCATTCAGATTGGAGTTCCAGAAGATTTACAACTTTACTTTCCAGGGCAAAATATATATATTCCATTTCTCAGTGCCCCCCAACCGCCCCCCGCCAAAAAAAAAACCATTCTTTGACTGCTGCCATAAGGCATGCAATGCAACTTTACTTTCTAGGGCCAAACATTTATTTTATTTCTCGGTGGCCCCAAAACTAGAAGAAAACATTCTCTGACCGCTGCAATAAGGCATGTAGTCAGAAGCAACTAAATTAATACCCAGAGCAATCATGTTACGGAATTCATTTAGACTGTTCTGCAACTGTTGGGTTCCAAAAGCTATGCAACTTTACTTTCTAGGGCTGAATTTATTTTCCATCTCTCAGTAGCCACAAAACTACCAAGGAAATATTTTTGATCACTGCTATAAGCATGTCGTCATCTGCAAATGGAAGAGAAGAAGCAACTAAATCAATATCCAGAACAATGAACAATGTAGAGGCCCGAACTGATTGCCTAAAAGAAAAAACCAAACAGACATAGAAATATTCCAGCAACAAATAATTTTATTATTATTTGGTTCATACATTTACATGCAAATTGAAATACATTAAATTGATACAGCATGCAAGTCTGAATGCCTTTGAAGCTCCTGAACTCTCAGCAGTTTGCAAAATTGGACACTTAATGATCCTGGATATTCCACATGATCCTGCTGGAATTCTGTACCATGAATTCCCTTGAGGGTTTCCATCCCCAAGGATTAGATTGACCCTCTTGTAGATTTCTGCCTCCAAATGTTCAGATCTGCTGAAAGCAGCGTCGCATTACTGAAAGAAATTGAGTTTGTTTGCAATTGTCAAAAGTGTCTTCTCTTTTGTCTTATACCTTTTTTATAATCCCATCTCCTCGCAATCCTAAGTCATAGGTAGTCGTTCCTCAAATGAGGGTAGTTGATCAATCCTCAATTGATGGCAGTTGACCGCCAAGCCCCTCTATAAATCAACGACAGTTAATTGATCAGTCTATCCCTCAATTGCAAGTGGGGTTAACTAAACAATCAATTACCAAAACCTTTCAATCAATGCAGAAACCAAACAGTTAACTGACCATCTTATTCCGGTCCACTGCAGACATAACTAATTCACCAGACACCCATCTTATTTCAGTCCTAACTATCTGACAGAAACTGCAAATACACCCTTCTATGCTACTTCTACATTTACAGACCACTCTATCAAGATGGGGAACATTAAAAACAAATATTATAAAAAGCTGACATCAAATGAAATCTATCTTATCCTACTTTATAAATTTTATTTTCCTTTCCATCTCCTTTTGAAGTTGCCACTCCTACACTAAGTTTAAATCTAGGCCCCTGGTCTCCTATAATTTTTTCAGAAAATTGATTTTGTAGTGTCTGATGTTTTCTTTTATCAGACACCTTCACTCTGTTTGAGGCAGTTGCTATGCCTTACACTAAGTTTAAATCTAGGCCCGTGGTCTCCTATAATTTTTTCAGAAAAGTGATTTTGTAGCATCTGAGGTTTTCTTTTATCAGATACCTTTACTTTCTTTGTGATTTATATGATTTACTTGATCAATAGTGTATTTACGTATTATTGATACTGCCAAGGAAATTCGCTTTTGTCATAAATAAATGCATGCAAACAACATTTAATGGGATTTAAGAAGAAGGTAACTTAAGGTGAAAATTGTAAAGGAAATGTTAGAACATAATGTTATTAGGGGTCATATATCCTTATAACATTTATACATTGTTCTAATATAAGGTTTAAAACCTTATATATTATATATGTTTTATTAAGCATATCCCATTTAAAATAATTGTAGTCTAATAACTATTAGAGTATTGATTATTTATAAATGGTAGTTTTGAATAGGTGTGACTAATACCCTTTCAGGTATTTTGCCACCCTTTCTCCTATATTTAAGGAGGTTCTCTCTCATTGAGAGGTATTGAATTTGGAGATGAATAGTGAATTCTATCACTATGCAAAAGAGATATTGTTGGTGATGTTGAAGTAAGAAGAAATGGTTCCTCAGGTTCGATCTATGTTTTAATAGACCATTTTGTAAGTGTTCAATAATAAAATGATGCTTTATGGGGTTTTTCACATGGTAAGGTTTTCCCCATGTATATATTGTTTAATGTGTTTAATATGCATATCTTGTAATTTTCATTTTATTTATTTTTATAATTATTTGTAATGAATGGTAACCTAAGATCCTAATTCTAATAGGAAACCCCTCAAACTGCATGATTTATTGATCAAGGATTCAAGATCCTTGATTTAATGACCTACTGTCTAAAGGCTGTTGATTTTGGCAAGATAAAATTGAGTGGTTCATTGTTGCTCAGAAAGGCCCTCATCCTATCTAACAAGTGTCTCACTATTGTTTGCACATCACTAGAGATTCCTTTAATTCCTAACTTTAGGATCTAAATTCAAAATTTACCTTTTTCTATCTACCATAGAGATCTAACTCAATTTTCCACTTTTAAACAAATTCTTGGAAGTTTGATGTAGGCAAGGCAAAATTGTAAGATATGCCACCCCACCCTCCCTTGGTATGAGTACATCTGTGCCTGGTATCTATATGAATGTGGTATGATGCAGATACTGTACCTGTCCGTGCCCAAAAAAGTCACAATTTTGTAACTGTGCTTGATGTGTAGGGATTCAATTGTTTAAATTTTTTGACTTGAATATTATTAAAATTGTTAAAAAGAACTGAAAAAAACTGAAAATGTGTGAAAAAAGTTTTTTTTTGTATAAATAGATTTGCAAGCAGAAGAAATTTGTATGGTAGAGTCCATCTTGGGTCCCAAAACTGTTATCCTAGAACTCTTCTCACCTTCAAGGCTAGGGATTTGTTATTAAAAAGGTAAAATGGGTTCATTAACAGATTGAGGAAGATTAAAGGTCAATTTTTGAGAGTGGGTGAATTCTTCTTCACTTTGGGCTCAGCCAAACTCAGGAGGGTATTCCTAGAGGTAACCTTAAACAAGGTTTTCATTACAACCAAAGATATACACATATGATAAACCAACTGTGCTAGTACCTAGATGAAAGTTTTGATTCCAAATTTTGTCACTAGACCAAAACTAACCTATTTCTATGATCTCTATTAAGTTGATGTACACATGTAGAACATGATTCTCTCAAGACGAACACATTCAAGATTTGCTTTAGATATTCTTTGGGTATAACAATGAACCGTAAGATGCATAGAAAACTACTTCCTACTTGCATCCAAAAGCTAATTGCATCTACTTCGTACTTCCTACTTCCTAAGCTACTGGTTCAGGATTTGTTCATTCAAGAAATTTGATTGAATCATTTGTTCCCAAGATCGGTGCCTATCCAATAGGTAATAGAATCAGAGTTTATCATTAGGGAGAAGAAGCTGAAATCTAAGGAATAATGAGTAATGCATTTACATACACCAAATTGGTGCTACCACATAACATACTTATAACTTAATAATCCATCTTCAAACTGCATTAATTCATGTTTAATATGGAAGAGACCATTACAAGGCTTGCAATGTATTGGAAAGCTATTACATTCATCAAATCTAGTATTACACTTATCTTAGCAAATGTGGCAAAGAAGAAATCCTTGATTCAACTAAGAGATTCCTTTGAAAGTACACAAATTGTCACGGAGATACTTAAAAATTTAGCCTCATCATTTCACAAACTTGTGACTCTACAAATGGGTTGGATTGGCATCATTTGAAACTTGAGATAGATCACAACACCTGTAGAGGTTCATGGGAACAAAAATGACCAACTTGTGCAATGGAGAAGGAACTTGCATTTATAGCATTTGGAAGTCATGCCTTAATCCCTATGTGGAAATAAGCCTTAGATTTGGAGCTTCAAATTCACCCACTATATTTATGGTGGTCTATGTGATTAACAACTAGGTGCTGGCATGAGAACCATTGGGAGGTGAAATGTCAGCCACCGCATTAATGGTTGCATAGGTCACCTTCTTTTTCCATCATTGGAAGGACATGTGAATCCACACCTTTGAGATGAATAGTTGTTTCTAGGTAGGAAAAATATGATTGGGTAGTTGTAGGGTCTTATGGGGTTATTAATTGCATCTTGAGTCGAGCTAGCAGGTAGGTGGGAGTGAACAATGCAAAATGTGGGAGCGCTAAACTTTCGGGGATCAACAATTGAGGATAACTTGTAACCAATACCATTGTTGGGGAGTTAGGGATCAAAAGTAAGCCATGCTTCATGCCAAGGAATTCATCCCTTTTGTTATGCAAATAAGAATGGGTTTGAACTTATGATATTGATAAGATGACATAGTGAAAAGTGCCGGAGATTGAGGTTTGGGGATACCTCATAGCCAATACCATATGTAATGTCCCCTCCCTAGCTTTTCTCAACAGTTGTTAGGGTTAGCCTATTCAGTCATTCCCATAGGCTAATAGAGTGTGGTTAGGGAACCTTGGTGACCATTTATTCGGCTTGGTGAGGTTGGCATTAATATTTCAATTTTATTATGGTCCTATGTAATTACTTAAAATAACATTATGTTATTAAAGTTAAATTAAACAATTTGACTTATTTTAACAAGAGACGCATTTGCGTCAGGTTCTGCCCATTGTGGGGTGTGCTTGGTTGTTTTAAACATTTAGTTAATAGAAATAGCTAGGAGTTTAATGCAATTGTTTGTTGTTTTATAATGTCATTATTATAGTTGATTAATATTGAAAAATAAAAATAAAAAATCTTGTGGGGTGTACTTGTTGTTTTAAACATTTAGTTAATAGAAGCAGCTAGGGGTGTAATGTGATTGTTTGTTGTTGTATAATGTTATTATTATAGTTGATTAATGTTGCATAAATAAAAAATAAAATTCATATGGGTGTGTTTTGTTGTTTTAAACATTTAGTTAATAGAAGTAAGTAGGGGTGTAATATAATTGTTTGTTGTTGTATAATGTTATTATTATAGTTAATTAATGTTCCAAAAATAAAAAATATGCAATTATACAAATATATTATTATAATAATTCCATATATATATATATATTTTTATCCTTTTGATAATGTGATATTTATGTAATTTTTGCCTTGCTAAATTATATTATTACATGTATATTTTTTAAAATAGATTTTATTGAAATATTAATTGTAGATACATAATTTTTTTTTGATATTTATTATAGATAGATAAATTTTATTGTGATATTTAATACACACTTGATAAACAAATATAAAATATGCATTGAGTGTACTCACATTTATTTAATAAGTTTGAAAATCTTACCAATTATTAAATAAAATATGTAAAATAATACTTGTAAGTCAACAATGTAATTATATGATGATGTATGTAATAGTGCTCATGTCATTCAAGTCATTAATAGGTTTGAAATTTGATTCATGAATTAAATGTATTGCATTGCACATAATTTAGAAAAAAAAATAAAAAAAAAAATCCTAATTTTTGCAATGACTGTTGACAACATGAACAAATAAAAATAAAGATAAAGAATATTTTAACAATTTAGAAATAGACAATTTAAAATAGACTATATAAAATTGTTGGTAAAGTTTTTAATTCTAGATGTTTATTGGTTGGATTGTCACTATCACTCAAAAAAATTGAATGCAATAAATGCTTTAGTATTCTGCCATGGGCAGAACTAATAAAGTGACTTCTTAAAGGGGACCATGGGAGACAAGTGAAAATTAAATTAGAAAAGGTTATAAGTTAAAGTGCAACGCCTAGGGAGGCATAAGGGGGGAAAATAATTTAAATTTAAATCTCTTAAAACCCTAAAAGGAGGTGTTAGGGTTCAGAGTGGCTTTATAAGAGCTTTTTAGCTCATTCTTTCATTATGCTGGATGAAGATATTGAAATTGGTTCTAGTCTTGGAGGAGAGCTTTCTTCTCAAGGTTTGTGAGGACGAAAATCCTTGCAAGCAGCATTCTCTATGTTGTTGAAATTACTTGGTGGTTTCCTTCAGAAATCACAGTTGGGCTTCATCGAAGATCATTGCTTCATTTCCTTCAGTCACAGGGCAAGTTATGACAGAGATTATTCAGTGAGACAGGTTGGAGGAGTTGTTTAGAGGATTATTGGTTGCAATCAATCTATTTGCTGGGCTGTACCATTGCTAGAGTTGGTCGCACCACCTGAAGGAGGGCGTGTGAACTTGCTAGCTTGGATGCCTAGGGTTTGGGCTTGGTCAGAATTGAGGTGCCTAGGAGTGGTTAACACTTTGTATTCACAAGGGGAGCAAAGTCTTCAGTATTCGAGGGTTTTACCAGTCATTTTCCTTGTTTCCAGTTGCCGGTTTCTACTACAGCACATTGTCAAAGTGGCTAACTTTTTCTGGGTATGTTGGATTTAGTTATTAGATGAAATTTTATGAACTAGGTAGTTGTCATATTTGAGAAAACCTCAATATTTTGGTTGTAAATTGTAATACAAATCTGGAATTTTCAGCCAGTTGTATTGTTGGATATAAGTGAAATTTTTGAGTTTTTTCCTTGTTGCAAGTTCTATTATTTCTGCACTTAATTTTCTGTTCAAAAGAAATATAAATATTGTCAAAACACAAGCAAAACAATCAGCAAGAATCAAAATTAGAATAGGTGGAACAAGGCTGCCTATTACAGTGGTATCAAAGCAATGCATCCTGCCATCCTGGAGGGTTATTTGTGAATGATTAGTTTACAAGTATTGTAGGTTACATGAGTGATAGGTATAGGATGTACATTGCAAGAGAAGAGAGAAAACAAATTCAGTGGGCTCAACCTTATCCAGAACAAGACACTCTATCAGTTGCAATAGTCGCAAGGCGGCGTAACATTGAGGTAGATTTAGCTAGCACAATGGGTGATAGAGATAGAGATGACAGAGGTAATGAGGAACCTAGTACCTACAATATGCTCAATGATATGATGAGAGGGTAGTGGGAGTTTCAACAGGGGATACAACAGACTTTGGCACAAATAATAGCCTTATTGACACAACATGTGGTCAGGAACAATAACAACAATGATGGAAATAATGGAGGTAACAACGAGGGCAACAAAGGTCATTGTAGGAACAATGGTAATGGTGAAGCTTCAGTGAATGATAGAAGGGCAAATCAGCATGACAAAACCCAAACAACTCATTCTAGGCCCCTAATGCCTAACTTCCAGACGAGAGTCAATCCTCAGATAGAGAATGAACCCACCCAATGTTGATGTTATAGCGGCGGGTGATAACCTTCACTTGAATTAAAATAATAAATAATAAATAAATAAATGCAAAAGCAAGTTGGACTTGCTATAAATATTAATTTATTTTATGAGGCCGATCCAAAATAAAAAGTCGCCTTGTTTTGTGAAAGAGGCTGACCCTAAATGAAAAGACGTCTTGATTTGTATATATTCAAGGCGATTCTCATTCATTTGTCAATTCAATTCATTAAAAATAAATTCGCACTTCAAGGAGGAGTTCGCACATTTGCAGCAGATTGACATTTTGCTTCAAGTTGATCGATATCAAGGAGAAATCATATTATTTGTATATTTGCACCTAGGAGAGGTGCTATCTCTCATTACATCAGATTGGCCTTGTGTTTGGGCCAAGTTGTAAAGCAGATTTCTGCTCTTTTCATTCAAATATAAGATATATATCTTTGGCTGGGTTTTTCTCCCTCGAGAAGGAGGGTTTTCCCAAGGTATTTGCTGTGTTCTGTTGTTCATTATTTTGGTATTGCTGCTTATCTTCATTTCTGGTCTAAAACTAACATGGTATCAGAGTGGGTTTAAGCAAGATTAGATCGGATTTGTTTAAGCAGCGAAGTCTTCTTCTTATCTAGGGCAGTTTATCTAAGCATCGAAGATGGTGAACGGAGGCAAGGTCGAAGATAGGCTTGATGGTGCATCAAATTTCACCTCATGGAAGTTCCGAGTTCTTATTGCACTAGAAGAAAATGATCTTCTAGACTTCGTGGAAAATGATGTGCCCGAGCCATCCGATGATGCTGAGAAAACTCAATGGAAGAAGAATGGCACGAAGGCTAGGAAGATCTTGATAGACTCCGTGAAGGATCATCTAGTGCCAATTATCTCCAAGATGAAGACAGCCAAAGACATGTTCAAGACTCTACAAGGATTATATGAGATCAACAATACCAGCAGAGCTCTTGCCTTGAGACAACAACTCCATCATATAAAAATGGCTAAAGGAGATTCAGTCATCTCCTTCTTCATGAAGATTGCTGAGTTGAGAGATCAGCTATGTGCCATTGGAGATATAGTTGAAGATAGAGACTTGGTTATGTTGGCACTTGAATGGTCTTCCTCAATCTTGGGAGCCTTTTATCCAAAGCATTAGTGGAAGATCTAAATTGCCCAAGTTTGATCGTCTTCGAGCTGATTGTATTCAAGAGGAATCCAGGTTGGCAGCAAGAGGAAATGGACGAAGCTCTCATAATGAAGAAAATCATGTCCTTGCTGCTCAAACTTCCAGAAGGAAAGGAAGAGAAGGGAGAAAAGGCAATTTCAAGAGGAATAGAGACAGAAAATCAGACTCTGCTCCTGAACCAAAGAAGAAGAAGGATCTCTCTCACATTCAATGTTTCAAGTGTGACAAGTATGGTCACTATGCTCGAGATTGCATATCAAGACCAAAACAACATGCTTCTACTGCAGATGTTGATGATGTGTCACCTCAAAAGGAATCTAGAGACAACTCAGGGGGATTTCTATTCATCTCCGCTCTTTCAAGCAATGTTCCAACCGACAGTGACACTTGGTTGATTGATAGTGGTGCTTCACGACACATTACAGGATATCGAGAGCATCTTTCGGACTTGATAGAAAGAGAAACCAACTTGCAAGTGATAATCGGAGATGATGCTTGTTATTCCGTAAAAGCAGTTGGGACCACTTCTCTTCATCTAGATTCTAGCATCCCTCTTCATCTGAGTGATGTCTTGTTTGTACCAGGAATCAAAAGAAATCTTGTCTCCATTTCAGCATTGGAGGACAAGGGGTACCAAGTTGCTTTTTCTGAAGGGAAAGTTCTTGCTTGGCCTAAGAACTCTAGTATCAAAACAACTCGTGTGATTGGTGTTCGTCAAGAGAGCCTATATAGACTTTCTATTCGTCCAGTTCAGGCATTATTGCACGACTCTACCAGTTCGAGTGAGCTATGGCACAGGAGACTTGCTCACTTACACTTTAGAGCTTTTCCATCTATGGAGAAGATGGTTACTGGTCTACCGAAGCTCATTTAGGAGCACGATGGCATTTGCAAAGGATGTGCATTGGGTAAGAATATCAAGGGTCCTTTTCATAGTAGTGATAGTAGATCATAAGGAATTTTTGATCTTGTTCATTCTGATTTATGTGGTCCAATGTCTGTGGCATCTTTGAGTGGATTTTGGTATTATGTGATTTTTGTTGATGACTATTCTCGAAAGAATTGGATTTAATTTTTGAAATCTAAGGAGTTTGAAGAAGTACTTGATAGATTCAAAGAATTCAAGGCTCAAGTTGAAAACATGTCCGGGAAAAGGATTAAGGTTCTGAGATCTGATAATGGAGGAGAATACACTTCTGGAGGATTTCGTAATTTCTGCATTGAGGCAGGGATCAAGAGGGAGTTCTGTGTTCCGTACAACCCTCAACAAAATGGAGTTGCCGAAAAAAAGAATAGATCCATAGTTGAGGCAGCCAAAGCTATGATTCATGATCAAGATTTACAGACCTTCCTTTGGGCAGAAGCTTCTAGAATTGCAGTGTATGTTCAGAACCGAAGCCCTCATCGAATATTGGAAAACATGACTCCTGAAGAGGCCTTCACAGGTGTGAAACCTGAGGTTAGTCATTTAAGGATTTTTGGTTATCCTGTTCACATTCATGTGCCTAAGGATAAAAGATCAAAGCTAGAACCTTCAGGCAAGAAGGGTATATTTGTGGGATACGGTGAGTCTTCTAAGGCCTACAGAGTCTACATTCCAGGGCAGAAACAGATTGAGATCAGCAGGGATGTCTCCTTCGAAGAGGAAGTAGCCTTCAAAAGATCTAAAGGGTCTTACATGGAGATAGACAGTGAAGAACAAGAGACACCTCAAGATATTGACATTTTTCCTGATCATACTCCTGAGATTCAGAGGGAGTCTAATGAACCAGACGAGACTATTGATCCAGTTGATCCCATGGAACCAACTGATGGGCTGGGAGACATTGCTACAGGTCAAAAGAGACCTCTATGGGCTAGACAAACTATGCAAGAGGCAAAAAAGTATGTAGCTCCTCGAGGCACCTTTAGGGAAAGCAAGAGACCGCAGAAGTTTCCAGGCTATGTGGCATTGATGAGTCACATCATTGAGTCTGAGCCTTCCGATTTTGAGGAGGCATCCAATTAGTAGGTATGGAAAGATGCAATGACAGAAGAATATTAGTCTATCATAAAGAATGATGTATGGGATGTTGTTCCGAGACCTGAAGGAAAATGAGTTGTATCTTCCAAGTGGCTCTACAAAATCAAACATGCAGCTAATGGTAGCATTGAGAAGCACAAGGCAAGATTTGTGGCAAGAGGATTCTCTCAGAAGGAGGGAATAGATTACGAGGAGACATTTGCTCCTGTTGCTCGATATAAATCTATCAGGACTATTGTTGCTATTGCATTTGCTAAAGGCTGGAAGCTACATCAAATGGATGTAAAGACTACATTTCTTAATGGTGTGATTCAAGAAGAAGTGTACATTGAGCAACGAGATGGTTTTGTGATTCATGGGAAGGAGTCTCATGTATGCAGATTGAAAAAGGCTTTGTACGGCCTTAAGCAAGCACCTCGTGCATGGTATGAAAGGATTGATCGATATTTGATGAGCTTGGGATTCTCCAAGAATGATGCAGATTACAATCTTTACTTCAAGGTAGTTGATGGTGAGGCCTTAATATTGGTTCTTTATGTTGATTTATTTCTCACTGGAGCAGAATATCTCATTGTCAAATGCAAGAAAGAGTTAGCCCTGAGTTTGAGATGAAGGATCTTGGTCTAATGCATTACTTCCTAGGATTGGAAGTGTGGCAAAGACCCAACGAGATTATTTTAAGTCAAGGGAAATACACTATAGATATCCTGAAGAGATTTGGGATGATGGATTGCAAGTCCATGTCTACACCTATGGAGACAAATTTGAAGAAGTTGAGTGACTTTGCAGCTGGTTCAGATTTGGTAGAACTATAGATCCCACCTTGTACAGACAGTTGATTGGATCATTGATGTATCTAGTCAATACTAGACTAAACATTTGTTATGTGGTAAGTGCTCTCAGTCAATTCATATGTGAGCCAAGACAAATTCATCTAGTTGCAACAAAGCATATCTTGAGATATTTGCGTGGCACCGTGGGATATGGCTTGAGATATACTTCCTGTGAAGATCTGAAGTTACAAGGCTATACTGATTCTGATTGGGCCAGGAGTGTAATTGATAGGAAGAGCACCTCTGGATGTTGCTTCAGTTTGGGGTCTGCCATGATTTCTTGGTGTAGTAGGAAGCGGACTTTTGTGGCACTAAGCACTGCAGAGGCTGAATATATTGCAGCATGTGTAGCAGCTTGAGAAGTAGTGTGGCTTCGAAAGCTCCTTGCAGGATTGTTTGGTCAAACATTGGAGCCGACTGTGATTCATTGTGATAATCAAAGCTGTGTGAAGCTCTCTGTCAATCCAGTGTTTCATGATAGGACAAAACATGTGGAGATCAAGTATCATTACATCAGAGATATGGTGTTGAGGAAAGCAATTCAACTCAAGTATATTTGCACTGATGATCAGACGATTGATATTCTCACCAAGCCCCTTTCCAGAGTGAAGTTTGCATATTTTCGGGACAAGCTTGGAGTAGTGGAGAATGTTGCCCTTGTTGAGAGGGAGACCCAGCATCAGTGATATTTGCTATAATGCATATTTCTTTGAGACGGAGAAATATGAGGTGAAAGCCCTCGTCCATCTCTGAGACGGAGATGTGGTTCTTTCCACACATGGGAGTAGCCATGGTGGACGTCATGTTGAGAGACTCCATGACGACATCACGTTGAGAGACTCTGTGATGAACTCTTTTCCACACATGGGAGTAGCCATGGTGGACGTCATGTTGAGAGACTCCATTATGATATCACGTTGAGAGACTCCGTGATGGGCACTTGTGCACATGTTTCTTTCGACACATGGGAGTAGCCATGGTGGATGTCATGTTGAGTGACTCCATGACGATATCACGTTGAGAGACTTCATGACGAACTCTTTTCCACAAATGGGTGTAGCCATTGTGGATGTCATGTTGAGAGACTCCATGACATGGATATCTGGAAGGATACCTCCCTAGCTAAGAGGGAGTGTTGATGTTATAGCGATGGGTGATATCCTTCACTCGAATTAAAATAATAAATAATAAATAAATAAATGCAAAAGCAAGTCGGACTTACTATAAATATTAATTTATTTTATGAGGCCGACCCAAAATAAAAAGTCGGGCCTTGTTTTGTGAAAGAGGCCGACCCTAAATGAAAAGACATCTTGACTTGTATATATACAAGGCGATTCTCATTCATTTGTCAATTCAATTCATTAAAAATAAATTTGCACTTCAAGGAGGAGTTCGCACATTTGCAGCAGATTGACATTTTGCTTCAAGTTGATCGATATCAAGGAGAAATCATATTATTTGTATATTTGCACCTAGGAGAGGTGCTATCTCTCATTACATCAGATCGGCCTTGTGTTTGGGCCAAGTTGTAAAGCAGATTTCTGCTCTTTTCATTCAAATATAAGAGATATATCTTTGGCTGGGTTTTTCTCCCTTGAGAAGGAGGGTTTTCCCAGGGTATTTGCTGTGTTCTGTTCATTATTTTGGTATTGCTGCTTATCTTCATTTCTAGTCTAAAACTAACACCCAACAGGAGCTATAGGATCAAATTTTATAGGATTAGAGGAATTCAAGATTGAGTTTTCAGGCTGAAATGTCTTTTCGAGATTACGTAGACCTTAGGATGAAGCACTAGCCTCATAGAGGTGGTAGACAACAACATCAGGAGTTATAGCGGAAGGTGGGTAAGTTATCCATTCCTTACTTCGATGGTTTGAGGAAGACTACAGCGAGAGCATGGGTTCAAAAGTTGGACACATACTTCCAACTCAACCCAATGCAGGAGGACGAGGCTATCAAGTATGTGGCTTTACACTTAGATGGGACTGCTCATGAATGGTGGCATCATGGGATGATTACCGTGGGGCATGATCAGATTGATACATATGTTGAGTTCACAGAAAGGCTAATAGATAGATTTGATATGAAAGACCCTGAATTGCACTTTAAGGAGTTAACTCAACTCAAATAGTGGAGCACTGTGGATAACTTTGTTGCGGAGTTCCGGAGACTTTCGGTGCTAGTTAAAGATATCTCGGAGAGGAGGTTGATTGTTCTTTTTATTGATGGGCTTTCAGATCCCTTACGTGGTTGGGTTAAGGGACTCGATCCAGCTACTTTGTAGGAAACCATCAATAAGGCAAGGGATATGGAATCTTCTACTTCCAGAAGTAAATTCCAATCCAAGGGATTTATGCATAAGAAAGATAAAGACAGGAAGCATTTTCAGCGTGATTCCCATCCACCCAAACAAGACTCAAAAAAATTGAATAATGACCAGCTTAATGAGCTTTGAAGCAATTGTGTTTCCATTGCAGGGAACCTTGGGACAAATCACATCAGTGCAGCGTGAAAGCTAAAGCCAAACAGTTGGAATATTTTTCTGCTGATGAAATAACATCAGAAAAATCAGATCAGTAGTTTGATTCAGAGAGTAGTGATGTGGAGAGTTCCTCGGGAGAGGAGTTAGAGAAGGATGGAACCATTGCCCAACTCTCTAATATCCATAAAGCAGTTACATTCAAGGTGAGAGGTGTTTTATAGGGGCAGCAAATCATAGCTAGCTTTGATTGACAGAGGTGCCACACATAACTTCATTGATGAGAAGTTTGTGGCTAGAAGAGGTCTAAAGACAGAAGAGCATGATGGGTTTAAGGTGATGGTAGCTGATGGTTATAAACTTGCTTGCACTCGAAAGGTTTCAAATCTGAAAATTCAATTAGGTGAATATGAATTGGTAGATGAATTCTATGTGGTCAACATAGGGGACACTGATATGGTTCTATGGATGCATTGGATGAAGTCTCTTGTGGAGTTCTCATTCAACCTATAGAAAATGGAAATGAAGTTTGAGGCCAACGAGAAGAAGATAGTGCTTAGAGGTCTATCAGATGGGGGGCCTCGAGTGGTATCCTTCAAAAGGATGGAGCGGCTAATCAGACATGAGCAGGTTGAGTGGGCAGCTGAGTGTCTTGTCATGCCTGTGGTTGCAGATCAACAAAAGAATAATTACCATTCAAACATCCAGAAGTTAGTATCGCAACATAATATGATATTTGGGAGCATTCCTCCTAGTGTGCCGCTAGATAGAGGGATAGAGCATATCATAGAGTTAGAGGAAGGTACTAAACCGGTGATGATAACCCCTTACCGACATCAGAAGAGGCACAAAGATGAAATAGAAAAAGCAATCAAAGATTTATTAGAGATGGGGCATATAAGACCCAACAAAAGCCCTTTTGCTTCAGCAGTAGTGTTGGTAAAGAAAAAGGATGGGACAATGCAGATGTGCATTGATTACTGGGCATTGAACAAAAAGACTATTAAGAATAGATATCCCATTCCACGGATAGATGAGTTGATTGATGAGCTACATGGAGTTCGTTATTTCCCCAAGATAGATTTGAGATTTGGATACCATCAGATTAGGATGAGGAAGGAGGATATAGAGAAGACAACTTTCCGATGCCATTATGGACATTTTGAGTTTTTGGTGATGCCCTTTGGCTTGACAAATGCTCCTCTTTTTAGAGTTGCATGAATCGGGTGTTCCAGAATCAGTTGAGAAAAATTGTTCTAATATTTTTTGATGATATCTTGATCTTTAGCAAAACTTGGGAGGAACACTTGCAGCATCTTGAGGAGGTTATGAGCATCTTGGAGAGTGAGTCTCTTTATGCGGAGTCCAAATGTGACTTCGGTATGACAGAGCTTTTGTACCTTGGTCACATCATTAGTGCAGAGGGGGTAAAAGTCGATCTTGAGAAGATCAAGGCCATTGTTGACTGGCCCCCACCAACGAATGTCACTCAACTTAAAGGGTTCTTTGGTTTGTGTGGATTTTATAAGAGATTTGTTAAGTGATTTTCTCAGACGACAGCTCTACTCACAAATTTAAGTAAGAAGGGAGCTTTCAAATGGACGGATTCAACATAGAGATGTTTTGATCATTTCAAACAGGTGATGTCATTGTGTCCAGTATTAGCCATACCTGACTTCTCCAAACTGTTTGAGGTAGAGTGTGATGCATCAAGAGAAGGGATAGACATTGTTTTGATGCAAGAGAAGCACCTTAGTGCTTTTGAGAGCAGAAAACTGAGAGGTGTGGAGAAAAGCTATTCTATTTATGATAGGGAGATGTTGGCCATCGTGCATGCCTTGGCCAAGTTTAGACCATACCCCGTTGGGGGTAAATTTATTATTAAAATTGACCATAATAGTATCAAGTATTTCATGAATCAAAAGGATCTCAATGACAGGCAGCAGAAGTGGGTAAGCAGATTATAGGCATATGATTTTGACATTGTATATGTCAAGGGGAAAAAGAATGTAGTTTCTGATGCACTTTCTAGGAGGCCTCACTTATGTTCTTTGGTGGGATTATCACTCATAGTCTTTTGAAATTGAGGCAGCCAACCCTCAAGGGGCTTGCACATGCTCTATTCAAACTGACAAGCTCTAAATCCTAAATGAAAACAGACTGGTGCAAGCTGCGGGAAAGGGAAGAGGATCCGAAAAATACCACAACTTCATTGAGAGAGGGCATGATGGGAGAGAAGCACCATTTTTGCTCTAGTTGCTCCCAACCCAACCTCCAGCCTACCTGTTTGGATATATTTTGGAAAGGTAAGGAGACGACGATGAATAGATAGGTAAAGCGGTGAAAATAATGTTATGCTTCTCAAGAAACACATGAGGACGTCACTGGCCAGCATTTCAACTCATCAATTCACTGACATGCATTTAATTTGTGCTGACCACCGACTGCCATGATGAATGGATGAGATTGATCTCATCGTCTTGCACTCTTTCTCCACCGTTTTATACTGTTGATGGTGAAACTCAGCTTCGTTCATTTCATAGAGGGAAATTAAATGCATAGATAATCTGTGGTCTGAAACCATTACCGGTTTTGTGGGAAATTTCTATTGTTTGTCGGCATGAGACAAGTTTCAGCTGAAACCTCACACTATATATAGCCTATCGGCTAAAAATATTCTAAAAATTAAAAAAACATTTATATTCTATCTTTGAAAATATTCTATATTAATATGTATTTTTATAATAAATATTGTAAAAAGATATATATTAATATTATAAATAAGAATATTATATTATATTTACTAATAAATATTTATGATTTATTAATAATTTAAAGTATCATATATAAATTTATATAAAAATATAACAAGTCAAGCTCTATCTAGTTTAATAGATTTTGAAATTGTAATATATGGTCTAAATTAAAAAAAATGGTCCACAAATCATCGAATTCTTGACCTACTGTGGAATTTGCTTTGTGAATGTACCTATGTAATCTCCATTGATAAAATTTTCTATTGAGAATTTTTTTCGTTAAGTAAATTGTCAATTATTAGGGAAGAGTCACATTCCTATGATGTCAAGTTGAGCTTCCATCCTTAGACTTAGGGAGAAATCATTTGCCTCTCATATTATTTGGATTGGAGTCCATATATAGAGTACCAACCATGATCGAGCTACCTATCATATTTTGAGTTAGGGCCTTACCACTTGAGACAATCAAGTTAATTTTAGAAGCCCCGTCAAAGTTTATTTTGACACAATATTTTGGCGGCAAACTCCAATGAGCATTACATTTCAAGACACAAGTTTCGAGGTAAGAAATATCCACCTATTTACCAATCTCAAGCCAATTCCTTAGGATAGCCAATTTAGTAGAGTTCAGTTGTTTAGATTTGGAAAGTCTTAAAGTGTTTAGATTGTGAGAGCAAGCTCTCTAACTGTATGGTCCCATGGGGGGGCTTGGGTTTCTATTTTCATGGAGTAGGAGGTCCCATGAGAAAAAAAAATTGTGCTACAAAGATTAATTGGAATCTTTTCCAGAAAAATAGGAGCCCCTACCTTTTAGGAATGAATATTTTAGCTGGTGAAATTGGGGTGGGGCTAGAAATTGCCCCTACAACTTAGGAGATTTTTATGCCACTTGTCTCTCATCTAAAATTTTAAATTCTTATTAGAAAACAAAAATGAGAGAATTTTGATTTATTTATTATTTTTCATCAAAGCACTACAGTTCATTCCTTAAATTTTGGAGCTTAAAATTTTAAGCAGAATTGCAAAATTAAATCCATGGGACCAAGAACTTTAAAATATTCCTAAAAAAACTAAGTAGCATACGTTGAGATTTTTATGGAAGCCCCCCTCCATGGGACCTTGCCCTAATCGTTACATATTTTGTTGTTTCTTTCTAACCAAACTTTCCAATAATAAGGGAGAAAACCCTAGAGAACTTCAAGAAAATTTAGAGCCACTAGACTTTGTCAATCTTGAATAACCATTATCAGTGAAAAAAAAAGCCCACTTGATTTTAAAGCTATCAATAATCATATCCCAGTTTTCTTTCACAAAGTCACAACAAAGAGTAAGATAAGAACCTCCTTCCTCATGGTAGAAACATAGAGGACATTGGCTAGGACCAAATAAATATCTTATTTGCAATTGATCCCACATCAACATTCTGTTAGAATAATATTTCTCTTTATTATTAATGGTCAATATTATATTGTTTTGTGTTAGTTTAGGTTTCTATTGTTTCTACAGTAGTTAGTAGTTGAGGTAGTTAGACATCTTAATATCTACAATATTTTACTTCCTCTTTATATTGTAATCTTTTATCAGTTAATAGATAGAATGTTTTACCTTTCACATTGTATCAGAGCATAAAAGATAAAGAATACTTTTCTAAAAATTTCGAATAGAATTTTTTTTGTTTTTGAAAAATTGTTCTTTTATGAAAATCATGATTTAGGTTTTGAAAATCAGAGGGTTTTTAAAACCCTAGCCACCAATCTGAAGGTCGCGTTTTGTTTTGTGGGCGTCGCGTTTTCTACTGGGCGTCATTGATTGAAAACCTTGAGTCGTGTTTTGATCGCGCGACCTCCTGTGACGGGTTTCTCAGCTCGTATTTTGCTTCCTGTGTTTTTTTTGAAAACGTTTTTCCTTCTTTGGCGTGTGATTTTTGGTGTTTAATCTATCTTCTTTTGGTGAGACTTTGTTTTGGCTCTACTGAGCACAGATTTCACCCTTCTCTGACCGCGTTTTCTTCAGTCCTTGGGCACGAAATCTATACACGTTTTTGCAAGCCGCAACTCGCGTTTTGGTGCGTTTTTGTCTGGTTTTTGAACGCTTTTTGCAGGAATTTTTGGCCACAAATTTCTTCTCTCATTTGGCGCGATTTCCAAAGATTTCAGGAGTTTTCTGGTGTTTTAATGGCCACCTAGGGTTTCTGCAAATTCGTCTAGGGTTTTGACCCTCTGTTTCAAGGCGATTTTTTTTTTCGAATTACAGATTCCTTGTGGGTTTTTCGAGATCTCAATTGGGTTGTTAGATTTTTTTGGGTGGCTCGAAGTTTGTGCAAGTGGGTGCTAACAAATTTTTTTGGGTATTCAATTTTTTTTTGGGTTTTTAGCAACATTTTCTAGGGGCTCTTCAAATCTTCTTGGTTTTGTCTTCAAAGTGCCTCGAAATCCGTGCTAGGGTTTTTGCTTTGAATTTGTGTTGTTTTTGTTTTCGTTTTGCCTTCACCAGTTTGACCTCAATGTACGTGATGGCATCTCTGACAAATATAATGCTCGAAAGCAGCCAAAAGTTCAATGGGAAGAATTACAACTCCTGGAAGCAATGCATGATTACGATCTTTGAATATCGTTGCCTCGATCAGGTCGTTTTGGGGAACTCCACTCGTCCCATTGTAGCCGGAAAGGACCAGGACAAATGGGATGAACGCAATCGGGAAGCCATCATGCTCATCAAACTCTCAGTTATAGATGAGCAACTACCTCAGGTACCGTCTGGCAAAACTGCTACAAAAATATGGGATCATTTGAAGGCCCTTCATGAAACCTTCGACAAGAGCATAGCGTTCTTTCTCAAGAACATGCTTTTTTCCATCATGATGGATGACAAAGTGTCCTTACAGGAGCATCTGACAAAGATTAAGGACATTTGTGATTAGTTGGAGGCGATTGGTCGCACAATGGAGGAAGAGGACATGGTCGTCATTACTTTGAAGAATTTGCCAAAATCTTATGAGCATTTCATTGAAACGCTCAATATTACTTCAACAAATGTTGATTTGAAGTTTCCAGACTTGTGTAACAAGCTTCTACAACAGAATCATTGGAGACAACAGTTTGGAAGCAGTACCAGTTCCACCTCCACAGAGCAAGCGTTCTCTGCCAAATCTTTTGCTAAGAACAAAGGGAAGGCGCAAACTTCTCAGCTGAAAAGCTCTGGTTCTTCTCAGGACAGCAAGAAGAAAAAGAATGTTTAGTGCAATTATTGCCATAAGTATGGTCACATGAAGGCTGATTGTCGGGTTCAATTGGCTTCTGAACAAAAGAAGCAGGGAGGGTCTCAACCTAAAGCCAATGTCGTAGAGCACACTGAGTAGAAAGAATCTGCATTCTATGCTTTTATGGCCAAGAGAACAGCAGATCCAGTACAATCTTCTGCCTGGTATATTGATTCCGGGGCTTCATGACATTTTACTCATCGTCGGGATTGGTTTGCAAAATTCGAACCATTCTATGATTCTGTCATTTTTGGAGGAGGCAAAGAGTACACAGTCGCTGGTAAGGGCACTGTCCAGATTCACTCAGGAGGAAGAAATTTACTCTTTCTTGATGTTTACTATGTTCCAAGCATGGAACATAACCTTCTCTTAGTCAGTCAAATCATGCGGCATTCTCCCCAGTTGGATGTTGTTTTCAGCTCGTCCACCTGTAGCATCATTGATAGGGAGACTTGTACTACAATCGCTATGGAACTTGAGGATCATGGTTTGTATAGACTTGCTGATTCCGGTGATTCTTAGGAGCACGCTCTGGCAGCTAGGAGTACTTCCATCAGCAAACTTTGGCATCAGCGTTATGGGCACTTGAATGTGCACTATCTCTCTCAACTGTCTCAGGAGGGTTTGGTTGCTGGTCTACCTGAGATCCAAACTCAAAATCATGGAGTTTGTGGAGCTTGTCAAGTTGGGAAGCAACATCGGACACCATTCTCGGATGGTGATTCTTGGCGAGCCTCCAAGGTACTTCAATTGGTTCACGCTGATGTATGTGGACCAATGAACACTCCATCTGTTATTGGGTCCAGGTACTTTTTATTATTTGTTGATGATTTCAGTAGAAAAACGTGGGTGTATTTTCTGAAAAATAAATCAAATGTGTTCAGTACATTTTAGTAGTATAAGGCCTTAGCTGAGAAGGAATCAGGTTCTCAGATTGTTACTCTAAGGTCACATAATGGGGGGGAGTTTTGTTTAGCTGACTTCTCTTCTTTTTGTGCTACACATGGCATTAAACGCCAAATCACCACACCATACACCCCTCAGCAGAATGGTGTCGTTGATTGTAGGATTCACATCATTATTGAAATGGATTGTTCTATGATGGAGTACCAAAATGTACCTAAGAAATATTGGGCTGAAGCAGTTTATACTGCAGTCTACCTCCTGAATCGGTCATCTACACAGGCCGTTAAAAAGATGACTCTAGAAGAAGCCTGGTCAAGACGTAAGCCTAAGGTGGGCCGTCTGAAAGTCTTTGGTTCTACAACTCATGTATGGATTCCAGAAGCCAAGCGTACCAAGCTAGATTCCAAGAGCTAGCAACTTATGTTTATTGGTTACAGCGACAATCACAAGGCATACAGGTTGATTGATGTGGAGACAGATCATCTCATATTTAGTCGTGATGATGTGATTGATGAGACTACTGGTCCATTTCTTCCTACTACCAGTCCTGTAGATCAGCCTATGAAAGTTCTTGATGAAGGTGTTCGTCTTCCTCTTGGTTCCCTTGCTGGGAGGGCTTCAGAGCATTCTGACTCTGAAGATGAGGAGTCTACCAGTCACGATATAGCACCACCTGATTTTCCTTAGGACTCACATCCAGATGAATTTGTTCCAGAAATCCCAGGAGATGCTGTTTCTCCTATTTCAGATGTTGGTACTTCTACTCGTCGGCCTAAGTGGTGGCTCAAGACTATCGAAGATCTTCATGATGATGGACTCATTGAGGGTAGATCTTTTCGTAGAAAGAGCAAGCAACAAAACACAGTCAATTTTGCTCGTATGGCCAACATTCACAACATCTATGAGCCTCAGACATATTCAGAGGCTAAAGGAATTCCAGAGTAGGAAAAGGCTATGGAGACAAAATACCGTAGTCTTTTGAAGAATCACACTTATGTTCTTTCTGATCTTCCTCTTGGGAAGAAACCTATCAGCTGCAAATGGGTTTATAAGGTCAAGTGTCATGCTGATGGTACTTTGGATAAATACAAGGCAAGGTTGGTAGCTCGGGGATTCACACAGCGGGACATTGACTATGAGGAGACTTTTGCTCGAAGTCTAAATATGCTCGAAGTCTGCTTGACAAATTTCGGATGCAGGATTGCAAACCTGCCTCCACATCTATGGAGAAGGGGCTGAAGTTGTCAGCCAACTCTGATTCACCTTCGGTCGATGAAACGACATTCAGGCAACTAGTGGGTAGTCTCATCTACCTCACTGCCACTAGACTTGACATCAGTTTTGCAATGAGCTACATTTCTCGCTTCATCACAGCTCCAAAAGATGATCATTGGATTGCAGCGAAGCGAGTGCTAAGATATGTTAAGGGCACTTCAGATTATGGCATTCTGTATGGCAGATGCAAGGATCCACAACTGATTGGTTATACAGACTCAGATTGGGTAGGTTCAGTGGATGACAAAAAATCTACTTCTGGGAATGTATTCAGTTTGGGTACAGGTGCTGTAACATGGACCAACAAGAAGCAACAGGCAGTGGCTCTTTCCTCGACTGAAGTTGAATATCGAGGAACAGTTAAGGCAACATGTGAGGCAGTTTGGCTCCGCAGGATGCTTTTTGACATGCACATGTCACAAGCAGGCCCTTCTCCCTTGTACACTGATAATCAAGGGGTGCTCAAACTGGCCAAAAATCTAGTCTTCCGTGAACGTACCAAGCATGTTGAGCTTCATTGTCACTACATCTGCAAGCTGGTAGAAGACGGATTAGTTCAGCTACAGTATGTTCCGACAACGGATCAAACTGCAGACATTCTCACCAAGTCTCTGAGCCCGGATAAGTTTGTCAAATTCAGGGGGCTACTTGGTGTTGTTGATAGATTGACCATTAAGGGAGGGTGTTAGAATAATATTTCTCATTATTATTAATGGTCAATATTATATTGTTTTGTATTAGTTTAGGTTTCTACTGTTTCTACAGTAGTTAGTAGTTGAGGTAGTTAGACATCTTAATGTCTACAATATTTTACTTCCTCTTTATATTGTAATCTTTTATCAGTTAATAGATAGATTGTTTTACCATTCACACATTCTAGAAAGATAGGCAATCTAGAGAAATAAATTAGCCTTTAGACAAGCCTCCAAATCTCATTTGAATTTAAATCAAAAGGATGGATAATTTGAGTAAGCTTATTATATTCTTCCTTGACAAAATAAATTGTCATATACCATTTAAGTCCCATCCCAATCTATCTTCCATCTAGCTCCAAATAGGCTTGAAATTATGAATAATAGTGGCTAGCTCCTTTCTAGACTTATTTAAGGGACCCTCAAGGAGGGGGGAGAGGTTTCCATTTCTTAAAAGTACCATTTGATTCCACCTCCTCCTCCTTGATGGTGCTTATTCAATTTTAGACCTTTGAGCTATTTTGGTCCTTTGAAATATGTAAAATCCTATGTTTTTTCATGGTTTATTTAAAATTTACATTGGGGCTTTGGAAAAACCCTAAAACTTTCATTAAATCCCTATGTCTTGGTTGATCCCTTGCACTTTTCTTATATTTGGTCATTGATTGTTGACTCTAGTATCATAGCCTTTAAGCTAAATCTTTAACACCTTCATGTCATTTGTTTACTAACCCCATTTGATAGAAAACCAGATGAGCCCGATACCTTTATGCATTTTTAATTACCACTTAAACTTTTGTGCTTTATCGGGTCCCATAGGACATGCGACATCATTTTGCACATTCTCTTTAGTTCACGAAAGCTTTTCATGTTACTATTTAATTATTGCGAGCCTACGAAATGATCTTTTTCTCCTAATGTCGCTGATGTGTATGGGTCTTAAGCCAATCAAGTCAGAACACAGTTTTAGGCACGACAAATATCTTCTTGATTTTTGGGGACAGTGGCAGGATGCCTAATAAACTAACTTAAACAAACTAAAAGCAGTAGAAATTTTAAAAGGTAACTAAAATGTGCTAACTTTGCAATGACAATCCTTCCCCTTATAGCTTTTTAGGAGTTTTCAACATTTATTTTTCCTTAAGTTTCCTCTTTTAATTTTATGTACCAAGTGAGCAAGTAATCCACTCTTGGAAAAATTCAAAAAAGGGATGTACCCTCCAAGTCTTTGGGACATTTAATGAAACGAAATGAAATATTTTAATGATGTCCACGAGACCAAGTAGTCTAAGGAACCAAGAGTCGTAGCCTTAAGGCATTTTGAAACTTTTTTTGATGCCAGATCTTCTATTGTGGAACTTGATAAAAAAAGTTGTAGTTTTGTTAAGCCTTGCTTCCTCAGTAAGGCAGTTAGGTTGTCTACTTTCAAGTTGTTTTCATACTGGATACATATATCCTCATAGGTTCTGCACTCCATGACGAATTGCCATTCTATCTCCACCACCCCTTTGTTGCAGAATAGGAATGTTCTCATTTCCCAATCTTCCTTAGGTATAGTCCATCTGTTGGTCTTGCACCTAAGATGATGAGATTCAGTTCTCAATTGTGTAATTAACAACTTCACTTTCCCCTTAATTGTAGCCCACAAATATGCATTTTCATCATGTTCCCATGTGGGGTTAAACTCTTTGACATAATAAATTTTTTTTCTTGACCAATTTGCTTTGTCCACATGGTAGTCTTGAGTTTTTCTAGCACCTATTTTTTTATTTCCTCATTAGTGTTAGGACTCTCTTTCAGTTGAATGTCCCATTTATTGATCCACTTGTTGTTTTGCTTCATCCACTCCTCCTTACGAATTAATTCCTCCACCACAAACCATTTTGGGCCTGTGATGGTTATCCATATTTTGAACCTTTTTATATAACTTAACATTTGAGTTATCATCAATTCCTCTAGTAGGAAAGTTCTTGATTTAGTGAAAAGGATCTCATAAGGGATTGAAGTTTTGATTTTGAGGCTGCTTATGATTAAATGCTCTTAAATTATTTCTAAGTTTCTCCATTTGTGATTTGACATACTACTCTTACATACTTCACATCCATAAAGGATTATTGGTGTGACAAGCAAGCTAAAAATGATTTTCTTGGTTTTCCAATCCCATAATTCAGCATTCCTGCAACTTTGTCATAGCAAGTATGAAGCTTTCCACCCTCCTTGTATCCCTTTAGCTTCGCAAGTCTCCCAACTGAGCTTGTTGTGGAAATTGATTGTGAGGTACATGTTTTTTCCATTATTGCCAACGGGCTTCCTTCAAAAAGAAAATAATCTTTTTTCCTTTTCCTTTTAAATGAAAAGATCATGATTTTGATTTTGCTAGCATTCACTTGAATCTTGACATTTTGGTAGAAGAGTTCCAAGGCCCTAAAATGCTCTCTCAAACCCGGTGGCTTTTCAATTCACACCTCTGGAATGCAGATTGGAAACGGACAGCTATGCACAGTTAGACTGCTCTTCAAATTAGGAGGGGAAGCTCCCTCTTCGCTGATTATGCTTAAAAAGAAATACTAAACTAATTGCCAATCTTTTTATCTCAGCTGAGAGCACAAGGTTATAAAACTCTTTGCGTCGTAGCTGAGGTTTTCTCTGGTTTCGTAAACTTTCAACTATAAGTAGGCTTAAACTAATGACACTTCTAATAACTCAAGTAAATTCAAAACCTGAGGTAAACAAGGAATGATTGATAACACGAAACTTAAATAAATTCGCTCCCAGCTAACACTTGAAGACTCATTGTACTTATGAGATGTAAGCTGAAATAAAGATTAAACAAGCAAATACATGAGTGATGACAATCAGGGGAGGTCTGCAACACCACTCAACAAACAAAAACAACAACCTTTAAGTCTCAAGTCATCAAATTCACCTTATCTCATCTAATTCTTCACTACTTCTTGTAGTATTGCCTTCTCACTCAATTGGGTATATCTGTCAGCAAAATCCCATTCAATTCAGGACCAGCACCAACTCAGGGACCCATTAGGGTGTACAACAACATATCTCTAAACCTCAATAGGTTACTTTGCAACTTCTTCACCAAAACCTTGTTTCTACGTTGACTAGACCCCAAATTAGGTCTGTTTTACAAAGAGACTTGTCTCTAAACTTCTCCTAAACCTCTAAAACCATTTGGGCAGCAATCCACAGTTTATAAAACCTAAGATTTCACAACTTTCATCAGGAGAACCGGTCTCCAATCCTTCAATCCACAAAACCCTCCTTTTAAGCAATAAACATAGGGTTTTATTGAAAAACACACTTACAGGCTTGCTTCAGCCCTACAACCTCATCAAACACCTTCAAAGACCTCTGCACAAACTCAATCCAACGTTGGAATCTGCTGCCCCAAAGATAGCCTTTACCATACTCAAACCTCACTATTTCATAAGAAAACACTCTTTTCCTCTTCTAGGGCATCATGCCCAACTCATTATTTGGCCTCTCCTGCACTCTCACAACATTCACACACCTATTTACTAATATATCAGACCCATTCCACAAGTTACAGTAGCCATAGAGAGTGGAATGGGTCAGGTTTGCATTTTAGAGACTTACAAAACCCTTGAAACAGGGTATATACAACCGTTCTCAGAAATTTGATTATAAAACCCACAAGCTTCAATAGAATTCTATCAAACCACCTTTTGATGATGGCTAAAACATATATCCAATAGGTTTGAAAACTTTTGGAACAAAAATCAACTGTACAGATCGTACACTGGCTGGTAATGAAGAGAAAACACAGAATTATCAGAAAAGGCAGAGATTTTATTGATTTTCTTCCTTCCAATCTTCAAGATCGATTACAAAGTGATGTTTCTCACCCATTTATGCTTTTCCCTCCAAACACCAACTAACTTTACCATACAAAACTGACTTTTGAAATGACTGACCGTTGAACTTCCAAAAATCTGCCTTTTACAACTTTTGCAAGTTTACATAAATGACATCTTTTGCATTTTTAGCATTATTTGCAACATAGACCTTCTAAACACCTAATGACCACTAACATGACTCAATTCAACATAAAATGGTCTAAATGACCTTATTTAATGCTTTATGACTCAAAATCCTAAAGCCTACTCATTAACAACCTTAATTGACAAAGGTTCTTCAATGGTGCCCCTGCACCAATAAGACGAATGTACTGAAAATAATTGAGGTAGTAGATCGAAGCAAGATAAGCATAAGACTTTCTTTCTCAATATTCTCCCATGACAATTACACTTCTGGGACAGTAGATTGTAGCAAAGTAGGCTTACAATATGGGATCAACCAAATTACATAGACAAAAGTTGAATAGACATTGAATAACAAAGCAGGCAAAATAAGCTAAACAATTTGTTATCACAATAACAGTTAAAAATAAATGGGCAAGGCTGCCCTTATTTATACACAAACAAAGGAGTAGGGAACCCTAAAATCTCCTTGCTTTTAACAATTACTCTTGTCAACATGCAAGTTTTATTTATAAGTCTAAACAAAAGATAACTAACAGTTAACTGGAATGCTAACATTAGTTAACCAATCTAACAACAAGAAAAGCTCCAACTATACATTTGATATCTCCAAAGAATAGATAAGCATGAATGAGGACACCCAGTTAACTTGTTAAAGGCATCAAGTTAACTGCTGCCTTTATTTGAGTTCTATCTCTGGAAATCTTTGCATGCTCCAATTGGTAGTTTAGTCATTGACAACTTGGGATATCATATCCTCTAGAAAGCCGTTATCTGCCTCTTCATCAGGAACACTGATACTCTTCAAAACAATGTATTGTCTTTCCAACACCTCTTCACCATCTGCAATCAGATTTATAAATTCTTTTCTCTTTTCAGCTGCTTCATCAAATTTTGCTGACATGGAAACCACATTTTTCATCTTCAAGCCAACATGATCACCATTAAAACTACTACAGACAAGATTTTGAAACTTTGTTTGTACTTCACTGAAATCAAATTAAGTGCCATCTTCATGTTGATATTGACAAAGAATTTGTGACACAAATGTGCTTACGAACTTGAGAGTACTAGCAACCTTCTGTCTATATCTAGCCAATTCTACAGATATTCCTTCGTAGGTTTTTACTTTGAAGAGGTATTGTTCTCTCCAAGCAAAAAACTTCTTCTTGTGTTCTTCTGTAGTGATTGAATCATAAGCCGTCCTCAAGTCGGAAATGATGATCTCGTCTCTTGGTTTCCTCTTCGCTATGCTTTGCTTAGACTCCTGAATTCCTAAGCGAAGATCATGGGCGTTGTACCTCAATTGGTACATCTTTGCAAGTATAAATCTGCCCTTGGTGATGAATTCTTCTACCCAATCTTTCAGATGCTTTCCACATATGACCAACTGACTTAGCTGGTGTTGATCTGCAAGTGACTCCAAAATTTGTGGAAGCAACAATGTGGCTCGTGAAGTACCATGGAGGTTGGAAGCATACTGCCATAGCTGTTGAACCTCAGCCTTGAGGGCTGCCTTACCTTCTCCATACCTGAGCATTCGTTCCTTCAGATTATCTACTGTAACCTCGAAGAGATTTACATCAATATGCTGGGTGCTTCTTTCGAGATTAGCCTTGACAACTTTGAAGTCATCAATTTCAACCTTATCAATGTTCTTGTCTTCAGGAGGTGTGGCAAACTCAAGGATGATCTCGTCGTCAAAATTCTTCTCCATATGAACTTGCTTCTTAAGTTTCTTCTCTGATGTGTCTTGGTAGACATTGTCAAGCTCTGCAAAGTTCAATTGATAAGAAGGCTTCCTCCTCTTCCCACCTAGTAGGTTCTCAAGCCAAGATGAGGAGTCTCTACTAACTTCTCCGGGAGGATCGGTTTCAGCTCTAGCAACTCCTGATAGATCACTTGGTGTTGAGACATTGCGAACTAGTGAATCGCATTTTGAATCTATATGAATAGGAGAAGGCCTCGACGATGGTGGAAGAATAGGAGATGGAGGCACGACTTCAGCTTGAGGTGTTGACTCAATTGGAACTTTCGATGCATCTATCGGTTGTTCCTACTAATTTCCAAGGGGAAACTTCATCTTTTCCTTCAAATTTCATGACATTCTGTTGTTCTTTGAACCTTCTGGAGGAACGCTCATAGCTTTCACTCTGGGCTTTGGTCTAGAAGAAGGTAGAGATGTATGAACTATAGGTGGCTCTGCAACTACCTTCCGTGTCTTTTTACTGCTTAGGAATATCCTGCTGTTCTTAACAACTCGGCTTGTTCTTTCCTCGATGGAGGCACCCTCTTTGGCGAACCAATCAACTTGTGGAAGTGACCTTTGCCCAACTTGATCTCAGGCATACATGGGAATCATCATCTGAAAGTCCTTCCACATCTTCTGATAAGAAATCAGCCATCTGCCGAAGAGTAAGTTTGGAGTAGTTGTGCTTGCACACTTCGAACTCATCTTCACAGTTAGCCCAGAAATCTTCAATTGTGGGCACATGTGCATGATTTTTACCAAGATGAGTTGCGAAGACACCACGCGGATCGTATGAATGTCTCTACTTGAAGGACTTGAGACCAAACTTTGACATTTCATTGCTTATCAACTTGGCATCAGTTGCTGATTTGCATCTATATATGCTCATCTCAAATGGCAAATTGAAGGCAAACTTGCATCTATTACGCAAAAAGGTGCGCACTTCGTGTACTTGCCTTAGAAACTCCATGAACACAACCTCACATCCGTTGGATATCTAGGAAGCATGGCTGGATCATTTAAGAAGTCGTATATTCTTATGTAGGAGAACTTGGGGAATTGGATGAAACAATCAGCCCACTTCGCCATTGCCAATCTGGCATCTGTTGAAATCCGTATATGAAACTCATGATCAAGATCTCACACCGTATACATCAGGAATAGATCATTCACCCGCTTGTAGCGCTGCTGAGATTCTGAAAACTCTAGTTGTGGGTAATGATCATACACATGTTGAACACCCAGGGTTCCAATGATAGTCAAACCTCTAAACTTGCCTTGAAAGGCCATTAGATATACGAGGTATGATATTATGTGGAATTTGTGGGCCTTGAAGAACTTTGTGATCTGACGGTGGAGGCAATCACTGATCAATGTTGGCCAGTCATAGTGTTCTGCTCTGTCAACAATCTGGGAGATGATGTAAAACATCCAAGGCTGAAATTTATTGGCTTTTGCTTGACCTGTGACTCGGTTAACCAAAGTAATCATGGCTGCAAATTCATCCTTGAAGTCACTGCATCCTTGGAGAGAGTTGATTGCAGCAGAATATGTCAAAGATTCTTGGGCAGTAGGGATTGTAGAGGGCACAATTCATGATGACATTTATACAGTGCTTAATGAGTTGATTATTTATAAATATAGGATTTATTTGGTGCCTTCTTCTTAGCTTAAGGTGAAGATATTGAAGACATTTCATGATGCACCTATGGCTAGTCAATCGGGGTTTTTTAAGATATACAGGAAGGTTTGAGAGAGATCACTTGGAAAGGGCTTAAAAATGAAGTCCTTAAGTATATTAGGGAGTGCCCTACCTGCCAGCAGAACAAGAACGAGCATACCTATTCAGTTGGTCTACTTCAGCCCTTACCCATTCCTAATCAGAAATGGGAGTGTATTTCCATGGACTTCATCATTGGATTACCCAAGGTACAGGGCAAGGACTGCATATATGTCGTGGTTTATAGGTTGACCAAATTTTCCCATTTTTATGCTATATCAACAACATATACTGCAACACACATGGCTGATCTTCTTTAGAGAGATATTCCGATTGCATGGGATGCCCAGGAGTATAGTCAGTGTTAGGGACAGTAAGTTCCTCAGTCTCTTTTGGCAGGAGCTCTTCAAATTGAGTGGGACTGAGCTCACTCCTAGCACTAGCTACCACCCACAGACGGATGGACAAACAGAGATAATGAACAAATGGGTGGAGGGGTATCTCAAAAATTGTGTCAAGACAACAAAGAGCTTGGATCAAATGGTTGCACATAAGTGACTATTGTTACAATACTACCTATCATATGTCCATCAAGATGTCTCCGTTTATGGCTTTGTATGGGTATGAGGCACCAAACTTCTTGGATTTGTTATTTGGCGATAGTAGAGTGCCTAAGGCAAGAGACTTATTGCAGGAAAGCCAAGATGTGATGAAATCCTTGAAGGAAAATTTGCAGCAGGCACAAAATCAACAGAAGCTTTATGCAGATCAACATCGTACAAAGTGCAGTTTTGAAGTTGGGGGCATGGTGTATTTGAGGCTTCAGCCTTACAGACATCTCTCAAGAAAAGTGGTGCCTAGAAGCTGAAGCCCAGGTTTTATGATCCTTTCAGGGTGATCAGGAGAATTGGGGAGGTCGCCTATGAGCTAGAGTTGCTAGTTGACAGCAGAGTCCATAATGTTTTTCATGTATCTAGGCTCAAGAAGGCGATAGGTCACAATGTGGTTCCTTCGTCTGAGTTGCCACCCTTGGACGAAGAGGGTAAGTTAATTTTGGTTCCTGAAGGTTGAGGCCATCATAGGTTCCAGAGAGTGGACTCTTCGGAGAAGAGTAATTAAGGAATACTTGATCAAATGGAGGAACTTACCAGTAGAGGATGCGACGTGGGAAAATGAGCAGATTTTGCAGCATCCAGAGTTGAGATTGCTTGAGGGCAAGCAATCTTGGGAAGGGCGGACTATAATGTCCCCTCCCTAGCTTTTCTCAGCAGTTGTCAGGGTTAGCCTATTTAGTCATTCCCGTAGACTAACAGGGTGTGGTTAGGGAACCTTGGTGACCATTTATCCAGCTTGGTGGGGTTGGCATGTAATGTCCCCTTCTCAATTGTGATCGATTCAGTTGACCGTTGGCCTATTCTGGAGACCCGTAGGCTACTCGGAGGGCGAAATTAGGGTTTCCTATTTTTGAGGAGGTTGTTGTTTGAAGATTGAAGATTGGATTGCAGATTCTTTCTGGGTTTTCAGAGAGCTTCACAGTGGTATAGTTCGTTTGGTGATCTGAGCAACTTCATGAATTTACTATTTTTAGTAAATTCTATTTCTGGTAGTGGTCCTGTTGGCTACAGTGCAGTTGGCTCTCTTCTTCAGCCAGTTCAGTTGGTATTGGGATTTTTGGCCTTTGGTGCAATTTTTATGGAGAGATAAGTTATTTCCATATTATAATGTTATATTTTAATATTATAACCCCCTTGGCCTAGCATTATAACTTTATGTTATTTTTAAAAAGGGGACTTTATGGGTGAACGCATCATCAAGAGAAAGTTTACTGTTTCTAAGGCCAAAAATATTGCTCTTGGAGGTGGGACACCAACTTTGGAAGAGAAGATTTTAAATTATTTAAATATTGCCTTTATGAGTTTGGACGCCACTTGTAGAGGGATAAGGGTCAACTCAAATTTGAAATATTGTTGACTACCTTGGGCGCCCTTCTAGATGCTTCTGGAAGATGCTTGGCAAGTCTATTTAAGGAG
The DNA here is from genome assembly GCA_007258455.2 of Sequoia sempervirens. Lineage (NCBI taxonomy): Eukaryota > Viridiplantae > Streptophyta > Pinopsida > Cupressales > Cupressaceae > Sequoia > Sequoia sempervirens. The sequence continues at coordinate 17,050,116 of VDFB02109042.1, forward strand.
GCCTCTTCTCTTCATTTGATCATCTCATATTTTCAGTAAAGTTATGCTGCCGAAATGGTGATAGAGTTGCTTCAAGTAAAGCACACGTCCTAGCTTGGCTCAACTTCTTGCTTGAAAGATAGCAACTAGTTGAGAGGTAGATTGTAGTTGAGTTTGTTTCAGCATTGCAATTGAGTTCCTAGCATCTTAGTTCAGTTTTCTTGCATATTGTAGTTGTTATTCAAGCATATAGTCATATTTAGGAGTTGTTGGAGTTGTACTGTAGGAAGTGGTTTTCACTCATATCTCAATATATAAAATAAGCATTGTTCTGGGTGTTTTTCTAATCTCTTTCCCTACTTGTGGCGACCATTCTTGCAAGTTTGTGGATTTTTTGATGAAGGTTTGGATTTTTCAAAGCAAAATCGCCCTTGCTGCAGGCCGTACCATTTGTCAGAGCTTTGGTTTTCGTGCAAAAATAAATAAAGGCTAGTTGGGAAGGTTTTAGTGTCTTAACTTGGGCGCCATCATGCTTAGAGCATTTTGCATTTGATATCTCGTCATTTGAGTGAGTTATGAGTTAGATATATGCATTTAGGTGAGTTATGGAGTTGCTGGTTACTTCATTTTAGTTGCAGGTCTGTCATATCAGATTTAGCAAATTATTCCATTGGGCTGAGATTGAGTATTTGAAGTCATATATAATATTGCAGCATTGGAGAACTTATAATATTGGGCTTTGGCAAGCATTCTATCAAATTGTAAGCTGATTAGTAGTACTATCAGCAATTCTCCTTTCTCTCCTTCACTTACTTTATTGTGCTTCCCGCTGAATAAGTGGAAGAGGCTGGCTTGCCGCCTATTTACTTTCAGTTAGTAGTTTTTAGGGACCCTCTGACCATATGCTCGCCATCACTCGATGCCATCCTAGTTAGAGTTACTTTCAACTCATCTTGCATAAGATCCTCTGACCATATGCTCGTCTATCTTAGACGCATTTTTGGTTAGAGTTCCCTTCCAGTTCTGCATCTGCATCTGCATCAGATCCTCTGACCATATACTCACACCTTGCCCAACGTCGGGATCCTAGTGTACATCCTTGGTTAGAGTTGCTTCCGCATCGTTTTGGTTTTAGAGCTAACCTTAACAGGTGCATGTTGATTATAATTGTAATTGGAAAAACAAAAAAAAAAATAGTCCGGTTCATTGCATGGCATTAATATATGGTCCTATGTAATTATTTAAAATAACATTATGTTATTAAAGTTAAATTAAATAGTTTGATTTATGTTATTTTAATAAAGTGACTTCTTGAAGGGGACCATGGGAGACATAAGTGAAAATTAAATTATAAAAGGTTATAACTTAAAGTGCAATGCCTAGGGAGGCATAAGGGGGGAAAATAATTTAAATTTAAATCTTTTAAAACCCTAAATGGAGGCGTTAGGGTTTGGAGTGGCTTTATAAGAGTTTTTGAGCTCATTCTTTCATTATGCTGGATGAAGATATTGAAATTGGTTTTGGTCTTGGAGGAGAGCTTTCTTCTCAGGGTTTGTGAGGACGAAAACCCTTGCAAGCAACATTCTCTAGTTCTACGCTTTTGAGAGATATAGTTTGGAGAATTACTTGGCGGTTTCCTTCAAAAATCATAGTTGGGCTTCATTAGAGATCATTGCTTCATTTCCTTCAGTCACAGGGCAAGTTATGACAGAGATTATTCGGTGAGACAGGTTGGAGGAGTTGTTTAGGGGATTATTGGCTGCAATCAGTCTTTTTGCTGGGCCGTACCATTGCTAGAGCTGGCCGTATCACCTGGAGGAGGGCATGTCAACTTGCTAGCTTGGACGCCTAGGGTTTGGGCTTGGTCAGAATTGGTTTTGAGGCACCTAGGAGTAGTTAACACTTTGTATTCACAAGGGGAACAAAGTCTTCAGCATTCGAGGGTTTTACCAGTCAGTTTCCTTGCTTCCAGTTGCTGGTTTCTACTATAGCACATTGTCAAAGTGGCTAACTTTTTCTGGGTATGTTGGATTTAGTTATTAGATGATATTTTATGAACTAGGTAGTTGTCATATTCAAGAAAACCTCAATATTTTGGTTGTAATACAAATCTGGAAGTTTTAGTCAGTTGTACTGTTGAATATAAGTGAAATTTTTGAGTTTTTTCCTTGCTGCAAGTTATATTATTTCTGCACTTAATTTTCTGTTCAAAAGCAATTATAAATATTGTCAAAACACAAGCAAAACAATGAGCAAGAATCAAAATTAGAATAGGCGGAACAGGCAGGGCTGCCTATTACACCATATTAGAAGTATTCTTGCATTTTCAACTTCAAAAAAGTGTATAGAAGAAAACGTTGGAAGTCTGGGATCGAGGATACCAAGGAGAAGTTATTTGGGTAAAGGGATGGCCCAAAATTCAACTCTGAAAGGTAACTTAGTGTAAAGGATTGGGGAGATAGGGTTTTGAGGAAAGCATGCAAGCGAGGAAAAATTTGAAACCTTGATAAAGGCGAGGGAAAAGAGTGGGGGTTGTAGGAAATGGATGCTAGGAAAAACTCTAAAATCTTGATAGGGGAAAGGGATAAAGTTGGGGAATAGATGAAAGGTATGTGCGGATGGGAAAGTTTGATATCCTAATATGAATAAAGGAAACTGCGGAGTTGGGTGGAAAGGTATACTAGGAAGGGAAATTCTAGAACTTAGACATTTAACACAATCATTAAAAAATTGAACAAAACCTCCACACTTATGTCATGTACCTTTCTTAGTTGAGTCGGCCTAGCAACTAATAAAAGATGTTTTTTAACATCATAATAAAAATATGAATTAATAAATATTAAAAAAAATATAAATAAAATGATAATAATAAAATATAAAATAAAATAAAGTAAAATTTGAATCTCGATATATGGTGCCTAATTTTTGGCCCCAGTGCCCTTGTTCCTATAGGTATATACTTCGCTTTGGAGAGTTGGGTGCATTGATTGGAGATTTGGTATGATTTTTGAGGTTTTTTTGTCAAGGAAGTTAGCTAGGACAAAAACCCTAGTTGCCTGCCTACCTAGTTTAGGATGAAAACCTAGATCTAGAATCTTAGACTCCTCATTTTCTGCTGTTTCATGATCAAAAAGATTTGGAATTTACTTTTGGATAGTGTGCTAGATGGAGCACCATTGGTGAGTTGAAGGAGGTTTTGTGTGTGAATTTGTCCATATGCCATTAAGGCACTTACTGGGGCCTCTTGTTAGCAGAATTCAAGGATCCTTGTAGGTGGATTCATGTTGGTCTAGGATTTTGTGTGTGAATTTGTCCATATGCCATTAAGGCACTTAGTGGGGCCTCTTGTTAGCAGAATTCAAGAAGCCTCATTTCCACGTACCAAGTGATGAGGATGACACCATTCACTTGTTGGAATATTGTCATTGATGTCAAAAGCATATGAACAAGACTTTAGGAGGAATTGTGAGACATCTTTTGTGAAGATATTGTATATATCATTCTAAAAGTAAGGAAGATTATGATATTGTATATATCATATGGAAAGTATCATATACACAGAATCATATGAAGAGGTGGAAACATTTATGGCACAAGCCATTACATTAATGTGATAGAGATGCTATGGGTGAGTCGTTATTGAAGACATTCCAGTGGCCAAATTTAATGGCCCTTGGCCAAATTTGGTAGACAAGAGAAATACGATTTGGTGAATTCAGCTAGAGATTATTTGCAAATCTTTGAGTAATATTTAATTGGCATTGGAAAGGATTCGAATCTGGGGAAGAAATCGGTTTGAGGAAAGGACAAAACAGAGACATATGTCGCTAAGATATAAGGAATGAGCCAAACGCAAGAGAGGCAAAATATGATTTAGCAAGGAGGCCGCGATTTCTTAAACCGTGGGATTTATACAAATTGGGGAACGATATCAAAGAATTCGATTTGAGATAAGACAAATCAATACTTGGCTAGGCTTGACAAAATTTATCAGGGAAAGACCGCTGGAAAAGACAAGAGATTAGATGATCCCCGTCAGTAGATGAAGACGCACAAAGGGAATTATCTAAATATTGTAAGCTAGCCGACAAAGTTGCATTCCAAGCTATTTTCCGTCAAAAGTGGAGATAGGCAAGACGTCAGGGATAAAGACCAAGTCGATAGTAGTTGAATAAGACAAAATCAAACAAGGAAAATAGTAGCTGAAGAAAGGACAAAACCATAAAGGCGTTAGTATAATATATATTCCGCCACCTGTGCATGATTGGAGTCGGGAGCTGCTTGCTTACTCAATGCATCACCTGAAGATTGACTTGAATATTTTAAAGGCATCAAATATTATCGCCATTTCGGGAGCTGTAAGATTGTGTGGTGGCTGTATAAATAAATAATCTGTTGAAGGCCGATAACTTGTCTCACATTTAAAATAACTAAAGATATGCGATTAATATAAAGTGACGTTTTTGAAAAAGCCAAAGAAGTTTTATGAAGAGGTGCAGTTAATGTTTAAAAGAGCAGTTTATATGTTATAAAAAGAGTATTTAAAAAGAACAACAACAACGATCTAATTAAGAAAGGAATACGATTCTTAAGGAAACGATTTCATAAAACGTTTGAATTAGTTATGAATAGTAGCAACTCATCTAAAGACAGTAAAGGAAACAATTAATAGATGTGTCTATGAATTCATAAGAATGAGGATATATAATAAGTGGGTCGTAGTAGTGTGTTGAAAGTGTGAATAATGGATTTTAATGAATATCATATGTGAAAGAAGAGTGCTGTGTGAAATAAAAGCTATATCATTCGAACCCCAACAAGTGAATCAAATGAAGATTTTTCAGAGTATAGAAAGGTTGTAGAGAGTGTTGGAGTGTGGATTTGATTGAACATTAATTGTGAAAGAGAGAGGAAGTAATTAGTATCAAGGTTGCATGAAACTGTATATCATCTAATGTACAGATTAAGAAGTGTGTGCTTTGTAAAAAGAGATTGTGCACCATTTGGATCAGATTTGTGAAGGAGAACCATAGCAGATTTGGTGCAAGTTACATAATTTGAGCAGCATTGTATGAAGAATTGAACAAGAAGATACATGAAGATATTTGGAGATAATTCAAGGAGATAAATCAAGTGGAAAAGTAGTATTGAAGAGGAGATCTTAATTGTCCATCATCCGTTGAAGAAGCAACATTGAAGGTGGAACATTATTCTTCAAGTTATTATCTTTGCTAAGTTGGTGCTTGGCAAGTGGTGGTTGGTGCCTCCAGTAGGTTGGTGCCTACAAACTTTAGGGGTTAGTGCTCCTTGTAGGTTGGTGCCTACTAAATCAGAGATAGGAGCTGATGCTCCTTGTAGGTTGGTGCCTACTAAACTACGTAATTGGTGTTTCAAGTAGGTTGGTGTCTACATTCATTGTAAAAGCTTATATAATTCATAAAGTACATTATTTGTACCGTGGTTTTATCCTGTAAGGGTTTCCATTCCACATAAAATCTTGGTGTCAACTTGTTTATATTGTGATATTCTTGCATAGTTGATTTTGTGTTAGAATTTGAAGTTGAAAAAAGTTAGAGAGGGTAAAAGTTTGTTGATATACTGATTCACCTCCCCGCCTCCCCCTCTCAGTATATCTTTGTGCTCTTCATCACCTTTCGACAACAAATCACCGATCAATAGCAAGCAGGGCAGCATCATAAAGTCAGTTTTCAAATTGCAGATTTAGTAGGGAATAAAATATCTACAATTGGCAAATCCTAGGCAGCACAGTGGGGGATCAAGTTCAGATCATTCATTGCAGACTTGCAACCTTCCTAGAGTGATTCAGACCTATGTAAGAGCTGTGGTCTGGGATTTACAACAGAAAGCTCAAATTAGACTATTTTATTACATTTATCCTATTACTGTGTAGAATTCTAGTGGGTCTGTAAGAACTAAATTTGACCTCAAATTTTAACTTTATATCAACAAATCTCAAATCTGTTATTTTCTGCAAACTGTTAATTAATATTTGTATTTGGTGATTGCAAGTTTATTTCTCCACTGTGTTGATTCATTGAAGTGTTGCTATTACTTAACAAACCTATTTGTGATGTGAGTTTAACCCTAACTTGGTGATTTTGAAGTTGGTCAAGTCAGTTATAAAACCCTAGGGATATTACAAAGGTATTAGAGCAACCTTTTCTAGCAACCTGTGGGGTTCTGATAATGCAGATTCATGCAAAAAAATGATTGGGAAATTAGGTACCAGCAAAGGGAAAAGAGAAAGGAAGAAGCCATGGCTGAGAGAAATAAGGAAATTAACCTCGAGGAAGTCATTAGGAATGAATATAGAGAGTTGGTCAAAGAGTCCACCATGAGGGAATCCATGGCAGAGATTGTGAGGAATGAATCAACAATGAAGTGCTGGAAGGTCTAATCTAAATGATGTAGAAGGAAGCCACTCAACTAATGATGGAGTCTCAATCAATCCATCAACCAAGACATTTAGGGCCAAATTTTTGCAAAGAGAAGAAGAGGACCCATTTGAAGAAGAGTAGCAAGCCCCACCAAGACTTGAGGATGAGATGACAAGGTATCATTTATAGTGCCCTAAACCCAACCATCCACCATGACATATCATTCATGGAAACAAGAAATAATCATCGTAGGGGAAGGAGATATTAGGATCAACCAAGGAGAGATATACAATAGCGGTTGGGAAAGATCACTATACCCATTATGATGGTTCCAATGGGGTTATAGCTAGAGCTTGGTTGTAGAAATTAGATACCTATTTCTCCTTAAACCCCATGTATGAGGAGGAAACAATCAAGTTTGCAATCCTTCACCGAGAGGGTGTGGCTCATGAGTGGTGGTACCATGGCATGGTGACCCAAAGACATGGCTCAATTACTACCCTAGAGGAGTTCAGCTACAGACTGATTGTAATGTCCTTGATTTCCAAATAGTCACCACCAAGGTAACTTAATTAATTAAATATTAAATTGTCCTAAAATAATATTTGTGGATGTTTATATTTAATTAATTAATAAAATGTTAAAGTGACTTTATTATATAATATGCTCAAATATTAAATAAAGTTACTTTAGGTTGGCAAAATATTTAATATCTAAATATTAAAAAGGTGGTGGACTATAAAAAGGTGGAAAAATGAATTCATTGGGATCATTTGAAAAATTTATTGTTGGGAATTTGGAAAGCTTGGCATTCCGAGAATTGGAGGATGAAAATCCTCAAGTTTCGGGGCGGATTTGGACAAAAACCCATCTCCATTAGAGGGTGGATTCACTCAAGATTCGCAATTGGATTTCAATGAACAATTGTTCAATTATGAGAAATTTGTGATGTCTTTTGTGAAGACAAATTTCAGAATATTCAGGGTTTGAATTTTTTTATGTTATTTAGAGTTTGAGGTATTTATTTTTGCAGAGGTGTTTGTTTGAACGTAATTGGTGAAAACAAGTTATTGAAATCCAGTTATTATATGCAGTCTTTGAAGGTATGAGGTGAATGTTGTTAGTGTTTGGTAGCTTCAGGAGATATTTTCTCCCTAATTAAAGGCAGGCTGCCTACATATTGCAAATTATATTTTGTATTTATATTTCTTAAAAGGAGGCCGACTCTTGTGAAGAGTCGACTTGCTTGTGAAGAGGCACCTTACATTGTATATATAGAAGGTGATGATCATTTCATTTTATCATCAATCAATTCATTCTAAAGACAATTCACACCTATCAGGAGTTCGCATATCTATAGCAGATTATCATTCTGCTTAGAGCAGATCGACATCAAGGAGAATTCATTGTAATTGTGCATTCGCATCTAGGAGAGGTGCTATGTTTCATTATTTCATATTGGCCTAGAGTTTGGCCCAGATTGTAAGCAGATTTCTGCTCTTTCATTCAATATATAAGAGATATATTCTTGGCTGGGTTTTTCTCCCTCGAGAAGGAGGGTTTTCCCAGGGTATTTGCTGTGTCTTATTGTTCATTATTTTGTGTTTCTGCTTATTTCATTTCTGATCCTAAAACTAACATGGTATCAGAGCAGGTTCTAGAAGTCCGATCAAAATAGTTTACTTAATGTAGAAAGATTGGCCACTAATAGCTTGTTGATTTTTTGAAAAAAGTTGTGGCATTTGGCAGCTAGGAGGATTGAACAGAGGAATCGAATAGCATATAATACAGTGAGGCAGAATCATTTAAGAATGGTGAAGGATATCGGAGAAGTGCAGTCTTGAGGAGTCAAGGAGTCTAAAAGTTAATTGATTCAATTCAAATGGTGCCGCTTCTTGGTTGAGGAAGGACAGAATAATGAAGATTATGTGTTGGAATCGAAACTTTATGTAGAAGCAAGAAGGATGATGAGAGACTGCCTAAGGAATTCAAGGGAGGAAGAGCTTGAGGCATCCTGTGAGGAATTCATGCAAGCTGAAGAGATAAAATTCACTGGAGACATCTCTCGAAGAGGAAGAACCTGTACAGATTGCGATCAGTTTCTTCGAAGAGGAGGAAATAACATTCAAAGGGAGTCTGGCAAACCATCAGAGGCAACCTTGGACGAGGAGGTCAGGAGGTTGATGCAAGTACTTGGAGCTTCAGAGGGAGTCACATCATCATAAAGATCTGTTGTAATGTATATTTCTTTGTGACAGAGAAGTATGAGGTGAAAGCCCTTGATAGTGTATATTTCTCTGGACGGAGAAGTAGAGGTGAAAGCCCTTGTTAGTGTATATTTCTCTGTGACGGAGAAGTATGAGGTGAAAGCCCTTGTTAGTGTATATTTCTCTGTGACGGAGAAGTATGAGGTGAAATCCCTTGTTAGTGTATATTTCTCTGAGGATGGAGAAATATGAGGTCTGACCCTTGTTCATCTCGAGACTGAGATGAGACATCATGTTGAGAGACTCCATGACGACATCACATTGAGAGACTCCATGATGAACCCTTTGTACTTGTGTTTTCCACTGGGGCCATGGTAGGGCGTGGTGGAGAGAACTATGTGACGTGACGTTGAGACTTCGTGATGATGCACATGTTTCTTTCCTTGGGGTAGCCATGTGGGCGATGGTTGAGAACTCCATGAGACATGACGTTGAGACTGCAGATGGGCGCTTATACGTGTGTTCTTTCCACATATGGGAGTAGCCATGGTGGATGTCATGTTGAGAGACTCCATGACGACATCACGTTGAGAGACTCCGTGATGGGCACTTGTACGTGTGTTTCTTTCCACACATGGGGGTAGCCATGGTGGACGTCATGTTGAGAGACTCCATGATGACATCATGTTGAGAGACTCCATGATGAACCTTTGAGCTTTCCACAAATGGGTGTAGCCATTGTGGGCGTCATGTTGAGAGACTCCATGACGTAGATATTTGGAAAATATCTCCCTAGCTAAGAGGGAGTGTTAGTGTTTGGTAGCTTTAGGAGATATTTTCTCCCTAATTAAAGGCAGGTTGCCTACATATTGCAAATTATATTTTATATTTATATTTCTTAAAAGGAGGCCGACTCATGTGAAGAGTCACCTTGCTTGTGAAGAGGCACCTTACATTGTATATATAGAAGGTGATGATCATTTCATTTTATCATCAATCAATTCATTCTAAAGACAATTCACACCTATCAGGAGTTCGCATATCTACAGCAGATTATCATTCTGCTTAGAGCATATCGACATCAAGGAGAATTCATTGTAATTGTGCATTCACATCTAGGAGAGGTGTTGTGTTTCATTATTTCAGATCAGCCTAGAGTTTGGCCCAGATTGTAAGCATATTTCTGCTCTTTCATTCAATATATAAGAGATATTCTTGGCTGGGTTTTTCTCCCTCGAGAAGGAGGGTTTTCCCAGGGTATTTGCTGTGTCTTATTGTTCATTATTCTGTGTTTCTGCTTATTTCATTTCTGATCCTAAAACTAACAAATGTATATATTTTACAGTTAGAAATGTGGGCGATTGCTATAATAATTAATAGTTAATGGAAAGGCTATATATCATTGGCACCATATGGAGGTCTTAACTGATGATTAAATTCCACTCCATCATTTGTTGGGCAGCCCGCCACCTTGGGAAAGGCAAATATGAAGTTTGTGCTTAATTTTGGAGGAGGGATGTTTATTTTCATGAAGCATATCATTATTTGAAGTCGCCAATTCCTACCACCTTTGCAAAGTGAGCCACAACTAGGTAATGATTTTTTTGAAATTAATTGAAGACACTTCTTTTACCATCACATCCTTATATAATTTGAAATGGCCCAATAAAGACAAGTTGACATGAGTGGAATTACTGAAGTTGACGTGGAGAATAATCTATGTTAGCCGCATTATATTATTCACTTGAGTGAATAAGAAAAGAGGAGTCGCATGTTTCACATAGTTGCCGTCGATTAAGAATGAGACAGAGGAAGTAAACCAAAAGGAGACATAGCGGGGTAAAAATGCACTCGAGTTATTGAGCGTCAAATTATTCCTTAACCACATGGAGAATGAATGGACTTGGGCGTAATATGTTAAGCTCACGGGAACTTGAATGAAATATCATTGACTTTATATCACTAACATGAAGAGTTTTATTTTATGATCGGCTCTAGCGGATTGGGGAATGTGTCAATTATTAGTGTCGTATCATTATAGTGCCCCTAGACCTTTATCAAAACCGCAACCAATAAATTTAAACAAGTCAATGCCAAGGGAATGAATGGTGTGGAGTTAGTTTGAAGATTCAAGTTGTATCAATTAAGCTATAGGATGGTTGAGATAAATACTGTTAGCCGCCAACTAAAAGGGAAGCCTCATGAACAAAGTCGTTGCAAAGGGAAATGATTATAAGTGACGTGGAGTTAGGAGAAGCTATAGAAATTTAAAGAGGAAATCAGGACAATTTAGAATGAGTGAAGTTTAGGTATTTATATAGGGAATAAATTGCAGATTGGGTGATTGTGGCCTATTCCTTAGGTGACAGCTATAGTTGTTGGCATGAGATAGAATGAATGATTAAAAAGGTTAGCAATTCTCAATACCCTTGTGATTGTAATTTGTTGGAATATTTAAATTCATTTTATCCAACATCTATAATGATTTGTTCGATTGAATGAATTAAGGGTTGTAAAACTCCTACAATTTTTCTATTCATTGAATTATATATTACATGCGAGTCACATCTGAATAATTGAGCAAACAGTTAAAGTGATACCAAACTCAAAATTCAAAGGGGGAGATATAATCAAACTGTTTGACAAAATAACAGCCAGGTGTACTGGTGAAATTGTAAAATTTTTAGTGTCAAAATTGAGTGAGGATTTTACATTGATGGAGGTTTGATAGAAAGGATCTAGAGATTGATGGAGAGGTTTGATGGAGAGGTTTGATAGAAAGAATCTAGAGGTTTGCTTTAGGGAGTTAGTATAGTTGAGGCAAGAAGGCATTGTTGAGCATTATGTGGCAGAATTTTAGATACTATTGGTGATGGTTCCAGATGTCACAGAGAGGAGACGCATAGTGCTTTTGTTAGAGGGTCTAACTGAACCACTTAAGGGTTTGACGAGGGAATTCAATATGAGTTCTTTGCAAGAGGTCATCAAGAGAGCTCCAAATTTGGAGGATTCAGTGACCAAAAACAAATTTTACTCCAAGAATGGATCACTGATTTAGCATAAAAAGCCTCCTCATAAGCGCTTTCCTCAACCTAAGACACTACTTCTAAAACCAAATAGGGTTGAGGAATCTAAGAATGAACTTCAAAGGAAAAAATTATGCTTCACTTGTACAAAGCCATGGCAGCTAGGTCACAAGTGTTTGGGAGAATCTTGAGGTAGGAGAATATGAACTCGAGGTTGTTGTTGATGATGCTGAGCATGAGGATCAAGGAGGAGAGCATTTGGGTGGCACATTTGCAACACTTTAAGGAGCACCTAGATATCACCCTCTTCAAGTTAGAGGTGTCTTACAAGGACATAGGGTGACAGTTTTGAATGATAGTGGGACAATCCACAACTTCATTGATGAGGGATTGGTGGCTAAGATTTGTTTGAGGCCAAAAGATTTTGAGAGGTTCAATGTTATTGTGGTTGACAAGTTTACTTTTCCATGCAACCAAAGGATACAATAGATGGAATTGACTCTAGGAGGGCATAAGATGCAAGATGATTTCTATGTGATTGACATTGGTGAGACAGATTTGGTTTTGGGAGTGCAATGGTTGCACTCACTTGGTGAATACACACAAATTTATTAGACTTTGGAATTGAAATTCAAATATGATGGGAAGGAGGTAGTTCTTTGTGGCCTATCCAATGGGGGCCCTATGATTGTTTCAACTAAGAAGATGAAGAGGGATTTTCAAAGAGATCAAGTGGCCTGGTCAGTAGAGTGTTTGATTACAGATATAGGGCCATCCAAGAATGGAGATCTTATCATGTTGACATCTAGTCCATCTTGGATAAACATAGCAAAGTGTTCATTGAAATTCCTCTAGGTTTACCATTGGATAGAGGCTTTTAGCATGCGATTGAGCTAGATGAAGGAGCAAAACCTGTCATCACTACACCTTATTGTCATCCGAGGAGGTACAAGGAGATTGAGAAGGCGATCAAGGAGTTTTTAGACATGGGACACATACAACCTAGCTCTAGTCCATTTATTTCTTTTGTAGTGTTGGTCAAGAAAAAAAATGGTACTATGAGGATGTGCATTGATTATAGAGCCCTCAACAAGAAGACAATTAAGAATCGCTATCCCATACCCAAGATTGATAAGTTGATAGAGGAGCTTTATGGTGTAGTGTACTTCTCCAAGATTGACTTATGGTTAGGGTATCATCAAATTAAGGTTAGAGATGAGGATGTGCACAAAACATCTTTCAAGTGTCACTATGGGCATTATGAGTTCTTGGTCACGCCATTTGGGTTGATTAATACACTTGCCACATTTTAGTCATGCATGAATCAAGTATTTATTTTACTATTGAGGAAATTTGTGTTGATTTTCTTTGATAACATCTTGATTTACAGTAAGACATGGGAGGATCATTTGAAGCACATAAATGAGGTGCTTGGCTTACTAGAGGAAAATTCGTTCTATGCCAAAGCATCCAAATGTGAGTTTGGTTTGATTGAGATATTGTATTTGGGGCTTAAGATTAGAGCCCAAGGGGTTAGTGTGGATGACGATAAAATCAAGGCGATAAGGGATTGGCCTAGGCCTAGGACTTTGTCACATTTGAGGGGATTTGTGGGACTTTGCAACTACTATAGGAGGTTTGTCAAGGGTTTTTCACAGCTTGCAGCGCCATTGACAGATTTGATGAAGAAGGGGTTCTTCTCTTGGAGCAATTCAACATAGAGAGATTTTGACAAGCTCAATGAGGTAAAGCAATGGTGATGACATTGTAATTCTCATTGTTTATGTTGATGATCTTGCCATCATAGGTAGTGGAGTCGCTACACTACAGTGAGTATAATTTGATTTATGTTCTACTTTTGACATGACTGATCTATGCCTCAAATATTTCATAAGTGTAAAAGTTTGGGAACATGACCATCTCATTTTCATGGCTTAAATCAAGTATGTTTTGAATCTTTTGTATATGTTTCATTATAGGCCACAATCCTTCAACTACACCTATGGAGGCTAGGCTGAAGTTTCTAGTCTTTGATGATTTATCACTGGTTGATGAATCACATTATAAATAGTTAGTGGGCCTGATGTATCTTACACCCACACAACTAGATCTTTTACCTCTTGGTTTTTGACACAACTGAAGCTAGTCCATCGGTAGGTAGTGAAATGATTTATTATATTCATGATTGTGTGTGTTTAAAAAATGGAGAGAAGATCTCCATATAAAGAAAAAATACAAGATGATGTTTCTAAAAGAAACAATCGTTAACTGACAAAAACAAAAGCTAAAAAATAGGAACGTGCAGAGGTTACTAAAAACACACTAAGACAACTAAAGACTAACAAAAGTTGAATAAAAGCAAAGATGACCATTAATATTACATTAAATATTTTAATACCCTCCCTTAATGGTTATCTTACAAACAAAAACTAAGTCTACCCATATTACTTTGCTGAGACGCTTCTTGGTTGGACTTCTCATCAGCCAACCGCTTTCTGCAATACCACTGTATATGACCAATCTTCCCACAGTAATGGCAAGTAATAGACTTCTTGGAGCCCTCCTTTGAATTGCCTCATCTTTTCTGTTGAGTGGACTTGCCTTTGCCAATGTCCGTGGCAGTAAAAGCTTGTTCAACACTAGGAGACTCACTGCTGCTCCCAAACTGCTTCCTCCACCTATTTTGCTGCAAAAGCTTGTTGCACAATTCATCAAACTTCAAGTCAACATTGGTGGATATAATGTTGAGCATTTCAATGAAGTGCTCGTAGGAATGTGGCAAAGTTTTCAAACTGATCACCACCATATCCTCCTCTTCCATCTTACGACCAATGGCCTCCAATTGATTGCGAATATTTTTTATTTTCATCAAGTGCTCCTACAAAGACACTTGCCATCCATCATAATAAAGAAAAGCATATTCTTCAGAAAGAAAGCCCTTCCCTTGTCTAAGGTCTGATGAAGATCTTTCAAATGCTTCCAGATCTCCGTAGCAGATTTACCAGATGGTATTTTTGGTAACATCTCATCGGCGATAGATAATTTGACAAGTATAACTGCCTCCCTATTACCTCCATCATACTTGTCCTAATCCTTCCTAGCAGCAGTGGGACAAACTTTTGTACCAAGAACAAGCACATCCAAACATCGGTACTCAAAAATGGTAAGCATCCTTTGCTTCCACATGTTGTAATTCTTTCCATTGAACCTCTGCGAACTTTCCAACATAACATTGGACAAAGACACCATCCCTCCCGTTTTCGAAAGCATGAAAAACGAGGTAACTCTGTGATCAGCTGGCAAAACACTGGACAATCAACTGGCACAACACCCATTTGAAAAAGAGGCTCATAAACTGTAATTTTTTCTTTTAGAAAAACCCTCGAAAACTTTGAAAGCAAGATTTTTTCCAAAAAAAAATCCTCAAAAAACTTCTGAAAGATAGCAAAATTTTTCAAAAACTTTGTGTAAATTTTTTAAGAAAAATTTCAAAAATCTATACAGAATTTTATTTTCCCACTTTCAAAACCGCTCACTTTTTTCAACCCGAACGAAATCCCTAACCAAAACCCCAGCAAAAAAAAAAAAAAAAAAGCCCAGAAAATGTAGAGAACATCCACTAATCCTCAGAAAAACCCTAGGTCGCACCAAATTGCAACCATATCAAAAAATTGCATGCCACAAGAATGACAAGAACCTACGAAAATCAAAAGATCTAGGGTAAGAACCATAGTTTACATACTCGGAATCGGAGAGTACTCGGCAAGCCCAAAATTTTTGACTCGGAAAATACTCGGCAATGACTCGGAAAATACTCGGCAAATACTCGGCAATTTAAAAGTAGCAAAATTTCTTTAAAAAAAAAATATAATAATTATTAACTATTAATTATAATAATTTTATATATGTATTTAATAGTTTTGTTAAAGAATATAATATATAATAATAATAAGTAGTATAATTATTTTATTCATAATTTATTTTTTATTATATAAAAATTTAAAATATATATTATATATTAATTATGCTAATATATACTTAACTATGATGTCATAATTTTAAAACCTAAATGTGCTCATTTGTATTATATTAAAAATATAATAATTATTAACTATTAGTTAAATAATTTTATATATGTATTTAATAGTTTTGTTAAAAACTATAATATATAATATTAATAAGTGATATAGTTATATTATTTATAATTTATTTTTTATTATATAAAATATACATTATATAATAATTAAGCTAAGCTTAAATCTATAATGTTAAAACCTAAATGTGCTCGTTATTAGGATATTGGCCGTAATTTTCATTTTAATAAACATACTCTAAAGCGCTCGTCGAAAATTTCGAAACCCTACTTTCAGGCAGTAGCGGAAACCAGGTTAATACCAGCGATTAAGAGTTTGGAGGAGGAGAAACCAAGAGCGGCGACGAAAGCAGGCAATAAACAGCTCTAAAACAGACGAAATGGCGGCAAAAAACGAAGAAAAAAAATGTAGAAACGCGAGAATAAAAACGAACACAGAAAAAACGCATGAAAACCTTGAAATATCCGCGCGAAAATGAGGGCAAAAGTCGGCCATTAAAACTACTGTCGCATTTGGCGAGTAAAGGCAGAAAATAATCGTTTGGCTTAAAATCTGGCGATTAATCGTCCACTCGGAAAATACTCGGCGATTATGTAATCTATGGTAAGAACAATAAGAACAGTAAGAACAAAGCTCATAAATCCGTTGAAATGTAGAGAAGATTCGTGGCCAAAAAGAAACCCTGGTCGCGTAGAAAAACTAGACGCGAAATGCAGAGATCATGGCATGAGCAGCAGCAAAAACATGACTCAGAAACCCTTGAAAAACGCCGTGGCTCGTCGCGGGATCTTCAAAAGATGTGCTAGAAATGCCCAAAATCAATCAGAGGACGCGCATGCAATTTTTTTTAGGCACTGCGACTTTTTCCAGCACTCAAAAAAACCACGAATCAGTCACCAATTGCGCGCCAAAAACCCTTAGAACAGCGCCACAAAATCACACATTTTTTCTTCATGAAAATGGATTGAGAAAAAACTCGTGTTTTTCCGCAAAAAGGAGGTGCGATTTTTTTCACTTCAAATCTGCCTGCGATTTCTCTCAGAAAATCCGCCACCAAAATCTGCTTCAAAATATCTTCACTAGAAAAAACCTTCACTAAGAAAAAACTTCACTAAAAAAAATTGTTTTTTTCTTTTCTAAACCCTCGAAAAAATTTCTAACTAGGTTCGAGCCACTCTGATACAATGAAATGATTTATTATATTCATCATTGTGTGTGTTTACAAAATGCAGAGAAGATCTCCATATAAAGAAAAAATACAAGACGGATGTTCTAAAAGAAACAATCATTAATTGACAAAAACAAAAGCTAAAAACCAGGAACGTGCAGAGGTTACTAAAAACACACTAAGACAACTAAAGACTAACAAAAGCTGAATAAAAGCAAAGATGACCATTAATATTACATAAAATATTTTAATAGGCAGCAAAATGTGTGTTGGGATATGTCAAAGGTAATCTTGAATTTGGCAATTTATATTAGAGGACAATGGATTTGTGGTTGATAGGCTCTATGGATTTTGATTGGGCCAGATCAAATTGATACTTGGAGATCAACTACTGGCTACATTTTCTCTTTCAGGAGTTGTTTTGTGGCAGAGTAAGCTTCAACATATGTAATGTCCCCTTCTCAGCAATGATCGTTTCTGTTGACCGTTGGCCTATTCCGGAGACCCGTAGGCTGTGCGGATGGTGAAATTAGGGTTTCCAAGTTTTGAGGTGGTTGTTGCTTGGAGTTTGGGTTTCTGACTGCGGTTTCTTTCTGGGTTTTCAGAGAGCTTCGCAGTGGTGTGTTCAGTTTGGCATTTCGGGCAACTTCGCGAATTTACTATTTTTAGTAAATTCTATTTCTGGCAGTGGACAGTTCGGGTACAGTTCAGTTGGGTCGCTTCTTCAGTTGTTTCAGCTGGCACTTCAGTTCTTGGCCTTGGGCGCATTTTTCTGGGAGAGATAAGTAATTTCATTATAATATTATTATTTTAATATTATACCCCTTGCCTAGCAGTGCAACTTTAAGTTGTTTTTCAAAAGGGGACTTTTGAGGGTCCAGGCGTCATAAGGAGATAAATTATAATTTTAAAATGTCAAATATTGAGACAAGTGGGACGCCCTTTTGAGAAGATTATTTTATTTTAAAAAGTGAAATGTTTTATTGTTGAAAATGGACGCCATCTTTGGAGGGAAAAGGTGAATTTGAAATTAGGGTTTGGGCGCCCTTGGAAGCTTCTAGATGTTTCTCTCTCGTCTATATAATCAGGCCTCAGCTCTTCATTTGGCATCTTTTGTCTACTACACCGTTATGCTGCTGGATTGTCTTCAGGCACTCGCTTCGAGGAAAGCATACCTCCTAGCATTGGCTCTTCTTCTTGCTTGAAAGATAGCAACTAGTTGAGAGGTTAGCATGTATTAGGAAGTTTATTGCATTTTCAGTTTAGTATATGCATTTGGAGTTCTAGTTTTGCATTTATGTTCATTTCTGGAAGTTGCTGAATATCATATGGGAATGTAAGAACTGCTCGCAGCTTTTGAAATAAAATTATTTTGGTTCTGGGCATTAAAGAAATCTGTTTTCCTAAGCTAGGCGTCCATCTTTGCCAAGTTATAGATTTTATATTGCTCATTGGGATTTTTAAAAGAAAATCGCCCTTGCTAGAGGGCCGTACCTTTCTGTAGTTTGCTTTGGGTTCTGTGCAAAAACAATGAAAGTCTTTGGTGAGGTTTATGCATTCCATTTGGGGCGCCATCATTACTAGAGTAATCTGCATTTGGTTATAAGCCATTAGGGGGTGTTATGAGCAAGTTATGAGCCATTGAATGGCTAGTATGTTGCAGATTTTCATCATTCTATGTGCAGGTCTGATACAGCAGATTTAAGATAATTGTTCCTTGGTTGAGATTTGAGTATTGGAAATCAAGTTGGATATTGTAAACGCTTACTAATCATCTGCAGCTTGGAAAGACATAAAATTTCAGTTTAAGAGATTATTCTATCTTATTGTAAGCTGCTAGTAGTACTATCAGCATTTCCTATCTTACCTCTCATTTCTCTGAATTGTAATCCCCACTGAATAAGTGGAAGAGGCTGGCTTGCCGCCTTTTACTTTCTTGCATTGTAATTTCTTAAGTCTCCGCCATATGGTCGCCTCTTATCCATCACGGATTGAGTAGCACATACTTGGTGTTGAGCTCTTTTCAGTATTGCAATAGATAGGGATCCTCTGACCGAATGCTCGTCGTTCACCGGCGCATCTCTGGTTAGAGTTCTTGTTCAGCATTTACTTTGAGATCCTCTGACCAATGCTCACACCTTGCCCGCATCGGGATCCTGGTGTACATTCTGGTTAGAGTTACTTTCTGCATCGTTTTGGTTTATGCTAACCTTAACGGGTGCATGTTGCATTGTAATCTTTTATGAAAAAACAAAAAAAAATTGGTCCGGTTCATTACAGTGGTATCAGAGCCATGATTCTGCCAACCTGTGCCCAACAGTGATTCAGTGGTCAGATGAGTGACAGTGATTGCAGATACTTCACCAGAGGTCAGGCCAGAAGACAACAGATACAGCTTCCGTCAGTGCCAGAAGCAGATACTTTTTCAGAGGCTTTGAGAGAAACAGGGTTAGCTGTGGATACGGGTAAAACAGTTGAGAACATGTCAGACAATCTTAGGACAGCCATGGAAGAGAAGGATGCAAGGATGGAAAAGAAGTTTGATGGGATGATTGAGATGATGTCTCGATTACTTGCTA
The DNA here is from genome assembly GCA_007258455.2 of Sequoia sempervirens. Lineage (NCBI taxonomy): Eukaryota > Viridiplantae > Streptophyta > Pinopsida > Cupressales > Cupressaceae > Sequoia > Sequoia sempervirens. The sequence goes on from VDFB02109042.1 coordinate 17,069,567, forward strand.
AAATGGATCAGCAAGCTACTCAGAACCATATTCCGAATCAAAACCATGCTACAGGAGAAAGCAGTGGTGTCAATGGAAACAATGGGAATAATGGAAACAATGGTAATGGAGGTAGTAGAACTATTGGACAGCATGATGCCATCTCTAGCGGATCAGCCTCTAGACCGCTCTTTCCTACATTCACTCCAAGAGAAGAACAACCAGTTGAAGCTCCCATTCCCTTGGTAGACGATGCCAGACAAGCCTATATGGAGTATGCTACCCTACCTCCTGATCTTAGGAACCAATGGTCCTTTGATCAATTCTTGAATCAGAGGGACAGAAGACACGGAAGAAGAGTTGATAACCGAGCTTATATGGCTCCTAGAACAGATTTTCATCAAGCCTTAGGAAAGGTAACATTGGCTCACTTCGATGGAAGTGATACGTGTTCAGCAAGATCATGGGTTCAGAAGTTAGACAACTACCTTTCACTTCGTCCCATGCCAGAAGAAGATGCCATCAAGTTTGCAACGCTTCATTTGGAGGGAGCTGCCCATGAGTGGTGGTACCATGGTTTGGTCACTCTTGGCCATAACCTTATTCGAACCTATGGAGAATTCACCAACAAGCTGATTGAAAGGTTCGACACTAAGGATCCTGAAGTAAGATTTCGCGAGCTTGCACAACTCAAACAGCATGGCTCCTTGGATTCTTACATTGCTGATTTCCAGAGACTTTCTGTGATGGTGCCCAACATCACCGAAAGAAGATTGGTTGTGTTGTTTTCTGAAGGTTTGGTTGAACCCTTGAAAGGATGGGTTAAAGCTTTCGATCCACCAAGTCTTGATGAGGCAATCAAGAAGGCTCGTAGTATGGAGTTATCAGCCCCTAGGCCTAAATTTCCGCCTAAGCCTTTTGGCCATAAGAGGGATAAGGATAAAAGACATTCTTCTAATCAGCACAAGAAGTTCCCACCTAAATTGACTGAAGAGCAACGTGAACAGCTCAGAAAGGAGGGCAAGTGTTACACATGTTTAGAGCCTTGGACTAAAGGCCATAGATGTCCTGGAAGAGGGCGTTATAATCAAATGGGAACCTATTCTGATTATGAATCAGCATCTGATATGTCTGATCAGCAGTCTTATTTTGGGGACAGCGAGGATGAAAGAGCCACAGAAGAGTCCGATCATGAGCAAGGAGTTGGGGGCCCTATTGCCCAACTCTCTAGTTTCCAAAAGAACGAATCTTTCAAGGTTCGTGGTGGAGTTGGAGGCCATCGTATTGTTGCATTAATTGATACTGGTGCAACGCATAACTTCATTGATGAAGGTGTGGTTGCAAAGAGAGGTCTCAAAACTGAAGAATTTGAAGGCTTCAAAGTCATGGTGGCTGATGGGTTTCACATTTCATGCACACGAAGAGTTCCTAACATGTCCTTGCAGTTGGGAAACTATGAAGTCAAAGATGACTTCTATGTGGTTACTATTGGTGACACAGATGCAGTCTTGGGCATACAATGGTTACGCTCACTTGGTGAAATCTCTCTCAACCTACAAACCATGGAGCTCAAGTTCCAATCTGATGGTAAGAGAGTTGTTTTGAGAGGAATGTCTAATGGTGGTCCTCGTATAGTTTCTTTCAAAAGGATGGAAAGGCTGATTAGACATGACCAAGTGGAGTGGGCTGCGGAATGCATGGTTCTTCCTGCCAGTCCAGTTGAGACCAAGAGGGAATATCCTCCTATATTCAATCCATACTCACCAAAAGGAGTAAGGTGTTTGCTGATCTACCACCTGGGCCACCACCAGAAAGAGGTGCTGAGCATGTTATTGAACTTAAGGAAGGGGCCAAACCAGTCATTACAACACCGTATAGATATCCTAAGAAGCAGAAGGACGAAATTGAGAAGAACATAAGAGAACTCCTGGAGATGGGCTTCATTCGCCCTAGCAAGAGTCCCTTCGCTTCAGCTGTGGTTCTTGTGAAGAAGAAAGACGGCACCATCCGCATGTGTGTAGATTATCGTGCCTTGAATCAAAGCACAATAAAAAACCGATATCCTATTCCTCGGATCGATGAGCTCATTGATGAGTTACATGGTGCTAAATTCTTCTCCAAAATTGATTTGAGATCGGGTTACTATCAAATCCGGATGAGGGGCTCAGATGTTGAGAAGACGGCATTCAGATGCCATTATGGTCACTTTGAGTTCCTAGTCATGCCCTTTGGCTTGACTAATGCTCCCGCAACCTTCCAGTCCTGCATGAACAGAGTTTTCCAGAAGCAGTTGAGGAAATTTGTGTTAATTTTCTTTGACGATATTCTCATCTTCAGCAAGACGTGGGAAGAACACCTCAAGCACTTGGAGGAAGTGCTTAGCATTCTTGAATCAGAGAGTTTGTTTGCAAAGGAGTCCAAATGTGAATTTGGAATGAAGGAGCTGCTCTACCTTGGCCATATCATCAGCGCTGAAGGGGTGAAGGTTGATCCAGAAAAGATCAAAGCTATAGTAGATTGGCCACCTCCAGAAAATCTAACTCATTTGAAGGGATTTTTGGGTCTTTGTGGCTTCTATAGAAGGTTCGTAAAGGGGTATTCTCAAAGTGTTGCTCCTCTTACTGACCTCACTAAAAAGGGGGCTTTCATGTGGTCAGAAAAAGCTCAAAGTGTGTTTGATAAATTCAAGAAAATCATGAGTTCTTGTCCTGTATTGGCCATACCAGATTTCTCCAAACCCTTCGAGTTACAGTGTGATGCATCAGGGGAAGGTATTGGGGCTATTTTGATGCAAGAGAAGCATCCAATTGTATTTGAAAGCAGAAAATTAAGAGGGGTTGAAAGAACCTACTCTATCTATGACAAGGAAATGCTTGCAATCATGCATGCATTAGCCAAGTTCAGACAGTATCTAGTGGGGAGCAAATTCGTGGTCAAGACTGATCACAACAGTCTCAAGCACTTTATGCATCAGAAGGATTTGAATGAGAGACAGCAGAAGTGGGTGAGTAAGCTACAAGCTTACGATTTTGATATTGAGTATGTCAAAGGGAAGAATAACGTTGTGGCAGATGCTTTGTCTAGAAGGCCTCACTTGAGCTCATTGTGTGAGCTTAATGCTGATTGGAAGGAGTTGTTGCTTGCTGATTATGCCAAAAATCAGTTTGCAACCAGCGTTATTGAGGGTACTTTTCATGATGAAAGGTACAAGGTAGTTGATGGGTTGATCCACTACAAGGGAAGAATCTTCTTGGTGGCTGATTCTAAACTTAAGAAGAAGATTTTGGTGACTTTCCATGACAGTCCACTTGCTGGTCATCAAGGGTACTTCAAGAGATACAAGCAGATTCGAGAGAGATTCTCTTGGAAGGGGTTGAAGGATGATGTTCAGCGTCACATCAAGGAGTGTAGTACTTGTCAAATGAATAAAAATGAGCACTCTCTTCCAGCTGGTCTACTGCAGCCACTTCCCATTCCAAATCAAAAATGGGAGAGTATCTCTATGGATTTCATCACCGGGTTGCCTAGGGCTCAAGGCAAAGACTGTATTTATGTTGTAGTGGACAGATTGACCAAATTCTCTCATTTCTTTGCCATCACAAGCACATTTACAGCAGCTCAAGTTGCAGATTTGTTCTTCCATGAAGTGTTTAGACTGCATGGGTTGCCTTCAGGGCACTTTCGGAGAAATAAGTTAAGTCATTTAAATTAAAAAAGTCACGTTTTAATTATTATATTTTAACGTTGACCCTTGGCTTAGAGTTAATGACTTAAGGTTGTTTTAAAAAGGTGGTCATTTGAGGGTGGCGCCTCATTAATGAATATTTTAATTATTCTAAAGTCTGAGCAAGCTTGTTGAGCGCATTAATTAAAGTATGATATTTATTAAAAATATCAAATCAAAAGCTTGAAGGCAAAAGTACGCCCATCATTGAGGAGGATGGGTTTTGACCTAAAAACAGATTTTAGGGTTTTGCGAAGTCAACGGAAGGATTATAAAGAGGAGTCTTAGTGCATCATTCTTCATCTTTGGACAAATACACCGTTATGCTGCCGGATTGATTCTAAATTGCTTCGAGGGATGAAGACCTCCTAGTTTGGGCATCTCTTCTCGTTTGGAAGACAACGACTAGTGATGATTATTAGTCTATTTGTGAGTGCATCTTAGCTATTTCATTTGTGTTCAGTTTTGCATTGTAAAATCTGTTATTGGCATGTTAGAGTTTCAGCTTATTGCATTTTTATATACAGCAGATTGCATGTTTCACTCATATATTGGAAAATACAAAAATAGTCTTTCTGGGTATCATCTCATTCTTTTTGTTTGTCAAGAGCCATCATATTCTCCAGTTTTCAGATTTTATAGAGCTTGCATTGTTTTTAAAAAGAAAATCGCCTTTTTCATTAAGGCCGTACCATTTAGAGTTCTTGGGATTTGTGCATTGCTATTTCATTGCATTTGGAGTCGGGAATAAGGTTCTAGATTGGGCGCCTACATCATATTGGTCTTATGCATCTTAGTTTGGGCCATTTGTGTGAGTTGTGAGGGAGTTACGAGCATTTGGATCTATTTTTAAGCTGCTGTTCTTAACCAGCAATTACTGATTTGAAGAAAACAGAAAAACAGATTGTTTATTGTCAAAGTTGTAATGATTTCTTATGGCTTATTGAACTCAGCCAAGAAGAGATTTAATTGTATTGTATGAATCAATAGATCCAATTCTAACATCTTGACAGGCATATGATATTTTATTGTAAACTGACCAGTAGTACTGGCAGTCATTCTCCAGCTTGTTGCTTTGAATTGGTATTGCTCAATTTCATTTGAAGTTGTAATTGTTAGATCTCCACCCTATGGTCGCTACTCTCCCGTCTTGGGTCAGCAAGCACATTCTGGGTGTAGAGTAGTGTCAGAACCCTGGTGGTTCTCTGTTCAAACCCTAATTGATTTTTTTGTCGTTTTTGCAATTTTTGGTGTTTTTGTGATTTTGAAGGTTTTTTGACAATAATGTAAAAATGCGATTTTGCTTAGAAATTCATATAAAATCTAAATAAATTCCAAACTGGCAATTTATGCTCAAATAAGATAGGCGACTCAATATATTCAATGTCCAGAGCAGTTACAATAACATAGATGAAGCCAGAGATGAAAGACAGAGAAATTATTAATGAAAACCTGGTTTTTCTGTAGGTGGCGGCTGCAGCATTAAATGAGATGGTACGGCCAATGGAAGGATGATCTCTGACTCAATAGACAATGCACACCCTCAGCAAATCATGGCGCCCAATGTCCAGACACCAGAAACAGATGAAGGAAGGCGTTTCCTCAGGAACTTGACAAGTACGGCTTGAAGTACAGATGTACGGCCTGCTGGTACAGTACGGCCAGCCTGCAGCAATAAATGCAAGTACGATTTCTTGAAATTTGTGCCTGAACTCAGATGTATGGAAATGAATGAAGTCGCCTCTGATGGAAGATGAATGATCCCTGCTGAATACTGATGAATCCCTGTCTGATTAAATGATTAAGCTCAATCTGTGACTTCTGGATGAAATCACCAAGTGCAATCTTCAGCTGGTATCTCACAGCCTCAGTATGCCTGATCTCTGAAGAGGTTACGTTCTCTAGAAACGATGTTCGCCAGAAACCCTAGGGTTTGCAAACTCCAAAGCTCAGATGCTCAGTAGACAAAATTGAATAATAAAACAAGATAGTTCGATTTTGCCTGTGAAGAGTAATATATCCTCTCTTGAAAAGTTCGACCTAATCCTTCATTAAAATAATCATTTAAATTAATGATTTAATTCTCACTTTGGACTTAGGAGGATTTATTTAATTATTGGCGTCCCTTTTTAATGAGCATTAAATACTCATTAAATCACCTTTTAATAATATAATATAAAGTATAATTAAATACTTTATAACTTAGCCAAATAATCAAATATTTTAATATTTCAATAAAGTGACTTTATAATAAAGTCAAATTATTAAATATTTCGTAACTCAGTAATTACTCCTTATTTCTCCGTCAATTCAAACATCTGCTGAACTGGGTCGAATCTGAGCTGATAAAGTGCACCAGGTGCCCTGCCCGAAATAGCAGCTTCCGCCTGACCTAACTTTCTAAAAATAGAAAGTTCTCTGAAAGACTCTCTGGAAGATTCTGCGAAGGCCCAAACCTGACCTGCAAACTGGAGCTAACCAACACTGAGCAACTGCCAAAAGGATCCTCTGAACACTCCTGGAAGCCTCTGAGGATCAAATGATAGGCTAACCTCGTCACCAGCTGTGCTTGACTAGGATGGGGACATGACAGTCGCCCTCCCGAAATTGCTTGTCCTCAAGCAATCTCAACTCTGGATGCTGTAAAATCGCCTCTCGACTCCCATGTAGCATCCTCAACTGGCAAATCTCTCCCTTGACCCGGATATTCCCTGATCACACGCCTCCGAAGGTGTCTCTCTCTCATATCAAGGATGGCCTCAGGTACTAGTATCAGTTTCCCTTCATCATCAAGGGGTGGCAAAGCTGGAGAGGGAACAACATGCTGACCCAATGCCTTCTTCAGGCGAGAAACGTGAAATACATTATGGACCTTGCTATCAGCTGGCAAGTCCAACTCATAAGCAACCTCGCCCACTCGTCTGACAACACGAAATGGACCATAGTAGCGAGGTTTTAGTTTCTCTGCCCCACTCTTCCGCAGAGTAGACTGACGATACGGCTGCAACATGAGGTACACCATATCACCCACCTCAAAACTGCGCTCAACCCTCTTCTGATCAGCATACTGCTTATGCTGATTCTGTGCCTGCTGGATATTGTCTCGGAGAGACCTCAAGATGTCCTGCTGACTCTGCATCATATCACCTGCACTCGGCACTCTGCTATCGCTCAAAATCAAATCCAGAAGATTGGGCGCCTCATACCCGTACAATGCCATGAAGGGGGTCATCTGTATCGTCATATGGTGAGTCGAGTTATAACAATACTCGCACAAGTAAATCCACCTCACCCAAGCTCTCTGCTGACCAGCTATATAATTGCGCAAATAACCTTCCACCCACTTATTGACAATCTCTGTCTGTCCATCGGTCTGTGGATGGTAGCTGGTACTCGGTGTCAGCTCGGTCCCACAAAGTCGGAACAACTCCTGCCAAAAGTTGCTCATGAACCGGCTGTCTCTATCGCTGACTATCGTCCGAGGCAATCCATGCAATCGGAAAACCTCTCTGAAGAACAACTCTGCAGTCTGCGATGCTGTGAAAGTAGTCGTAATCGGGAAAAAATGGGCGTACTTAGTCAACCGATCGACCACTACATAAATGCAATCTTTACCCTGGGCTTTCGGCAAACCCGTGATAAAGTCCATAGATAAACACTCCCACTTCCTGTCAGGTATCGGAAGTGGCTGGAGTAATCCAGCAGGATAGGTGTGCTCCTGCTTGTTCTGTTGGCATACAGAACACTCACGGACATACTGCAAAACATCAGTTTTCAGCCCTTTCCAAGTAAACCGTTCCCGAACCATTTTGTAAGTCTTGTAATATCCAGGATGGCCCGCCATAGGAAGGTCGTGAAAGGCTCTCAAAACTGTAGTCCGTACCTCAGAGCCAGGAACCAAAAGAATCCGCCCTTTGTAAATGATCAAGTCATCTACAACTGTATACCTGTCGTCCTGCTCTGTCCTGTCAACGATGCTAGAAGCCCATGGGTTCTTAGCATACTCTGCAATGATCCGATGCCTCCAATCCTCTGTAATCTGTGCTAAGGCATTCAACTGGGGTCTACGAGACAAGGCGTCAGCTACTATATTCTGCTTCCCCTTAATGAAAGTAATATCGAAGTCATATGACTGCAGTTTACTAACCCATTTCTGCTGCCTCTCGTTCAAGTCTCGCTGTCCAAGGAAATGTTTTAGGCTGTTATGATCTGTACGAACACTGAATTTGCTGCCTACCAGGTACTGCCTAAACTTAGCCAATGCATGCATAATGGCTAACATCTCCTTGTCATATATACTGTAAAATCTCTCAGGACCCCTGAGTTTCCTGCTCTCAAATGCAATCGGATGACGCTCCTGCATCAAAACGGCACCAATGCCCTCCCCTGAAGCATCACAGAATAAATCAAATGACTTCGAAAAGTCAGGCAATGCTAGCACCGGACATGAAGTCATGATCACCTTAAACTTGTCAAAGCACTCCTGCGCCTGTGGTGACCACTGAAAAGCCCCCTTCTTCGTCAGAGTCAGTAAGGGGTCGCGTGGCGTGAACCGCTAACAAATCTCCTGTAGAATGCACACAACCCAATGAAACCTCTAAGCTGCGTAAGGTTCTCAGGTACCGGCCAGTCAACAATAGCTCGGACCTTTTCAGGGTCCATACTCACTCCCTTGGCACTGATTATGTGCCCTAGATACAATAACTCCTCCATGCCAAGCTCGCACTTGGATTCCTTAGCATAGAAAGACTCATCACGCTAAGATACCCAAGGCTGTGTCCAAATGAGCGGATGCTCCTCCCATGACTGCTATAAACCAAGAATATGCGTCGAAGAAGACTAACACAAATCTCCTCAACTGAGCAGAAAACCACGTTCATGGTTGCGAAGGTGGCGAGGTGCATTGGTTAACCGAAGGGCATAACCAAGAACTTCGAAGTGACCGCAATGACACGGCCGGTTTTCTCAATATCCTGCTCCCTCATCTGATCTGATGGTACCCTGATCTCAAATCAATCTTCGTAAAGAAGACTGCACCATGCAACTCATCTATCAGCTCATCAATGCGCGGAATGGGGTACCTATTCTTGATGGTTCTTTTGTTGAGCTGCCTGTAATCGATGCACATCCGAAGGGATCCATCCTTCTTCTTCACCAAAACAACTGATGAAGCAAAAGGGGATTTGCTAGGTCTGATATGACCCATAGCCAACAACTCATTAATAGTCTTCTCTATCTCATCCTTGAGCCGTTTCGGATGTCGGTAGGGGGTGATCATCACGGGCTTGGCGCCCTCCTCCAACTCAATAATGTGCTCCGTACCCCTGTCTGGCGGTCTACCAGGTGGAATGTCACTAAACACTTTGGAGTGTTTAGCCCTCAGAATCTGTATGTCAGGGTGGTACTCACCCTTCTGCGGCTCCTGCTGGGCTGGCATCAACATGCACTCAGCCGCCCAGTCAACCATATCATGACGAATGAGCCTCTCCATCCGTCTGAATGAAACCATCCTAAGATTACTGTCCCGAATTGCCTTGATGACATGTGGCCTTCCGTCAACCTTGAATTTCATCTCCATATCCCGTAGGTTGAGCGTGAACTCACCCAAATCATGTAACCATGCCATCCCTAGTACCACATCTGTATCACCCATATTAACAACATAGAATTCAGTCTTGAATTCATAGTTGTTCAATCTCATCGGCAGATCAGTAATCTTCCTGTCGCACCTGAGCGTGTATCCGTCGGCTACCTTGACTCGGATGCCCTCGAAAGCCTCTGTCTGGATACCACGTCTCTCCACTAGACGTGCATCAATAAAATTATGTGTCGCACCCGTATCCAACAAAGTAATCACCTTCTGACCTGCTAAGAGCCCACGGAGTCGAAATGAACCATCTCTCTGAAGACTAGTCAGATGGGCTTCCTGTAGCTTCCTTCCACCTTCATGTTCATGCTCATTTTCGGACTTCTCATCATCTGAAGGCTCGGAATCAGCTTGCTGGTCTGACAGATCAGATTGCTCTTCGCCCTCATAATACCACTCCATTTGATTATTTTTGACTTTCGGACGAAGTGGGCATATGTGCTTTTCATCATAGGGTGCCTTGCACCAAAAACACAACTTCTTCTTACGTAATTCGTTCAAAGTCTCTCTGTCAAACGGGGGTGCATTCTGTCTCTTAGGATCCTGTTGATCCTTCCTCCTGTCAAAGGGTCTATTTCTGTCATTGTTTCTATCGAAAGGCCTGTTGGGTCTCGTGTATGGAGTGGACCCTGAATTGAACTTGCTGCGAGGTGCGGCAAGTTCCATGCTGCGTGCCTTCCGCATGGCCTCCTGAAGTGTGGGAGGGTCAAAAGCCTTGACCCAACCTCTCATGGGTTCTGTCAAACCCTCAACAAATAATATAATGAGTCTCCTCTCTGAAATGCCAGTCACCATGACTGCCACTCTCTGAAACTCGCCAATGTATGCTTCCAGACTGCCAGTCTGTCTGAGCTGAGCCAACTCTCTGAAATACAACTCTGGATCCTTCCTATCAAATCTTTCTATCAATCTGCTCGTGAACTCCTGATAGGTATTAACAGCATGATGGCCTAATGTGTACATGCCGTGGTGCCACCAATCATGCGCGACTCCGTCCAGATGTAAAGTGGCAAATTTAATTGCCTCATCCTCCTGCATAGGTCTAAGTGACAGATAGTTGTCCAATTTCTGGACCCATGACCTAGCTGATGTCTTCTCTGACCCATCAAAATATGGCAGTGTAATCTTGCTCACAGCATATTGTAAATCCCTATTCACCTGTGGCTGCTGCTGCTGATGCTGTGGGGGTCTACGATCAAATCTACCTCCTCCTCTGGGTTTATAGACATCTATAAACTCATGAAACGTGAGTGCCTGCCGGATCTCAGGCGCTAAAGACATGTACTCGCCATGAAATCTCGTCAAGTCTGCCACCGACATGCCGTTCTGTGGCTGGAAGTCCTGATGATGCACCTGATGCTCTGCCCTGGAGTCTGAGGTGGAGTATCTCTGGGTAAGAAAGTAGGCTGGCCTGGCCTACGCTCCTGATAGATCGGTAACGGCTGCCTAGGAGCTGATGCCAATGGCTGATCCACTGGAGTGGTCCCGCTCGTCTGTCCAATCTGTATGAAATGAGGCTGTGTGGGCGTACACTGCCTAATAGTACCCATCAACTGCGACATCATATCCATCATGTTGTCGTGTCTCCGTCTAAACTCCTCATCAGTAATGTCACCCTCTGCATGTGCCTTCCCTGGATCCCTGCGAGTCTCTGAGGAAGTCTCACGATCTGCCATTAGGGTTGCAACACTGTTTTCACTACCGTCTGAACTGGATCTGTGAAAACCAAGCACTCCTGATACTGTCTGACCTTCTGGAATCGGAGGACCTGTCCAGTCTTCGTCTTTGCCTGTCCCTACACCTCTGGTATACTGAATAATGTCTTGGTTCATAAAAGGCAACCCAGAAATGCACTGTATTCTGAATAATCACTGAAAAAGCACAGGATGGCAGGAGATCTGTGCTCTGATACCACTGTCAGAACCCTGGTGGTTCTCTGTTCAAACCCTAATTGATTTTTTTGTCGTTTTTGCAATTTTTGGTGTTTTTGTGATTTTGAAGGTTTTTTGACAATAATGTAAAAATGCGATTTTGCTTAGAAATTCATATAAAATCTAAATAAATTCCAAACTGGCAATTTATGCTCAAATAAGATAGGCGACTCAATATATTCAATGTCCAGAGCAGTTACAATAACATAGATGAAGCCAGAGATGAAAGACAGAGAAATTATTAATGAAAACCTGGTTTTTCTGTAGGTGGCGGCTGCAGCATTAAATGAGATGGTACGGCCAATGGAAGGATGATCTCTGACTCAATAGACAATGCACACCCTCAGCAAATCATGGCGCCCAATGTCCAGACACCAGAAACAGATGAAGGAAGGCGTTTCCTCAGGAACTTGACAAGTACGGCTTGAAGTACAGATGTACGGCCTGCTGGTACAGTACGGCCAGCCTGCAGCAATAAATGCAAGTACGATTTCTTGAAATTTGTGCCTGAACTCAGATGTATGGAAATGAATGAAGTCGCCTCTGATGGAAGATGAATGATCCCTGCTGAATACTGATGAATCCCTGTCTGATTAAATGATTAAGCTCAATCTGTGACTTCTGGATGAAATCACCAAGTGCAATCTTCAGCTGGTATCTCACAGCCTCAGTATGCCTGATCTCTGAAGAGGTTACGTTCTCTAGAAACGATGTTCGCCAGAAACCCTAGGGTTTGCAAACTCCAAAGCTCAGATGCTCAGTAGACAAAATTGAATAATAAAACAAGATAGTTCGATTTTGCCTGTGAAGAGTAATATATCCTCTCTTGAAAAGTTCGACCTAATCCTTCATTAAAATAATCATTTAAATTAATGATTTAATTCTCACTTTGGACTTAGGAGGATTTATTTAATTATTGGCGTCCCTTTTTAATGAGCATTAAATACTCATTAAATCACCTTTTAATAATATAATATAAAGTATAATTAAATACTTTATAACTTAGCCAAATAATCAAATATTTTAATATTTCAATAAAGTGACTTTATAATAAAGTCAAATTATTAAATATTTCGTAACTCAGTAATTACTCCTTATTTCTCCGTCAATTCAAACATCTGCTGAACTGGGTCGAATCTGAGCTGATAAAGTGCACCAGGTGCCCTGCCCGAAATAGCAGCTTCCGCCTGACCTAACTTTCTAAAAATAGAAAGTTCTCTGAAAAGACTCTTTGGAAGATTCTGCGAAGGCCCAAACCTGACACACTGCAAACTGGAGCTAACCAACACTGAGCAACTGCCAAAAAGGATCCTCTGAACACTCCTGTCAGCCTACGAGGATCAAATGATAGGCTAACCTCGTCACCAGCTGTGCCGACTAGGATGGGGACATGACAAGTAGATTCAGTATTCAGCATTTCCTTTAAGTTTGCTTTCAGTATTAGTTTGAAATTGTATAACTCCGCCCTATGGTAGCTACTTTTCCTTCTGGGTGAGCAAGCACATTCTGGGTGTTGAGTAGTTTCATTATTCAGCATTTCATTTCAAGCTTTGCTTTCTGTAATCACTCCGTCATATGGTCGCCCCTCACTCCACCTTGGATTGGGTAGCACATACTTGACGTTGAGTTCCCTTCTGTATTGTGAGTTTACCTTCTTGCACGTTTTGGTTTATCTATCTAACCTTAACGGGTGCACTTGCTTGAATGTTGTAACCTGTTAATTGAAAAACGAAAAAATTTGGCTCGGTATGTTTCACATCACTAGGTTAGTATGATTTAAAATTTATTTTTTTATATAATGACGATGATTATAAAATATCAATGTAATTAATGTTTTCTTTTATTGAAGTGGGTGGTAGGGAGGGCGGCCCTCCAAGATGGCAGAGGGCTTTCGTTGGTTTGAGATGATTGGCATCCTTGTAGGAGTGTTTGGTGTTGAGGTGGAAGCTGGAGTGAGAGGTTGGTGACCTCGTTCTAGGCAAAGACGAGTAATGATGGTTGGCAGTTTAAGCACGTCTTTTAAGGAAGGCCTCGCATGCGGAGCTGGGGGTGCAAGACAGATTCACTAGGGTAAGGACAGCTTGCCTCGCCTAGAAATTATTTCTTACTTGTGTGAACTGAGAATTGCTCGGAGCTCGCGGGCTTTATTAATGAGTGGAGGTGTTGATTGTGTAGCGTGATAAAAAATTTTGGTGTTGATGTTGAGGTGATGGTGGTGAGTTGGTTGGCGGTTTTCATTCGGCTTCTGGTGTTGTTTGTGGTTGTCAATGAGTGGGAGTTCGAAGTTCGTCATTGTAGTTTCAACAAAGGTTCTGGCGTGGCTTGGAGCGGACACCCCAATTTCTCTGCTAGCAACGTCGAGGAAGACTGTGTTCCGTGAGATTACGGATCAAAGGTTGAAGCGAATTTTGCTCAACATTGATCCTCTCACAGTCGTGGCAGTTAAAATGGTTTTGGGTATCAGCCACCTCGAGCGGAAGGAGTATGGGTGTGATAATTTACACATTTCCTCGCGGTTTCTGACCTCTTTGCTTGATAGTCGAGTGCCTAAGTTGGAGGCAAAGTGTTGTTGTTATAACAACTTTAGGCTCATCCTTCCAGCCCCCGATTCAAGACATAAAATTGCATATAGCCTAACGGCTATTTATTTTATGGAGACATCCAATGTGAAGAGTCACGTCACTTGTAAATTAAATGATGTTTATCTATTTGTTAATTCATTGAGGCCGACCCTTTCTAATCGACGACTTATTGAACAGACATTTCACTACATTAAGGCCGACTTCATGATTCTAAGAGACACGACTTTGGTAAAAGCCGACATGAAGCTTTTGAACAATCGCATCCCTTGAAGTCTTCTCCAATCGAATAGTATAAATAAGAGATGTTGTTCGATCCTTATGGTATTGATATTCCATATTCATCATAGATCGATTATCATTTGTGTGAATTCATTCATTACATTGATGGTGAGTTTCAAGTGCGATTTTCTTCAAGGGCAGATCGATATATTGAAGAAGGCTAAGTTTGACATCAGCAAGAAGCATTATATTAGTTCTATGTTTGCATCAGATTGTGATGCCATTCTTGGCCTCATTATTGGCCTCATTGTAAAGGAGACTTTTGATTATCATTCAATATATAAGCGATATATTGCTGTTGGGTTTTTCTCCCTCAAGAGGAGGGTTTTCCCAAGGTATATTCTGTGTTTGTGTGTCTGATTTTTTGAATTAAATTCTGCTTTTATTGTCTGATCATAAAACTTACATGGTATCAGAGCGGTTCTATGAAAAGATCCGATCAGATTTATTAACCAGACCGAAGATATGGTCTGGGCAAAGCTGTGGATGAGATATGCAAGCAAGCAACATTGGAATTAATGCGTATCAGTCGAAGGTCAAGCAACTCATCTGTATCTTGGCACACCTTTCTAGAAGTCTCATCATTTGCGAATCTCATCTGGAAATCCAGTGTTTCTCCCACACCAGGTTGTGTCACCTCTCCATCCGCACTCTGCATACATAGAGATCAACAAGGATCACGCAAATACGAGACACGTGCATCGACCATGCCTCAATGCTCATGAGAATCAAGAACTCAATCTCTTTCTTATATCGTTTTCCTGGGAGCCGATTATTATCTCTATCTGTATATGTCGTCAATTCAAGAAATCCATGCTGTGGTGGGAGCCGTCGGTTAGAGCCTATGAAGTCATTCAAGGAACGGTTCCCTGAATCGCCAATCTCCTGAAGGAAAGAAGGCATGTGCCAAGCTTGAATCAATGATAGCAATAATAAGCAAGCTTGAGTGATGCATGAAATTCGTAGTCGTTCATCCCTCTTATTATTAAACCTCTATGCATCGGAATTATTGAATTCCCTCAAAGGAATCGGAACCTTAGAGGCTGCCGACTTTGCAAGGAGCCATTATACTTCAAAGAGGTGGTCGAGTATGGTTGGTGTTCTTTCTGTAGTGTGAACTGCAATACGGTAAATAGGAGTGCACATCAAAGTCTGTAAAATCCCATCAAAGTTCAAGATCCCAAAAGGCTAAACCTGGTGGAGTTGATAAAGGAGTGGACTTTGTTGGAATAGGCTAACTCAATGTGTAAGGAGACGGTTTGTACTGTGTGGTTCGATGTTTTGAGGCCATCAGTTGCATAATCTTCAGAATCACTGCTCTATGTACAGATTGGAAGATAATGGAGCTTGTAAAAGCCTGAAGCATTCAGGAGCAGAAGTAATATGTGCAGATCTGAAGAGGGTTTATGTGCAAAACTTAAGGATTCTGATTTCAACGAGATAAGTATTCTTTTGTTTATACTTTTGAAATCTAGGGTAAAATTTCAGTTTGCTAAGTTGTGCAAATCTGAGTTTGGTTATTCGAATCATGTGTGTTTAGTCAAAATTGTGATTACCGGGACAAGATCCTGAATAGTGATTACTGGGACAAGATCCTTTGGAGATACCACTATTCCTTGCAAATTGCAAAGATCTCTGAGTGTGACTCTGAGATGAAAAGAGAATTGCAATTTCGTTGTGACTGGATGGTCACATCGATAACATTCTCTTTGTGCATGGACTATGATGGTGCCTTGAGAGGCCTGATTCTATGTTGTGTATGCTGGCTGCATAATGCGTCTAAGAAATCTGAGTTGAGCAGATTATCTCTTCTTGTATTGAGATTAGCACTCTTGAGCGGAGCAAAAGATGGAAGAAAGATATATCAGAATTCAATAAAGATAAGTTTCTTTATCCCTTTATTCTGATCTTTTGATATTTGCTACTTATAGGTTGAATTCTTATATATAAACTATTAAGAGATAAGTATTTCATGTTTTGATTAATGTTCATGAATCTTTTATGTGCTATAACATTGGGATAGTGAATCTTGTATGCTTCTAGCTTTGGTACTTCTCCTTGAGATGGTTTTATAAACTATTAGTAATCTCTCTAAATTGCTTCTAGGATAGATCAAGGAGCAAGAAGGTGATGAGAGATTGCTTAGTGAGGAAAAGCTTGAGGCATCCTTTGAGGAAGTCATGCCAACTAGAGAGATTATCAAGCATGGAGTCACAACTTGCAGTCATGGGACTGAGTTGGTGGCTGGAGACATTTTTGAAGAGGAAGAACCTATTCAGGTTGTCATTACTTCGAAGAGGGAGTTAAAAATCCGAGGATTCAAGGTTCGAGTTGAGAGCATGTCTGAGAAAAGGATTGAGATTCTGTCTATAGAGGGATTTCACTTCCAGAGGATTTCCTTGCAATCTCTGAGGCAAGGATCAAGAGGGAGTTCTGTGACTCACTGAGATGAAGTGTAGGTTGCAGTATTGCAAGGCCGATGCTAAAGTTCTTGGAAGACCTCTTCAGCTGTTGAGATCAGAATTGTACAAGACAATCAATCTGGTTTTGTCATTGGTAGCTCCGCAAACCTATTCAGAATAAAGTGATCTGGGATGAGGTCGAAGAGGGCAGCCCTGAATTCTCTACAGAAGTGTGCACTGGAAATCATTTCTCTAAGGCAAGCATTGCAGGCAATCTTGGACGAGGAGGTTAGAAGGTTGTTGCAAGTACTTGAAGCTTCAGAGGGAGTCACACCATCATGAAGATCTGTGTTAATGATACCTGATGAGCTTGGGTTTCTCCAAGAATGATGCGGATTCAAACATGTACTTCAAGGTAATTGATGGTGAGGCATTGATCTTGGTTCTTTATGTTTGATGATCTATTTCTTACTGGAGAACAACACCTCATTTTCAAATGCAAGGAGTTGCCTTTTGAATTTGAAATGAAGGATCTTAAGTACAGGCATTACTTCCTTGGCTTAGAAGTATGGCAAAGGCCCAATGAGATCATTCTAAGTCAAGGGAAGTATACAATAGTCATCTTGAAGAGATTTGGTATGATGGATTGCAAATCCCTATCTACACCTATGGAGACAAACTTGTAGAAGCTAAAAGAGGCTGCAGCTAATTTAGATCTGGTGGATCCTACAATGTACAAGCAATTGATTGGATTGTTGATGTATCTAGTCAATACTCGACTAGATATTTGTTATGTAGTGAGTGCACTTAGTCAGTTCATGTGTGAACCAAGGCAAATACATCTAGTTGCAGCGAAGCATAGCCTAAGATACTTGTGTGGCACAGTTGGGTATGGCGTGAGATATTCTTCTAGTGTGGACTTGAAGCTGAATGGATATACTTATTTTGATTGGGCAAGGTGTGTCACTAATCAAAAGAGCACCTCTGGTTGTTGCTTCAGGTTGGGGTCTGCGATGTTATCCTGGTGTAGTAGGAAGCAGTCTTCAATGACACTAAGCACAACAGAGGCCAAGTCTATTGCAGTTTGTGTGGCAGCTCGAGAAGCAGTGTGACTTCAGAAGCTCCTTGTAGGATTGTTTGAACAATCGTTGGAGCCAACTGTCATTCATTGTGATAGTCAAAGTTGTGTGAAGCTTTTTGTCATGACAGAACTAAACATGTTGAGATCAAATACCACTATATCAGAGATATGGTATTGAGGAACGCAATCCAGTTGAAATATATTAGCATTGATGAGCAGACGGCAGACATTCTCACCAAGCCTCATACCATGCATGGGAGTAGCCATGCTGGTTGATATCACGATGAGGTGATATGTTTCCTTTCCACATATGGGAGTAGCCATGGTGGTTGATATCACAATGAGGTGATATGTTTCTTTTCCACATATGGGAGTAGCCATGGTGGTTGACATCACGATGAGGTGATATGTCTTGCATATCTGGAAGTATTTCTCCCTAGCTAAGAGGGAGTGTTGATGTTATAGCAGCTTTGGGCTCATCCTTCCAGCCCCCGATTCAAGACATAAAATTGCATATAGCCTAACAGCTATTTATTTTATGGAGACATCCGATGTGAAGAGTCACATCACTTGTAAATTAAATGATGTTTATCTATTTGTTAATTCATTGAGGCCGACCCTTTCTAATCGGTAATTTATTGAAGAGACATTTCACTACATTGAGGTCGACTTCATGATTCTAAGAGACATGACTTTGGTAAAAGCCGACATGAAGCTTTTGAAGAGTTGCATCCCTTGAAGTCTTCTCCAATCGAATAGTATAAATAAGATATGATGTTCGATCCTTATGGTATTGATATTCCATATTCCTCATAGATCAATTATCATTTGTGCCAATTCATTCATTACATTGATTGTGAGTTTCAAGTGCGATTTTCTTCAAGGGTATTGAAGAAGGCTGAGTTTGACATCAGCAAGAAGCATTATATTAGTTTTGTGTTTGCATCAGATTGTGATGCCATTCTTGGCCTCATTATTGGCCTCATTGTAAAGGAGAATTTTGATTATCATTCAATATATAAGCGATATATTGTTGCTGGCTTTTTCTCCCTCAAGAGGAGGGTTTTCCCAGGGTATATTTTGTGTTTGTGTGTCTGATTTTATGAATTAAATTCTGCTTTTATTATCTGATCATAAAACTTACACAAAGGAGTTGTTGGTGCAGTTGTTGAGGAAGAATTTGGTAGGTGGTGTGGACGAGCTTTGAAGGCACCCATTCTAGGCACTGGAATCCCACGTCCAGCTAACTTGGAGCTTCTACAAAAGACAGATGAGGCTGTTAAATTTTATCCTTTTCTCATGGACCTGAGCAGGGCGGCTCTCATGCGTCATCGCATGATTGTGGCTATTGCAGTGGAGTACCTTAAGAAGATGCTAGGGTTAATGGCGTCTTGAGGCTTCAATTGGGTTAAGGACTTTGAGTCATTTGCCAAGCTCAATGGGTTTTTGTAAGTCGGTGGTTTATAAATATAGTTAAGAATTACCTTTGGTATGGTTGTGGTAGTTTGAGTCTGGAGGTTTTTTGGGCATTGTCAAAGACTGTCATTTTTGTAATCTTTTTGCTATGATCGTTTTCTCTGCGACGAGTGTATGTAGTCAGGTAGCTTTTGGGTTTTGATCAATCGCTGGTTATCTCCTACTTAGCAGACGATTATATGCTTTATACTTTATATTAATATATTAAATTGATCTAATGTATTAAAAAAATGTAGTATTAATTTGTTTGATAATTCGATTCTATGATGCATATGTCAATATGATTGGTGATTACATTTGCAACTTTATGAATGTTCATTGTTATACTTATGATTATCATTACTCATATGAATATCTGAAATTTCCCTATATTTTTAAAATCTCTCTCTCTCTCTCTCTCTCTCTCTCTCTCTCTCTCTATATATATATATATATATATATATATATATGTACACTATATAGCCGTCCCCCTGTCCCCTAAAATCCCCTCAAAAAAGTTGTCGTCCCCGAAACTCATTCTGTCGTGTCCCCCCTGTACTGGAAACTTAGTGGAACATAGATATTTTTATTCCTCTCTCTCTCTCTCTCTCTCTCTCTCTCTCTCTCTCTCTATATATATATATATATATATACACTATATAGCCGTCCCCCTGTCCCCTAAAATCCCCTCAAAAAATTGTCGTCCCCGAAACTCATTCTGTCGTGTCCCCCCATACCGGAAACTTAGTGGAACATAGATATTTTTATTCATCTCCATTTTTTGAAAATGGCATATCAATATCCATATGTGATTCCCAAACCAATACCAAACCCTATCTCCTTATTAGTGTGAAAACTAAAACCAAAACCAAATATGAAAGGGTGAGAGACATTTAGACAAACAAAAAGGTGGTGGTCCTTGGGAACACATCCCCCCTGATTTTCCACCACTCTTAGAAACTGGAATGTCTCTGGGACACATGTTTGGGGATAGAACATCCCCTTGCCATCCCATTTTTTTTGGAAACAAGGATGTCCCAAGAATGCCCCCTTTGCAACGAGAACATCACTCTATTTGGGCATGCCCAAACATCTCTCGCGAACCCCTCAAAAAAATTGAATTCTTGTTTGTAAAACCACAAATACAATTACAATTACACTTATAGGTATTTACTATTATTATATTTTTTCCCAGCCCTATATTCCATTGAAACCAGTTCGAATTTCTAATTTGCTACCAACCTCCCATAGATTTTTTCCAAATAGGTAAAGTAATAATTACTGATCCATTTCAAAAATTCTTGTGTGGCTATAGGCCAAAGAACAAAGAATAGCAATGGGCTTAATTGATAAAGAATCACATACTCTAGATTCTCATGATTCACACCTATACCGAAGCCTATGGGAGGAAATTAGTATTTGTAAAACAATTTTTCTCTTCTCATCATTTCCACTTTTTAACTAATATTTAAAAAGTTAAATCCACAAACAAATGAAAAGTGATATTTATCATTAATTATGCAGCTGCTCCAATCAATGATAAAAAACAAGGGTGTGCTCGTGTACTTACTAGTACTAGCTAGTGGTCATCATATTGAAAGAATCCATTTCATTCAACTATTACATAAAAACTCTCAAGAACATGTACACCATAAATGCTATGCCATTGAAATCTATATATTTTTAAATCAAAATATATTATTGTATAGCTGAAACATCCCCAAAAACCCATCACCACATTCCCCCACCCTATCATCCGAGAAACTCAAAGAAACAGTACAAAAAGTAGGGAAACCTTAGTCTTGTCAGAAGTGAAAGAACGTACGAGACTACCAAGAAGACTAAAATAGTAGTCCAAATATCCAAGAGAATGGACCCATTGCTAAAGAAAATGAAAAAAATGAAACAAATGATGTTGGAATGCCAAAATGGACAAACAAAGTGTAATATGTATAACCACAAGAAGACCCAACATACTCATCAGTAATTGTGAAGGCACCAATACAAAAGCCAATGAGGTCTCCTATAGAATGTCCCAAACAAAGGGCCCTTTGTTGGATGATCCTTGGGGTGCAAAGAGAGAAAAATATAACAAATGCAGATATAAAAAAGCACGATGTACTAGAATAGCTGTTACCTATGTTACCGGATCCACTTGATGATCAGTCAGATCCAAGTCCAATCTAGTTCCCCTACATATTCTAGGAAGGTGCAACCATGGAGAGTTCGGTTTATATAGGTCAAACCCAAGAGAACCTTGGGATGATCTAGATGGGTCCCAACAAACCTATGAAGAACCCGTCACATTTTTGACAAAATTTTAATTTCTTTTTCTTTTTCTTTTTATTTTTCACCTTTGACTTTGATGATGAGCTTTTCCAAAGTTAGCTCGCAAAGTTTTCTAATGAGTTTTTGACGATTTGGAAAATCCATGACACTAAAAAATAATTGTTGAACTTGATATTATTATTTTAATATTGAACTTTAAGTTTGAATAATGAATATGTTATAATATTTATCATTTATGTAATAAATGACATTTGAGTTTATGGTGGTTTTGTTGAATATAAGATGCTATGTGGTATTCTAAACTTAATTCCAAGTGGCCCATTTCTTTTCACAATCCAATATTGGTGAGTGGAGAGAACACATGAGACAAGGTTGCAGCAGCAAGGTCATGCACTATAGGGTTGCTATTAATTAAAATTTGGAAGAAAAATAGCAATCACATTGAAGGCCATCCATTTAATTTTTTATGCATGTAGCTTTATTTGGTGATCTTTGTGTGCATGTTTTTAACCAAAGATTCCTGCACAAATTGCCAAATGAGAGAAAGGTTTCTCTTCTTATGGATTTGGTGTCACTAGATAGACTCCTCAAATGGTCACATTCAAAGTGTTGCAAGTTGAACTCATATTTGTTACAAAGAACCAAAATCCACATTAAGATGAAGTGAGGTACAAATCCAATAGTACTCAAATGCATCGATCTTGTTGAATGAATAACAATATCCTTTGATTCTCTACCCTTGGCCTGCTGGTTGAGCATTAACACATATGTTGTATACAATGTTGTTGTTGTCCCATGGTGGAACTGCTAGTGATTAGTCTTCCAGCCTCTAATTGTCATGGTTAGCGGTTTCCTCACGTGGTTTGTGGTTTGGAGATTTGGTAATAGTAGGTTAGTGCTACATTTATACATGATGGTGATTAATATGTAATGCTTTAAGTACAGGAATATATTTAAAAGCTTTTTCAGGAGGGAAGCCAATTGATAGTTACTCACTTTGTCATTCAAAGCAATAGACACAAATTCCAACAACACAGTTTTCAATACTTAGTTAAGGCAAATATTTTACAAGTTTCAAAGAACATATTATTGAGGTTGCAAGTTCCACCCAACAAGTTTTTTAGAGCCTCAAATGTAGCCAATATAGCCATTGTTGAAGCTCCATTGGATGCTGGCAATGGTAAAGAATTTGTTGATGAAGAATTCATATATTAATAGTTCACACTTTGAAGACAAGAAGAGATCTGGTGTAGATGAAACTCAGTTTGGATGGGTGCACAAATAGTTTGGGAGTTGTGGACTGTGTAGAACATATTGTTGCAGTTGGAAGCTTCATCTGATGGGATTTTTAGAGACTCAAATGTAGTTAATATAGCCATTGTTGAAGCTCCGCTAAATGCTGAAAGTGGTGAAGAATTCATATATTAAGAAGTTCACACTTTGACGACAGGAAGGGATCTAGTGTATATGAAACTTAGTTAGGAGGGGTCCCAAATAGTTCAGGAGTTTGTAAATCTTGGGAATTATACCATTACTAGGTTGATGAGATAACCTAATGGAGCACTACAGATGTAGCTCAACATGGATGGCCATCCAATAATTTGGGAGATTTGTAATTCAGGAGTTTGAGGAGGTGGAATCCAAGAATTCAGAAATTCAACTTGGGAGCTACACCTTTATGAGGGCTACAAGGCAGCTTGATGGAGTTCTACCCATTCCAAGAACTACTTTCGAAGTGAAGCTTCTGAAGAATTTGTAGTTTTGTTTTTTGTTTTTTGTCAATGTGTTTTGTCTTCAGTTAGTATGTTTTTGCTTTCAATAGCCTTTAGAGGGGTCATTAGAATATAAAGCTTACCTTTTATAATAAAGTCACCGTAGTAACATAGTGTTATATTAATAAATAAATATATACAACGAATGTTATTTTTCAGGTAGATAGTTAAGTGGGGAAATTTACATGGGAACCCAAAAGCTTTATAAGCCAATGTATATCAATATAAAGTTACCCCATTGAAGTTAGTACAATATATTATATTGTGTTCTATGGGTGCAAAGATGTTTGAGTTTCATTTTTTGTATGCTCTAACATTTTTCAATAAAAACAGCTGAAAGCTAATAGTTAAAATTAAATGCTAAATAATCCAAATCCACCCCTTGTTCTGATACAAAAGCTCAGGAGGCTTGGTCCAAGGGCTGCCTCTTTCCCCTCTTGGAAAGGACAGTTTCCACACTCCATTGAGAGTCCAGTCCAATAGACTCCTTGGCTTCTAAGTGCAAGCGCTAGGCTTCTGTTTTTCTACCCCTCTACTTTTAGTTGGGGCTCAGAGACAGGAATGGTGAACCTGTGCCTTTCACAGCCATAGAAAAGCCATTTTCTCTCCATCCTCCAGTCCATCTGTGATGTCCCCACTCTAGTCAGTCACCTGATGCAGTGTGTTAGCCCTTTTCTTGGACCCTTGTGGGCTAACTGGATTGGTTAGAGGGTCAGTGGTACCTTCTGGAGAGTTCAGTCGATTTCATTTTCTGAGATCGTGGATAGGCTCATTGCAGGCCTTGGCAGTACAGGAGTTTCTTTGCTTCTGACGGCATTGAATTATGTTGAGAATTGAGGGAGATAGGCTTACTTAAGTGATTTAAGTTAATTTTTAACTTAAAGTCTTTTTATAAAGTCAAATTGACTTTATAATCCTTATTTCACTTAAATTAAGTCTAAAGTGAATATTTTAATGTTATATCTTTATTCACTTAAAGGAGGCGCCAAAAATCAAAAGGGAAACTATAGAAAGTGATTTAAGTTTAGTTTCATAAATTTAAATGAGCTAAAGCCCTAAAATGTACGGCCTTCTTAGGGTTTCTCCTCTTTTGCTTTATAAGGGATTTGGGCAATGAGAAACTCATCTTTTTGAATATTTCAACTTTGCCTTGGAGGTTTTTTCCCTTGCTTTCAGCCTGTGACCAGGTTTGCAGCAAATCCACCATTGGAGAACGAAATCTCTTCAGTGTGAGCACTTGTGAAGTTGTGAAAGATCAGCTGAATTAGTGCAGATTGAGAGAGCTTCATTTCAGAAGTTCTGCAGTGCTTCAACAGATTTTTTGTAGTGTTCTTCATCAAAAACAGAGGGTTTATTAGTTGCTGTTCTTCCTTCACCATGGCAGACTTCATGGCTGTTTGGGCACACCTTCAGAGATGGTTTTTGGTGCTTTTTGTTTGAAAGGGCGTGGCACTTGCAAGGAAGTTTATTTTGGCTTTTTGGAGAAACGTCTTCTTTTGGAGGATCTCTCTTCATGAACTTGGGCGCCCTACCTATGTTACTCTCTGGCTTCAGTTTCAGAATAAACTTTGAAGTCTGTAACTCTCTACTCCAGTTTTTGTCAGTTCTTCACCATGCTGGTCGGATTTCTTATTTAAAAAATCTGGAGGCTTTCGGGTATGTTTGTATGTTTTAAACCCATTGTTGATGATAATAAACACCTTCTACAATTCCAGTTTGATTAAATTTGCTCAAGTTTTCATTTTGTGAGCTTTTATATGATGCGCCCCTTCTCTTCTGTCTACAAAATTTCTCTAAAAAACTAAAAAACACAAATAGACTTAAAAAATAGACAGGGGTTTGAGCAGTGAGCTAGCAAGGCTCATCACAGTGGTATCAGAGCTCTGATCCTGCCAGCTTGTGGGATTTGAAAAAAATTTATGAAGTCACACCAGGAGGGTTTTGACAAGTTCTACTCTCGTGGGGGCCCTAGAAATCAAAGAGGTGATCATAATCCTTTTCCATCATTTCCATTTGACGAACAGGAGGAGGAAATAGACTTGGATAATATGGCTAACAAGGAAGGAGAAAGTTCTCATATGAACAAAGAGGATATAGAAGCTAGAGATGTGCTAAGAGGTATGGTTGCAGGTCAAGAACAGGTAGCAAATATTCTCCAGCAACTCAGCACAAATGTAGAGAACTTAACACTTCAGAGAGGCCAGCATCCAGGGCATGATCATGAGGGCAATATCCATGGCGCACCTCATAGACCTATTGTTCCAGCTCGCACTTTTGTGAGAGCAACATGCCCTACCTTCACCAGGAATGATACAGAGGATGAGGAAGAGGTTGAACAGGGTGGTGAGATTAATTTTGCAGATAACATCATAGTTATGCATGATGAATGGGACGCATTGCCACCTAGAGTTAAGGAGCACCTTAACTTTGATAGATTCATGAGCCAGAGGAGAGAACATAACAGAAATAGGAATGACAGGAGGCCTTGGTACAAGCACAGTGATCTTAGACAGGCTACCAATAAACTCACCTTGGCGAACTATGATGGCAGTGGTAGAGTTACAGCACGTGCTTGGATCAGCAAGTTAGATACATTCTTGACTCTACGTCCCATGCCCAAGGAAGATGCTATTCGATTTGCAGCACTTCACCTTGATGGCGTAGCTCATGATTGGTGGATTCATGGCATGGCTACTCTTCACCATGATCAGATTACTTCATACCAGGAGTTCACAGATAGACTGGTAGAGAGGTTTGACAAACGTGATCCTGAGCTATTTTTTAGAGACCTAGCACAGCTGAAACAGCTAGGTAGTTTGGAGTCATATATTGGAGAGTTTCAGAAATTGTCAGTTATGGTTACAGGCATCTCTGAAAGGAGGCTGATCATACTCTTCATTGAGGGACTTTTCGAGCCTATGAAAGGATGGATCAAGGCATTTGATCCCCCTACATTACAAGAAACCATGAGGAAAGCTCGCAGCATGGAGCTCACTACTCCTCGAAAGCAATTTGGCACCAAACCTTCTACTTCTTATGAACATAAATCTGATCCGAAAAAAGCTGATAATGCTGATCATAAGAAGAAATATACAGCACCTTTGGATCTAGAAACCATGAATGATCTTCGTAGGAGGAGACTTTGTTTTTACTGCAAGGGCCCTTATGACCAAAATCATGATTGCCCCCTCAAACCTAAAGGGCAAAACAGGAACATGGAGTGGTTTTATGAGGGAGAAGAAGTGACTGATTTTTCTGATCAGCAAGCTCCAATTTATGATACAGATGGAGAAGAATCAGAAGATGAGGCTGAAATTGTAGTAGAAACTGAGTTAAAGGAGGCTCATTTATCCAGCATGCAGAGAGAGGGATCTTTTAGACTCCGTGGGGTCTTGGCTGGTCAAAGAGTCATATCTCTTTTAGATACAGGTGCAACTCACAATTTCATTGACTCACGTTTGGTGGAGAAAAGAGGAATTCAAACTCAGCAGTTTGAAGGCATTCGAGTCAAGGTTGCTGATGGATACACTCTCACTTGCGAGAGGATGGTTCCAGATTTGCCTTTGAAACTCAATAACTATGAGTTTAAGGCAGATTTTTATGTTGTGAACATGGGAGGAACTGATATAGTTCTCGGCATGAAGTGGCTTCATGCTATAGGAGAGTTCACACTTAATTTGAACGACATGGAGATGAAATTCAAAGTTGATGGCACAAAACATGTTCTAAAAGCCATCAAGGACAGCAATGTGAAAGAAATTTCACTCAAAAGAATGGAACGTTTGGTTCGTCATGACATGGTAGATTGGGTAGCTGAATGCAAGTTAATGCCTTCACATTTGGATAAGCCAGTTTCAACTTACCATCCAGATGTACAGAAACTCAGAACCAAACATACCAAGGTTTTCAGTGCAATTCCACCAGGTAGACCTCTTGATAGAGGTATTGAGCATATCATAGAGCTGGATGAGGGCACAAAACCTATCATGATCACTCCTTATCGGCACCCCAAACGCTTGAAAGATGAAATTGAGAAGACCATCAAAGAACTT
>VDFB02109042.1:17096859-17291595 GCA_007258455.2 Sequoia sempervirens
ATTAGGCACATGAGCATATGCCTCACGACTAAAGAATATGAGATGTCTCATCAAGGGCTTCTTTCTAGACCATGCCTCAATAGATGTCTTTTCAACAAGAGCCAAAGTAGGAGACCTGTTAATCAGGTAACATGTAATGGATACAACTTCAACCCAAAATTTATGTTCAAGGACAACATCACTCAACATACTCCTAGCCCTCTACATCAATTTTCTATTCATCCTCTTTGTAACTCCATTTTTTTGTGAGGTGTATGGAGTTTTCTTGTCTCTCAATCCCATGGTCCTTACAAAATTGATCAAATTTTATGAAAAAGCTCATCATTGGTATCCATCCTCAAGCATTTGATTTTTTTACCAGTCTGGTTTTCAACCAAGGACTTGAACTCCTTAAACCAATTGGAAAATTTAGATTTACTTCCGAGGAAATACACAAATGTCCTAGAATAGTCATCTATGAATGAGACAAAATATATAGATCTAGACAAGGAAGAAACGTTAACTTTCCAACCAAACACATCAGAATGCACATAATCCAAAACCTCGAAAGATTTATGAGAACTAGAATAAAAAGAAACACAATGTTATTTTCCATACATATAATGTTCACAAAAATCGAACTCGAGTTTACAATCACCAAGGCCTTCAATAAGGCCCTTATTTTTAGGGCTCTAAGACCCTTGTCACCAATATGGCCAAGCCTTTGGTGCCACAACACTACTTTCTCCATTGGGAGCTTCATCTCCAAAGCATTTACACTCTTAGGTACCCATAAAGCATGACCATCAAATATAAACACCATATTCTTCTTCTCTAATCGATTTGATGGTGAGGATGAAGAATCCAAAACCCTTTTCTTGGACTTCACAGAAGCACTATTGCACTGAATTGTACATGCATCTAGCTTATAAAGAGTTCCAATCCGAACACCCTTAGCAAGCACCATAACACCTTTGGTCATCTTGCATCTGCTACTTGAGAAAACAATCTGCACTCTTGCATCACCCAACTTACTCACTGAGAGTAGGTTCTGTGCCAAACCAGGGATGTGCAGTACACCATCAATCCCTATTGCACCTCATTTCTAAGTTACCAAATTACTACTACCTTTATGAGTAAATATGTTTTAATACATGATTATGTCCTAATGAATTTCAATAGATGAATAAAATGTATGAATATGCATTATGATGAGATTACTTTTTAAATTATTTAATGATACTTATGATATATGATGAATATGATTTATATGTATCAGCTGACTGCGTACATGTTGCACTAAGTTGGATGCAGGGAAGGTTCGAACCCTCCATAGGGGGAGGGAGAGTATCACCCAAGAGAGGAGTTTGGTATGGGAACCATTAGTATGTCTATCTGAGTAGATGCACACACTCACTTGCATAGGTTAGAGGAACCTTGTTGAATTAGTCTTGTGTATGGTATTGGTAAGTGCTAAACCAAGTTGATAGGCTATTGGTTAATTGGGAAAGTTTTGTTTAGTCATCTTTGGACTTCCTTGACCATTAAATCTAAGTGAACTAAAATGTTAAAACTCTTTTGTATAGCACATATAATGAATATTTGAATATATATATATGCGATGGCGTATATATATATGTATGTAGGTATGGATATACGTAGATATTAATATCTACGTATACTCGTACATAGATACATAATATATATATGACGACATTCGAATGTGATGGACATATATATTGATATGTAAATAATATTATATTTAAGAAATTATCAACTATATATATATATATATATATGATATATATTTAGCAACCATATTACATGGAAGGAATGCCACGTAAGTACTTAATAAAATGGAAAATTTGAATGAGTAAACTTGAGTAATATTGGGTTTCCAATATAGGTGCCACATTAAGCATGAAGTGAATGCTATGATTACCACGAAAGTAGTTGAGAAAATACAAAGTTTGTAACTATTATAATAGCCACAATAAAGTGGTGATAGGAAACTTTGTTGCATAAATATGAAGCCCGTGATTTAGGCAGAGATTATATAGGAGGTGTGGCAATGCCAATGCAACCTGTGGTATTTCTTGTGAAGAAATCTGCAAACTTAGAATAGTATTATAAGTGATATACATAGCCATATGCCAACTCATGGTAAAATGAGGATGGAGTCGAACTATTTTAGAGACTTTTTCAAACTACATCTTATGTGAAACTCTAACCTGCCAGGCATGTTGTGGCTTTTTGAGAAAGAGATCTATTGGGGTTAAAAGACTTTTGTTTCAAAACAAATGTGAATAGTAGTCAATGTCATGTGAGGCATAAGGCTTTGTATGTGCAAACTAGGTCAATAAGCCAAGCCGTGGAAATATTGAAATGAGTTCGATTAAGTTTTTTTAGCTATTTCCAAACTGAATTTTCCATATCACATAACTGAATTTCAACATAAAAGTTAATGGAATCATTTGAATCTTTCAAAATACAAGTTGTGGCAGCATAATGCTTGCAAAGTTGACGAATGAAACTCCACGCTTGGCATAGTTTTGAGTGGTGGTAGTTTTGGGTGAGCTATTCAAGCCCATTTGGTGGTTGATTTCTATAGTTAGTAAACCATTGTTAGTATAAATAGAAGAGCAGTTGCTCACTATTGGGTGTTCATTCTTTTTGATAATCTGAGTTTGTGCATTCGAGAGAATGGCGAGGAGAGTAATTTGTGAGTCAAGAGTATTTAGGAAATATGTATTTAAGTTGAAGAGGGCGAGAATAGGTTGTTACTTTTAGTTAATTTTTGGCTTAGAAGTTGTAGTTATCAGTTGAAGCAATAGCACCAAGGAAAGTTGAGAATAGAGGAGGCAATAGGCTGAGCTATGAGTACATTGAAGCAAGGAGTTGCGGGAAAACTGATTGGAGCTATTTTAATCCAGGCATGGTTAACATACTTCTTTCTCTTTCTTATTTTAATTTTGAAATTAAGTTTTATTATTGCCTGAATATGATTATGCTATCATTGTATGCATATTATGGTTATTGGAAAGTATGTTAGTACAAGTACAAATAGCTAGAATGTCTTATAAATACAAGAGAAAAACTAGATTAGGGAATCAGAAGAGCATGATAAGTAGTTATCTTGAAATACATTATTATATTATGAAGCAATACGTAATTATAAGCATTAGGTATGGATATATTCGAAAGAAAGAAAACTCCAATGGAAGGTTAATTCTCTCTAAAGCTCTTTGAAACCCAAACCACCAGCTTGTAGAATAACATAGCAAGAGAAGCTAACTAGGGTTTAATATGATATTTTTCAATTAATACAAGTATTGTATTTATAATGTTTGAATGAGCTTATATTATTTTTTAGCAAAAGGGTTAGAATACGTATTAGAGTAAATACATCCTCATTATCTTTAGAATAATACTATCTTATATTTTGACCAAGAGTCTATTAATACTTATTCACATTATTCTAATCTTAAAAGAAGAGGACTTTACATCTCGACAAACCAAAGTCATAATGCAAGAAGATTTTAAAGTACAGAAGCACAGACTCCTCTCAACCAAAAAATGTTCTCCAAATTAGATATGAACTTATCATACATTTAAATATGTGAATATGCGTGTCATATTGAGGGAAAGGATATATGATTGTTTATGAACCTACAAATGTAGGTACCTTAGATAAATTATGCAAAGGATAATTTGGATGGATCCGTGAGGAAACTGGAGATTAGTCAAATGGTTCTTAGTCGAGTTATATCAAAAACTAAATAGCTTATTATGCTGACTTATTATTGGACATTACTATGAACATAAGATTTTATATCGAATCAAATTTAAAGATATTCAATGACATGAATAACCATAATGGTTATGGCATCTTGAGAGGACAAAGCCATACTATGTATAACACGAAGAGGCTAAAAATTTAATATGAAGAAGTAATCTTCAAATCAAGTTTAATACTAGATAATTATACATATCGACATATTGATAGTGCTTTAGATTGAGATCAAGTGTGTCCAGTCAGTGACATGGTGTCATCAGTATTAACTAAATATGAATGAACTAGGAGAGTCGTTACTCCCATGATTAAAATAAAGATCTTGAATATGAGGCAGTTGCCAGTCCCAGATTGTTATAGGTATGTAATAGGGTATTCAAGAGGTTGGGTCAAACCTAATTGATCAGTTAAATCATTATTTGTATGTCATCACTTTTGAATGAAGTCTTGTTTATGATATTTGAACCTTGGGGTCAAAACAAGGGAAGAGTTATTCATAGGTCAATAGAGTTTCCAAGTTGAGTGAGGAGGTGAGTGAACATACGACATTGCTTCATAAAAAGTGGATTTATTATATATATGAAAACTTTGGCCAAAGTAAGTGTAGAAGTTGATGCATACACTTTGTCGGTTCATTTTGCATCGGGATTGCATAGCTAGTCAGAAGTGTCATACATAGTTGGCAGGTATCCATAGTTGTATGACCATAATAGTTATGTAGGACACAACACCATACTCAAGTAGGCATTATTAGAGGTTTCCATACCAAACTCTTCATTGAAGGGTAGCGCCATTTTCTAGTTAGGAAGATGTGTGGGGGATCACTATGTCCATGGTTGGAGGAAAAGCGTTTGGGTGATGCTCTCCCTCTTGCAGTCAGCAACCGAGACTTGTGGAACATAAGAAGTGTTATCTAGATGAGGACACCTTGACCATTGAACTCTTGTAAGTTATGAATTTGTATATGAACATGATCATGGATCAATTGTAATATGTTTTTGAAAAGATGATTTCATTTACTTGGAAATTATGTAATGTTATTTATGCAATGAAATTGAAAAATTATGTATGCAATGTGCAATTATGTTATTGAAAAGGAAATTTCATTTCTATGTTTTTGGAAACTTGAATTATTCACTCTATGAGTTAAAAACTTAGGTAAAGCAATAGGGTAAAGAATGGGTATGTTACAATCCCCCTCACTCGACCATTAGGGAATCAAATCCTAACTCTTTGATGACCAACAATCTTCATGTGAGAGTCATCACCCAGATACACCTTCCCACCATCATACTCTTCATACTTTGAGAGCCAACCTCTGTGAGAGGTCATGTGGAAAGAGGCACTTGAGTCAATCAACCACACATATTCTGATGAATGTGTTGCCAAGGCTGCAAAAAATGCATATGCATCTTCATACGAGGATTTAGAATCAGATTTATCACTTTTCTTCTTTTTCTCCTCTTTGCAATCTTTTAAGAAATGTCTAGATTTCCCACAGTTCTAACATTTAGCCTTGGAATTTTTTCCAGGAGACTTAGATCTCACCAAAGACTTGGACTTATACTTCTTGTCCTTTTTCTTTCCTTTCTCCTTCGATCTACCATGAACTAGCAAGGCCTCTTTAGCCATCTTAGAAGACTTCCTCTACATCTCTTCAAATAAAAGTGAAGCAACCACATCTTCCATCTTGAATGTGGTGGTTGTGCTTCCAATAGCCATAACTAGGTGGTCCCATGAGTTTGAAAAGGAACATAGCTGAAGTATGCAATGGTCCTCATCTTCAATCTTCACACCAACAGAACCTAGTTGAGCCACTAGCATATTAAATACATTCAAGTGATTAGAAATTGAACCTCCTTCCTCTATCCTCAGAGAATATAGTTTCTTTCTCAAGAAAATCTTATTCACTAAGGATTTCCTTGATAAATGCCACCATGCTTCTTCTAAAGACTAGCTGCAGTCTTCTCCTTGTGGACATTCAAGAGCATAGAATCATCCAAACAAAGTCTTATCAAACCCTTGGCTTTTCGATCCATTAAGTTCCAATCCTCTTGTGAGGTTGGTGTTGGTTTTGTGTTGGATATTGCAGTCCATAGATATCAATCTATGAGCATATCCTCCATTTTGAGTTTCCACAACTCAAAATTGTTGCCATTAAACTTTTCCATCTCTATTCTTCCAGATGTGCTTTCCATCTTAAAACTACAATAAGATTTCACTTTGCAAGAATTCCCACTAAATCTAGATAAGCACAAAAAACCATTCTAACCCAGCACAAAAAACCATTCTAACCCACCAAGGATAGTAAAGCTGGCTAAGGAAAGCTGAGTGCAAAAACACTTCCCTAATGCAAATCAATCAGGGAAGAGGTTGCAAAACTTTGTTTCAAATCTTTAACTTAAACAGTTTCACTTAAGAATGCACATGCAATTAGATTGATTTTAGATTTAAACCATAAAACACATAACAAAAAATTTACATGGGAAAACCCTTTCAAGAAAAAACCACACACCAAAGCACATATCAGTTGTATTTCCAGCAAAATCTATTACAATACAATGTGCAAAGTTAAGTGTTGTTTCACTGTGATACAAATCTAGAGTGAATCTGACAACATAACGACATCTCAAAAAATTATAATCAAGCTCTCAACACAAATGCGCTAAGGCATCAATAAATACATTTCATACATGGTCATTGACTTTTTCCATGTGTCAATCTCCTAGTCTCTGCATGCATACAAACTGAAAATTAACATGCACGAGTCCCAAGTGACCCAATTAGTAACTTGTCAAACTTGCACATACATGCAACAACATGCAAGCACATGCAAGGATTTTAGCTCCAAAAATCAAGCAAACTCACATGCAAAGAATCCCATAGAGAAAATCAAATTTATTGCCAAAATATAAGTCACTCACAACTCCTAGTCACTCTGAGTGACAACTCAGTCTCTGTTAAGCAAGTTTCCCTTCAAAGCTTCAATCAACAAATCAAATACATGCCACATGGCATAAGGGTGATTCTTCTTGAGGTTTTTACAATTTACAATGCTCAAATGTGCCCTAAGATGACAAGTGTCACCTTTCCTTGTCTCTGCTTTTCTGAAGAGATAAACACTCACACAAGTGGACCTTGCCAATACTTATTTCCAAAATACATTGCCAAATGTCAACATGGCACCCATTTTTGATGTCTAAACAATTGTCTTTTCCCAATGGAGCACTCATATGACATGTGTCACATTTTTTCCTTCTCACACCTTGCATGTAGGATGCCAACTCCCTGTTGGGTCCCTTAAAGTGACTTAGCAATATCCCCCAATGACTTTCATTAGTATTTCTCTGCTTATTTTTAGTGTTTGACTTTTTTCTTTATTAGGTGAGATTTCTTTGTTTGATTACTTACTATAGTGGATGTAATTACACATTGTGTACAACATTGCTATCTTTGGTGTGTAAGGTCAAACCCACACTTTCATATGTACTCATTATAATTTGTACAATAGATTTTTCACTATTAGTATCTCATGTTCTTATGCCAAGTATTTTCATTATGGATTTAACTTAACATTTCTTACTAATTCAATAAATAATTGACATCTTCCTATTTAATTTAAGTTTTTAAAATAAATTCCATATTTTATTCTTAAATATTCTACAAGTATCTTTCAAAATCTTATCAATCATTGGTTTAAAAATGTTCTCATCGATTTCAATTAAAAACTTAGGTTTTCTATGCAAAATTCGAGATGTTCTCAATGGTAAACTTGCTTCATTACATATTTTTTTTTCATTAGATAATTTTTTTTCATCTTCAATATTTAGAATTTTTATTATGTTTTTAATATTTGGCAAGTTTATTATGTTTTCAATTGGTGATTGAAGAATGTATTCAATATCATCCTGAGATTGAAAAGAGGACACACCTTTAACTTTGAGATTCAATTTCCTCTTTACACAGATTTTTTGTTCATTTCTTTGTTTCTCCAAATTTTTCTCTTTCATTCCTTAAATGGATGCTTCATGTTCATCTTCAATTGGAAAATATGATATATTTTCTTCTATGGTGTTTAATTTCTTACTTTCATGAAGTTGCCTCATTTGTTCCCTTTTCTTTGCATTCTCAGCTTCACACTCATATAATGTTTGAGTCTTTTCTCATTTCCTTGGCATGAAATTAAATTATATCAATCATGAATAAGACATGGAGATTAGTGTCTTGAGAAATGTTGAAGATAATTAGTCATCTCTATAAATTTTGGAGTTTGGATGAAACAACAAATTATTGCCTTGATCATTTAACATGAATAACATTAGAATAAATTAGGCCCTATATTTTATTCTTTAAGAAATACATCCTCGAGACTCATGTCTACAAACCCAACAATATTCACAAACACATTTATAACATAGCCCTAAGGGAGAGGAATATAAGTATCAAGTTGATGAGTAAGAGGTAATGTAAGAAGATTAAATCTAATATGAATTTTTGCATCATGGTTAAATAAGAATTGGTTAAGTTTGTGAATGAGAAACAAGGTTTAGGTTTTTTATTTGTATATAAAATAATGTAAATAAAACCAATTTTAACATTTATTACTTATTTAATGAGTTGGAATTGAATTTTCTTAAGAGAATGTAAAAAAAAAAAAATTTGATGTGTGAACTTATAAGCAAATGACAAAGAGATGAAAAGGTGAAAAAGTAGATCTAGATGCACCATTATAGAGAAGTGGAAACTAACTAGACAAGTATTGGTTTTATAAGGAATTGATCTCTTTAATACAAGAAAATTTCTCATCTCCATAAAATAGAATTATTTTGTCTATTTGAAACCCTTCTTTCTTTGATAATATTTTGTACATTTGATTATGACGAGATTAGTTTTAGGATGAAAACCTACAATTTACTATTATAATTTTAAAAACTTGGCCAAGTGATTGTCATGATAATTAAATAAATTAGTGATAAAATAAAAATTATTAGAAAGCAAAGGGATGCAAACCATAGAAGGGTTAAGAATTGGGTCAAAATGAAGTGAAAAAGCACTAGGATATATAGCACGTGAACTATGATCAGAAGGTTGCATGAACAAAAGGGAAAAAGGAAATAGGACATACCTTGAACTCTAGGATTTAATTTTTTAATTGCAGTATGTTGTAAATCATTTATTTTTAACCTCACAATCCTCCAAAAAAGGACTGGGCATGACATTGTGCACCTATGATGTAATTTTGGAGTTGAAAATGATGGATATAGGTGCCCTAGGCACCACTATATTTGTAGGGCTAAGTCAGATATTTTTTTGTAGTCCTCTGGTGTTAAGTCAGAGCTTCTGTTCTCTATTCTCTGCTTGTAACTTAGAAGTTTATGTGAATTGTCAATGTGTAGGGTTTTGATTGTAATAATGAATAATTGATCTTTAAACTTCCTTCAATATTCTTTAGACCTAAAACTTGCACATTCAAAGAGAGAAGAAAGGTTGTTCCATTTAGGGGTTTGCATTGGTCAAACCTCGTGTTAGTGTTTCCACTTCCACAATGGCAATGTCAATGATAAATAGATAAATTGTAGGAAGGAATGATGAATCCATAAAGTGTTGCAACTCACTACCCTTCAATGGCTTCCTTGAAGGATTGAAGTCATACACATCTCCTCAAGGCTTGGATTTTGCTTGCTTGAATTGCTTGAATTACTTGGAGACCTACTATTGAAGTGAGCAACCCAAGATCTTCAATCTGCAACACCAAATAACCTCCACAAGAAATAAAGAGAAGCAACAATGGAAGATGCTATTCCACCAAACAAAAATTGCAATATGATACAAGGCTTACAATACAATGCAAAATATGCTAGACATTCCTTGCTTATAAATGCAAGGATGAGAGATAAGATAAGACAATATCATGACAAGTGTCTTAATCCCATCACATGAGACGACTCATAACTACCTAGGATGATGTGAAGTATAGGTAAGACAACTATGACTTGTCTAGGTAAGCAAACTAAGACTTCTAGAAGAATGCTTAAATCCTAAGTAAACTTAACATGTGAACTAAGTCCCCTAAGTCCCTAGTAAAGAATTAACTAGGTACAAGACTTATTCACTCCAGCACCCCCCCTTAAGTGCAACTTAGGGAGGAACAAACCAATGCAAATATGCAAAATATGGGTCCGACAACAAGGCTTGATGAGGTACCCATGTACAAAAAATCTCTCACAAATGGAGAAAAGGAGAAAAACCCTGTGGGAGAAAACTCTTCTCCAAAAGAGAGAAAAAGCTAAAAATAAAACTGAAGAAGGAAGGAGGAATCCTCAAGACCCCTCAAGGACAACTTCCTTCACCCCAAGCATCAAGCACAATTTAAGATAATGAGGCAATGCCAAAGGTTTAGTGAAAATGTCTGCAACCTGTTGATCTGTAGGCAAATACTCCAAGCTGAGAACACCATCCTGGATGAGCTGCTTGATGAAGTGCATGTGGATCTCAATATGCTTAGTATCTTGATACTCCATTAGGTTGCAAGAGATATGTATGACAATCTAATTGTCACACCAAAGAGTAGTGGGCTAAGTGGAAGGAAATCCAAACTCAGTCATCAACTAACGAAGCCACAACACCTCCTGAATAGAAATAAATGCACCTCGATACTCAACCTTTGTCAATGATAATGCAATAACAATCTACTTCTTGCATGACCATGCAATTAGACCAGAACCAAGGCAAAAGACAAAGCCAAAAGTAGACTTCTGATCATTGACATCACTAGCCCAATCTAAGTCAGTGAAGCCCACTATCTGAGAAGCTCCTGATGTATAATGAATGTTGAAATGAGTAGTTCCTTGAGTGTATCTCAAGATACATTTTGCGGCCTTCCAATGACTCTCATGAGGCTCCTGTGAGAAGCAAGAGACAAGTCCAATCACAAATGAAATATCAGGATGACTATGTGTCAAGTACAAAAGACTACCAACGAACTTCTGATACAAGGTAGGATCAACTGTAGGAGTAGTGGAACTGGTAGACAATACAACACCTGACTAAAATGGAGTGGGGTCAGGCTTACAATTAGCCATGCCAAATCTCTAAAGAAAATCAAGAGCATACTTCTGCTCGAAAATGAAGATCCCCTTAGAAGTTTGATGAACTTGAAGACCAAGGAAGTAATGCAAAAGTCCAAGGCCGGGCTATGCATTACCAAGTTTAATAATGTTTCACTTTGTTTTTGATGTCCATATGAGTAGATCCTCTCCATGTTCTCGAAGTATAAATTATGGATTGAACGACAATGAGTGTAGGTAGCCATAAGCAAGCAATTAGTTATCCATCTTCTCATACCAAGCCTAAGTATGTTTGAGACCATACAATGAACATCAAAGCCTACAAAAAGGAAGAGTTATACACAAAACCTAGTGGTTTCTCCATATAGATCTCCCTCATGAAGATCCCCATGCAAGAAAGCACCTCTTCTCACATCCATCTCTGGATACATCAATTCATCCCCTCGAGAGGCGCTATAGCAAGGACAAGGTGAATAGAATCCATCTTGGCAATAGGAACAAAGGTCTCAGAATAGTCAATTCCTTCAACCTGAGAGAACCACTTTGCAACAAGACAGGCCTTGTACTTATCAATGGAACCATCTACAGCATACTTGGTATGATACACCCACTTGCATTGAACCAACTTTCTTCCCTTACATACTTGGAGGCACCCACTTGCATTGAACCAACTTTCTTCCCTTAGGAGAGGCACAAGATCCCAAGTATGATTATTCATCAAAGAAGAATACTCATTAGCCATAACACTATCCCACTCTAGAATACCTGAAGCATCTAAATTTTTTTGAGGATCATTTGAAGTCTAAGAATGAGTGCAACGAGTGTCTGTAGGATCACCAACAAGAGGACCAACCTCCTTAAGAGTAACATGAGCCCATCATGCTCTAGTGGATGAATGAGGAGGTGGATCAATACCATCATCAAAATCTTCCTCAAGTAGCAAAATACCATCAACTAAAGAAGATTGAGTAGGTTATGATGAAGAAGTCAGAGGAGGATCTATCTGTGTGAAGTGATGGAACTCCTATTCTTTTTGGTTCCATTTTTGAATTCTGTAAATTTCAGCCAGTTCAAATATTTGGACTTAGGGTTTTGTTCACTATTAATGCCTTGGTTTTTTTGTTGTCAAAGCCTTTCCTTGAAACCCTTAAGTCTTTTCCCTTGTCAGTGTTATAATTTTTCATTTACCCCCTACCACTAGTTGCTAGTTATGTTGAAAACAACTCGACCCATCAAAATCCATGAAATTACCGGCCCCTTGTGCTTAGATCTGAAACACATTTTTATTTTATAGGGTCGATTGATTGACCTTATTTGGCCTTTACATCCTGTGTTATAATATGGTTTAAGTCCTTTGAAGCATTTTCATACATTATCCTAGGCGGTCCCCTTTCTCAACACAACTTATGAGCATGTGCAAAATGGTCTCACTTAAGTCCTGTCTACCGCTCATGCTTATCGCTCATAGTGAATAGCTTTGCAAATGCTTGACTTATATTAGCGATGTGCGATGAGCGATATTTCCTTTGTATTGCTCATCACAAATTGATTTTTGGCTTCATGTTTCATATTAGCGCTGAGTGATGTGAGTATTCCTTTGTTTCATTGGTTGCTTCACTATCGCTAACAACTTTTGGGTCATATATTTTGAATTCATGATGCACGATGGCCTTCATGGTTCTTTGTGGTTCTTTTCATCGCTTATTGTTGATAGCGTTGACTTGTCTATTTCAAATGAGCGATGAGTGATACGGTCTTCTATCCTAGTGTGTCGTCATTGTTTTAAAGCTTTGATATGGGTGATTCCTTTCTTGCCTTTGATTTTTAAGAGGATACATGTGGTTTGATCTTGTTTCATCACCTCTCATCTCTTGTCGTTGATGTGATCTTGAATTTGAAACAAGCATCAGTGATACGTGATGAGGAACAAATGTGACCAAAAGGTGTGTGTTGATATAACAACTAAAATCTCATCACGTCAATGCTCTTGTTGCTAATGCAACTCTAGGGAAGGAAGGAAAATTGTGCGATGGGTGATGGAATGCTTGAAGGAATTTTCTCCCATCACCAAATTTTTGTACCTCGCTAATTTAAATGAATGAGTACGAACTAGGATGGTGATACATGATGGTTGTCAAATTAAGGATGACTAATGAAATTAAGTTGAAACATGACAACTTTGTGAGGTGGTATCATCATTTTTAAGGAACAAGTTGTAAAAGCTCAAAGCGATTCCTGAGGAATGCCATCGATTGTGTTTTAAATTTGAAGGGATCGATGACCCAGATTCAAAGTTGAGCAGCTAGTTGTTAGTTCGCTCATGTGAAGCTCTCAATGATCATTAATAGCTACATGCTCCTGATTGCTCTACTTAATGCAAACAATCTATTGTTTTATCTCACCATTTGCAGTGATTTAGAGTTGGAAAATTAATTTAGAGCTGAAGGAAGAGCATGTAATTTTGGGGTTTTTTAATTGCAAAGATATTGAAGCTATTGTCCCAGGTAAGTTGGTTTTTATGTGTACCCTGTTCGAATTATGAATTAGTTGGCTTGCGAGTTTCAATTTCCTGGGGTAGTAAGAATTTTAATTATCTGTAATTGTCATTTGGGTTGGTGCAAATTGTGTGGGCTTGAGAGCTATTTTTTGTAAATTCAGTCTAGGGGTATAGGCCAATGATTTTTTCTACAAAGTGAGGATTGCTAGTCCTTGTCCTATTTATTGCAAAATGAGTAAGACTAGTGGTTCGACTCAACCAATTAGATGGTCTAGAAGACTAAGTCTACTTGAGTCTCAGGA
Source organism: Sequoia sempervirens (assembly GCA_007258455.2). Taxonomy (NCBI): domain Eukaryota; kingdom Viridiplantae; phylum Streptophyta; class Pinopsida; order Cupressales; family Cupressaceae; genus Sequoia; species Sequoia sempervirens. The sequence goes on from VDFB02109042.1 coordinate 17,110,498, forward strand.
TGATGCTCTCGGGAGTGAACAAGACACATCAGGAGCTCCTACAACACCAAAGGAGAAGAAGAAAGCCCATGGGAAGGCTATGTAGGGTGTTGTCAGGAGCACCTATAATTTGAGGAACAAGGTTGTTTCAGAAGAATTGGTCAAGTTTAGAAGGAAAGAATCAATTAAGCCTATGAGGGAAGCAAAGAGGAAGAACAAGTACCACAAGGCTTATGACTCTTATATCTAGGATGACACAACTCTCCCATAGAGGTTTCTAATAGCCCTGTAGGCGATGAAGGAGATACTGACCTAGAGTATGGCCATTACCTTCTTACTTTGGTGCCATATGAGGATTCTGATGAGGGAGGAGTAGTGGCTCCTCCAGTTTTAGTAAGAACACGGAGTAGGTGTGCACACTCTAATGCTGACGAATCGGAGTAGCGCCCCGGTTCCATTTTTGTTTTTGATGACATCATGGCCATTACATTGGACTCGTCCTTTTTAGCAGGTGTATGGTTTTTTGTCCCTAATGCTAACTTGGAAATATTTTTGGCTAGTGTGAAGGAGAGGTGTTGGACATCATTGCTTTGAGGGCAAGTATTCCTTTTCTAGTTAATATGTGAGCTTTTTCCTTGGGTGCAAATGGAGAATCTTCTTTGATCGACGTGGACAAAGAACTTTGGATCTACTGCAACAATGAATGAGGCCTTTTGGAAGGCTGGCTGGTATTCTTCAACAAACTTTATGGAATTTTGTCTTTTTCTTTTCCACCCACTTTGACATGAGCAAATATAACTGTCTGGGGAATCTTTGAAATTAAAATGAAATTAACTGTCAAATGAAATGTGGTTGTAATTGTAATTTGGCCTGATGCTTTTCGCTCCCATATCTCTATAAATGGGATTTTAGGGCTGATTACAAGGTTTTTTTGTTGTTGTTCTGGAATTGGTTACACAGATAATTGTAAAGGATACTAAACATTCTAGTGTTAAGTCTTAGGTTCGAGTATGCTGATATGCAAATGTAATCTTGATAGTAATACTAATGATATAGAACATAATAGTGCAAGTACTACACCATTTTCTCTCCTATGTACTAGTTTTATAAGCTATAAATAATATAATCAAGTGTTATCTTATTTGTCTTTGTTGATTTCCAATGGATGTATGGTTTTATTATTGCTTATCAATTCAAAGAATTGATGTAAATTCTTGAATAGAGCTATAGTTTTATATTAAATTGAGTTATAGGATGCTAGTAAGAAGTGATGGTGGAGATATAATGTTGAAATGCTATAATGCAGTGTTCTCAAAGCTTTGAATAATGTCATGTGTAAAAGTTGTCAATTTATGTAGATGTTATAATTGACTCCATTCCAAGGATGAGGCACTAGTCTAAGTGAGGTAATTATGTTGCATTTTGTTGATCTATTCGGAAACAAACCATTTATGAAATCAATTTCTACAAACGGGTCATAATTATGTTATGCTTTACTATTCTCATGCTCCGAATATGAATTGTTATCAAGAAGCAACCAACTTCTATGATACATTTTGTTAGTTGAGCCTCTATATGAGAATTATCTATGTGTTGCAATGTTCTTGAACAAATGAAAGAGGAATATCATATGAACATAATAGAGATTATCCTCTTAGGTTTCACAAAGCCCAAAGTGTACAAGTAAGGGCCTTAGAATCCTTACTTGTTTGTTGGCCAAACCTTACCCTTGCTAATCATTGGATTCTTTTAGGTTCATAGGAAAGTGGTAAGATCAAGTTTGGTTCTAAAAAAATAACCATCATAAAGGACTCAGCAAATTGAACATCACAAAAAAAATGAACCTCTCGTGTGTTAGGATCAAACAATATGTATGCCTTCACATCCTCACAATAGCCAACAAAAATGTACTGCTGACTCTTCTTCTCCATTGATTTATGCTGACCATTTGGAATGAATTCCCAAGCCTCTCTACCAAATGCTCTGAAGAAGGATACATTAGGCTTGCGATGAGACCAAGCCTCCTTAGGAGTCATATTTCGCACTGCCTTATGAGGCATACGGTTCTAAATATAATTGGCACAATTGAAAACTTCAGCCCAAAATGTTGGAGCCATAGACCTAGACCGAATCATACACTTGGCCATCTCCTTGAGAGTCTTGTTATTTCTCTCTACCACACCATTCTGTTGAGGAGTGTAAGGAACTGCATGTTGATGGAGAATACCATGCTCACTACAAAAATCATGAAATACCTGATTGACACACTCCCCCCATTATCTGTGTGTATTTGACAAAGAGAAAAACTTGATTGCTTCTCCATAAATTTTTTGAAGGTGTTGAAGTTGTTGAGAACCTCACTCTTGAGCTTTAGAAAGTAGACTCGTGTGTGTCAGGAAAAATCATCAATGAAGGTGAGCACATACTTAGCCCCTGAAAAAGGAGTTGGGAATGACATGAGATCACTATGGACCAACTCAAGGGGTGTCATTGCATGCAAAGCTTGACCCTTAGAAAAAGGATCTCGATGTTGCTTTCCAAGAACACAACCTTGAAAAACACCATCCATGCAAGATATTTTTGGAAGACCAACCACTAAGTTATGTGCTTGCATTTGCTAAAGATATCTATAGTTCAAGTGCCCAAATCTTTCATGCCAAAGTTTTCTCATTGAATTGGCATGAGCAACAAAACATGAACCTGATGAAGACTCAAAGCCATCAAATCGATACAAATGGTTCTCATGATCAACTATCCCTGTAGAAACAACCTTCTCAGGATCCTACAACTGTCTAATAGTCACATTTTATGGAGTAGACTCAACTAACTTCCCATCTCCAGAATGACAAAATTTGATATATGGAAAGTAGATTTGCTAAAATATCAGGAATGAGAAGAACATCCTCAATGCACCCATCTAGCATATGAACAAAGCTTGTCCCCAAAAATGGAATCTATGAAGAGTTCCCAACTGCAATCTGAGAAGTAGAAGTATGAAAAATGGAATCAAGAAGATCACATGAATTGGTCATGTGATGTGAAGTACCTGAATCAAGGATCCACCTATCTGAAGATGAATGAATGGCCTGTGTTGAAAGAGCCTTCCCTTTTCCCATCAAATAAGGCTTTGACATTGAAATGTTATGCTTCTTCATATCTTCCTCTGAGGCTTCAAGTCTCTTGAAACAATGAGCTGCATCATGCCTAGTTTTGTCACAAAATTAACAAGGTTCTCCTTTCTTTTTCTTGGACTTGGAAGAAGAAGGAGATGGAGTGGACTTTTGATTGTTCTTTAACTTTGGTTTGGAGGGAGTCTCACTACCTGAAGATGATTTTTTTCGTGGGTTTCTTCTTATTCTTTCCTTTACCCTTGGATGATTGAGCCATTAGAGCATGATTCTTAGAACTAGGTAGTGCATCCAACTGAATCAACTTGGCCTCATTTATAATATTTCCATAGCATTCATACTTGAATAGAAAGTGAGAGAACATGATGAAGATATAACTTGGGAAAAATCGAGAGATACATTGTACTAGATTTATCATGCCCATCCCTTTGGTGACCATCATCTGAGTGGGGAGTGGTGCTTATTCAGGTTTCCTCTGTTAAATTGGCCATCAGCCCTGTCTAACATTGGACATAGACCCTTAGATTGTAACAATTGAGTCATTTTCAGCTTCCATGTATGATAATGGTGTGGAGTGAGTGATTCAAATTGCCTTAGATCTTCCATGAACACCAAAAGAATGAAGACAATGTGACACTTAAATTGTTCCTTTCACCCCCCAGATTATATTAAAAGTCAATTTGCAACCCCCCAGCAAATTACAATGAGGAAATTTTGCAATTTGTACAAGTGATAAGCTGAAATCAACTGTTTATAACACATGGTGATTTTTACAATTTTCAGAAAAAAGAGCTTGCCAAAACTGAAAAAGAAGGTTACAAATAGATTCCTTGCAATTTTTTGATCAATTTCAATTTTTTTTTTCCAAAATTCAACTTCGTATGCAAAAGTCATGCTAGTTACAAGTAATAAATGCACCTGTACCTTTGGGCTGAAAAAATTGGCAAAAAATGGAAAAATCTAGAAAAATCGCTTGGACCACTGTGAAGTTCATCAAACTAGCTTACTGACAATATCTCGTGTGCAAAAAAAAAAACACCGCGGTGAAAAGTTATGAATAATTTTTTAAGAACTGGGTGCAATTAGGCCTGTAGTGATGACCACTTGGTGAAATAAAAAATCTCCAAAAATAAAATTTTTCTAGAAAAGAAAAAAATTATATGAGAATAGGGGTTTTTGGAACTTCTGAACACAATGGAAAGGTCCGTTTGGGCCAAAAATGCTCCAATAAAAAGTTGTTCGCAAATATGAGCTTCAAACCCTTGTTTGCCAAAGTTGCAAATGGTGACCAAATTGAGTGAAACAAAAGCCAAATCTGACTTTCTTGAGCCTTTTGGATGCAATGGGATAGCCAAAAATATTACCACTATAGCCAAAAGTGCTGCAATCACCAGATCTCAACAAAATGCATACATGCAATATAAGATTAAAAAATCTTTGCAAATCTTTTATGATTCTCAAGATCGTATTGAAACTCAAGATAAGAGCATACGCGAAATTTGCAAGATCATACAAGAAAGTCAAATCACAATAGAAAAATTGATGGTAGAAAATCTTTAATAAAAAAAATGGAGGGGGCTTGCAAGATTCAAAGCTTTGATACCATGTTGAAGTGAGCAACCCAATATCTTTAATCTGCAACACCAAATAAGTTCCACAAGAAATAGAGAGAAGCAACAATGGAAGATGCTATTCCACTAAACAAGAATCACAATATGATACAATGCTTACAATACAATGGAAAATATGCTAGAGATGCCTTGCTTATAAAGGAAAGGATGATAGATAGGATAAAACAAGATCATGACAAGTGTCTTAATTCTATCACATGGGACAACTAACTCATAACTACCTAGGATGATGTGAAGTCTAGATAAGACAACTATGACTTGTCTAGATAAGACAACTAAGACTTTGAGAAGAATGCTTAAATCCTAAGTAAAATTAACATGTGAACTAAGTCCCCTAAGTCCCTAGTAAATAATTAACTAGGTACAAGACTTATTCACTCCAACACCTACAAGGGTTAGTCTTCACAAACAATATGAAAACATAAGCATGAACACACTCACATACATTTTGATATGATATTTCCAGGATCTTGAATTACTGCAATAAATCTTTGAAGTGATGCTCTTGACTTGCTTGATAGTACTCTTAATAATATTTTTTTCTCTTGATTCTCAATACTTTCACTTCTTGCTAGATAGATTTCAAATGATGCAATAACTAGGTATACAAATTATTCTAATTTCTTGAAAATTAAATCTCAACAACCAAATTTAGATGTTTGAATTTCAAATAATAAAATGTTGAAACCAACATATTTAAATTTGGAGCCAAAATAGGGAGACATAGGCGCCCTAGGCGCCAGTGTCTTAGGCCTATTTTTTGAAACTTAAGAGGTTAGGGGTAAAGTATTAAATGGGAGAATTGGTTTGATGCTTTCAATTTGTTACAAAATATTTAAATGGGTTTTGGAATACATAATTTAGGAAATTAGGTGTTCAATTAGGTCCAATAACTTAAGGGGGAGCAACATATAGTGTAAAATTGTCAAGGGTGATAATTTATGATGCTACATTTAGCCCCCACTTTAGTGAGAGTATGAAATTATGCTAAAACTCACACTAAAGTAGAAAATATGTCAAGAAGGGTTTGAATGTACAAATGTTGAAGAGATAGGATGATAAAGGATCTAGGTGGTGCAGGTGCACCTTGTTCATTGAATGCCTTCAAAAGGAAAAAATGCAAAATTTCAGTTTTTAATTGTAAAAAAATGTAAAGGGGTCATGTAAAGGTCATTTACAATGAATTTTAGTCTTTTATAGGTCTCTAGGTGGTCAAAATGATGGAAAAAGAAAAACTTGCAAAAATTGCAAAAGTTATCAATTATGTAAAAATGCAAAAAAAGAAAAAAAGCAAGAATATGAAGAGTCAAGTAAGAAAATAAAAGGTTTAGTCAATTGGGGAAGATGAAAATCCTTCAAAAAGGAATTTTACATCATTTTCAAGTAGGGGGAAGTTTGAATAAGAAGAAAATCATTTAGAAACCCATGTGCATGCTTAAAATTTTGTATTTTCTATATTTCAAATTGGTAAAATGTGTTTGCAGGTTGCTGTACGGCCATGTACGACCTGATTTTCAAGGGGAATTCATTGGGATTGATGCATCTATGAGTCTAATTCATTTTTATTTTTGTTTCATTCGTTTCCATTCAGTTTTGAGTAAGATATTTCAAGTTTAATGAAATTGGTCAAAACCCTGATCTAGGGTAACAATGAGCAATATAAATTATGTTTCTCAAAATATAACCAATGAAAAATCCTATAAATTGGAAAGAAGGTAGTTTGATATGTATTTTAAGTTATCTAAAAGTTTCAGAGCTCGAAGACATGGTCTTGGGTAGATTTAATGATGCCCTAGGTCTGAAATTTGAGGAAAAATCTGAAAATTACAGTGTAGAGTGGAGTTTTCAAGAGTTTGACTGTAGAGAGTCAATACTTTTGGGGTTATATGGTTTTAAAAGGTTTTTGGGTGTCTAATGATCCCTTTCCTGATTTGGTTTAGTGAAATTTAAATCTTTTGAGTCCATTATTGTTGACTGTCTTGTTAGGACAGATTGGGGAATAGTCCTAGTTTGGGCTATGTTGTTTAGGTTTGGAATTTTCTATTTTGAGAAGCCTCAAGATCATTGAAGGTGGTTAAATTTTAAGGGTCTTACATTATTTTTAATTAAGTTGAGAGTTCTTGAGAACCCTTTATTGTTGCATGTTAGAATAAGCAAGATTGAATGTTCATAAGAAGCCTAATTTGTCTTAGGTGTGCAAGTTGATCAAGTTGGTTGATTTTAGAGTTTTCTAATGTGGTTTTTCTATTGTTTTACTCAAATCATGATGTTAAAAGGTGTCCTAATATCTGGTAATAGGTTTGAAGCAAGAATGGATGATTGATTGTATTTTTTCCTTAATTGGAACAAGATGAAATGAAGGGTAATTTGGTGAATAGTGAAAGATGTGGTTGGTTTAGAATTTCTAATGGTGTTTTTTATTTGGTTCAGTCAATTTGATGTTGGTTAAGGTATATTTGAGTATGATAAAGGTCTGGAAAATTGATTGGGTGATTTTGGAGTTTGATAGCCTTGTGAATGACAAATAAATTTGATGGATTTTGTTGAATAGATAAGTGAAATAACGGTGATTGGTTAAATGGATCTTCTCAATTATGCTTAGGGTCAGAAGTACCCTTGTTGGTTTGTTGGTTTTTGGTAGATGCTCTGCATCACTAGGGGGAGTGCACAAGCCCTTGGGATCTAAGATCCCATGGTAAGACAACATAAGCACAAAGGAATGCACACATGTATGAAATGCAACAAGAAAATATAAATAAGCATACATGTCAAAAACATGAAGCATACATGATGAAAACACATGAAATAGCATATAGATGACAACAAAATGAACAAAAACATAGTTTAAATAGAATGCAAACACAAAGAAGACACACAAAAGACATACAAAAAACACAAGGTTGGTACTAAAGGGATTTGAGTCAGTAATGTAAAGAGACCTCAGTCTTAAATTGTCTCAAATACCAAGCATCATCAATCAAATGAATAGTAATGAAATGAATTCACCCATGAGGACTAGCAAGCTATGTTATGCCAAATCACTCATGAGCCACATGGATCCATTGGCTAGCAAGTTGTGTTATGCTAGGTGTCCATGCAATATAATGGGTTCCATGAGGTTTGCAAGTTGTGTTATGCTTGGTGGCCATGTTAAAGGGGTGCTCAAGTTCACGATCCAACAAGCTCTGTTATGTTGAATCCATGAACTATATTGACAAAACCTCACCTCAAAGGGTACATAAAATTTCCTACAAAGGTGCAAAACCAACGCACCTACAAAGGTGAATAAATGACAAACTCGCCTACAAAGGTGCAAAAATAGAAAACTCACCTAAAAAGGTGCATAAAATCACCTAGAAGGCACATAAGAAAAGGGAAAAAAATGTCAAGAGGTGTTATAAACAACACCACCACAAAAGGTGATTTACAAAATAACAAAAAGTAGCATTTCTCAAACATGAAGGGTCACACATTACGGAATATCACACATAACATCACCACTAAGAGAGGACAAGTTAGGGAATAAAAAATCCCACATTAGGGAATACTAGCCATAACATTACCACAAAGGGGAAAATCATATGCCAAGAAAAGTCACACACTTAGAATATATCAAGCCCAATATCACCACAAAGGAGACACAACATCGACTAAGAAAGCCACACTTCCATTGATGAGGTTGCACATTCTAGGAGATGTGTATTATCATCACTAAAAAGGGACCACTTCATATGCAAATAATAAGTGGGGTATTATATGCCCCTAAAAGGAAAAAAAAATGAGCAATGGAAAGTACTAATTAATGAGAATTGTTTGAAGGAAAGATATTATCAAAAATTAGAGAAGCCAATCTAATTACCAACACCATCAAGAGGAGACACAAGAATTTGATAAGGGGAAAAATAAGAAAAGCCCCAATATTATCAATGGAGGAAAAATTCCAAAGAATGATACAAAGACACAGAGAGAGAGAGAGAGCATTTAAGCCTTAAGCTTGTTTTCTTGCATGAAGAATGAGAGGAGAGGCACCTCAATAAATATAGGTGAGAAGAGGAGTTAGAATGTAACTCCCAACTCTATGAATGCCACCATTCATCTATGTGTGTACAAAGTTTCATGAACCTCTTAAGGAGGTGGCTACACAAATATTCCTTAATAAAGGAATTAAAAATAAAATGAGTCATCCTCACACATGTGTGAGGAGACTAAAAGACAAAATACTTATATGGATTCCTTTGGAATATTGAACTACAAGTTAATAAATAATTGTAATCAAAGAATAACCTTTACCAAGTAAAGATTAATCTTCTAACATCCCCCCTTAAGCCTTACTTGGGGAGTTTACATCAAACCCTTCAATGGGTTGTAATCCTAGATTTTTAGAATGAAATAGAAATTTATCTTTACAAAGAGCTTTTGTGAGAATATCTATAACTTGATCTTCACCTTTATAACACAAGAGAAATTTGCTTGTATTCAATGTGCTCTCTAATGAAGTGATGTTGAAGAGAAATTTTCTTGGTCCTTGCATGAAAATGAGATTATTTTCCAAGGAAATGGCACTTTGATTATCACAATATAAAGGATTAGGATCCTTTTGAGGTAGACCCAAGTCTTCAAGTAATCTTCTTAACCATAGTGCTTCTTTGGATGCATTTGTACAACCTTTATATTAATATTTTGTAGAACAAAGAGAAGTAGATTGTTGTTTCTTACTATTCCATGAGATTGCACCTAATCTAACAAAGAAAAAATAACCACAACTGAAAAATAACCACAACTGGACCTCTCATCATTGGGATCACCTCCTAAATTTGAATCAATATAACCCTTTAAAGACCAAGATTAAGAGTGCCTTTAATTATCTTAAAATTATTTTTTCAACTTTAAAATGAGTTTGTTGTGGTTTAGACATATATCTAGAAACCAAACCAACACTATAAGAAATATCAGTTCTAGTAAGTTTTAAATAATTTAAACTTCCTACTAATTGCCTATATAAATTAGGAGCAACAAAAGGAGTTTCCATATGAACCATTAATTTAGTTCCGAATTCACAAGGAGTAGAAACACAATTTGCATCATTCATTTTAAACTTATCTAAGAGATCTTGAGCATATTTATGTTGAGAAAGAAAAATACCTTTAGGTGTTTGCTAAATTTGCATACCCAAAAAGTAATGTAATAGGCCTAAATTAGTCATTTGAAATTGTTGATTGAGTTGAGACTTAACATCACTAATCAAATGGAAAAATGAGAGTGGAGGTGAAGAGTGGGAGTGGGTGTGGTGAAGCAGGTTTGAATTCTGCAATCGCTGGAGACAGTGAGATGGATGCAAAGGACAATGATGGAATCGATGATGGTGTTTTGGTTCTTGTGTATGGATCCATCTATTTGTTGGCCCCTTTAGGGATTTTGTTGTTTATGGTGCATGTGTGTTGGATTGTTTCTCTCGCGCCTATTGGATCCCTCTGTTTGCTTTCTCCCCACCCCTTGTTGGTGTTGCACGTGTGTTGGATTTTTTCTCTCGTGCCTATTGGGTTTGTGTTCTAGGTTGTTGTGTGCTGTATTGCTTTCATTATGGCTTTGATCCAAACTTTCTCTCCCCACGCCCATGCTTTTTCCTTAGTGTTGGGGCTTTTCTCGGCTCTCTCGTTGGAAGGAGGTTTTGATCTTGCTATGATAGTTCAACCATTTTTTTGTGGCATTTTGGAGTTGTGTTTGGTACTTGTCTTGGGCTCGGATTCTAGTTTCCCCTACTCTTGTGGCCTCCATGCCTTTAGGATATTGTTTTGTGGAGGTTGTTGATCTGCTATTAAGCTTCTTTTTCAAGGGCCTTCTTTTTTGGGCTTGTCTCGTGAAGGTGTTGACATTTTTATGCCACCCTTCGATACACATTATTTATATCTGATCAGAGAGATCCTATATGTGCATCTTGTTGAAATCCATGTTTTGCAATTGCTGCAAAGATACTAAAAAGGTTGCAATGTCGTCATGCAATAATATTTCTATGTTATTACAAAAGTCACTTCCAGAGGTTTGTGGAGGAATCTGATTGCAGATTCGAAATGGGATTTTTGAGAGGAGTCAGTTGGTCTAGTTTGCATGATCTAAGGAGGCCAAATATGCTCAGGAATGATTTATTTATGCTCTTAGATAGGATTAGGGTTTACAGTTAAACCCTAAGGTTTGCAATCATGGTGGATAGTAGAGTTGTGTTTTTGTGTTCGCCAGTAATTGGTTGTTACAAGCCACTTAAGTTATAGCTTATGTATTTAGAAATTGTTCTAAAGTAGGAAGAAGCAAACTCTAAATTTGGTACATCGCCTTCTTTACATTTCATGTCTCCTATCTCTTTTCTCTTTGATTTGTTAGTATAAGATAGTAATATGGTTTTCTTGTGTAGTAGGAGAAATGTAGTTGATCCATATTTCTCAGAATTATGGTTTTATGACTTGTGGTTCTGAGAGTAAGTTGATGAGGTCATGTTCAAGTGAAATTTGTTGTCCAGAAAGATTGAATCATGTTAAGGATGTGTGTGCTTAATTTTTTTATGTGTTTTCCACTAGTGTTGGATGACCTTGTGTTAAACACTACTTATGAAGTTCATGGAAGCATGTTGAGGAATTTTGTGACTTATTTAGGTCATCATTAAGTATATGTTTGGGTCACCCTCATTCTAATTCCACCGTAGAATGTTTTGGTGTTGACCTAATTTGAATTTTTAAATACAATTGGTGTGTGGCCGAACTTGGATGGGTTTCAAGGTTGAAGACGGTATAAGTACAAGTTGAGATGTTGATGAAAGACAAGATAGATGAAATAAAAATGCAACATAGATGTGAGATAGTATGTGTGATGCGAGTTTCAACAGATCAATGTGAATTTCATGTCAGGGTTCTGAAGGTAGAGAGTTGAAGTAATCCATCATCTTTTATGTGAGACTGCAAGTGTGTGAGCAAATTGTGGTGGAATCTCTGTTGCATTGAGATAGTTTTCTCTCTATAACAATCCTCTTCTATATTCTCTATAATTTTGTGGCAGTGACCCCTCACTAGACAGTAAGTCATGTCTTGGCAGTGAGCCTTTTGGTAGTGAGCCTTTGTACTCAGTTTTGAAATTCTTTATATTGTGAGCTAATCCTCATCGTGGTTTTTCCCTCATTGGTTTTTCCACATAAATCTTGTGTTATTGTGTGTATGGTTTTACTTCTTTCAATTTCTGCTTTTGTACTTAATGATTAATCACATTAGCAGAGTAAAGGATTTGTGAATGTTTATTGATCTAACTTCTGGTGAAAGTTTTAAAGGGTAAAATTACTACAACTGATTCAACCCCCCTCTCAGTTGTCTTGTTCAATATACATAACCTTGGAGTAAATTTACACTCTTAAGAAGAGAGAGGGAGAAGCTTTTGCATCCTTCTTAAAAAAATGGAGACAAAAGGCAAGCAAGTGTAAATGGCCCATTCTTGAGAGCCAACAAGTAGAAATCATTACGAGAAACCTAGACACCGAGTTGGCCTTTTAGTTGAAAATACAATGTATTTCGACATTTGAGGAACTCATATCTAAAGGGCTTAAAATTAAGAGGGCCCTCATTACAAAAGGAGCAATACATATTTACAAAAACAACAACCAATCATCTAGTTCTAGTGACAAACCCCTATTTTGGGCCAAAAATAAGAACATTACTAATGAAGGTGTGGTGGATGCAAAGGTTATTATCAAGGCACCATCAAACCCACATACAAAACAAAACACACAATAGAATGTTCATAATGAAAATTCTTCATGAGGACCACCACAAAGACAAAATAATACTCCTCAATGACAGTTCCCTCCCTTAGGGGAACCTATCAAAAGGGTGTTAAAGAAGATTCAATCAAAACAAATTGAACTTCCTGATCATCACACTTATCTTGAACTTGAAGTAAAACCATTAAGGTATAATGACAAGTATTTTTTCCAATACCATCACTGAAAAGGTAAGAAAACAAAAAATTGTATCAAACTCAAACATCTCATCCAAGACCTTATTGATCAAGGATAAGTCAATATTGACAAAAAAATGGGGAAAGAAGATTTAGGAATCTATAAAAATCCAATCCCTGATCATGGGAAGGCCAAATATTTTGGAAAGGTACCAAGCTATAACAATGTGAATCATACCTATGATAATGTAGTAGGACACATCAATGCTACTCATTCTTCACAATATGAGGAATCAAACATGTATCAAGACGCTTTCTTAGTGCATAATCAATATCAATCAATAGTGTCTAACAATATTTCATATCAAAATGGAATTTAATATGTCTCGGATTGCAACATATCTCCCACATATGACTTCATTATTGGCCATATTGAATAAGTTTCAAAGCAACAAGAAACTTCCATCACCTCCATCAAACCTATCAAGGCTAGTGAAGAGTCTTGCATCCATGTTGCACCATCCACCTAAGAGTCATGTCAAGAAAATAATCCTAAGTATGATGAATTTTTTTTTGAATCAAGTCAAGATCAAGATCTCATTTCTTCAAAGAATTATCATGATCTCCATAGTATTTTCCAATCCATAAGTGACAACTGCTCTAACATAAGTCAAGATGAAGATCTCACTTCCCCAAAATACTATCATGATTTAATGAACAATTTTCAATCCATTCAAGACTTCAAAGATGATGACCATACTCATATACCAACTCATACCCATGAGATGCTTCTTTTTGATGAACATGTAAATGATCATCCAAAAAATAATCTCCTACTTGTGAAATTTTTCCAAATGATCAAGGTATGATAGAAGTTCAGAGTGATAGTCTAGACACAGGTCATGAATGTGACTCATACATGGATTGTGCATCACAAGAATCTATTAAAGAACAATCAGAATCTACGTCTATTATTCCTTGTAAGGATTCCAAATAGAGAAGAGAAGAAGAAATAACATCATGTGTTCAAGATAAATCATTTTTAGTGGCAGTATGTCAGTGAGTGCATTATTAGGGAAAATAATTAGGCCTACATAAATAGGGTATCTTGGAATTAGTAAAGATATTCAACATTCCTAAGCAACAAGGTATTGATTATTTGACAATCAAGGAATCCAATCATGACAGTGATACTTCCATAACACTAGAGGTAACTTTATCTACTGCAAACATCAACATGGGGAGCATGAAGATTCCTTATGATGAAACCAATACCAATACTACAACCAACCATATCATGAATCACCATTCTCATACCTTTCCATTCACTAATTGGGACCAATGTAAAGAGAAAGATATACAACTCAAAGGAAAGAGTAGATCATCAAAGCAATTGAATTAGAAAATCAAAATGGACCAAGAAAATTTAAATGGATGTCAAATAAAAAGAATGAAAATTACCCCTATCAAACTCCATTAGTCAAAGAAATTATGGGGAAAATAAAAAAGATAATTTCATCCATCAAAGATGTCCACCGATGCAAAAGAAGGCTTCAAAAGTGACATACATGGTATATCAAGAAGTTGGTCCTAATTCCACTTGCAATTTCATATTGTGAGCATGAAATATAACCAGATTAATTATTAAATGATCTAATTGTTTAATTAAGGTCTTAAATTCCTTCACCTTACACAATTAAATAGTTTATTAGTTATTTAATTGACTAATTTCCCACTCAAAGAATATTCTCATGGAATATTCCTCTAATTTGAATTCAAACATTTCCCTCCAAATGGAAATATCTTCTCCATCTCCCTAAAATCATGGGATTGCAATTGTCTCAAGCAATTTGAGCCCTTGATTAGAATCATTGATCCATGCCAATATTCAATCTCATCCATGGATTTGATCCTTGATCCATACCATCTCTCATCTTTGAATTGTATCCCTTGATTAGCTAATTAAATACTCGCCATTGATTCAACCAAAAAGCCTTTAAATAGCCCTCATTTCTGAGTAAATCATCCACAAAGCATTTGAGTAATCATACTATATCAATTTTCATATCCACTTTTGAGAGCATTTGTCCATTTCCATCAATTTCAACATTAAAGTTCATCAAAGCTTTGTTTTAACAATGGGATTAGGAAAGGGTTGAGCATTCCACATCAATTCAACACTAATCCCCCAATGGGATGATGTTTGCTTGTGTTAATTAGATGTTTCCTTTGAATTTGCAATGTTATTTGATTTTTAATCACATCTTAGTTAGGATTTGTGAGAATTTCATTGGGAATATGAGCTAATTAGGTTAATTTATTTTTTTCTTAGTTGATTCTTAGTATAATTAATTTGGTTATATTTCATGTTCACATTTTGGCATGCCAGGTGGGACCCTTGTCCCTGATTTTCTAATTTTTTGTAAGTTTTCTGGACTTTATAGGACCAGAGGCAGAGTGATTCTTTCACAATCAGTCAAAATGACGCACTTGTAAATGGAAACACCTTTGCATGTAAAGGGTCATGCTTTTGCAAATAGTCACATTGTTGTTTAACTTTCCTTTGTTTCTGCACTTTCGTAAATAGTCATGTTTTTGAATTTCACCAATGCTTTTGCAAATCAATAGAGAGACACTTCTACATAATAGATAAGCACTTATGTATGATAGAGAGGCACTTCTACACTGAACAATTTGATGCTTTTGTAAGAAAACCAAAGGCTTGATCTTTGAGTTTTATTCTAAATTTAAATAAATTTTCTGATTAACCCTAACTTGTTTCTTGTTTGTTACTTACTATTTTATGAGGCTAACTAATTTGCAGGGAAGCATGAAGTATGAGCATGGATCAAACCTTGAAAGTGTTTCTTAATACTAATCTATGGTTAATCAATTGAAGTCCAAAGTGTTTTTAAACACTTGTGTGAAGGATTTAAGCTTAAGAGCCTTTTCATTTACTATTTTAGCTTAGAATCACACTCAATTTAGTGCTTTAATGAATGAACCACAACTATCTCACATTTCAATTTTGGGTTTAATCAATGATCACACCTTGTCTTTTGGCTAAAATGAACACACAACTTGAACAATGAACATCAGTGATAACTTTAAGAAACCCCCTTCAAAAAAAGGTACAAAAAATTGGTGAATCTTTCATTTTTTTAGGAAAAAATATTAATTTCTATTGGAAAATCTTTCATTTTTTTAGGAAAAAATATTAATTTCTATTGGCAAATCTTTCATTTTTTTTGAAAAAAATATTTATTTTATAGGCGATTTTTTTTACATCACTAAAATTTTGTAGAAATTTTTTGCGAATCTTGATAAATAATAGTAAAATGCATTAATCAAGATGGAAAATCCATTGAATCTAAAATAATTCTCATGGAAAAGTAGGGTCCCAAGGGTGGAAATTATTGATGGGTTTAAGGGGTAAACAATAATATTTACTTGCCACCATTGATTTAAAATATAATATAATGGCCCTCATTATATTCTACAAGGTAAAATGTACCCATGATACGTAATTCTCATGGGGCTCAAAATTTCTTTTAGATCGTTGATCTAATGACCCTCATTGTACTCTTTGAGGTAAAATGTACCCACATTCTATAATGCTCATAAGACCCAAAATTGTGGGGCCCATGAACATTACAAATCATGGGTACATTTTTAACTCATGCAATACAACAAGGGCCATTATATTATACTATAAATTAATGGTAGAAAATAAAGATTAGAAATATGGTCCTAAAACAACTAATAATTATGATATACTATTGGCAAATTAATATAGGTTTCTACTATAATTTATAAAATTTAGGCGAATCTTATCTAATCATGTATCGAATATTGTGGAAAATTTTTTAGTTAAATTTTTTAATAAAATAATTTCTTTGGCGAATTAAATAAGACTATAATAAAATTTTGTAAAAATGATGTGATTCAAGTCAAGTTATAGCTCAAACTATTAGCCAATTTTGGATTCTAAAATTTCAACTATTGGCCAATTGGCGAATATTAGCCACTAAAAAAATCGTTAATGAACATGCAGGCTTAAAATGAATCACATTTATTTTGGTGCAACTTAAAGGGAATCATTTTCTTTTTTTACATGCTTGGAAAGTAAGATGTGTATCCTCTCCCCTCGTGCCTAGTGTGATATTGTGTGAAGAGAAACATCTTGAACTTGTATATGTTCATTGTTAGCCTATAAGGTTTTGCTACATATCATATCCCCTTGTGCCTCATGTGATCTTGGTTGAAGATAAATAGCATCTCCTTCTTTCTTCTTTTGATTAGGATTCCTACCTTAAGATACATCCTAATGGAGAACTCAAGTGTAAACCTCAAGCAACATTTAAGGGTATGCTATATAAATTGGCTGAGAATGAAAGATGTAGGTCAAACTGTGCACATAGCACTCCAAACTTGTGTTATGGGACTATGAATTTTTTGATTCCTAGAGGTGATTTCTAAGAGGTCAACGATGCTCACCTAGTACCCACTAAAAACATATGTTTTAGAGCCGTAAGACTTTTGAACGTTTTCTCAAAGTGGTGCAATGGAATAACATCATTCCATGAAGATATTTATCATGCACTAAACATAGTTGAGGTGACACAATCCCTTGCAAGGAACTTTTCCTTCCAAGGTAAGAGGTGTATTTTGTGCACGTGCATACTCTAGTTACTCACTCTATGGGTAGTATTCTATCGTACAAACCTAATTTGAGAAAATAAAGATGATCTACCCACTAAATAAGTTGTGCAATTTGATGTGTTTTCATTTTGAGACCAAGTAACACCATTTAGTGAGTTCATGTGGAAGAAGAACACACACAATCACCTGAGTACCCTATTGAGTCATTTTACATGTTGTATTCTATGTTTGTCAACTTGAAAAATCAAACAAATTAGGTAAACTGGAAATTTTAAAGATCCACTGAGCAGACTGATGCATTTTCTTGAAAGTGAGATGCTTTTGCACTAATTGATGCTTTTTTTGGGTCAAAATGGTGCTTTTATTTGCACATCAACGCTTTTGCACATATCAACGTATTTGCCAAGGAAAATAGACATTTAAACATTGATGCCTTTATTTGGACAGTATGACACTTTTTCCAAACATCAACGCTTCTGCCAAATATTGACACTTTTGTAGAACAAAAAAGTAGCACTTCTACATCAATAGTCCAGTGCATTTGCCTAATTTGACCAAACAACAAACAATTTTTAAAAAAATTGATTATATTCTGGTAAAAAAAATGTCACATTGATCTAACACTGGTTCAAACTGAAACAAAACCAACTATGGCTCAGTTATAACACTCATCAAACAACACATAAAATTCATGTTTTTCACCATCTTGGTCTTGTCAAAAAAACATGTGTTTCTTGATTCAAATAAACAAACATACTTTCCCAATATTGTTTTTATTAAAACAATTTATGGGTTATCAAACATTAACATATCATACACGAGTTCTTTATCAAAATCACTTGATCTTGTCAAAAGTATAAATTAGGTTTCAATTAGTATCAATCAACACAATCAAACACCAACATCAAATTCATGCCTTTATTTGGATAGTCGACACTTTTCCAAACAACAACGCTTCTGCCAAATATTGACACTTTTGTAGAACAACAAAGTAGCACTTCTACATGAATAGTCCAATGCATTTACCTAATTTGACCAAATAACAAACAATTTTCAAACAAAATTGATTATATTCTAGTAAAAAAAAATGTCACACTGATCTAACACTGGTTCAAAAACAAACCAGCTATATTTAACTTATAACACTCATCAGGTAACACATAAAGTTCATTTTTTTTCAACATCTTGGTATTGTCAAAAACATTTGTTCTTGATGCAAATAAACAAGAAATTCTTGCCCAATATTGTTTTTAGAAACAATTTATGAGTTATCAAACATTAACACATCATACAAGAGTTCTTTATCAAAATCACTTGATCTTGTCAAAAGAAGTATAATTAAGGTTTCAATTAGTATCAATCAACACAATCAAACACCAACATCAAATTCATGCCTTTATTTGGATAGTCGATGCTTTCCAAACATCAATGTACGCGAATATTGGCGCTGTAGAACAACAAAGTAGCACTTACACTTGAATAGTCCATTGCATTTGCTAATTTGACCAACAACAACAATTTTCAAACAAAATTGATTATATTCTAGTAAAAAAAATGTCACATTAAATAACCTTTGGTTCAAACTAAAACAAAACCAACTACGGCTCTTAACACTCATCAAACAACACATAAAGTTTATGTTTTTCAACATCTTGGTCTTGTCAAAAAACATGTGTTTCTTGATTCAAATAAACAAACAAATTCTTGCCCAATATTGTTTTTATGAAAATAATTTATAGGTTATCAAGCATTAACACATCATACAAGAGTTCTTTATCAAAATCACTTGATCTTGTCAAAAGTATAAATTAGGTTTCAATTAGTATCAGCAATCAACACAATCAAACACCAACATGAAATTGATGCTTTTATTTGGACAGTCTCACGCTTTTTCCAAACATCAACGCTTCTCCCAAATATTGACACTTTTGTAGAACAACAAAGTAGCACTTCTGCATGAATAGTCCAATACGTTTTCCTAATTTGACCAAACAACAAACAATTTTCAAAGAAAATTGATTATATTCTGGTAAAAAAAAATGTCACATTGATCTAACACTGGTTCAAACTGAAACAAAACCAACTATGGTTCACTTATAGCACTCATCAAACAACACATAAAGTTCATGCTTTTCAACATCTTGGTCTTGTCAAAAACATGTGTTTCTTGATTCAAATAAACAAAAGCATACTTTCCCAATATTGTTTTTATTAAAACAATTGATGGGTTATCAAACATTAACATATCATACACGAGTTCTTTATCAAAATCACTTGATCTTGTCAAAAGTATAAATTAGGTTTCAATTAGTATCAATCAACACAATCAAACACCAACATCAAATTCATGCCTTTATTTGGACAGTGACACTTTTTCCAAACAACAAGCGCCAAAAATATTGACACTTTTGTAGAACAACAAAGTAGCACTTCTACATGAATAGTCCAATGCATTTTTACCTAATTTGACCAAATAACAAACAATTTTCAAACAAAATTGATTATATTCTAGTAAAAATGTCCACATTGATCTAACACGGTTCAAACTGAAACAAAACCAACTATTTCAATTATAACACTCATCAAACAACACATAAAGTTCATTTTTTCAACATCTTGGTATTGTGAAAAAAAAATGTGTTTCTTGATGCAAATAAACAAAATTCTTGCCCAATATTGTTTTTATGAAAACAATTTATGGGTTATCAAACATTAACACATCATACAAGAGTTCTTTATCAAAATCACTTGATCTTGTCAAAAGAATAAATTAGGTTTCAATTAATATCAATCAACACAATCAAACACCAACATCAAATTCATGCCTTTATTTGGATAGTCTGATGCTTTTTCCAAACATCAATGCTTCTGCCAAATATTTACACTTTTGTAGAACAACAAAGTAGCACTTCTACATGAATAGTCCAGTGCATTTTCCTAATTTGACCAAACAACAAACAATTTTCAAACAAAATTGATTATATTCTGGTAAAAAAAAATGTCACATTCAGCTAACACTGGTTCAAACTAAAACAAAACCAACTATGGCTCACTTATAACACTCATCAAACAACACATAAAGTTTATGTTTTTCAACATCTTGGTCTTGTCAAAAAAACATGTGTTTCTTGATTCAAATAAACAAACAAATTCTTGCCCAATATTGTTTTTATGAAAATAATTTATGGGTTATCAAGCATTAACACATCATACAAGAGTTCTTTATCAAAATCACTTGATCTTGTCAAAAGTTAAATTAGGTTTCAATTAGTATCAATCAACACAATCAAACACCAACATGAAATTGATGCTTTTATTTGGACAGTCTCACGCTTTTTCCAAACATCAACGCTTCTCCCAAATATTGACACTTTTGTAGAACAACAAAGTAGCACTTCTGCATGAATAGTCCAATACGTTTTCCTAATTTGACCAAACAACAAACAATTTTCAAACAAAATTGATTATATTCTAGTAAAAAAAAATGTCACATTGATCTAACACTGGTTCAAACTGAAACAAAACCAACTATGGTTCACTTATAGCACTCATCAAACAACACATAAAGTTCATGCTTTTCAACATCTTGGTCTTGTCAAAAACATGTGTTTCTTGATTCAAATAAACAAAAGCATACTTTCCCAATATTGTTTTTATTAAAACAATTTATGGGTTATCAAACATTAACATATCATACACGAGTTCTTTATCAAAATCACTTGATCTTGTCAAAAGTATAAATTAGGTTTCAATTAGTATCAATCAACACAATCAAACACCAACATCAAATTGATGCCTTAATTTGGATAGTCTAACACTTTTTCCAAACAACAACGCTTCTGCCAAATATTGACACTTTTGTAGAACAACAAAGTAGCACTTCTACATGAATAGTCCAATGCATTTACCTAATTTGACCAAATAACAAACAATTTTCAAACAAAATTGATTATATTCTAGTAAAAAAAATGTCACATTGATCTAACACTGGTTCAAACTGAAACAAAACCAACTATGGCTAACTTATAACACTCATCAAACAACACATAAAGTTCATTTTTTTCAACATCTTGGTATTGTCAAAAAAACATGTGTTTCTTGATGCAAATAAACAAAGAAATTCTTGCCCAATATTGTTTTATGAAAACAATTTATGGGTTATCAAACATTAACACATCATACAAAGTTTCTTTATCAAAATCACTTGATCTTGTCAAAAGTATAAATTAGGTTTCAATTAGTATCAATCAACACAATCAAACACCAACATCAAATTCATGCCTTTATTTGGATATCAGATGCTTTTTCATCAAGCCGCCAAATATTTGCACTTTTGTAGAACAAAAGTAGCACTTCTACATGAATAGTCCAGTGCATTTTCCTAATTTGACCAAACAACAAACAATTTTCAAACAAAATTGATTATATTCTGGTAAAAAAAAATGTCACATTCAGCTAACACTGGTTCAAACTAAAACAAAACCAACTATGGCTCACTTATAACACTCATCAAACAACACATAAAGTTTATGTTTTTCAACATCTTGGTCTTGTAAAAAAACATGTGTTTCTTGATTCAAATAAACAAACAAATTCTTGCCCAATATTGTTTTTATGAAAATAATTTATGGGTTATCAAGCATTAACACATCATACAAGAGTTCTTTATCAAAATCACTTGATCTTGTCAAAAGTATAAATTAGGTTTCAATTAGTATCAATCAACACAATCAAACACCAACATGAAATTGATGCTTTTATTTGGACAGTCTCACGCTTTTTCCAAACATCAACGCTTCTCCCAAATATTGACACTTTTGTAGAACAACAAAGTAACACTTCTGCATGAATAGTCCAGTGCGTTTTCCTAATTTGACCAAACAACAAACAATTTTCAAACAAAATTGATTATTGGTAAAAAAAAATGTCACATTGATCTAACTTTGGTTCAAACTGAAACAAAACCAACTATGGTTCTTATAGCACTCATCAAACAACACATAAAGTTCATGCTTTTCAACATCTTGGTCTTGTCAAAAACATGTGTTTCTTGATTCAAATAAACAAAAGCATACTTTCCCAATATTGTTTTTATTAAAACAATTGATGGGTTATCAAACATTAACATATCATACACGAGTTCTTTATCAAAATCACTTGATCTTGTCAAAAGTATAAATTAGGTTTCAATTAGTATCAATCAACACAATCAAACACCAACATCAAATTCATGCCTTTATTTGGACAGTCTGACACTTTTTCCAAACAACAACGCTTCTGCCAAATATTGACACTTTTGTAGAACAACAAAGTAGCACTTCTACATGAATAGTCCAATGCATTTACCTAATTTGACCAAATAACAAACAATTTTCAAACAAAATTGATTATATTCTAGTAAAAAAAATGTCACATTGATCTAACACTGGTTCAAACTGAAACAAAACCAACTATGGCTAACTTATAACACTCATCAAACAACACATAAAGTTCATTTTTTTCAACATCTTGGTATTGTCAAAAAAACATGTGTTTCTTGATGCAAATAAACAAAGAAATTCTTGCCCAATATTGTTTTTATGAAAACAATTTATGGGTTATCAAACATTAACACATCATACGAGAGTTCTTTATCAAAATCACTCTATCTTGTCAAAAGTATAAATTAGGTTTCAATTAGTATCAATCAACACAATCAAACACCAACATCAAATTCATGCCTTTATTTGGATAGTCTGATGCTTTTTCCAAACATCAATGCTTCTGCCAAATATTTACACTTTTGTAGAACAACAAAGTAGCACTTCTACATGAATAGTCCAGTGCATTTTCCTAATTTGACCAAACAACAAACAATTTTCAAACAAAATTGATTATATTCTGGTAAAAAAAAATGTCACATTCAGCTAACACTGGTTCAAACTAAAACAAAACCAACTATGGCTCACTTATAACACTCATCAAACAACACATAAAGTTTATGTTTTTCAACATCTTGGTCTTGTCAAAAAAACATGTGTTTCTTGATTCAAATAAACAAACAAATTCTTGCCCAATATTGTTTTTATGAAAATAATTTATGGGTTATCAAGCATTAACACATCATACAAGAGTTCTTTATCAAAATCACTTGATCTTGTCAAAAGTATAAATTAGGTTTCAATTAGTATCAATCAACACAATCAAACACCAACATGAAATTGATGCTTTTATTTGGACAGTCTCACGCTTTTTCCAAACATCAACGCTTCTCCCAAATATTGACACTTTTGTAGAACAACAAAGTAGCACTTCTGCATGAATAGTCCAATACGTTTTCCTAATTTGACCAAACAACAAACAATTTTCAAACAAAATTGATTATATTCTGGTAAAAAAAAATGTCACATTGATCTAACACTGGTTCAAACTGAAACAAAACCAACTATGGTTCACTTATAGCACTCATCAAACAACACATAAAGTTCATGCTTTTCAACATCTTGGTCTTGTCAAAAACATGTGTTTCTTGATTCAAATAAACAAAAGCATACTTTCCCAATATTGTTTTTATTAAAACAATTTATGGGTTATCAAACATTAACATATCATACACGAGTTCTTTATCAAAATCACTTGATCTTGTCAAAAGTATAAATTAGGTTTCAATTAGTATCAATCAACACAATCAAACACCAACATCAAATTCATGCCTTTATTTGGACAGTCTGACACTTTTTCCAAACATCAACGCTTCTGCCAAATATTGACACTTTTGTAGAACAACAAAGTAGCACTTCTGCATGAATAGTCCAGTGCATTTTCCTAATTTGACCAAACAACAAACAATTTTCAAACAAAATTGATTATATTCTGGTAAAAAAAATGTCACATTGATCTAACACTGGTTCAAACTGAAACAAAACCAACTATGGCTCACTTATAACACTCATCAAACAACACATAAAGTTCATTTTTTTCAACATCTTGGTATTGTCAAAAAAACATGTGTTTCTTGATGCAAATAAACAAAGAAATTCTTGCCCAATATTGTTTTTATGAAAACAATTTATGGGTTATCAAACATTAACACATCATACAAGAGTTCTTTATCAAAATCACTCTATCTTGTCAAAAGTATAAATTAGGTTTCAATTAGTATCAATCAACACAATCAAACACCAACATCAAATTCATGCCTTTATTTGGATAGTCTGATGCTTTTTCCAAACATCAATGCTTCTGCCAAATATTGACACTTTTGTAGAACAACAAAGTAGCACTTCTACATGAATAGTCCAGTGCATTTTCCTAATTTGACCAAACAACAAACAATTTTCAAACAAAATTGATTATATTCTGGTAAAAAAAAATGTCACATTCAGCTAACACTGGTTCAAACTAAAACAAAACCAACTATGGCTCACTTATAACACTCATCAAACAACACATAAAGTTTATGTTTTTCAACATCTTGGTCTTGTCAAAAAAACATGTGTTTCTTGATTCAAATAAACAAACAAATTCTTGCCCAATATTGTTTTTATGAAAATAATTTATGGGTTATCAAGCATTAACACATCATACAAGAGTTCTTTATCAAAATCACTTGATCTTGTCAAAAGTATAAATTAGGTTTCAATTAGTATCAATCAACACAATCAAACACCAACATGAAATTGATGCTTTTATTTGGACAGTCTCACGCTTTTTCCAAACATCAACGCTTCTCCC
The DNA here is from genome assembly GCA_007258455.2 of Sequoia sempervirens. Classification (NCBI taxonomy): domain Eukaryota; kingdom Viridiplantae; phylum Streptophyta; class Pinopsida; order Cupressales; family Cupressaceae; genus Sequoia; species Sequoia sempervirens. The sequence continues at coordinate 17,135,543 of VDFB02109042.1, forward strand.
AAATATTGACACTTTTGTAGAACAACAAAGTAGCACTTCTGCATGAATAGTCCAATACGTTTTCCTAATTTGACCAAACAACAAACAATTTTCAAAGAAAATTGATTATATTCTGGTAAAAAAAAATGTCACATTGATCTAACACTGGTTCAAACTGAAACAAAACCAACTATGGTTCACTTATAGCACTCATCAAACAACACATAAAGTTCATGCTTTTCAACATCTTGGTCTTGTCAAAAACATGTGTTTCTTGATTCAAATAAAAAAAAGCATACTTTCCCAATATTGTTTTTATTAAAACAATTTATGGGTTATCAAACATTAACATATCATACACGAGTTCTTTATCAAAATCACTTGATCTTGTCAAAAGTATAAATTAGGTTTCAATTAGTATCAATCAACACAATCAAACACCAACATCAAATTCATGCCTTTATTTGGACAGTCTGACTTTTTCCAAACATCAACGCTTCTGCCAAATATTGACACTTTTGTAGAACAACAAAGTAGCACTTCTGCATGAATAGTCCAGTGCATTTTCCTAATTTGACCAAACAACAAACAATTTTCAAACAAAATTGATTATATTCTGGTAAAAAAAATGTCACATTGATCTAACACTGGTTCAAACTGAAACAAAACCAACTATGGCTCACTTATAGCACTCATCAAACAACACATAAAGTTCATGTTTTTCAACATCTTGGTATTGTTAAAAAAACATGTGTTTCTTGATTCAAATAAACAAATAAATTCTTGCCCAATATTGTTTTTATGAAAATAATTTATGGGTTATCAAACATTAACACATCATACAAGAGTTCTTTATCAAAATCACTCTATCTTGTCAAAAGTATAAATTAGGTTTCAATTAGTATCAATCAACACAATCAAACACCAACATCAAATTCATGCCTTTATTTGGACAGTCTGACGCTTTTTCCAAACATCAACGCTTCTGCCAAATATTGACACTTTTGTAGAACAACAAAGTAGCACTTCTACATGAATAGTCTAATGCATTTTCCTAATTTGACCAAACAACAAACAATTTTCAAACAAAATTGATTATATTCTGGTAAAAAAAATGTCACATTGATCTAACACTGGTTCAAACTGAAACAAAACCAACTATGGCTCACTTATAGCACTCATCAAACAACACATAAAGTTCATGTTTTTCAACATCTTGGTATTGTTAAAAAAACATGTGTTTCTTGATTCAAATAAACAAATAAATTCTTGCCCAATATTATTTTTATGAAAAAAATTTATGGGTTATCAAACATTAACACATCATACAAGAGTTCTTTATGAAAATCACTATATCTTGTCAAAAGTATAAATTAGGTTTCAATTAGTATCAATCAACACAATCAAACACCAACATCAAATTGATGCCTTTATTTGGACAGTCTGACGCTTTTTCCAAACATCAACGCTTCTGCCAAATATTAACACTTTTGTAGAATAACAAAATAGCGCTTCTGCATGAATAGTCCAGTGCATTTTCCTAATTTGACCAAACAACAAATAATTTTCAAACAAAATTGATTATATTCTAGTAAAAAAAAATGTCACATTAATCTAACACTGGTTCAAACTAAAACAAAACCAACTATGGCTCACTTATAGCACTCATCAAACAACACATAAATTTCATGTTTTTCAACATCTTGGTCTTGTCAAAAAAACATGTGTTTCTTGATTCAAATAAACAAACAAATTCTTTCCCAATATTGTTTTTTCGAAAATAATTTATGGGTTATCAAACATTAACACATAATACAAGAGTTCTTTATCAAAATCACTTGATCTTGTCAAAAGTATAAATTAGGTTTCAATTAGTATCAATCAACACAATCAAACACCAACATGAAATTGATGCTTTTATTTGGACAGTCTCACGCTTTTTCCAAACATCAACGCTTCTCCCAAATATTGACACTTTTGTAGAACAACAAAGTAGCACTTCTGCATGAATAGTCCAATGCATTTTCCTAATTTGACCAAACAACAAACAATTTTCAAACAAAATTGATTATATTCTGGTAAAAAAAATGTCACATTGATCTAACACTGGTTCAAACTGAAACAAAACCAACTATGGCTCACTTATAGCACTCATCAAACAACACATAAAGTTCATGCTTTTCAACATCTTGGTATTGTTAAAAAAACATGTGTTTCTTGATTCAAATAAACAAATAAATTCTTGCCCAATATTGTTTTTATGAAAAAAATTTATGGGTTATCAAACATTAACACATCATACAAGAGTTCTTTATCAAAATCACTATATCTTGTCAAAAGTATAAATTAGGTTTCAATTAGTATCAATCAACACAATCAAACACCAACATCAAATTCATGCCTTTATTTGGACAGTCTGACGCTTTTTCCAAACATCAACGCTTCTGCCAAATATTAACACTTTTGTAGAACAACAAAGTAGCACTTTTGCATGAATAGTTCAGTGCATTTGCTTAATTTGACCAAACAATAAACAAATTTCAAACAAAATTGATTATATTCTAGTAAAAAAAAATGTCACATTGATCTAACACTGGTTCAAACTGAAACAAAACCAACTATGGCTCACTTATAGCACTCATCAAACAACACATAAAGTTCATGTTTTTCAACATCTTGGTCTTGTCAAAAACATGTGTTTCTTGATTCAAATAAATAAACAAATTCTTGCCCAATATTGTTTTTATGAAAACAATTTATGGGTTATCAAACATTGACATATCATACAAGAGTTCTTTATGAAAATCACTTGATCTTGTCAAAAGTATAAATTAGGTTTCAATTAGTATCAATCAACACAATCAAACACCAACATCAAATTCATGCCTTTATTTGGACAGTTTGACGCTTTTTCCAAACATCAATGCTTCTGCCAAATATTGACACTTTTGTAGAATAACAAAATAGCGCTTCTGCATGAATAGTCCAGTGCATTTTCCTAATTTGACCAAACAACGAATAATTTTCAAACAAAATTGATTATATTCTAGTAAAAAAAAAGGTCACATTAATCTAACACTGGTTCAAACTGAAACAAAACCAACTATGGCTCACTTATAGCACTCATCAAACAACACATAAATTTCATGTTTTTCAACATCTTGGTCTTGTCAAAAAAACATGTGTTTCTTGATTCAAATAAACAAACAAATTCTTGCCCAATATTGTTTTTTTGAAAATAATTTATGGGTTATCAAACATTAACACATAATACAAGAGTTCTTTATCAAAATCACTTGATCTTGTCAAAAGTATAAATTAGGTTTCAATTAGTATCAATCAACACAATCAAACACCAACATCAAATTGATGCTTTTATTTGGACAGTCTCACGCTTTTTCCAAACATCAACGCTTCTACCAAATATTGACACTTTTGTAGAACAACAAAGTAGCACTTCTGCATGAATAGTCTAATGCATTTTCCTAATTTGACCAAACAACAAACAATTTTCAAACAAAATTGATTATATTCTGGTAAAAAAAATGTCACATTGATCTAACACTGGTTCAAACTGAAACAAAACCAACTATGGCTCACTTATAGCACTCATCAAACAACACATAAAGTTCATGTTTTTCAACATCTTGGTATTGTTAAAAAAACATGTGTTTCTTGATTCAAATAAACAAATAAATTCTTGCCCAATATTATTTTTATGAAAATAATTTATGGGTTATCAAGCATTAACACATCATACAAGAGTTCTTTATCAAAATCACTTGATCTTGTCAAAAGTATAAATTAGGTTTCAATTAGTATCAATCAACACAATCAAACACCAACATGAAATTGATGCTTTTATTTGGACAGTCTCACGCTTTTTCCAAACATCAACGCTTCTCCCAAATATTGACACTTTTGTAGAACAACAAAGTAACACTTCTGCATGAATAGTCCAATACGTTTTCCTAATTTGACCAAACAACAAACAAATTTCAAAAAAAAATTATTATATTCTAGTAAAAAAAAATGTCACATTGATCTAACACTGGTTCAAACTGAAACAAAACCAACTATGGCTCACTTATAGCACTCATCAAACAACACATAAAGTTCATGTTTTTCAACATCTTGGTCTTGTCAAAAAAACATGTGTTTCTTGATTCAAATAAATAAAGAAATTCTTGTCCAATATTATTTTTATGAAAACAATTTATGGGTTATCAAACATTGACACATCATACAAGAGTTCTTTATGAAAATCACTTGATCTTGTCAAAAGTATAAATTAGGTTTCAATTAGTATCAATCATCACAATCAAACAACAACATCAAATGTATATCAAATATCAGCCATCCAAATCTTCCACTTCATAAACAACTTGAAATTTTTGGCAACAAATTTCTTAGACTAAGTTTTCATCACATCAACTAGTTTAGCTCTCTATTTAGAAATAATCTATTTCTAGAAATTTAGTTCGATTAATACACATCTTTTGGAAAATGATGCAGAGTAGGGTGGAGGTATTAAGACAATCACAATTCAGCAAAATTTTCAATCCAAAACCTTAACTTGGTCCTTTTCTCCCAAAACCTTCAATTTTCCTTGTAGTACTTGGAACAAGGTTTTCCCATCATAACTCTCAGAAAAGTCTTCAAACCCAAAATTGTATCACCATTCAGAATACCCTTTTTCCACTTTGAAACATATCCAATTTGTAGATATGGTTGTTTTGTAACAACATCCTCCAAATTTGACCGCTACATTGGAAATAGGCCTAATTAGCCTTGTTTTCCAAAGCAACTACAAGATATTCTCTCTTCCAATCACCAATATTCACTCCAGGGCTTCCCTCAAGTCACATGGTGTCTGAATATACAAATTTTATCAACTAGAATCATCTCCCAATCTTCTATCTGCAAAGTCCTATATCTACCTATCCTCCTAAGCCTAATACATAGAGATATTAGGCTAGGGCTTGATAAAACTCAGCCCTAACTCCATCCCCTACATCTGAAAACCCTATCAACATTAAAATCACCCTAACTACTCCCATTCCAATGATTTTCAGAATTTTCCACTAGTGGAATGGTCTCCTACTTCATGTTTCTTCTCTCAAACCCTTAAAACTAGGGTTTTCTGACTGGTTTCAGTAAATTGGCTCTAAATAGCTTCAAACTTTATGAAAACAAATGAAATCACTTGAAAAAGGAAGTTAACTCAGTCCACCATGAATTCCAATACAACTCAGTACATGTTCAGGTCGTACAAAATCGTACAAACCCTTGTAGTAGCAATAATTCAATGTAAAACACAAAAAACCGAGTTATTCTTTATTGTTTGATCACCAAAATGTCTCCAAAGAGTTTCCTTGACCACACAAGGAAATATTTAAACCTTACAATCACAAAACAACTGTTGGATAACTATTTTTTGAATGCCAATGCTTCAACTTCCTTTACAAGCCAAAAAGTGAAAAGTTGCTCATGCAACTTTTACAACATTTACAAAACTTGACAACTTTTTACAAGCTCAACCACACATGTTCTAAACAGACCTTATTACAAACCAAAAGTGACTCAAACATAAAAATACTAACATTTAACACCCTTTCACATCATGAAGGTTAGGTGCCCCTGCACCAGAAAAGTTTACCTTAGAGTCACAAGTCTACTTCTAAGGTTTGAAAGTTCATAAACATCATCATCAAAAACATATCAAAAACTTGAGTCTAGATTATTGCCAAAATTGAGTGTTTTCACTCGATCTCTAGAGGGGGCAACATACCAGTGTTCATTCCTCCTATTGGGGCACAATGGGGCATCCAAAAAATTATGAATTTTTAAATTTTTGATCTGAACAACAATGTTGATCCAAGAGGCATCAGTTCTTCGAAGCAATGTAGCGGGTACCTCACTTCAAAGAGGGGAAAAATGTACACTTAAAATTGTTCTGATCAATTTCACACATTTGATTTTTTTTACCAACACCATTTTCATCTTGATTCAATCATTCTTGTCTATTTAATTGAATAATACTAATTGTTTAATTAAATTCATCATTTTCTTCTATTAATCGAATAATCAATATTATTGGATTAATTCACCCCTTTCATGCTGATTTTCATCCTATTTGATTAAATAATAAAAATTACTTAATTAAATCTTGTAATTCCTCTCATTTGATTAAATAATCCTAATTGTTTAATTAGATGTCATAAATCCTGCTTTTTTATTAAATGATCTAATTGTTTAATTAAAGTCTTAAAGTCCTTCACTTTGCACAATTAAATAGTTTCTTAATTATTTAATTGACCAATTTCTCACTCCTCAAAGAATATTCTTATGGAATATTCTTCCAATTTGAATTCAAACATCGCCCTGCAAATGGAAATATCTTATCCATCTCTCTAAAATCATGGGATTGCAATTGTCTCAAGAAATTTGAGCCCTTGATTAGAATCTGTAGACACTTAAAATTGTCCTAAATGATATTGCACAATTGAATTTGATTACTAACATTATTTCATCCTAAATTCACCTCCTTTTCGACTATTTAATTGAATGATCCTATTTGTTAAATTAAAAGCATCAATTTCTCCTATTAATCAAATGATCATTATTATTTGGCTAATTCTCATCTTATTTAATTGAATAATGCAAATTATTTGGTTAAATTGCTTATGCCTTCTCATTCAATTAAATAATCTTAATTATTGAATTAAATGTCATTTGACCCTCTTTCACACTAATTCTCATCTTATTTAATTGAATATTGCGAATTATTTGGTTAAATTGCTTATGTCCTCTCATTTAATTAAATAATCTTAATTATTGAATTAAATGTCATTTGACCCTCTTTCATTAAATAATTCAATTATTTAATGAGCATCCTAATTTCACTCAACTTGCACAATTAAAACTTTTTTTTAATTATCTAATTCCTATTTTTCCTCATCCATCCACTTGCAATAGAATATTCTCTTGGAATATTCCTCCATTTGAACTCAAAAATGGAATATTCCTTTGTAACAACTTTCTAACAAACTTCCTAACAACTTTGGAAGTGTGCTTCTTTAAATCATTGTGATCCATTGATTAACTCTTTGATCCATGTGAACTTGCATTCTCATCCATTGATGGGAATCCTTGATCCATGCCTTCACCTCTCATGACTTCTCATCCCTTGATTGATCAAATCAATCTTAGCCATTGATTCACCATTTTATCCTATAAATACACCTCACTTCTATGAGAAAGGGATTCACTTCCATTTTAGAAAAATTATGTTGCACATTTGATCACTCATTTCCATTCATCTTGCATCCATTTTAACTTTCCATCCATCTTTAGCTTAGTTTTCATCAATGGAGTTCGTTTAAATGCTTGTTTTATCAAAGGGGTTGGGAAAGGGATGACATTCCATATCAATGCAACACTAATCCACAATGGGATGAGTTTTGAGGCATTAGGATAGGTTTTCATCATTAATTTCTTGTTGTTTATGTTTAACGGATTCCTTATTTAATGGTTTTCAAGTATTTCATTAGGATTATAGTTTATCTAGTTAGATATTGCTTAGAATCTATTGGATTTGGTGTATTTAGCTTGTGTTATGATTATAGTCACATTTTGGCACTAGAAGGAGGGAAAAACTAACTAATTTTAACAAATTTTCCTTGAGTTTCTTGTGTTTTGAAGGTTATAGATAGGGAGCCTCTTTTGCTTTTTACTAGAGTGTTGCTTTTGAGGAACATCGACACTTTTGAAATGTAGAGGCACATTTGAAATGTAGGGGCACTTTTGAAATAAAGTGACGCTTTTTATTTATGGTAGCACTTTTGATTTCTTTTACAAAGAGTTACTTTTGATATTGGGATGCTTTTGACATCTCTAGTTTTTTGAAAGGTACAACAAAGAGGCACTTTTGAATTTCACCAGAGCGATGCTTTTGCATTACACTGGTGCTTTTATGGAACAACAATGCTTTTGATGTCTGATAGAGAGACATTTTTGTGACCCAGTGACACTTTTGTAAGGCAAAATAGAGAGCTAGATTTTAATGTTTGCCTTGATTTTTTCAATTTAATCCACTCTTTGATCATTTACTAACTTTTGGTTTTTTTTGTGATGCTAACTAATTTTGTGGATTGAAAAACGAGCGAAATCTTGAAGTAAAGAAGCATATTATCACTTGATCTATATTGTAGAAGTGTTTTAAAAACTTATGGGATGATATGACCCATCATATGCTACTTTATTTCATATTTTAGGACAAATAGCTTTCAATTGGATTTAAAATATACAATGCTATAATCTTTCAAAGTTGGCTAAAATTAAGACATCTTGATGTGGTAATAAAGCAATATCACTAATCAAAGCTTAACTCAAAATTGAACACACCACACATTGGGCTTATTTTCAAACCATCCAAACTTCCAAAACAACAAAGTGAAACAAGGAAATGTATTTCCAAACATTGAATCAAAGTTTTACCAACCAAACATTGAGTTCTTAGGTTTATCACTTTAGAGGCAAAGCATGTTTTTCACTACCTTGGTCTTGTAAAAAAAAGTCTCTCTCTAAACATTAGAATCAATTATCTCATCCATCTCAACACATTTGACATCCCCCCTCACAAACAACTTTGAAACTTTGGACACACCAACATTCTAGACTTAGGTTATCAATTAAATTAATCCCCTAACTTAGTTTTATGTGTTGAACACCCAGAATAATGAGAGGGGGGGCATGAATCAGTATTATATATAACCAATTAATCACAAACCATCCAAATAACAAAGTGTATCTAACTTTAGTAATGAATGAAAACATGAAAGAGATTGCAAGACCACATAACACATGAACACTAGGACTTTTATGTGGAAAACCCCCAAAAGGGAAAAACCATGGTGAGGATTAGCTCCCAATATATTATACCTGATTACAAGATATTACAAGGGCTCATTGCCAGGACTCACTACCCTTATAAGGCTCACAACTAGAAATAGATACAAAACAAAAGTGGCTACACAACCAAAGTGTGAACTAATACAAAGCATTCCTTCCTTGTGTTGAATTCAGTTCCTATGAAGCTCTAAATACAAATTATAACTCTACTTAGCAATCACTTAATATAGAAAACAGTTCTTCCCTTATTCTGATCTCACACATACAAATTTGTAAGTTCACACAACATCAAATCTCACACACATCACATTTCCTTGTCAACACACTATCCAAATAAAAAATGTCCCACATATATACCCTATTACATCCACATATATCAATTAGGTTAGCCTAATTGGATGTAGCCCTATTTTAAATTTAAAATCACTTTGTCAGCTTCATACTTGAATTTTTTTTTTTTCGCTCAAATCAAATGTGCAATACTTGATTTGGGTCAACAGTATCTAAAATAGATCCCCTTATCCGTAATACATATTGATCTTCATAGCACATATTCAAGTATTAGGTCGGCCAAGAATTGGACCTAAACACAAAATAAACCAACTGATCACACACCAACGATCCATCTAATCACATAAGAACATGCCAATATGAAATATATAGTATTCACATCTATAAACCATCTTCAAAAATTGTAGTCTAAATCCAAACACTAAAGGAATGCAGACTAGATAAATCATACCCATTTACACTGTAGGACTCACCAGTTGATTTGTCTTTCCTTTCTGCTACAAATTCCTCTAACCTTTCTACTTCATCTTTCGAGAGGCCATGCAATCCAAAGTATTGTTCAACTTGTTTGTTCACTCTTTTAGTTCTTGCAGGTGCTGAAGTTTCCAAGTATACTTCAGTTGATTTCTCTTCATATGTACCATGTCTAGGCAGGGAGGAGTCCTTAGGAATTTTTAACAATAACTCAATGTATCTCTTAGTCTCATCTTTAGCAATCTCATATCCAAGAGGCTCAATCCTTATTGTTCTGGGTTCAACTACCTATATTATACATTCATGAGTGGATACAAGAAAAGTTATATCATTTGCATACTTTTCCACTAAACTTGTAGGAATTATTTCTCTATCATACACTTTATTTTGGAATACTACAAAAAATGCAGTCAATGCATTATCATGTGCTTTATATCTCCAATGTTGTGTAAATAGTAAAAAAATTGGTGTGCAACCGGTTTGCTTCTCTCCCACAAAATATCTTTTCTTCTAGGTAGCTCCGTCAAAAAGTAGAATAACAAGCATATAATCAGTGTTCCAAATTTAAAAACATACTTCTTGGTTTGAGTTTGATTCAAGTTCTCTAGAAGTTGCTACCAGAGCAACTCACATAAATCATAATCTTTCCCATTTATCACCATGTCATGTGAAAAATAGATTATAGTTGTAGATACTAAGTTTTCCCTATTCGTGAAATAGATTTGGTGTCCAATCATAATTGATGCATTCTTAACAGCAAGATTGGTGATGGGTTTGGTTGTTAGTGCTCTTCTATCAAATGTGGCACCAGTTAGCTGCATAATTGTATAATTCTTTATAGACTTTAGCACCGGTACAGGTCTAGTATCACACAACCCAGTTACTACCTTGATCACATCTTTTGAAATAGTATGGGAATATATGTCCACATGAATTTTTCATGCATTCTACTCAAGGATATCCTCACATATTTCTCATTTAAATGACTGCTAAAGTTAGGACACCAGTTCCAAATGTCTAGCTTCTTTTCACACTAGGTTTACATATTTTGGTTTAACCAAAAAGTCATCTCCAATTATCTCATTAGACCATTAAGTTTTAAGTATCTAGTGATCATACTCTTCCAATTTTCCATGTATATAGGTCCTAGTGTCTTTAATGGGAAAAACCTTAATTGGGATCTTCAAAAAGCACCGTCGAGGTCGTTGTCAAAATATTTCCATGAAAACCTCTTAAACTTTGGTCTAGGTATCTTCATGATGTTGACTACAGTCAGTGCATGCATTTTAACCTTGATTCTAACTCAAATTATTATGAAATTACTGTTATTTCAAAACCCACAAAGCACAAATAGTTGTATATACCTTTCTCGTGCTCAACGGGATCTAGGGTTTGAATGTTTTGCACCAAATTGCTTTGAATCACCTTCAAACACTCTTTCAATTCACCATGCTTCTCTTTAATGTGCAAAAGTGATTATAAATGACTTACAATTTTTCTTTATAGCTTACCGATCTACCCTAATTTTGCATTTATTGCATCATTATTTGAAAAGTTGAGAAACCCTTCATTATCACACTGTAAACCCTAAAATGCTCTGCAATTCTTTAGATTTGCATATTTTCTACCAGAATATTTTCCAATAGCTTAAGCATACCATTTTGCATCATATATCTTTGTGTTACTGCTTGACACCTAATGTTTCTAGGGGGTTGTTAGATTTTTCTATCATTGCTCCCACTAAGACAATGCCTGGGTTCAGTTTTCAAGAGAATTATTTGCACTAGAAGGAGGTATAGATGCATTTGATTCATTCTTGTTCTCAAGTTCCTCTTTTCTTCTCTAAATCTTCTCCATTTCCTTCTTAACTTATGTAGGATCAACTTTATTCATAGGCTCATTCCTCTATTTCAGATTAGTCTTCCTTCCTTTTTTGCTTTTGCAAAATCTTGAAATGTGTCTAAGTTTGTTGCAGTTGTAGCTTACAACATTTTTCTAACCAAACCAAATTCTATTCATTCTTGATCTATACTAGTTAGCCCTATGTCCAAATACATTTCATGTATAATAATAACCATTGAAATATTGAAACATTCTACCAACATTGAATCTATTCATCATCTGACTTTTGCACTCAGTAGCTCTATATCCAGATTTCTTGCATACAAAACATTGTCCAAAAAAGGATCCAACATTCTAATTCATTCTATTTCTACATTCTATAGCCTTATTTCCAAATCTATTGCATGCAAAAAATACCATTGAAAGATGGGCACCTTTGAGCATTTGGTTGTCTGATAGGAGGTCTTCCAACATTGCTTCTTTGATTTCAGAATTGTCTACCATTGCCTTGAGTCTTCTTTTGATTGTCAACCTTGTTAGATGTCTGATTTTCCTTTGAGATTTGTCCTTCTTCAAGTCCCAAACCACCTTAATCCTTAGACGGTTTTTGAATTGCAATCAGTTCATTAAGCATTGTAGTACTTGTTTTGAATTTTTCCTCATGAGCTCTTGTTTTCTCTAGATCTGATCTTAGGGTTACCACTTCTTGTTCAAGATTTTGGCATTCATTAGTCTTGCTTTGTATCTTAGCATTCAAACAATCCTTAATTCTCTTCTTTTCTTAGACTTGTACTTTTAGTCCCATAATATCTCCATTTGGCTTCAACTATTCATTAACTTCTCTACGTCTTTCTCTAAACTTCTTGATTTGTTCTCTCAAATTTTTGACACATTCATTTGCTTCATCTAGGATTTCCTTCAGAATTTTGTTTTCACCCTCAATTCTGTCAAGATCTTCAAGAGCAGCTTTAAGTTCTTTTTCAAACATGCAGTCATCTTCCATGTATTCAATTGTAAAAAAAATTCTAGAGAAATACCTGAAACCTTTTATCAGCCATGTGTTCAAACTCCAAGATATTTTTTCAAGCTGTTAGGCTTCTCAAAAGGAACTAGGCTCTAATACCAATTATTGAACAGCCAGAATACTAAGAGAGGGGGTGAATCAGTATTCTATATAATTAATTAATCACAAACCATCTAGATAATAGAGTATATATAACTTTAGTAATGAATGAAAACATGAAAGAGATCACAAGACCACATAACACATGAACACTGAGATTTTTATGTGGAAAACCTAAAAAAGGAAAAAAAAACGGTGAGGATTAGCTCACAATATATTATAACTGGTTATAAGATATTACAGGGGCTCACTACTAGGACTCACTATCCTTATAAGGCTCACAACCAAAAATAGATACAAAAAAAAGTGGCTACATATCCAAAGTGTGAACTAATACAAATTGCACCTTGTGTTGAATTTAGTTCCTATGAAGCTCTGAATACAAAATACTATTTTGCTTAGCACTCACTTAATATACACAACAATTCTACCCTTAGTTTGATCTCACACATACAAATTTGAAAGTTTGCACAACATCAGATCTTAGACACGTCACATTTCCTTTTCAACACACTATCCAACTCAAAAATTTCCCACATATATACCCTATTACATCCACATACATCAATTAGGTCAACCTAATTGGTTGTAGCCCTATTTTAAATTCAAAATCACTTTGTCAGCTTCATACTTGAAACACAACCTCTTCGTGCTCAAATCAAATGTGCAATACTTGATTTGGGTCAGCACGGATCTAAAATAGATCCCCTTAACATCCACAATACATATTGATCTTCATAGCACAAATTCAAGTATTAGGTTGGCCAAGAATTGGACCTAAATACAAAATAAACCAACTAATCACACACCAATGATCCATATGATCAAATAAAAATGTGCCAACAAGAATATATAGTATTGAAATCTATAAACCATCTCGCAAAATTATATATTCCGAATCCAAACAATGAAGGAATGCGGGCCAGATAACTCATACCCATTTACACTGTATAGAGCCAAAAATTGTATTTCAAACTTATGCTACTAGTAACTTTCATCTTTTTCATCCAAAATTGTTGAAATATTGATCATAGATGCATTTGGTATTCCTAAACAACATACTATAACCGTATAAGACGATCTTATAACATGAGCGATTCCTGACCAAATTACTAGATCAAGATGTCGCCAAAAACTGTTTACCAGATCATAAAAAACTATCAACAATAAATGTTGGCATCAATGGAAACACATTAAAGGGTTCCTTCTTCATTATTTCAATAATATGTGTGTAAATGAATCCTTTTCCATACACTTAGTTGAGTTAATCATTATCCTTTTGAACAAGTCTATCTTAAAGGTCACAAGTCTGCCTTTAGATTTACAAGTTCATTAACACCTTTTATCCAAAACATCAAACATCAAACCTTTAGTCTAAAGTGTTGTCCAAAGTTTAGAAATTTCATCCTCCATATCACTCACCCATTTCATGACCTACTCACAGAATTGGTACAAAACATCTTAGATGGTCCCTTTTATCAAAATTTGAGTCAACTAGAGAGTACCAACAATAAAAATCTCAACACACCTCTCCCATAGTTGATCCATAATTTATGGTAACAACGAGATCACAAAATAAGAAAAACATGGAGCAAACCAAAACTATATCTACCACAATTGATACCAACCAAAAATAATTTGACCTAGGAGCCACTCTATCCCATCACAATAACCACCTAATCCACTAGACATGGGGTATGAGGTAGAAGATGTCACAAAGAATCCACTTGAGCTAACCATAGAGGAGTTTCTTGAGTACCAACAAGATCCTAAAACAAGCCATATCATCAACACTTTGATGAAGAAGAACCCTACACAATACATGCTAGCTTTAGCAAAAGAAGGGGCTAAACTCCCTTCAACATTTGATTTTAAGACAATTAGGGAACAACCCTTAGGAAATGTGGCTTCAATTCCTCAAGTTTCCACCACAAAACCTTGGTACAAGGTTTGACTCAATCAATAAATCAACTAACTTCATCACTTGTACCAAGTCAACCATTTACCTCTAGTCTTGCAACTAGAATTGGAACCAACCTTGGTCTCACTCCTAGCTTAGGAGGAAACACACTTTTGGGTACACAAGACTCCACCCTTCCCCAAAATAGAAAATGGACACCAACATTTGGTTCCCCATCATATTCTTCCACCACTATTCCTGAACACCCTCTACATCCACACATACAACTTACATTCCATAACACAATAATGGCCTCTAATTTTTGTGCACAACCATCTTCTTCCATCACCAAAAGTACCCAAAGTGTGTCTAACATTGCACAAAGTAATGTGAGCCGAGTACCCCAAGTAGAACAACAAGGGAAAGTTAACACCATCATCCAAGGTCAACCCTTAACACAAAAAGGGACATCTTTATCCAACTACCTAATTGACCCATCAAATCAATTGGTTCCACATGTCACCCAAACCAACCCACAAAACACATAGAACCCACTTGTCATGAATCCAAATCAAGGAAACCTATTGGTCACGAATCCCATCAACCAAGGTAATACCTTGGAAACAAATCAAACACAAGGGAACCCCTCCAATCAATTGACTCAAGGTCAAAATGTGTCATTGATATCACAACACCAAATGGCACCATCACAACCATTTGTCCCCCAAGCCATGCAAAATCAAATGGGACACAAAACCTACATTCCTCCACCCCAATCAACAATTTTTCAAGGAATTATATCACAAAATAACCCCCAAAATACCATCACACAACAACCACCTCACAATCAAATCAACCCACACCTCACTCCCACGATGGTCCCTCAAAATCCACCTTACATACCCAAAAATCAAATCACTTCAACATTGCAAGCACAACAATCCCTACAACAAGCTTTGCAACAACAAAAATCCTATAAACAAGCATTCCAACAACAAAAACAAGCCAAATAACAAGCATTACTCGCACACCAACAAAAACAAGCCCAACAACAAGCATTGCTAGCACAACAATATGCCCAACAACAACAACACCAATAGGGCTTGTACTACAATCCCCAAAAATATTCCAACATGTGACAAAATGTCATAAATCCAAATGCACAAGGAGCATACACTCTTCCACCCCTATCACCATCACCTTCACAATGTCAAAATCCACCCTACACACCATACAACACCCCTCCATATCAAAATACCACCTACAAATCATCCACCATCCCACAGTATACCATGTACGCACCTCCACCAAATTCTCAAGATGATTTTTCATCACAAATTAAGGCTCTCACACAAAAATCCAAGACATTCAAATGGGGAAAACAAAGGAACCACATGCGCAACAAAACTTGTGTTTTGATGCAGGAGCATCCATGGCCTAGTGGTAATATTGTTTCAATCTATTTTGCTTAATTTTGGAGTGATGGTATTTCATATTTTTGGCTTGGATTACATGTTGAGGATGGCTAAATATTTATCTTCAAATAAATTAATTTGTCAATTAATTTCTTGTGCAACTTTGACAAATTGCCTTGTGGGGTGAAAAAGCAAAAAACAGAATAAAGCATTTAAAATTGAAAAATAAATAAAAACCCACTATGAGGCATTGAAAATGGATAAGGGAGTTTCAAAAACATTAAATTTTGATCCCTAAAAAGTAGGGAGTGGGAAATGGATGCCCAAGACTTTCCATGGATTTTTTCTTTTTCAGGAGTCAAAAAGGAGAATAAAAAAATTGAATTTCCTAACTTTAGAGGGCTGTTGTGAATGATTTTAAATGGGTTTTAAATGATTTTTAATTAATTTTTGAAGGTTTTGAGGTGTAGCAACAACAAGGATCATGCCATATTGGAGGATTCCAAAAAAATAATGTGGAAATAAATTCCAAAAAAGAGGAGTTAAGGAGAAAAAATCAATTCTTCAGCAATGCAAGTTTGAAGAAAAAAGGTGACAGAAAGAGGAAGGAATAGCATTCTCTATAAGGGTGTTTTTGATGTGTTGTTTCAGGTTGGAACTAATTTAAAATATACCATGAAGATTCTAGAATAGCTAGATTGAATTTGTAAGAGTTCTAGGTGAAATAGAAGTGTTAGGATATGGTTTTGTTTGCAGATGCTCATGTGTCTGAGGATAGTTTGGCCGTGAATGAATTTCATTTGCATATGTATTGTATGTAGGGAGATAATTTTTTGTATCTCATTCCATTAGTGACTGAAATTTCATTGTAATTTGAGTTTATTAATAAAGCATATCATTGGTTCCTTGTGCAAGCAAGTTTCATAAATTTATTTGCAAACTTTTGTTTCTATTTGAGTTGTGTTGTGAGAATTTTAGAAGAGGAATTCGTGAGCTTGTAATTGATTTTTAGAGAGGTTTTCGAGTGTTTCAATCTCTTTTTACATTAGTGGTCTCAGAGCATTAATATCTTGAGTGTGTAACAGACTGCCAAAGAGAGGCAGTTGCACCAGGACTGTGTTGTGGGTGTTGAAAAAAAATGGATAGGAGAGGAGCCCATCGTGGTAGAGGAAGAGGAAGAGGAGATAATTTTGTAAGATATGATGATTTTAGAGCCTTGAGAAGGCAGGTTGAAACTTTGCAAAATGATATAAGGAGAGTATTTGCAAGAATGAGAGACCCAGGAAGTGATGATGAAGAAGATGAGAACATAGAGAATGTTAGTTTAATACTAAGCAAAGAGAGAAAGTTGCAACAGTTGCAAGAGATCCATTGTTAAGGGTTTAACAAAAATGAGAAAAAAACAAAGTATTGAAGTTCCTACCTTTAATGGGAGTTTGAATCCAGAAGAACTGATAGACTGGATAAATGATATGGAAGATTATTTTGAATTTGAGGAAGTTGGAGACCCAGACCGAGTAAGGTTTTCCAAGACAAAATTGAAGGGATATGCTTCAATTTGGTGGAGAGAAATTCAGTTGGAAAGAGGAAGAAAAGGAAAGGAGAATATTACAAGATGGGATAAAATGGTAGAGAAAATGAAGAGGCAATTCATCTTTGTAGACTATGAGCTGGAATTGCTTAAAAAGATGCAAATCTTGAAGCAAGGAAGCAAGATAGTAAAGGAGTACACAAAAGAGTTTCACATAATTCTTATAAGGACTCGACATTTAGAGGCAACCAAGGAAAAGGTTACAAGATACATAAACGGGTTGAGATCAAGTATTCAAGAAGAGATGACACTGGTTAGAGTTGTGACAATCAAAGATGCTTATCAACTAGCATTGAAGATAGAAGAAAGGATGAACAAGAGGTTTGAAATAAAAAAAGGGAAGGAATAGGGTTTATGTGTAGAAAAAAGAGGATGAACAGTAGATTAGAGACATTAAGGGCAGCAAGGATGAAAGATGTGAAAACTCAAGCAAGCCTTGTGATCAAAATTTTAGAGGAAGAGAAAGATCGGGTAGGGGATTTGAAAGAGGAAATTTTAAAATAACATGTTTCAAGTGTGGAGAAGAGGGGCACAAATCATACGAGTGTCCTCATGAAGAGGAAAGACCAAGAAGAAGAACTATAAATTAGAATAGAACAACAAACACAAATGGAGAAGATGTACATTCAACACATTCCGAAGAAGCGGAAGATAGTGAAGCCTTGATGATGAGGAGATTTTTTATGAATGAAAATAGTGAACCCATTCAGAGGAGGAGATTGTTTCATACAAGATGCAAATGCAAAGGTAAAGTTTGTAAATTCATTATTGATGGTGGTAGTACTAATAATATTCTTTCTACAGAGATGGTTGAGAAGTTGCAATTGGAGAGAAAGAGGCACCTACATCCGAATAGGATCTCATGGTTGCAGGATGATCACAAAGTGTTGGTAAATGAACAATGTGTGGTAAGATTTAAGATTGGAAGTTATTATGATGAATTATTGTGTGATGTTATGAACATGGATGTTTGTCATTTGTTGTTGGGTAGACCGTGTTAGTTTGATAGGAAAGTAGTGCATGATGGATGTGCAAACACTTATAGTTTGATGAAGGATGGAGTTCATCATAAATTGAAGCCATTGGATGAGAGAGGAGGCAAGGTATGTAGCAAGGTTGGAATTTATTTGGTTAGTGATTTGAAATAGGTAGAGAAAAAGGATGAAGGTGAGGAGGATGATTTGTTAATGCAATTGGAAGAAATTGTAGGAGAGAGGAATGAGAAAATTTCAGCTAACACAAAGGTTACAGGCAAAGGTAATGAGGTAATTTCTGATTTTTATTCTTCTTATAATGAGAATAAATATGTAGTTGCAGCAGTACATGTGTTGGAGATAGGTGAGAGTGATGAGAAAGATGTGAATGTGAAGTTGGGGATTGTTGATGATTCCTTGTTTGAGAATGATGAAGGTGAAGATTCCCTGATAGAAGAACTTGATTACTTTTTGCAGAAGGTGGATGATGAGTCACAAGATTATCATTCTACATTGTTTTGGGTGTAGAAAATCAGTTTACAACAATAGAGTGTCTTTCTAAAGACACCAATAGAGTGGCAAGTTGCATTGAAGACAAGGCAAAAGGAGGAGTAGAAAAAGGTGTAGCAACAAGAAAGGTAATATAGGACACATGTTGTATTGAATAAGAAGGTATGGATACCATTTATTTGTTTCATTTTGATAAAGCACATTGGTGGGAGGTAGAGTTTGGTAATTTGTATTTCATGGGGATGAGAAAAGGAGGGAAGATGAAAGGGGATACTAATGTAAAGTTGAAGGATGAGAGGAACAAAAAATTTCCAATGAAGGAGTAGAGGTGGATCCAAAATAGACACAAAGTATACAAATTTTTATGAGTTTCACTCATGAAACATTTTCTTCTACCATGGGTGTCTGATGCAGGAGCATCCATGGCCTAGTGGTAATCTTGTTTCAATCTATTTTGCTTAATTTTGGAGTGGAAATTTTGGAGTGATGATATTTCATATTTTTGGCTTGGATTACATGTTGAGGATGGCTAAATATTTATCTTCAAATAAATTAATTTGTCAATTAATTTCTTGCGCAACTTTGACAAATTTCCTTGTGGGGTGAAAAAGCAAAAAAGCAGAATAAAGCATTTAAAATTGCAAAATAAATAAAAACCCACTACAAGGCATTGAAAATGGATAAGGGAGTTTCAAAAACATTAAATTTTGATCCCTAAAAAGTAGGGAGTGGGAAATGGATGCCCAAGACTTTCCATGGATTTTTGCTTGTTTAGGAATCAAAAAGGAGAGAATAAAAAAACCAAATTTCCTAACTTTGGAGGGTTGTTGTGAATGTATTTTAAATGGGATTTAAATGATTTTTTAATTAATTTTTGAAGGTTTTGAGGTGCAACAACAACAAATGTTGGGATATGGTTTTGTTTGCAGATGCTCATGTGTCCGAGGATAGTTTGGTTGTGAATGAATTTCATTTGCATATGTATTATATGTATGGAGATAATTTTTTGTATCTCATTCCATTAGTGACTGAAATTTCATTGGAATATGAGTTTATTAATAACGCATATCATTGATTCCTTGTGCAAGCAAGTTTCAGAAATTTATTTGCAAACTTTTGTTTCTGTTTGAGTTGTGTTGTGAGAATTTTAGAAGAGGAATTTGTGAGCTTGTAATTGATTTTTAGAGAGGGCTTCGAGTGTGTCAAGTTTTTTTACATTATGTTCATACCCCTTTGATAGAAATATCGCGATGGTACCTTTCTCACTCAAATTTGAAGTCTCATAATTTGACATATATAGAGGGTGATAAATTCGATTGATTATATAAAAGAGTTCCACGTATCATGTATGGAATTTTCTTACAATGATTCCTACTTAATGTACCTTTTCCCATGTATTTGGAGAGGGCCAACAATAGATTGGTTCTCACAGCTACCTACGAGAATTCAAAACTTCCAACAAATAATTGATAGGTTCATAGACTATTTCTCCTACAACTTATACATGGATGTGAGATTGGAAGAGTTGTACACTCTAAAGAAAAACAAGGGAGAATCCTTCACAAATTTCCTACAAAGGTGGAGGCAGAGAGCTAGCAAGATAAAATGGCCTATTCTTGAAGAACAACAAGTAGGAATCATCATTGCCAATGTTGACATGGACCTGTCCTTTCAATTAAATATGCAATGTGTCACATCCTATGATGAGATTATCCCTAGGTCCCTCAACATCAAGAGATCCCTAATCGCACAAGGAAGCACACAAGCGTATAAAGACAACTACCCATCTACTAGTTCTAATGACAAGCCTTGTGTATGGGCTAAGAACAAGAATGTAAATAACAATGATGTCGTTGATGCTAAAGGAGTCCCAAGTGCTGCTAGAAAAACCCCCAATAAACCAACCAACACCCAACAAAACGTAGCACAAACAAACACACCACCACCAAACAACCAAATTAACAATTCCAACACACAACAAAGAGGACTACCCCCAGGAATAACTACCCACAAAAGTGTAAATACACACCATTGGGAGAACCCATCGAAGCAGTCATGGAGAAGTTGGTGCAATCAAACCTAATCATGCTCCCCAACTACCAAAACTATCAAGAACCTCAAGTTAAACCACCATAGTATAACAAAAAGGATTTTTATGATTTCCATAGGATCAAAGGACATAAAATGGCCAATTGTATGAAGCTAAAAAACATTATCCAATATCTCATCAACAATGGGGACGTGTCTGTCGATCAACCAATAGGTAAATAAGACCTAAAGATATACAAAAATCCAATTCCATATCATAACAGTGGGAACAAAAATGGCAAGGGGAAGGATTACTCTAATGTAGGTCATATATATACCAACGTGGTCGTATCCTGTGACAATTTCATATCGGTCGTCATTGTCAAAGGACCTAGCATGGAGTGTGGAGTCACCACGTGACGTGGAAAGGTCACAATCCAAGGAGCATCATCACAACCTAGGGCACAACCTACACTTTCGACATCAAACCCTAGTGGTTACAGTCTCCTAGACCAATTAAAGAAAACCCCTGCACAGATCTCCATCTTAGAATTGTTGAAGCTATTCCCTGCACATAGGGAGATATTAAAAAAGGTCTTATCATCTTCCTCTGTTCCTGATAATATTGATATTGAGCAATTTCAAGCTATGATATGACATATCACCACTCCCCATCTTCTCAATTTCTTTGAACAAGACCTCCCAATGCAACCATCACATAATCACACTTTGCACCTTGAGGTCGTTGTTCACAAGAATAAAGTTAAAAGAGTCCTAGTGGATAGGGGTGCTAGTCTAAATATTTTCACCCTTTAGTTAGTCAGAAACTTTGGTTACTCAAAGGATTCCATTGAAAAGACAAAGGGTGTAACCATAAGGGAATACGATGATCAAGAGTGGGTGTCTCAAGGTATAATCAAGCTACCTATCCAAGTAGGACCCTCCATTTCCAAAACCACATGCCAAGTGCTCAATCTTGACCTTCCTTACAACATTCTTCTAGGTTGACCATGGATCCATGCCATGCAAACTGTAGCTTCCATGTACCATCAATGTGTCAAATTTCCTTTTGAAGACAAAGAAGTTACCATCCATGGTGATCCTGAGCCATTCTATTATTGTAAGAACCTTGAAGATAAATTCTATAAAATACCACAAATATTGAAAAATAAAGGTCCCACATCTACCTCATTTGTTGACCCGTCTTCCTTAGCATCTACCTCATAATCCAAAATTCCCATTATACAGAACATACTAGACATCAAGGCAGTGATCAAGGATAATGGATGTGGGGATTATAATCTAAAGAAGGATTCCTTTGTGTTAGGAGAGTTACTTCTTTCTCCCAAATCTCACAAGAAACCCCAACCTATCAACAAGGTAGCTGAAATAATGAAGGTAGCATCCACCACCTTCACCAAGTGGGGAGACTTGAACAAAGAGGTCATCAATGAAGAAGATGTATCCAAATTGTCGTATCAAGATAACTTGCACATGCTCGTTCTTCCAATGGAATATGGTAACAAAGGATTACAACTAATGATGGGATGAGGGTATAAAAAGAATGAAAATATGGGGCAAAACGACAACATATTGCTAGAATCCCTCACTCCTAAGAAATGACCAAAAAATCTTGGCTTGGGATGTACCACTAGCAAGGTGACCCTTCTTGGCAAGGGTACTTCTAATCAATAGGCCAAGGCTTCCTCTTGGCTACCTACATCATGTGATAATACCCTAGATAACTTTCCCCTTGACTTCGGCGACTTGTTTGAGGATACCTCCATCTTCATGATAACCACAACATATTTTACCCCAAACAACCAAATATTTGAACTGAAGCTAGTATACCCCCAACTAATCAACTGGTACAAATGAGGATCACCAATTCTGGATGTGTTCGAAAATGATGAATCCATGTTTGAATTAATGGGAATCCATGAAAATTTTCCATGTGAGGATCATAAAAAAGGGTTTGACATAGAGCTAGATACAGAGGCGTACTATGGGGAGACAATTGAATCCCTCAGTTGTAAAATAAATGACATGAGAACAACATGTAGAAATTTAAGTGAAAACCACACTGTGGCACTTTCTGATCACAAAATAGTGAAAAAAAGGACACATCTGATGATGAAAACCTCTCCTAGGCACCAAAGGATGAGGGATTCAATCTTCCTCTTAGTGCAATGCATCCAGAGAAATCGGCAGTATTGGTAGAGAAAGCTACTCTAGTGAATGTGGGGATGGAAGAGGCACCTAAGATAACCTTTTATGAAAAATCATTCTTAGATGAAGAGTAGACAAACTTAACAACATTCCTAAAAGAGTGAAGGGAAAAAATTTCATGGTCCTACACAGACATGCCTGGACTCGATCCTAAATTGGTTGTACACCACCTAGTAGTTTATCCTGAAGAAAAATTAGTAAAACAAAAATTGAGGAAGATGCACCCTCAGATAACATTATTGGTTAAACTAGAATTGCAGAAGCTCCTTGACGTCAAATTTATCTGACCAATAGACTATCTTGAGTGGGTTTCAAACTTGGTGCCAGTCTCCAAACCCATTGGGGGCATCAAAATATGCACCGACTTCAGGGACTTAAACAAAGCATGTCTAAAAGATGACTTTCCTCTTCCAAACATCGATATCATTGTCGATTTAATTGATAGACATGAAATCTTATCACTCATGGAAATATTTTTAGGTTATAACCAAATCATGATTGCTAAGGAGGACCAACACAAAAAAACATTCACTTGTCTATGGGAAACATACTACTGGAATATGATGTCATTTTGGTTAAAGATGTTGGAGCAACCTATCAGAGGGCGATGACCATAATATTTCATGATATGATCCAAAAAACTGTTGAAGACTATGTGGATGATATTATAGCTAAATACAAGGAAAGGAAGGAGAATATAGCAGTAGTGGGACCAATCTTTGATAGGCTCAAAGAATACAAGGTGTGAATGAATCCAAAAATGTGTGTCATTGGGGTCACATCAAGAAAGCTTCTTGGGTACATAGTCTCACAAATAGGGATAAAGATAGATCCAACCAAGGTAAAATAAATTCTAGATATGGTGCCACTACAAACATTAAAACATATGCGAGGTCTACAAGGAAGGTTACAATCTATCAGGAGATTCATAGCGTAGTTGTCAGACAAGATCCACCCCTTTTCTCACCTTCTCCACAAGGGGATAACATATAAGTGGGATGAGAAATGTGATAAATACTTTCAACAAATCAAGGACTATCTATTGACACCTCTTGTTCTTATGCCACCAATATCGAACAAGCCTTTCATCCTATACATCTCAGCACATTAGTAGCATTAGGAGCTCTTCTCGCCCAACATGAAAAAACAAGAAAGGAAAGAGAAATCTACTATATATCAGTAGGAATTTGGTGGGATACAAAATTAATTACTCACCCATCAAAAATGCATGCCTAGCAATAGTCTTTGCTTCACAAAAATTTAGAAACTATATGCTTTCACATCAAATCAAGCTCATTGCTAGAATCGACCCATTGAAATACCTGTTGTCCAAGGCAACTCTAACTGGGCGAATGGCTAAGTGGGTCATGATATTAATAGAATTTGATATAGAGTATGTAGAATGGAAGGTTGTTAAGGGACAGGTCGTTACAAACCAACTGGTAGAGGCACCCATCTATGTGGAGAATCCATTGATATATGAGTTTCCTAATGAGTTGGTGTTTATCCTCAAAGTATCGGATCAGTGGAAGATGTACTTTGATGGATCATATACCCACCACAGATCAGGGGCAAGCATTCTCTTTATCACCCCACAAGGTGATTGTATCCCATAATCATACCGGCTATCCTTTCCATGCACCAACAACATTTTCAAGTATGAAGCTCTCATAACAAGGTTAAGAATAACATCACAGTGGAAAATACATGAATTAAAGGTTTACGAGGATTCACAACTTATCATAAATCAAGTCAATGATGATTATCAGACCAAAGATGATAAGCTCACACATTGCAAGAAGATGGTGGAAAGTCTCAAGGACTTCTTCATTGATATAGCATTTGAGAAAGTCCCCCATGTCAACAATCGAGAAACATATGCCATGGCAACCATTGGGTCCTTATTAGATATTCTGCACAACATTCTTCAATGTGAGTTCCTTGTGGAGTAGCTTCTTATACCGACTTTCAAGATACCTAATTTTGAATTTATGTGCAAAATCGTTGGTCCTGGTTCCCCGTGGTATCATGGCATCTTTACTTATCTAAACAGAGGTATCCTTCCATCTGACATCACTTCCAACCTTAAGTAAAAATTTGTCAAGAAAGCATCCCAATTTGTTTTACTAGGTAATACCTTGTATCGTCAAAGTATCGAGGGGACATTATTATGATGTCTCAACCAAGAGGAAGCCTTAGCCGCATTAACGAAAGTGCACGAAAGGAATTTGCGGTTCACATTCTAGTGGTATGACCTTATCTAAGAAACTATTGAGGATGGGGTATTACTAACAAACCATGGAACGTGAGGCTCATCAATTTGTGAAGTGTATGCAGTGCCAACAACATGGGGACCTTATCCATGCTCCAACTCTAGAACTCCAACTAATTGTTACACCTTGGTCTTTCTTGCAATGGGGACTTAACCTCATAGGAAATATTAACCCCACCTCGTCTAATGGTCAGAAATTCATCATCACGGTCACTGAGTACTTTATGAAGTGGGTGGAAGCTATCCCTATGACTTACATCATGGGGAAACAAATCTCCAAGTTCATCTTGAACTACCTTATTTTATGCTATGGTGCTCCATAAGCCCTTATATCAGATAATGGAACACCTTTCAAAAATTAAGATGTAAGAGAGTTATGCCAACGATTCAACATCCAACACCAGTTCTCTACTTCCTATTACCCCCAAGGTAATGGTCAAGATGAGGCGTTGAACAAAACCATTCTAAAAATCCTCAAGAAGACAGTCAATGAAGTTGGCCATGACTAAAATTTGTAATTAAATCCCAACTTATGGGCCTATAGAACCATTATCCACACACCTATAGGTGCAACCCCATTTTACCTACTCTATTGATCTGAAGCCATCCTACCCATCGAGGTCGAGCTCCCATCATTGAGAGTGTCACTGCAAAATCTAATTAATGATGAAGAATACAGGGTGTCTCAATTGAATGAGTTATAATTCCTAGATGAGTGTCATCTTTATACCTTGAATCATTTGCAAGCATACCAAAAATGACTGAAACAAAGATACAACAAGAAAATCAAGAGTTGTCCCTTCTAGGTGGGAGATCTTGTCCTCAAGTAGAATCAAAAGAACATGCCAGATCAAGGTAGCAAAGGGAAGTTCAAGCCTAATTGGTTAGGACCATTTGTCATCACAGTAAGCTACAAATTAGGAGTTTATCAATTATCAACACTAGAAGGAGAAACCTTGCAGGAGCCCATCAACAGTTTGCATCTCAAAAAGTTTTATGCCTAGGATTGAAGGGTGTAAATTCAAAAAATATTTTAAAAAAAAACTAACAAAAATCTAAAAAAATAAGAAAATGGATTGAAAACAATAAAGAAAAAAAATCATCCTCTAGTGAAAAACACTTCGATGGCGCTTTGGGCAAGTACCTTGGTGAAAACCTTGAAATTATGTGCCTTCCATAAATAAGCACTCTCCATCCATCATCGGCTCTTCAACTTATCCTGCTTCACCATCTATCCCATCCATCCATCTCATCCACTAATCCTATTTATTCCATCACCCATCTGCATCCGTATCATAGTTGGATATTACGTAAGTATCATATTCCCCTTTAGTACTACCTAGCACATTCCTAAGGTCATTTTGTCCTACCTATATCGAGGTAGTCTATCACATCACACTACGGGAAATTTTTCCATGCTTGCATTAGATTGGGTTCTTCTATATCTTAAGGTTATTCTTGAAATCTCTCAAAAATTCCCAAACATTTGAAAACCTCATCAAAATACAAAAAAATCAAAATCTTGTCTAGCCAAAATCTAAAAAATATTAAAAAAGTTGTAAATTCAAAATCCAAAACATCCAAAACACATTAAAATACCTAAACATGTCAAAACATCAAAAAATAAAATAAATTACCTTGTCAAACTATGCTGTCTCTGAGCTTGAACGTAGGTGAGGCCATCATTGATGCACCCCAGGGCATTAGGTCGGTCCTTTAGGAGTTCATCATAATAAGCTGCCAATCCATCAAGTGTTCATATTTCATCAATAAATGGTTACTGGTCAGAGTTAGTCGAGCTACGCGGTCTTTGTGTGTATAATGTAGGCAAGGATAATCTTTGATAAACCCCCGAGGCCCTGGGTCAGTCCCTCTTAGGTCTTGGTCAAAACTTAAAAAACCTAAAAACATTTGAAAACTTGAAAACTCAAAATATTAGAAAACATCAAAAAACCTTAAACGACCTCACATAACTTGAAAAACCTAAACATTCAAATATATCTAAAAAGATCAAAAACAACGTCAAAACATTTCAAAACACCAAAAACATTGAAATATTCCAAAAAGTCCAAAACTACCCATCCCATTTCGCTTTCACCTACAATAAACCTCCATTTATAATAAATCAATTGTAATCATCAACATTTGGTAAAACAAGTGGAAACAAGTATGGAAATTTGTGAAGTGTGAACCTAAATGTCAAAATCTAAAGTTGAGATCATGAGTAAATGAGTTGGTAACGTTTGTATTAATAGCCTATCAAAAAATTAGTCTTAGTCAAAACATCTGATAAACATGTCTTAGGATGCATCCTTCCTACAATGGACATCATTGTCAGAAATCACCTTAGCTATGTTACTTTGGAAAGAGATATGCATAACATTGATTGCTTGTTTTGATCTTTTCTTATGGTTTATCTTGTTGACCCATTTCAAGGACCTCTTGATGATGTCTAAACGATTTAGAGAGAAAGGAATGGGGCATCGATCATTATCTTTCATTTTTCGTGCTTGTGGGATGTTCTTGTAAAATCATGTTGGTGAATACTTACTTAGTTGTGTGTAGGGAGGTCGTTTGGAATAGATTGTTGACTATTGCGCATGCTTTGGTTTGAAATGTTCTAAACTTCTAAACTACATTCCAATGAGGTTTCTATATGTCAAGGTGTGTGCAAGGATTATCCTATTTGTTTGCAGAGTCAAAGCCCATCGCATTAGATACAATGCCATCCTGGTTATCAATAGCTTGATGCATCGTATCTATGTGTTATATCAAAAATAAGGAATGAAATGATAAAGTATCCCAATGCCTAAAACGAGCAAATCATTAATATTGACACCATATTTAATAAAGTCTCAAAGACTCATAGACTTGGACTTCTAAATCAATCTCAAAATTAGTGGTTAATCCATTCATCTTATTCTTCTATCTTCTTTTCATGCTAACATGGTATCATGACAGTCAACAAAAATCATAATGCATCCATCTTGCATCCACAAACCATCAACATACATACATCTTGCATATTCATATCATAATCATGAGCATATCATAAGCATGAAATCATTATATAAAAGATACACAAAAGAGAAATGCATCCATCTCATAACATGTCATACAAAAAGATACTAACAAAGAGAATAAACCATCCATTGCATTGCATGTTATATTAATATCGCATCATAAATCATACAACACATCATGTCATAATGCATAAATAAAGAAAAACATCCATAACATGAACATTTGCATCCATCCATAGCATGTGCATCCATACATAAAGAATGAAATAAATAAACATCACATCAAAATGATAGAACATCATGCCACAACTGAATCAGGCCATCTCATATATCATCAAAAAATGAATCTCATGATACAAAGTCAAAGTCAATGTGTCAATATCATAAAAAATAGATATACAAGAGGCTATCAGAAATCAACCAATGAATGTATATACATGTAATAACCAGGGATGTTGATGCAGAGTGGCAGGGGAAGACTATCTCTTAAGAGATTCTCTCAAATACTCTAAGAAAGACTCCTTAATACACCATACAACTAACGAGCAACTTAAGCACTATTTTAACTCCACACACCCAAATGCAATCAGGAGGCTTGGAAATGACTTAGAAACTCTTAACATGGCTAAACTAAGCCAACAAACAAGACTTCTCACTTGGGAACACTCTTTCATCTATCGCTGCCATATTAGGCCTTGTAGCCCTTGTAGCCCTGTCTAATGGGACAATCAACATAAAATCCTTCTAATGACTGAAACCAGACCAAACTCACTAGTTTTTGACACTTGATACTATCCTCCACAAACCCTCAAAGCCACAAGTTTTGACTCCAACAGAGAAGGCAACAAATGACCTGTTTTCTAATGCTACAAGGAGGCCTAGAAGACACTTTTCAATGCAAGTATGGTTACCTTGGCACACCCCAACACCCATAAGCCAATTAATACATTCTTATACCTTCAAAAAACTCATTCCAGCTGATCCCAAGCAACACAAAACAGAAAACTCACAAATCTTGCCTCAAATCAGATTTTTGCAACAAATTTTGGCTTGTCACATAGAGATGCCAAGCCTAGGGTTGCTCAAAAGTTGCACCAGAACCCCTTCCATCCTCCAAGACCTTCAATAACATAAATTACATGATATTCCTTGCCTTCCCAACAAAAATCAGGCCATGAGCGAGTGGAGAAGGCGAGTTATAAAGCTTTTTAGACCAAACCCGAATTTTGAGGGTTTTCCAAACCACTTTCAGTAAAACGCGAATATCTTTTTCAATTCTTAACAAAAAAGGCTCAAACCAGCGCCAAAAGAAAGGTAGTTCAATTATCTATCGATCCATTATGGTCTTTAGCCTGTGCAGTACATAATAATTCCATACCACGTGTTTTAGCAGCAATTTTACACACAGAAAATGAAGGAAAACAGGGTTTCTTTTTATTCAAACTTTCTTCAAACTTCAGAATCAATATGCCTCGACCAAAAGAGGCCTATTTCAACCTTTGGCACCTCTTTCCAAATCCCTCCAACTAATTTTTGAATTAGTTAGATGTTGGAAACAACTAATTTTTAAAATATTCCAAACTAGACTCCTAATTGCCTAGTTAAGGCAATTTATACTACTCTCAAGAAACCAACTTACAATAAACATTTAAAAGGTGTTAAAACACCACAAAACACATCAAAAACATCAAGGAGACTCCCCTCAAATACCTGGTTGCACCAAGGCATCTTAATTCCTTAAATTGCTCAGATGCACCAAGTTCACATGGTGAGGAAGGAGACCTTGTTCTTACAACCAGACTTGACTCCAAACCCAAAACTTGTTACAAAACATGAAATATGGTTCTTGGAACCTTATTACATCCCAAACTTCTTGACAACAAACGAAAAAACAAACAATACCTCCAAGAGGCATGGAGACCCCAAGGTGCTCCCAATTACATTATGATTGGTCTTTTTAGACCTTATTAAGCCTAAATAAGCACAAAACATTCTTATTCCATCCTAGACTTCATTGTCATCATGAAATTTGTTGAACCTTCAAGGATTCTTTTCCCTTTCATGCCAAGGTGTAGGTGCCCTTGCACCAGATGTACATCCAAAAATGTCTGCAAAAGTGCATGAGACTATCCTTGGCTCTGATGATCATCATGTCGTGATGGGTCCTTTCGGTGGCTCCCTGAAGGCTGCCCAATTGAGGGACCTCTCAAACCACTCGGCTCTATCCCGCTTCTATGTGAAAAGTGTGGTTGTCATCATGGTCTAGACACCATCCTATGGTACAAGGTGTGGTAGTATGAGGCTTCTACCATTGCATCCCCATACATCTATGCTGGGACTTGGCCCTGTGTGTGAGCAGTAGTGGCCTTCAGCTATTGCCTCCACCCAGTCTCCTACGCAAGTATGATCATGAGTTGTTGGACTTGCTATCAGTCATGTCCTACTCACTTGTCACCCTCTAGACCTTTGCATAGGCTGCATCCTGCTCCCCCATCAATTGTTGTACCTAATGTAAAAGTTGATCCCTTTGCACTATAATTGCCTGAATTTGTGTGTTTTGAGGGTTTGGACCTTGACCCTATTGCTGCTAGCATGGTGGGGATGGTGGCCTCAATAATGGTCCTAATGGTATATGCCCCGACATCTTTCCATCATGTGGTGGTTGTTGGTGCTCGTCTTCGGGCACCTATCCATCGTGGCCATCTCTATGACCTCACCCATCTTGACCATCTCTAGGAGGCTGCTGGTGCCCCCTCCCCTCTCCTCTGCCCTATCCCTATCTCCTAACCCTGCTGGGTACCTATACCACTATGGGATTTGTCAAGCGGATGGTGTGAACTGTTGCCACTGGGCATCATATGCAACTATAGTTACTGCATCATAGGGCCCATCAGTGTGTACCTATGGCTAGGCCACAAGCTATCAGAAGTCATCCACTGCCACCTGGGGTGGAATTTTTGGTCCCCATTGAGCCTCTCTATTGGTGCGTGCAAATATAGCTCTGTAGTCATCTGGTACAACATCCTAAATCTCCTTGAACTGACGAGCAACACAATCTAGAAAATATTGCTCAATCATGGTGTGTTCTTTTCCCTACATGAATCTTGTCTGTATTGCAAAGAAGAGCTATTGATGATCATCAAACCATGGAGGTACCTATAACTAGGGTCTCCACCGAAAAGCTATCATATCATTTATCACCCGTCTCTAGTACGGGATACATGTGGTCCTTGTCTGATGCATCATGATCATAGCTCTGTAGCGGTATACAATAGGGTCATATGTGTCAACATCAGCCAATGCAAAAATAGTTTTGAGCATGGAAATGTGCTCCCAAGCCCAGATGTGTGACAATGTCACTTTGACCCCTATGATTTTCCCCTGCATGTAAATGACCTGATGTATATCATGATATAAATATGCAATTAGTATGGGGCCCCAAGAAAAGTAGGTCATGTCTCCTATCATCCGTGCCTAGATGAGTCCCCAACTAGGGTTGAAGCCTCGAACCCACTGGTCTGGCATGAGCACCCTGCAAATCAAAGCTCCAACAATCAAAGTCAAATATGGGGCCTGTCCTCTGTAGTCCTCTAGATCAATCTGAGCAGTCTCTATATAAAGGGTATTTGTACCAAGAACGTCATAGCATGCAATCGTCCTAACATCCACATCATAGATCACCCAGTTGTCGTGAATTGACACCCACAAGATGTGCCAAATGTCCTTGAGCGTAATAATTTCCTCCCTAGTAGGTAAGTGGAAGGATGAGGTCTCGTTGTGCCACCTCTCTATCAATGTTGTCATCATCACAAGGTGAGTCTTGACCTCGAGCATCCCTGCCACGAACCTTAGCTCAATCACCCTAAGGAACATCCTCACCTGGTCATTCAAATGGGGAATGAGGGACAAAATACCAGGTCTGCACTCCCTAGAATGAATCGGTTGAATGATCTCCTGCACAATCAAAGCAAACCACATCAAAATTGCCAAAAAAACTTATAAAATTTCAAGTTTTAAACCCTAAATAATAAAAGCACCTCCATTTTTCAAAAGTGTGGCACTATTTTTGAGCATTGCTATACCAAAATGGAAAAAGTGACGTTTTCAAAAGTGTGTTGACTTTTCAAAAGCAATGTTGAACCTAAAGAGCAAAAGTGACGCTTCTCTCAAAAGCGTGTCAACTTTTCAAAAGTAACGCTAAACCAACCTAAACCCTAAAATTGACTGTGACATTATTTTGAAAAAGTGTGTTGGCTTTTCAAACGCGACACCACACCTAATTAGGAAAAAGTGACACTATTTGCAATAGCGTCACTTATCTAGAAAAAGCACCACTAATCGGTTCAAAAGCGACACTGAATAATGACACCTTTGTTTGAAAACTTTGACCTAGCATTGATGACCTAAAAAATAAAAAAAATGAGGAAAGTTTTGATTTGTCTATTAGTGGTCCTACGTTTTTTGTGCACTAGTACTCTCGTACCTTGTCTACGAGGTGCTGTGGGAGCTCATGAGCAACCATTTTGCCAAGGTGTCAGAGCAAAAATCGTAAAGTTTCACTAAGGCTATGAGGGCAAATGACCTAAAAGTGATCCTTCAACCTATATTTATGCATGAAAATTAGGGTTTTTACCCTAATTTGAGGAGGAAAATGGAATTCTAGTCCTATTTCGTCAATCTTTGAGCTATAAGGCATATTTTGAGATGTTTTTCACATTCATGAGCTTGTTTTGATGTCCTGAAACCTATTTCTGCACCTGAATCAATGTTGAACCTTTGTCATGATATCAACCCGAAAATTAAAATTTTTTCCCGATCTCTTGAGGGGGCAGGGTACCAGCTTAATTCCTTTTGCTAAGGCAATAGTGGGGTATTCGAAAAATAAAGAATTTTTAAATTTTTTGATATGAGTAGCAACATTAATCCAAAAAGCGTCAATCTTTAAACCAATGAAATAGGTACCTCGCTTCAAAGAGGGGGAAAATGTAGACACTTAAAATTGTCCTAAATGATATTGCACACTTGAATATGATTTCTAACACTGTTTTGTCCTAAATTCACCTCCTTTTCAACTTTTTAATTGAATTATCCTAGTTGTCTAATTAAATACATCATTTTCTCCTATTAATCAAATGATCATTATTATTTGGCTAATTCACCCCCTTTCACACTAATTCTCATCTTATTTAATTAAATAATGCAAATTATTTGATTAAATTTCTTATGTCCTCTCATTTAATTAAATAATCTTAATTATTGAATTAAATGTCATTTGACTCTCGTTCATTAAATAAATCGATTATTTAATGAGAATCCTAATTTCACTCAACTTGTGCAATTAAAACTTTGTTTTAATTTCTAATTCCTATTTTCCCTCACCCATCCACTTGCAAGGGAATATTCCCCTGGAATATTCCTTTGTAGCAACTTCCTAACAACTTTGGAAGTGTGCTTCTTTGAATCATTGTGAGCCATTGATTAACTCTTTGATCCATGTGAACTTGCATTCTCATCCATTGATGGGAATCCTTGATCCATGCCTTTACCTCTCATGGCTTCTCATCCCTTGATTGATCAAATCAATCTTAGCCATTGATTCACCATTTTCTCCTATAAATACACTCCACTTCTATGAGAAATGGATTCACTTCCATTTTAGCAAAGTTATGCTACACATTTGATCGCTCATTTCCATTCATCTTGCATCCATTTTAGCTTTTCATCCATCTTTAGCATAGTTTTCATCAATATTAGCTTATTTTAATCAATGGAGTTCATTTAGATGCTCATTTTATCAAAGGGATTGGGAAAGGATTGATTTTCCATATAAATGCAGCACCAATCCCCTAATGGGATGAGGTTTGAGGCATTAGAATAGGTTTTCATCATTCATTTCTTGTTGTTTATGTTTAATGGCTTCCTTATTTAATGGTTTTCAAGTACTTCATTGGGATTATAGCTTAACTAGTTAGATATTGCTTAGAATTTATTGGATCTGGTGTATTTAGCTTGTGTTATGATTATAGTCACAAAATCATTGATCCATGTCAATATTCAATCTCATCCATAGATTTGATCCTTGATCCACACCATCTCTCATCTTTAAATTCTATCCCTTGACTAGCTAATTCAATCCTAGCCATTGATTCAACTAAAAATCCTATCAATAGCCCTCATTTGAGTAAATCATCCACAAAGAATTTGATTAATCATACTATAGCTAATTTCATATCCACTTTTGAGAGCATTTGTCCATTTCCATCAATTTCACCATTAGAGGTCGTCAAAGCTTTGTTTCAACAATTGGTTTAGGAAAGGGTTGAGCATTCCACATCAATTCAACACTAATCCCCCAATGGGATGAGGTTTTCTTGCGTTAATTAGATGTTTCCTTTGAATTTTCAATGTTATTTCATGTTTAATGGCATCTACCTGTCACTGCTCATCATCCAAAGTTTGGAGAATCAAAGGTTCCAAACCGTTGACCAATCCATCT
The DNA here is from genome assembly GCA_007258455.2 of Sequoia sempervirens. Taxonomy (NCBI): domain Eukaryota; kingdom Viridiplantae; phylum Streptophyta; class Pinopsida; order Cupressales; family Cupressaceae; genus Sequoia; species Sequoia sempervirens. Next base: position 17,170,603 of record VDFB02109042.1, read on the forward strand.
ACCTCTCATATTTCTCCTCGTATTCCATCATTCACTTCGACATCCATGATATCCAACTCTTGCATTGACTATGTCTTGGCAGCTACACTTTATCATAAGGACCCTAAGGGAACTTTATTGTGATGTGTGCATCTAGATGAGGTTAACTTTGGTATGGACAAGGAAGATACAGATTCTCAGGGGTTACATACAAGTGATCGTATCTTGATAAAGCAACTCTTCTAGATAGGATACCATTGGAACATCATGATAGTAGCATCTACATCAACACCACTAGGTGGTTTGATATGATCCAAAGTTTCAAAAATAGAAAAAATCAACAAAATAGTAAAGAAAAAATTGTCCTCTAATGAAAACCATTTCAGTGGCACTTTGGGAAAGTACCATGATGAAATCCAAGAAAATAGACATCATGAGTAGAATCAAGCATTTACATGCGCTATTTCAAATGGAAGCATCTCATCTCCTTCATAATAAAATATAGCATTCCATCTCATCCATCTGATCCATCTTCATTCCAATCTGCGACATTCTCTTGATCTTGACAACGATTTGGCGTACACCTTAATCTTGCCCAGGGAAAAATCTTGGCATGGTCTTTACCATTCATCCCATTTTATATCATGAAGTCCCATACCTTATATCTAGCATTATCCTAATGATCCTATCGTAAGATAAATCTTTCAGATCCTTCACATGCTTACACTTTTTTCATCCTGATTCGTGCATTCACCCATGAAATATCAAACATTGCTAGAAACTAGGGGCAAGTACTTGCATATTTCCTTCAAATAACTCCTGACATCATGATCTAGGTATCATTCTTAGAAAATCCAAAACATTCAAAACATGTCAAAATCTCAAAAAAATCAAAATATTGGTAAAGTTTCAAAATCTAAAAACCTCAAAACATTTGTAAAGTTTCAAAATCCAAAAAAATCTAGATCATTTTTGAAATCCCAAAGACATCCAAATCAAATTAAAAATACCTAAAAAGGTCTAAAACATCAAAATCAAAAACATGTATATATTGTTGAATTACACTGTATTTGTGTGTACACAGGCAAGGTTATCATTGATGAGCCCCTGAGGTCTGGATCAAGCTTTTAGAAGTCCATCACAATAAATTGTCTTGTCAAGGTCAGTCAAGCTACATTTTCTTTGTACATGTATGTAGGCAAGGCCATATTTGATGAGCCCTTGAGGCATTAGGTCAGTCCCCCTTAGGTCTTGTTCTCTTGGCTAACCTTGGAAAACTAAAAAAAATTGGAAAAATTGAAATCAAAACATTTAGAAAGCATTTGAAACCCAAAATAGCCTCAAAAAACTTAAAAACTAAAACATTCAAATAACCTCAAAATATAAAAAACAACCTTAAAACATTTTGAAAAGTCAAAAACATTGAGAAAATTAGAAAACAAAAACACCCATCTCATCGCTTTCACCCATGATAAACACTCACTCATAATAATTTGATCGTCACCTTCAACCTTTGGTAACACAAACAAAAATAGGTATAACAATTGGCGAATCACGAAGCTAAAATACAAAATCCTAAGTCTTGAGTATTGCTCAAACATGTCAGTTAACGTTCGTATCAACAACCTATCAAACAACTATCAACCAATCCTCATCCAATGCATGTCCTACAAATATATCTTTCCTACAATGGGCATCATCATTGAAAATCACCTCAACAATATCCTTCAATGGAAAGATTTATGAATAACATTATCTGTTTGTTCATTTTGATATTTTCTTATGATTTATCTTATTGGTCCATTCTAATGATCTCTTGATGATGTCTACAAAAATGATTTAGAGAGAAAGGAATGGGGCATTGATCATTGATTTCATTTGCTATGCTTGTTGGATATTCTTGTAACATGACCTAGGTGAATACTTTCCTTGCATGGGCGGGGATAGTCTCAAGTAAAATAATGGCTAGGACATATTAGGTTCTTCATAACTTTTGTGTATTAGTCTCATTACTTTGATGGATTTATTCTTTCACATGATCAAACAAGGTTTTTTGTATGTCAGGTATGAACAAGGATACTCCTATCTATTTGAAGAGTCAAAGTCCATGCACTAGATACAACGCCATCCTGGTTTTTAATACCTTCATGCATCATGCCTATTTTTATATAAAAAATAAGGAGTGCTATGATGAATTAAACCTAATTCAAAGAGAAAAGTAGTATCATCTATCCTATCTCATCACATGTCCAATAAAGTCTAAAATAATCATAGATTTGTTGGAGTTTTGAATCAATCTCAATAATGAAGGCTAATCAATATCCATTGCATTCTTCAACTTCTATCCATGCTAACATTTCCAACATGGTATCATGACATATAAAAAAAATATAAATGCATCCATCCTACATCCACAAACTGTCAACATGCATTTCATAACATACATCTCATAGCATAAATCTTGAATAATCATCTCATATCATGACAAAATATATAAAAATGATATCATCCATTACATTACATTACATCTTGCATATGTATCCATATCCATATCACATCACATAATATCATAAACATCATCACAAGCATAAAAAAAGGAAACATCCATCATATAATCATCTCACATATACATCTGCATCCATCCATGACATATCCATAATGCATCCATCAGCATACAAACATCATATAAGCATAAGCATGAAATAATAAATCATAATAAAAAATTTGTATTTGATCATATCATATATATATATATATATATATATATATATAAGAAAATGACTATCATGATACATATCAGATTGTGTGATATACATCAAAATATACATGAGGCTATCAAAAAGAGTTGATGAATGAATATACATCAATAATCAGGGCATCATTAAAAATGTCTACATCTATACACTAGGGATATCCTCTTTTCCCTTGATCCTTTTGAGGTGGTTTTTGGTGTCCAACTAACAAACCTAATCTACCTGACTAGCTAACTGAGGGCCCACCTACTGAACCACTAGGAGCTAGGGCACTCTTGTGAGAGTAATCTAGACATCTCCTATGAGGAGTAACCTATGAATACTATATCATTTTGTAGTATGATGCCTCTATGAGGAGGAGGAGGCCTTGAGTTGCTACCTACAAGCAATTTCCTAGGCTAGTTGTATCTCTAAATGCTACCTCTACTACCTCTCCCAATCTTGCTCCTAATTGAAGGTGTCACATTCTTGACGAGTGACATCACTCTCCTGAATGGTAGTATCCCTCTCAGCTCGAACTTGGTCTCGGTTGACCGTCCTCTGGTCTCTCTCCTGCACTAATACCTGTAGTTGTGGATTAGTAGGTACAACTACTCCAATTTGTGGCTGTTGTGGCACGAGGGATGGTGGTCCTCCTGCTACTATGATACTTTTCCTAACACCTTTCTTAGATCTATCAATCTAATAGGCCGATGGTGTACAAACTAGGCATCATAACATAGGTTAGTGTTGGGATGATCCGACCCACCTACGTAAACCCATAGAAATGGAACCAACTACTAAAAGTCATCAATCATGACCTAAGGCCATATCTGAGGGCCACACTCTACAATCTCCCTATATGTGCAGGCATACACAACCCAATATCCCTCTCCTGGAGTGTCCTGCTACTCTCTGAACTGATGAGCAACATGATCAAGCGGGTATCTCTCAATAATGTGAATTCTCTAACCCTAGAGCCAATATGCATGTCTGTAGTAGAAAAGATGTGTCACATCATCGTCTCAAGCCTATGGATGTATCCATAGCCTCCATTAAAACTTATTCATGTCGTCTATGATTTGTCGCCAATATGATATATCTCTGGCCCTTGTATGGTGCAACATGGTCATCCTGGTGTAGTGGTATGCAATCAGATCCTCCTCATCAATGTCTCAAAGTGAAATCACTAGATGAAGCACCACAATATGTTATCAATCCAAAATATGTAGTAGTGTGACTTTGTCTAAAATACTCTTGCCATCCCTATACACCACCTAGTGCATGTCGTGATACAAAATAGCAAGGATGCATGGTCCCAAAGAATAGACATACAAATCCTTCATGATCCTATGTAGCACCAAGCCCCATCCTAGGCTGAATAGTTTGCTCTACCTATTAGGCATAAGGACTCCCATGATGAGCCCTTCAATAATCAATGCGAGATCATTGGAGACTCCAATGAAATGTCATTGATCAATTTTTCCTCCATTTAGTAGAAAATCCTCGACTCCCAAAATAGTGTACATGGCCTTAATCCCAAGGTCTACATCATAGACTATCCACTCACCATAGATTAGTACTTTGAGTATCCTCCAAACATCCTCTAGAGTAATTGTAGCCTTGCATGTGGGCTTGTGAAAGGATGATGTCTTGAGTTTCACCACTCTACAAGTGTGATCGTCATCTCCAAGTGAGTATGGATCTCCATCATGTAAGCAATATGATACACTCCAAGCATGCTGAGAAACATGAAATCAAACTCACCCAGCTCGACTATCTGCTCTAGAATCTGAGGCCTTCGCTCCCATGAAAACAATGAATGGAAAACCTCTTACACACACAATACACACAATGTTTATTTTTCTAAAAATAAAAAAATATCTAAGTCAAAACCCTAGCATTGCAGAAGCGAGCCTTTATGGAAAAGGTGTCAATCTTTCAAGGTAGAAAATGTGTTGTTATTTGATAATAGCATCACCAAAATATAAATGCATTGCTAAAAAATAAAAAGTTCTGCCCAAATTCAAAAGTAAGCTTCTACAATTCATGCAGAAGAGTTGTTATTTTTCATGCAATCGCACCATCAAAAGGAAAAATCATTGATGTATTTTGAAACTCTAATGCTAATGCCTAGTAGTGAAACCTTAATGCAAAGGCATCACTATATTTTTCCAAGGCATCGCGTCGGGTTTCAGAAGCGTCACCCAAACAATGACGCCTTTGTTTGCCCTAATCTAGCCTATATTTCACTATCTTGAAGTACATACAAGGAATTTTTTTTGAGGTACATAATGGTGGTCCTGCATTTACTGGCCACTGGAACTCGTAGACTCAGTTTGTGCAGTGTGGGGGAAGTACACAGTGCACCATAGTGTTAGGTGCTCTACTACAACTCCCATGGAATCTCTTTAACATCTCTCAAATTTCTCAAACCGAAGTGTGCAAATGAGCTCCAAATTGACCTTATTTCACATATATGCATTGAAAAACCTAGGATTTTGGCCCCATATCTCCATTTTTGAGCTTTACAGCCTACCATGGTCATTCCATCAAGGTCCTCAAACTTTTTCTTCATCCTTGTCACATCTGAACCATTCTTGTATCTTTGTCGTGAGATCAACTTGAAAGTCCATTTTTCCACTTGATCTTTGGAGGGGGTAACAAACCAACATTCTTCATCCACTGGGGCATAGTGGGGCATCTAAAAAAATCACAATTTTTTTTATTTTTTTATCTGAGCAGTATCAACCTAAGCAGTATCAGTTCTTCGAAGCAATGTAGCAGGTACCTCACTTCAAAGAGGGGAAAAATGTAGATATCTAAAAATGTCCTAATCATATCACACACCTGATTTTGATTACTAACACCATTTCTATCCTGATTCAACCATTTTCATCTATTTAATTAAATAATGTCAATTGTTTAATTAAATTCTTCATTTTCTCCTATTAATTGAATAATTAATATTATTTGATTAATTCACCCCTTTCACACTAATTTTCATTTCATTTGATTAAATAATACAAATTATTTAATTAAATGTCCTAAATCCCACTTTGATTAAATGATTTCTAAATTATTTTATTAAATCTCTAAATTTTCTCCACTTGCACAATTAAATAATTTCTTAATTATTTAATTGACTAATTTCTTGTAATTTCCTCCAATCATTCAAAGAATATTCTCATGGAATATTCCTCCAATTTGAATTCAAGTATTTCCCTCCACATGGAAATATCTTCCACATGATCCTAAAACCATGGGATTACATTTGTCTCAAGCAATTTCATCCTTTGATTTGATTGTTGATCCATGCCATTAAGCAATTTCATCCTTTGATTAATATCATTGATCCATGCCATTAAGCAATTTCATCCTTTGATTTGATTATTGATCCATGCCATCTCATTCAATTCTATCCTTTGATTAGCCAATTTCATCTTAGCCATTGATTCCTTAAAAAATTCTATAAATAGTATTCATTTTACATGAGTTTCTATTCACAAGCATTTGAGTAACTATACTATACTGAATTTTATATCCATCCTTGAGATCAATTACCATTTTGAGCTATTGTGAATCACTATTGCTACCATTTCATCAATTTCATCAAGCTTTACATCATTCCACATGGATTAGGCTTGGGACTAAGCACTCCACATTAGATCCAACACCAATCCCCCAATGGGATTGAGGTTTGTGTTTCTTAATTAGGTTTTGAATTGGATTAGCTTTGATATTTCTTGTTTTATTTAAGCTTGATTGATATTTGTAAACAATTTCATTGGAATATGGTTTAATTAGGTCAATTGCTTTGTTTTTTAGTTGATTCCTAGCCTAATTGGTTTGATTAATCTTCCATGTTCACATAAGGAATGCTAGTTTATGTGGACTAACTAACTCTAAACTTGTGAAAGTGATGCAATGCAAAACAATGAATGAAGTATGAGAAAAATTGCATACCATCTATGAAGGTGATGACAAAGTCAAAGAGGTGAAGTTGCAAACTCATATATCTTAGTTTGAAAGTATGAAGATGAGGGAAGATGAAAATATTTCCACATTCTTTCTCTGAGTTGATGAAGTTGTCAACTCTATTAGAGGTCTTGTTGAGGAATTGAAAGAAAGAAATGTTATGAAAAAGGTACTCAGATCTCCTCCTAGAAGGTCTAATTTCAAAGTTTCTGCTATTGAAGAAGCTAAAGATTTGAATGTTTTGAAGATGATTGAACTGAATGGAATCCTAACTCTTTTGAAACGAGGTTTGAAAGTGAGAATTCTATTAGGAAAGAAGCGACATTTAGAGTATCTCAAAAGAAAATTGATCTAGATTTTTATATTGGATCATATATGGAGGAAGCCAATTTTGTTAGGAAGCTATAAAGAGGTTTCGATAAGTATAAAGGAAAGTTACCTTTCAAATGTTTTAATTATGGTGAAGTAGGAAATCTTATGGCTATGTCCTTATAAAGGCTCTAACAATGTTAAGAAAATGTATAGAAAGTGTGTGTGTGAAATATGGGAATGTTTAATAAATCAACACAAACACAAATGAGACGTATTACATGAAAGATTCGAATCAAATAAACTACTCTAAATTGCAGCAAACAAATCTTTAAAAACATTCCATTGTTCTCTAATCTCAAGGATTTATTGAACCATTTGGCTCTCATATTTTGTATGTGCACTTATGGTTGTTAAAATGACAACTTGAGAGACGAGATGTTATTCAAAATGCAAGCCAATTAAGTTCCTATATATGAAACTATGTGATGAAAGCTATGATGCTATGATAATGGAGAATATGATGAAAGGATAATGTTACTAAACTATGTGATACAAATGTTGTGATAAGAAGTTAAAATGATTCTGCATATGCTCCAATGATTAGTGATATGATAATCTAAAATGACACTATAAAGCAAAACATGATTTAAAATGCAACTATAAAGCAAACCATGATTCTACAATGCTAACTATAAAGGTAAACATGATTCTATATGCAACTACAAAGCAAAACATGATTCTAACTATAGACTCCAAATGCTCCAATGCTCCAAAGCTATTCTTGCATGATAACTCTACTCGAATGTGGGATGCAAAATACTATGGCAAAGGGTCATATTTATAGGCTTTTCCAAGCATCTTGTGATGTGGCAGCGATCGATGGTCCAGATTCAAACAAGAGGGATGAACAATGGAGATGGAGAGAATCAAGAAGAATGTTCCCTTGACCAAAGACAACATGCCAAATGGATGGAGGAATAAAGTGTGTGAGAAAAAGACCATGTGTTTGAAAGTTTGTTGAAGAAGTGTGTGAGGAATAAGCCCATGCATTTGAAAATTTGTTGAAGATAATTCTAATTCAAAATTAGAATTATTTAATTTCATGTGACCTTGGTGAGGTGACATGAAAAGTTGTAGACATGTGCTTGAATTCTAAATTTTGGATTAGTGAGAATTAATTAAATAAAACAAACTTTAGAAATTCATTTATTTAATTAAATTAGAGGAATGTGATTTTAGATTTGGAGAATTAGAAGATATTAACTATACAAATAAATTGAGAATTTATTTATAAGTAGTTGAAGTATTAATTAAATAACTAGTATTTAATTAATTAAATGTCTTGACCGATTTTAGGTATATACATTTTTCCTCTCTTTGAAGTAATGTGTTTACACATTACTTCAAAGAAAAATTTGATACTAATGCCGATTTTTTTTTTTTTGATGCCCCAGATGCTGATTTCCAGGTGATGACAGATATATGCCCCTTAGGAGATAAATCGGTGAATTTTTGAATTTTTAGGATTTTTTGGAATTTTTTGAAAATTTTGATGATTTTTCGATGATTTGATGATAATCTCAAAATTTTACGCTTTAGCAACAATTTATCTCCCGAAAAATGATGTAGAAGCAATCTGGTGATGATTTGATGAATTAAAGCCTCTTTGAAAATAAAATAAAACATCCCCATAAAAATGCCACTTAATTAACCTTAAAAGGTTAAAAAGTTGGTTTAGAAAGTTCATTTGTGCATTTGTGATTTGAAAACTTGAGAGTGAGAGTGATTTGTGCAAATTTGGAGCAAAATGGTGATCCCCTACCATACTCATCTTTTCGAGCGCGTGCGATGACACAACCGCTCAACAACATACGGACCTCCAATATGTACGCCTGAAAACTACCTTGTGATTTGTGCATTTCATTTTTCTCACTTTTTCCACATTTTGAATTGTATTTATTTATTTTAGCGCATAGGAAGACCGAAGTAGCGCATAGAACAATTGTTCTAGCGCATAGAGCACATTAGCACATAGGATGGAAATTTTAGCACATAGGTTTTCCAAAGTAGCACATCTGATAATTGTTGTGGTACATAGAATAGATTAATGCTTAAGGTAATTAGATTAGCACATTGATAAGATGAACTAGCGCATAGGGTGAATCAACACATCAGGACCTTGTTCCGGTGCATAGATCAAATGAAATGGTGCATCTGATAGTTCGACGCATAGAACCTCTGTTATAGCGCATTGATGAATTTTTCTGGCACATAGGGTTTTCCAGCGCATAGAAAGAATATTCTAGCACATTGGTGAAGTTTTAGACTATATTAATGATTTGGCTGATTAGACTCCTTGATTTTAATGATGTTTGATCACGTCAGCCTGTGATTTGATGATTGATGATGTTGATAGGTTGGATGTCCATTGATCTCATGATAGGTGAGATTCAATGATAGGATGATGATAATTGACCTCATGATAGGTGAGGATCAATTATAGTTTGGTTGATTAAATGACCTCATGATAGGCAAGGTTAAATTGATTGATGAAACTCATGATAGGTGAGGTTGGATTGATTGATGAACCTCATGATAGGTGAGGTTGAATTGATTGATGAACCTCATGATAGGCGAGGTTGGATTGATTGATGAACCTCATGATAGGTGAGGTTGAATGATAGATTGATGCTTATGAGATTTGATCAAAGTCTCACCAAAGCCGATTAGATTGATAGGTTGATTAATTTTGATTGATTGATGTTGATTGATTGATTAGTTGATTGAGTGATTGATTTGATTGGATGATTTGCAATATTTTGTGATGATAGGAGCCGTTGACGAGATTACAAATTAGAGAGCGCTTCCCGAGGACATGGGAGTTGAATTGACACCTGAAGTCACCTAAGACATCCGTTATTGCACGATGTGGTTTGTCCTCTCTCATAGATATGCCCTAGATTAGGGTTAATAGGGGTTTACTAACAACTTTAGTGGAGAGGTGGCACAATGAGCACAACACCTTCCATTTTCCCACTGGTGAGATCACAGTTACTCCCGAGGATGTATATTGGATTCTACGGATACCCGTGGTTGGAGAGCTTGTACTATATGATTCTCGGAAGCAGGGCGAGACTGATGCACTACAAAGGGTGTTTGAGGATGATACCATATGTGGCTATGAGATTCCCTGGAGGGACATGGTTGATGCATATGCCATATTGCCTTATGTGTTAGCTGGATTTATTGGAGGGTTCCTTTGTCCTAATCGCAGGTCAAAGGGACTGCCAGTTGGATGGGGGTGGATCCTGGAGAGCATGATTTCTCATGGCACTTGATATGTATGGGGTTCCTATATGTTTGCACACTTGTACCATGATTTGCATCAGGTTGTTTATTTTGGAGGGGCGAGTTTATCAGCAGGGGTTACATTGCTTTAGGTCTAGGCCTGGGAGCACATAACAGTTGCACGGCTAGTGGGAGACAGACAACGACCAACCATGAGGCCATATGTACACATTTATACCGGTCGACTTGCTCAACCTATGTTGGACAAACTCGAGTATTGGAGGAGGACCCTGGATGATCTTGAGTCTATAGTATGGAGGCCCTATTTGGATTGTGAGCAGTGGCCTGAGGATGACACAAAGATGCCATTTTTGTGTCAGTCGATTTATCTAATTGGCCAAACCCGTTTTATCATTGAGATATTTTTGCTGCTGCGGGTACTCAGACAGTGTGGTAGAGTGTAAGGGATACCCTAGGGAGTGCCCCACTATGCACGACTATGACAGGATACTACAGATTGGGGACCAATTTTGTCCTATGATGTAACAGTTTAGCATTTCTAGGGTTTACAAGCTGTCCCTTGGGATGTTTGTCCATATATTACCGATGCTCTGATATCAAAGGAGTATGCTCAGTACATGTTCATGCATCCATTCCCATGGATCACCATTTTGGATGAGTCGACGCCATTGCTAGAGGAGGGGGTAGTAGGTCATGGGTAGAGATGATAGAGAGAGGAGGCAGAGGAGGAGGGGGAGGAAGAGGAGTCGGAGGAGGAGGATAGCAGTGATGACGGTGATGGTGATGAGAGTGATGGGGGAGGAGGACCATGGCCGGATGTTGGAGAGATGAGAGTGCCTCACAAGAGGCGATCATTATTTTCCCCCTCACAACAGTGCGTGGAGATCAGACTATCATCGCAGCAACAAAAAACACATATAGCTGCTCTACAGGTACAGGTTCAGCCGCTGAAGGGTCAACTTGAGTAGATTTAGGCTCTACTAGTGCAGGCCTAGGGTTAGATCACTGTGTTGACAGTAGAGCGGGATGCAGCTAGGCAACAAGTACAATAGGTGCATGCCTAGCTTACCTAGGTTCAGGCTCATGGACAAATGTAGGGGCAGATTGACACTCTAACTGTGGAGAGGGATGCCCTAATACGACGGGTTGACCAGGCTAAGGGCCTTACAGAGAGACTACAACAGGCTACAGTGGCTGCCGGGTCATTAGACTATTTCAGAGAGGTACGTCGTACTGCTCAGGAGGCCGAGTTCTATAGAGTTCGATATCATGATGCGGTTCCTCCCAAGCGGCGGGAGAGTTTTGGACAGTCTCGGTCAGGCAGGTCCTAGTCTCACACTGTTAGCATGGGTGTTACACAACCGCTTCCTGGAGATAGGAGAGATCTTGGTGTCGGTCTGTTAGGTGGAGGAGGTACTGGTTTGTTTGGTGGGGGAGGCCCTAGTCATGTGATGCCAGCACCGTCTGGGGGGAGCATGACATAGCTCCAATTTCTGATTTGTTGATGTACTTGAGACATGTATACACTCTTTATTTAGTTGAGACATTGATGTTGTACTTCTTGGATTTTTGACATTATGATACATTGCCATTTTTGATATTGATGTATCTCTTTATGCCTTTGGATATCCTTGTACACTTTGACATTATGATTTTTGAGGTTATATGATATGCGTCGATGATTATGATCTATGTGTCTATATGATTTCATGATGGATGCCTATGATGGATGCATTTGATTTCCATGTTATGATGATGATCATGATGATTATAATGGATGCATTTAATTTCCATTTTATGATGATGATGATGATATGATATGCTATGGACACATTTAATTTCTATTATTTATGCTATATGATGATATGATATGCTATGGATGCAAATGATGATACAATTGATATGGTATGATTCTACGATGCTTTATGAATGATGTACATGTGATGGATCCTATTATGCTAATGAAATGTGATGCAATTTATGTTTTTGAACTTTTCTCATGCAAATAGATGATGCGATGAATGGATGAATGTATGATAATGTGATGGTACCTATTTCTTATGTGTTTATGATGTTTATATGATGATGCTTATGTGATGATGATGCTTAAGTGATGATGATTATGGGATGTATGCAATGATGATTCTATATGCTTTATGGATTTATGCCTATGATGTTTTATGCTATGTGAGATGGATTTGATTATGCAAATGATGTATCATGTTTATGTGATGATGATGGGATGATGTTTGGTAAGATGAATTATGATTATGTGATGCAAATGATTATGCTTAACTGAGTTTGCAATACTTCATAACCTCTAGGGTCTTAAGCTTAAATGAGTGAGTCTATCCAACTTCCAAGAGCTGTGGGAAGGTTGTCGTCAGTTAATTATTTATTAAGTTAAGATTCGCAAAACCTGACATATTTCCCAACTTTCTTGGAAATCTGAAGAGACTCACTCATTTAATCTTAGCGGACCACTTTCTTAATGTAACTACTCTAAATTGCAGCAAACAAATCTTTAAAAATATTCCATTGTTCTCTACTCTCAGGGATTTATTAAACCATTTGGCTCTCAGATTTTTTATATGCAATATGGTTGTTAAAATGACAACTTGAGAAATGAGATGCTATTCAACGTGCAAGCCAATTAAGTTCCTATATGAAACTATGTGATGAAAACTATGATACTATGATAATGGAGATTATGATGAATGGATAATGTTGCTAAACTATGTGATAAAAATGTTGTGATAAGAAATTAAAATGATTTTGCATATGCTCCAATGATTAGTGATATGATAATCTAAATGCCACTATAAAGCAAAACATGATTTAAAATGCAACTATAAAGCAAAACATGATTCTACAATGCTAACTATAAAGGAAAACATGATTCTATATGCAACTACAAAGCAAAACATGATTCTAACTATAGACTCCAAATGCTCCAATGCTCCAAAGCTATTCCTGCATGATAACTCTACTCAAATGTGGGATGCAAAATACTATGGCAAAGGTTTGTATTTACAGGCTTTTCCAAGCATCTTGTGATGTGGCAACGATCGATGGTCCAGATTCAAACAAGAGGGATGAACATTGGAGATGGAGAGAATCAAGAAGAATGTTCCCTTAACCAAAGACAACATGCCAAATGGATGAAGGAATCCCTTGACCAAAGACAACATGCCAAATGGATGGAGGAATAAAGTGTATGAGAAAAGACCATGTGTTTGAAAGTTTGTTGAAGAAGTGTGTGAGGAATAAGCCATGCGTTTGAAAATTTGTTGAAGATAATTCTAATTAAAAATTAGAATTATTTAATTTCATGCGACCTTGGTGAGGTGGCATGAAAAGTTGTAGACATGTGCTTGAATTCTAAATTTGGGATTAGTGAGAATTAATTAAATAAAACAAACTTTAGAAATTCGTTTATTTAATTAAATTAGAGGAATGTGATTTTAGATTTGGAGAATTAGAAGATATGAACTATATAAATAAATTGAGAATTTATTTATAAGTAGTTGAAATATTAATTAAATAACTAGTATTTAATTAATTAAATGTCTTGACTGATTTTAGGTGTATACAAAAAGAAATCATTTCAAAAATGGAATAAAGGTCATAGAAAAAAAAAGAGTTTCTACACTAATGAGAAAGGCTACTCAACTAGGATGAAGAAGATGAAGACATCTTAGGAGATGAAAAAGAGAAGGTTGTATTCATGGCCATGGAAACTAGTGAAGAATATGCATAAATGGATTCCGAGAACAATAAGGATGATGTAGATTTGGTGGAAGAATTGCTATGTGCTAGTAAAGAGATTAAGAGAATGAAGAAGAGAATTGCAAAAGAAGTGAAGGCTAAAGAAAAGGTATCTCCAAATCTAGAGAAAACATAGAAGAATATTATTGATCTAAAGACTCAAGCCAAAGAAGCCAAAAGGATTGAAGAAGTTTTGGTTGAAAAATTATTTTTAAGAGACAAAAGACTGTGAGAAGCTTGAATCAAAAGTTGTGTCAATAAGAAAAGATCTTGAGAAAGTGAATCACTAGCTGCAATTGAAGTTTAGGAAAAGTATTGAGACTCTAGATCAAATATTGGGATTTTAGAGATCTTCACATGTCAAAACTAGAATTGGTTTTGATGATTAGAAGAACAAAGTAACTAAATAGCCAGTGAATCCTACTAAGAAGAATCTAGAAGAAGGCGGTTTCGAAAGTGAGAAGTCTGAACAAAGTTCTAAAAAAAATCATAGAAAACTACCAAATGATGGTTTCATCCAAGTAGAAAGAAAAAGAATAAGATCCAAAAGAAAAGCCTCAAGAGGACAATGACACAATAACAAGTTCAATCATCCTTTTTTTGCTTATTGTTTTAATTGCAATCATTTTTTTCATAAGGTGATAGATTGTAGAAGAGCTCCGGTAAGAAGGAATAACTTTGTTAGTAATAATGTATTTGCACCTCTGTACAATTTTAATATCATTTGTCACAAGTGCAACAATCTTGGACACATTGCTAGAAATTGCAGAAGCAATTTCATGAGTTCTCCCTCACCCGAAACAAGGAGTGGATCAGGAAGTCAAAGTTCTAAATCTAATAAAGTTTGGAAGAAGAAACCAGAAGGGAAAAAAGAAAAAAAATAATGATTTCTCAGACTACACTACATGCTCAAAAGGAGAAGAATCTATGGATCATAGACAACGGATGTTCTAGCTACATGAGTGGAGATAAAAGTAAGTTCATGAATGTCACGAAATTTGAAGGAGGTTTTATAACTATTGGAAATAATTCTATTGCCAAATTATCGGTAAGGGTACTTTAAGTCTTGATGGTGGTAGAACAAAAACTCATGATATTTTGTATGTTGAATGAATAAAGCATAATCTTTTAAGTGTAAGCCACATGTGTGATAATGGTTATAAGCTATATTTTAGTGCTGAAGGTTGTGAAATCAGGAAAACAAGTACCAGAGAGAACTTATTGCAAAAGGGAGTAGGAAAAATAGTGACATATATCATCTCAACAAGTTGAATGGACAAAATTGCCTTACTATACAAAAAGAAGAAAGTTGGATTTGGCACAAAAGATTGGGACACATTAATTTTGATGACATTGTGAAGATTAGCTCAAGAGGAATGGTCTATAAAATACCAAAGATTAAGAAGCCTCAATCTACTAGTTGCAAATCATGTCATGGATGAAAACAAACAAGGACCATATTTCCTACTAAGGAGTATTCTACAACAAAGCCATTAGATTTGATCCATACAGATCTGTGTGGACCTATGAGGATAAAGAGTCCAAAATGAGATAGGTATTTCATGATGATTTGATGATTACACTAGAATGAATTTGATTACTTTTCTAAAAGAGAAGTCAAAAGCATTTGAGAAGTTTTAATAATTCAAGGCACTAGTTGAGAATGAAATTGGAAGAATAATCAAAGTTTTGAGGTCAGATAACGGTGGAAACTTTACTTTTGATCAGTATGGTGAATTTTGTGAAGAACATGGGATCTGGAAGCAATTTTTTTCTCCTAGGACTCCACAACAAAATAGAGTTTCAGAAAGGAAGAACCAAATTGTATAGGTGATGGAAAGAATAATGTTGAGTCAAGCAAATCTACCAGATATGTACTGGAGAAAAGCAGTTTAGATTGTAGTGTATATTTTGAACAAAGCTAAAATAAAATGAAATACTGACAAAACACCTTATGAGTTGTGGAGAGGAAGACCAGCTTCCGTAAGACATATTAGAATATTTGGAAGAAAATGTTGCATCAAAAGGAATGAAGAAAATTTGCATAAATTTTATTTTAGATTTGATGAATGCATTTTTATTGGTTACTCTATGACAAGTAAAGCATAGAAATGTTACAAAAAAAGGCTAAAGAAGATGTGGAAAGTGAAAAACTAAGAGTTGATGAAATAATTTAGTCTACTGATACTTTGGAAGTAGAAGCTTATGAAGAACCAACCTGCAATAGTGATGACGATTCATAAGTTATTATAAAGACTTTGATAATGTATGTTAAGAAGAATCACTTTCAAGACCAAATAATAGGAGATAAAGATAGTGGGGTTTAGACCCAAAGGAGAATTGAGAAGACAAATGAGCAAGTACATTTTACATTGCTATTAAATATAGAGCCTAAGTTCTATAAAGAAGCAAGCAAATAGAGAAGTTGGGTAGAAGCTATGGAGGAAGAACTGAATCAGATCAAGAAAAATGAAATTTGGGAACTGGCCCAAGACCAAAAGGAAATAATGTCATCTGAACCAAGTGGGTTTTCAGAAACAAGCTAAATGAAGATGGTGAAGTGATTTGGAACAATGTTAGACTTGTGTGCAAAGGATATGCTCAGGTTGAAGGCATAAATTTTGAAGAGACTTTTGCTTCGGTAGCAAGACTAGAAGCTATTAGAATGTTTTTAGCTCTTTCAACATTCAAGAATTTTATTGTATATTAGATGGATGTGAAATCAATATTTATAAATTGCTAGTTAGAAGAAGAGGTCTACATTGAACAACCATAAGGCTTTCAATGTCTAGACAATTCAGATTATGTATGAAGATTGAAGAGGGCTCTTTATGGAGTCAAGCAAGCTCCTATAGCTTGGTATTCTAGGTTGGATATATACTTGCAACAACAAGGGTTCTGGAGAGGAAGTGCAAATAATAATTTATACATAAAAATAGAAGGTGATTAACTACTGATTGTAGTGGTCTATATAGACAATATTATCTTTGGTAGTAGTAATAATGACATGTGCAAGGTGTTTCAAAAGGAAATGCATAGTGAGTTTGAAATGTCAATGCTAGGTGAATTATCTTTCTTTCTTGGGTTGCAAATTACACAATCAGACAAAGGAATATTCATTTCCTAGAACAAGTACATAAAGGAGATGCTAAATAAGTTCAAGATGGAAGACTGCAAATCGGTGGGTACACCTGTGGTTATAGGATGCAAGTTGAGTAAAGATGATGAATCTGATCTGGCAGACCAAACCTTGCACATATCTATGATCCAGTAGTTTGTTGTATGTGACAACATCTAGACCAAGCATAATGTAGGTAGTTGGAATGGTAGCAAGATTTTAGGCAGACCCTAAGGAAACTCATGTCAAAGCAGTAAAGAGGATTTTCAGATATCTAAAGGCTACAATGGATTTTTTCCTATGGTATCCAAATAGTGAAAATTTCACTCCGATTGCATACATAGATGCAAATTGGGAAAGAATCGTAGATGACTAGAAGAGCACAAGTGTTAGACCTTTCTTTCTTCGTGATATTTTGGTGTCCTAGTTAAGTAAGAAACATGATTCAATTTCCTTATCTACAACAAAAGTAGAATGCATTGTGACAACTTCATGTTGCATGCAGGTGCTTTGGATGAAGAAAAACTTGAAGGAGATGAAGATTGAATTTGATGAACCTATTGCTATTCTTTTTTATAACACTAGTTTTATAAACATCTCAAAGAATATGGTTATGCACTCAAGGACAAAACACATTGCAATCAAGTATCATTTTTTGAGAGAGATGGTTACAAAAAAAGAGGTGGAATTGGAGTATGTTGAGACCAAGGAGAAAGTAGCAGACATTTTCACACAATTTCTTCCTAAGGAGACTTAAATTTCTTCAACAGAAGTTGGGAACTTTTTCTCCCTCCTCTTGAATCCAGAGGAAGTACAAGTTGAGGGAGAGCTTGGTCTCCCCATCGTAAGAAGGCTTGGTGGTTTTGTGAGGTAGTGTGGTATGGACTCAAGGGGAGTTGTTTTGAAGAATCTTTGAAGAATGCTTTGCATTCCTCATTTGAAGGTATGACCTTGCACTTTTGAAGTTTGAAAAAGGAAAGTGAGAAGTATGTATGTGCCTATTTTTAAAAAAAATATGTTATGACAGGTGTTTCTAGAACTTTCAGACTGAACTCTGGTTTGCTATAGTTAGGAAGGTTTAGAGAAATGCTCTACATTTCTCTACATTTGAAGTTGTGGTCTTGCTACTTGAAGGATGAATTTATAAGGAGAAAAAATCTGCTTAAATTTTTTACCTTTGTCATTGATGTCAAAGGGGGAGAAAGTGAAACTCAAAATGCTATATCCTCTAAGGGGAGAACTAGGGACTTAGTGGGGAGAAGAAACATATTTGTCTTCATGTGTGGCCAACACTTTGTTGTTTTCCATCAATGAAAAGGGGGGAGATTATTGAACAAAGGTTTTCATTGATGTCAAATAATATCAGAATATATGATTAGAGGTGACACTATCTTTTTAGGAGTTGTTCTATCATACCTTTCTGTGTTAGTGATTGCACTATCATATCATTTTGAGTTGTAGAGATTTGTAGAAATATACGTTACTAGTTATATTTAAGTGTCTGTGGTCTGGAAGCATGTTGTGTATCAAGAATATCATGCATTCATCTATTCAATATGATAGAAGTGATTTGGAAGTCTGTATTGGAATGTTTCAGTTCAGTTTCTCGGGGTAGAGAGATTTCTCTGGCAATACAACTATAGTCAACATTCCTTTAAGAGGGCTAGTTTGGCTCTATAGTTTAAGAGGAGAATATGTCTACACTTGTTCTATCATATTCTTGAGTTTCTAGAGGATACGTTCAATGTGCAAAAATATTGAAGTAACAAAAGGTTCTATGTGCCTATCTGTCAACCAGTTGGTGTTTGTGACCTATATGGTAATGGCTAGTAGCGTTTTGTATTCAAAAATAGTGTGTGGTGTTAAGACAAGACCTATTAAGTTCCTTGTGGTAGCACACGATGTCATGTTCTTTTGGTGGCAACACAATTTGATTTTGGATTGACTAGTTACACGTTTCATGAAATTTGAATTTACATCCACCCTATGGCATCTTGCTTATTTTCAAACCCCTTCTTGATAAGGAAGATTATTAATACAATGCCATGTATATATTCCTCTATTGCACGGATGCATAAAATGAAATAAGTGTGAATTAAAATTTGTGTGAAGTATAAATTGAAGAGAAGGTGGTGAAAATAGAAGGCAATTCAAGGAGAGTTGCATCAAAAGTGTGTGACACTATCAAAAGATCATAAGAAGTGTGGAAGAGTGTTTATATCTAGTTTAGAAGTGTATGAGATGTATTCATCTACTATTGAAGGTCCACAATCCTTATCTATGTAATTTGGTAGGATTTGTGTTCTACTTGTTGTATTGATCTATGTTGGCGATTGTTGTCTCCAGTAGGTTGGTGCCTACATATATAATAGGGGATTAGTGTCTCCAGTAGGTTGGTGTCTACTTCATATTATAAAATTCACTTGTATATTCATGCTTTGTGAGGTTGGATTTGGGCAGTAGATCCAAGTAGTTGTTCTCACCATGGTTTTCCCATCTTTGGTTTCCACGTATATCTAGTGTTCTCATGTACATATGTGTGTGCTTATGTTGTTACTTCATTATTAGTATTTTCTTTGATTCAAGTTTCATGTATGATATATGTGTTGAGTTAAAGAGTTTTTAATTGATTTGATCTACTAATTCACCCCCCTCTTAGTAGATTGTGTGCCCTTCACCATTATGCTACTAAAAATCTATTATACTAAATGTTGGGAATTGATGTATTGATGTGCATTGTTATTGTGAATAATATAAACTTGTGCCCTCTTTGGTGGTAAATTTTTTTCCTCAAAATAGTTTCTCAATGTACATCAAATGTTGTGTTTTATTTTATGTGTTTGTTATTTTTATTGTTAATATTTTTTATTACATACTTCTCTAAGTTATATTTTAGATTTAAATAGTTAATCACACATTCATTTAATCAAATTTATACACTTAATTTATATATTTTCACTATTTTTTTTACCAATTCCTTAACACACCCCACCTCTTGCTATAGTCAAACCATTGTATTGATTCAATATTTTCCACAAGATCAAAGACACTTGAATAATCCATGCAAATGCCTAATACATTTTTATCAATGTTGATATTGATTTTATATTATGTAATAATGATGCAATCCATAATTGTGCTCTTGCTAGATGAGTCCAATACGTGTGCTAGATAATACAAATAAATTAGGGTTTTCTCTTTTATACATCATCCTAGTGCATACATTTAAATATTTTTCCCTCATGTTGGTAGTAAGAACTAGTTGGAAGGGGGTTAGCTTGGTCGAATAATTAAATTTGAATTCATGAGTTTAGGGTTAAAATTTGAAGTTGCAAATATGAACTAGGTTGATCTCTACAACTACAAAATTGATTTGGGACAAAGAAATGTATAATTATAGATTGTGTTTAGACCCTTGGGATTTAAAATTAAAATCAATTAAGGCTCATGCCACTTGCCAAACTTTTACAAATCAAAAACATCACTTATATAATATTCATTGCATATGAGATGTATGAAACAAATTAAGTCTAAAATGGAGGGGGGAAGTGCAAGGTATACACTTTTCAACCACCCCCCCACTTCCCCACCATAATACATGCTACATCTTTATAAGTATGTAAATAACAAGCTACATCTTTATAATTGTAATGGAAACAAACCACTTAGATCAACATATATACTTTCAACAATCAACCTAGATATATGAGCTAGGATTGGAAACAATATATGTTAAACTAAATGCAAAAATTAGATGTATTTAAATATGATACTGAGTTGGATTCTAATAATGAGAAAGTGAAGTTGAAGATGCTAGGTTTGAATTGTCACAAAACTATTTTTATGATTGATCATTTCATTTTGGTTTAACTATGCAAGTGCATACTTGATCTCCATGAATGTGGACATAAACCCAATGTATTAATTTGAACTATGTCATAAGAATAAAGTGATAGAAAATGGATTATCAAGATTAGATTGCCTCAATCTACTCAAATTTGAATCTTGACAAGGACTAACAATGTTTAGGAACACCTTTAAAAAATTGTTGAATTATGAGTATCATGTTCTCCTTAGTCAGCCCTTAGTTGGATCGATTCAATGGCTTGGATCAATAATCAAGGAGAATTCATGCAAGCGTGCAATGGACATATGATAATGTATGTTGATACAATACTTTGGTAAGGCTCTTCAAATCATTTTAGATTATCCTTGATTACTCAAACGATTTTAAATGAGTGAATGAATGCCTTCAAATATAATAACCAAGCACACAAATCAACTCAAGCATGTGTTAGGTCAACTTACAACAACTAGTGAGAAGTTTGATGAGGAATTTGGAATTTTTAAAAGTTCAAGGTTTAGATTCACAATTGTGAAAATAACCTAGCTCAACTCTACACCAACAAATGTAATCTAAGGTGATGAAATCAAATCTAGTAATCATGACTAATCTCCAGGAACAAGTGGTAATAAGATATGATACAATGATGGTCTTCATCCCATAGTGCGATGGTTAAGTAGTGGCATTGTTGTTGTGGCCACCAAGGTTCAAGTGTTCGTTGGGCTATTGTGATCGCAAGCACTATTCCTTCACCCAATGTGCTCGCAAACTTGCCCTGCAGTATTTGTGGCCTCTTTGGTTCATAGCTCCAAGATAAAAAGTGCTTACCAACCAAAAAAAAGATAGGATACAATGATGTCATGCACTAAATTCATATAAGAATACACCACTTGTGCACTAATTATTGTATTTAAGACACTTTAATCAAAGCAAAGCCCAAACATATTGGAAAAATGACATGAGGATACAATGAACTTGTCTTAATTATCTATAATAGTCAACCATAGAAAGAAACTTCAAAATTTGATTGTATTCAAAGATAAAGTTCTAGAAGTTTGAGTGTCTTGACTTTCTTTGAGTTTTTACATTTTTCACTCGAAATAAAGATACCATATATCACTCAAAATTAATTTATATACCATAAAACCTTTAACCTCATAAATGTTAAAAACCTTCTATTCCTTTCTAGCAAATATTATTAGAACAAGATTTTGACCATACTCAAAATTAATAGAATAAGGACATGAGGATACTATAAACTTGTCTTAATTATCTATAATAGTCAACCATAGAAAGAAACTTCAAAATTTGGTTGTATTTAAAGATAAAGATCTAGAAGTTTGAGTGTCTTGACTTTTTTTTAAGTTCTTTTTATTTACTTTGAAATAAATATACCTTATATCATTAAAAAATAATTTATATACTATAAAACTATCTTTAACCTCATAAATGTTAAAAACCTTCTATTCCTTTATAGCAAATATTATGAGAACAAGATTTTGACCATACGCTTGTGCTATGCATTATCCCTTCTGACAAGTCTTTTTTTTTAGATTGAAAGAATCATGTAGCCCCCTATAAACTATAGTGCCCCTGATAAACTTGTTCACACGACTGGTGAAGTTGGCACGACATATCCTCCGGTGCCATGATGACGTGGGGAGACTAGCCCTCTTGATCTATTGCTTGCAACTAGATACTTTAGCCAATCAGACTAGGTCCACCCCTCCACCGCCCCGCCCTGCTTGCCCCCCTCCCCCGACCGCTCTCTCCCTCCACCGCCCTTTTGACAAGTGTCATTGATAATCTATATGAGATACTAATCACTCATCCCATTCCCACCTCATGTATAATTTTGAAAGTATTTTTTGAAGGCCCACTCTGCTCCTCAATGGCTTAATCATTGAAAAATCAACACGGCAGAAGGAAGAAAAGATTTCCCTTGTGTTGTTTTCCACCATTAAAGTTGTCCCTTTGAAAGGTACGGCATCTCCACCCACTCGTCCTATTCTGCACGTGGGCAGCGCAATGATTTTGTCCATCACGCGAAAATCGCGGGTCAGTGGGAACGTGGCATGGAATGAATGTTTTATAAATTATACGGAAACTTTTTAAATATTGGAACACCTGTCAATGCGACCATAAATAATGAGAAAGCTGTCCAAGACTTGGCCCCCTAGGACAATCTTTCAATTTTTTAGTTTTCACATTTTGGGGTTGATATTTTTTTGGAATATGATTATAATATGTTGACTTCTATGTTTAAATTGGGATCTAGAGTCATCTAGAAACATGTCTTAGAAGTCTAATTTTATAGCTTGTGCTTTGGAAAATTGTTCAATTCAAAGATATAGGAACAAAAGTGTTTTAGATATTAGGTTTACATTTGCATCAAACAAAGATTTCATGTCTTGTGTTAGACATGTCGTATCAATTATGTTTTTGTTGTTGTGAATAAATGTCAATAGAGGTTTGACTAAGGGATAAGGAAGTATTGAACTTCAACCCTTGTTCTAGAAATTAAGTTGTTTGTCAACGTCTGAAGTTCTAATTCAAACATATTGAGTTAGCAAATTGCAAGTTATAGATATGCAAAATAGAATAGAGATTTTGGATGAAATTGCAAAATTTGGATGAGTTCATAGTTGTCAAAGATAACTTTACTAGTGTGTTTTTGTTTGACAAATTATGACACCAAATTCAGTTATTCATAGCCATCTACATATCCTTTAGATAAATGTTTTGATACACAATCATCATTAGCCACAATAAAACATTCAAAACCTTAAGAGAAAGATACCCACATCCTTAACCCTTCCTCTTTGTCAATTACACATGTTTATAAAATTACACAATGCATATTTGACTCAAATCATTTATTCTAGTCTCAATATAATATAATTGATTAACCATTGATTTAAATTAGCATAATCTAAGTTAGAATAGGGTAGCACCTTTGAGTTCCTTTCCATCCTCTTCAAATTATTGTTTATATTATAACCAAAAATTTCCCTTCAACAAATACAATTATATCAAATATAACATATTTACGTCGAAGACGTATCATATTTGGAAATGGCCAACCTAATTTTCACTATCAGTGATTAATAGGTGAGTAGAAACCCTACCATACTGTTAAATTAATCTGCTCAGTTGAATGTTTTTCGTCTTTTTTTAATCTTTCTCTTTTTTGATGTTTGAGTACAATGAGCGGTACCTGGTTAGGTATATTTACATTGTACGATATTTTTTTTTTTCATGCTGGCATTCGTTTTTTAGGGTGGTACAAGTGGTAATTTTTTTTTGTCATAGATATATTTTTTTATTTTATGATATTTTTGTGAATGATTTTTTATATAATTTTTAAATCATGGTATAATGTACATTAATTATTATTTATGGGTGTATTAAATTGTATAATTACATTTATTACTTTTTTTATGTATATTATATTAATTTATTTATATATTATTTGTTCTAATCATCATATTTATATTTATATTATATATTATTAAAATAATATAATATTTATATATTATTTATTATATCTATATTTATATATTACATTATATTACATATTTTATAAATAATATTATATTGTAAAATATTAGCAAATAGATTTAGCATATTAATATATATTTTTACATTAATATGTTCTATTTTAATTAGTATTGAAATACAAAAAATAAAATCAACAAATAATTTGCATTATGCTATTATGTTTACTTTTACAATTATCATGGGGTGGAATTTTTTTGTTATTTTTTCATGAAATTTTAAGTAATAATTACATATTTATGTGTACTTTAAAATATAATATTTTCTAATTTAAATATCTAAAATTATGATTACAATTTATTATTACATATTTTCTTTTATATTATATAAATCTAATATAATATTTAACTTTAATTATAATACATCTTACATTATATATATTATAATTACATTTTTAATTATATATACATTATATTATTTTTATTTTTTTTGTTATTACAGTCCCTAGGACCTCGACTGCAAACAATTTGCATTATGTTATTATGTTTATTTTTATAGTTATCATGGGGTGAATTTTTTTAATTATTTTTTCATGAAATTTTAAATAATAATTGCATATTTATGTGTACTTTAAAATATAATATTTTCTAATTTAAATATCTAAAATTATGATTACGTTTATTATTACATATTTTCTTTTATATTATATAAATCTAATATAATATTTAATTAATATAAATTTATTTATTTTCTTTTACATTATATAATTCTAATATAATATTTAATTAATATAATTTTTTTTTGTCATACCTTGGATACTTGGGGCAAGCTAGGACAAGACTAGTCCCTTGTAGATGAGAACCCCATCCGCAATAAGTCACACCTCTTAAACCGAAGAGTGGAGTCAAACCCGAGACCAACAGGGAACAAACCCCAACTCAACTATCCATTCGAGCTATATATACATTATATTATTATTATATTCTATAATACAATTATACAATTATTAGAGGTAATAAACCATATCTCATAGTTTAATTGATCTTTAGATAGATTAGGAGAAAAAAAACTATATGTGTGTTAATATGTTAGAGAGTATGTGATGAATATAATAGTTAATACATAAAATAAAATAAAAATATATAATAATATTATTATATAATAAAAATATAAAATAAAATTAATATTATATAGACGTAACCCTACAATGGTTGCACAGTATCTATAGGAGGTTATCACAATCTGCCACAAAAAAAAAACACAGAACAAATACATTTTAGAAAAAAAATTTAAAAAAACATAATATAATAATAATAATAATATAATAAGAAGATATATATACTAGTAGTAATAATAATAATAATAATATATAAACAATAAATTTTTAAAATGACCTACTAATTGACGTTGTGTGCTACACTAATGTATGCAAAAAATAATAAACCATTTTTTTTCTCTAATTCATCTTCCACACCTCTTTGGCGTACCCATTGCACACCAAGATGCGATTGCTAGTTATGTAAAGATTTCTTAAACTAGGAGACAAAAAAGAGTCGATTGATGTGCACATCAATGATAGGGACTAATCAAATGTTTAAATTTATTCTAACAATCCTTAACTATAAAATTTCCTTCCCCACTTAGAATCATAAGGGATTCATTCAATAAATTCATCCTATTGTACTTATGTTCATAAAATCTTAATTAATACTTTTACTTTTTATTTCAAATTTTTTATGTTGATTTTTTTATACTCCCTCATAGTACATCATTCCTATTAAAGTACTCCTTTTTACCAAAAATCTTAAGTACATATTTGTATCCTAACATTTTTATAATTGAAAATATCATTTTCACTATTATTATATGTGTCTTTAGATAAAAATATTAAATTAATTGAGATTGTAGATTCTAAAAAGGCTATTCATCAAAAATATTTTTATATTACAATCATTTTAAAATGGCTGAGAACATAAATTCTAATTCATTTTTTAATGAAAACTAGTTGATATGAGTATGGGGTCATTCTTGACTTCCTCTACACTTTTTTTCCTTTTTTAAAAAAATATGCATATTATTTATTGCATGAAACTAGAAAGATAAGTGTTCACCCATCTCAAATACATCCATGAAAGTTAAAAAACTAATGCTCATTGTTATTAAGTCACAATCCTTTTGATAAAGTATATCAACCCTCCACGTTATGCCAATGATATTAATTTGAAATGCTCAAAAAGGTAAAGATATTTTTTAAGCATTGTCAATTGAGACTATTGAATCTAAATGATTAATAGCTTTGATTAGGAGCACCAAAAATGTTCTAAACCTAATCTTAGGTACTATTATGGATACAAATATAACTTATATCAAATTAAAAATAAAATAAAAATCAACAAAACAAGAATAACAAGAGAGTCATGCAAGGTGAAAAATTGCTACTTTGCAATCTCCACTTTATGTTATATTATGGTCCTTTTAGTGTCTAACCTTTGGTTATATTTTTAGAATAATTTCACATATTTTTGGCTTTCTCCTTGATCACATTTAAGTATAATGTAAGTAATCCCAACCTTAGGAACACCCCATTTATCATTCCTCAAAATTTGACTGCATAACTCATCAAGGACACCCTTTTGTACCCAATACTAGTGTTTGGACACTAGTACAAGTTGAGCACTAGTTTCCTTTGTCAATTTCAAAAGTGACTTTAGTACCCATTTGTGCCCTAATTTTTATTACATTTTTTATGGTAAATTTCCCAAAAGTATGGTATAATTATTGTTTTGGCCTCTATTTTAGGCAAGAAGAAGTTATGAGAATAGATCTCTCCACATGGATGAACTAAAGATACTCCATTAGAAAGAGTAAGTGCCACAACAAGGATAGGCGACCCAATAAATGGAAACCTTCTCCTTAATTAAAAGAGCTAAAAACCACTTACAATAACATTACAAGATTCTTGAAACAACTAAAAAATTTAATTTGAAGACTATCTAAAGAGAACCTGCTCCACATTGAAGTTGCACTTGCTTAGTCATTGAACATGACCACATAAATTGGGTTTTGCAAAAATTTTAGAAATAATTAAAAGATATTTCTTGTTAAGTGCCAATTTTCTAATTTAAATTAGAAACAAAATTGAAACACTCCACTCTTAAAGTTATTGATTTTATGGACAACTAGTGAACACCTTTATTATCATAAAAGGGGAACATTACATAACATTAACAGGGAATTTTGATAGTATATAACCCTTACTAGATTTAATTTTATCTAATCTAAAACCAAAAAATTTCTTCCAATATCCAATCTAAAACATACTATAACAATTATCATCAAAACAAGGTAGCAATATGCCAATGCTAGCTCCAATCACTAACTCTAAACTTCTTCCATGGGCTTGAAAATTGTAAAGGAAATTTATAATGCTTTGTTCCACATTCAACCTAAAAAAAATACATTAGAAGCCAAATGTTCCATATTCCCTTCATCCATTTTTATAATTATCTTCAATTTATAAATTGCCACCTTTTAGGATGATAAAAATAGGAGAAAAAGTAGGAGCTAAACTCTAGTTGTAATTGTTAATCAAGACTTCCACTCAAGGATGCAAAAATAAAGTCAATGTTTTATCCATAGTGAAAATACATTCCTAAAGGTATGTTATTAGCAAATTTCTATGTTAAAAAAGGAAGTCTTCAAAATAATTAATCATCTATACCTATTGATCTAAACTAAACAAGATGTATGGATTGAGGGACCAAAACTAAACTAAATTGGATGCATAGACTGAGACCACCGAACCTAGAATCACCATCTGCAACAAAAAAACTTCACAATGCACGAGAGAAGCACACACTATTCACCAAAAGTGAATGTAAATTGAGATGTTGTAAAATACATAATGTATAGTCTTTTAAAGGCATGAAAAAAGCAACGCGTGAGAAAGCAACCCTACGGGAAAAAACCACCCAGAGTAATTTACCCTAAGATAAACTTAATACACTAACACCCCCTTAAGTGCAAACTTAGGGAGAATTATTATACAAAATGAAGATGCAATATGGGTCCTGACTACACAATCATGTTAGGTACCCATTTACAATGCAAAAAAGAAATATCTCACAACCGGAGAAAAGGAGAAAAACCCTATGGGAAAAATCCCCTCTCCAAAAGAGAGTAAAAAAACAAAATGATACATGGATGGAGGACTCCATAACACCCCCAAGGACTACATACATCATGTATATACAATAAATGATCCTCCCATAAGAGGGAAAATATTGAAGACCCCCCCATGATGAAGAAACTCATGTGTTGATCCTAGAAGTCTGAAGAATATCTCACGTTTGCAAACAACATGCCTCCCTTTAGGGAGAAACAACCACTGATACAAGTGAAACTCCAACTCTGAAACAAGAGAAGGGAGAGGATGAATCAACATGAAAAATTCCTTTGAAAACTATTTAGGTGCCTCCATGTAACCAAATGTCACATCATGATCAGATGCAACCTCAACTAAAGAAGGTGAATCAACAAGACCATGTGGAAAATCTGAAGCAACAATCTCTAAAGACACAAATGGTGTGAATGTAGTGCAGATACTGTCATAAAAAAGAAGGGATATACCCTCAAAAGAATCATCCAAATAAGAAATGTGAGATTCAAAAAACAATTGCGCAAGACTTGTCAAGTGACTATCCCACAAAGTAAGACTTGAAGAATCAAAAACATCCTACTATGTTGAAGAACCAACCTCTGAAGCAACAGGAGATGAATCAACATAGGTTTGAAGAACCCCAAAGTTCAAATGACCAATCTCTCTCGAGGAATTACTATGAACACTAGCAAGAGGGGTGCGAGGCTCATAATCATCATCATCAACAAAATGAGAAAAAGCATAGAGTCGAGAGTCATGATCAACTTTACCAACAACAATGACTTTGCTAGTATCAGCCTCTCTGATGAAAACAAAATCTGTATTGAACTCTACTAGTTTAGGTACCTCACCATGAGTAATCTGATAGATGGATAGTAGATTTGTATGCAAATCAGGAATACATAGTACATCTCTGAAACAACCATCACCAATCTCAACATTACCTTACCCCGCAACATCCAAAAGCTTAATATCTCCCAAAAAAATCTTGGAAGTATTAGTAGGATGAAGAACCAAAAAAGGATAGGGAGTAAAACCCACGTGGTGAGATGCTCCTGAATCGAAAAACCATCTAAGACCATAATGAACTATAGAAGTTACTAATGCATGTCCTTTACCCATGTAGAGTTTATCTTCTTTACCACTTGTAAATCCTGCATTCCCTGACTGTGTAGGTTTGGATGATGATGCAAATGAAGATGTAGATGGAGATGGAGATGGAGATGGAAAGGCTACAAAAGGAGTCACAGATGAGGCCAATGGAATATTGTTCTTCTAAAGAAGATGCAAAATCTCATCAATCTTCTTTGTATAATAATGGTGTTCATCATGCCCTTTCTTCTTGCAATACACACAACTGAACTTCTCCTTCTTAGGCTTATCCTCTTTTGAAGAGTTGGAGGACTCATTGGACTCTATCTTAGCCTTAGGTTTCTTCTTCCATTTTCTCTGAGATCCTTGTGCAATTGATGCATGATTCATAGAGACCCCCTCTAACTGGGAAATTTTGGCTTGCTCCCTCATCAAACGATCATAGAAAGTCTCAAAAGAAGGCATTTGGAATGCATTTCCTAAAACATCCATGGTGGAGTAGAAGGTAGAAGAAAAAACTACAAATGGACCTCTCAGCTTAGACAAAATCAGAAAAATGGACTCCTTGTTGGTTTTACTCTTCCCACATCCCACCAATTGTGACCTCACATATTTGAACTTGAGTATAAAATCATCAATGGAAAGAAATGCATCAGGGGAAAGAGAAGTTAATTCCGCCTCTAGTTGCAAAGCACAAAACTCACCGATCTGACTAAACAAGTTATGTAACTTATCCCATATCTCCTTGGGTGTATCACACTCATCAATATGAAAAATAAGACTATCAGAAACATTCAATTTTATTAGATGCATAGCTTTGTCACACTTTTTTTTATGGGAAAATATTTCATACTCCCTGGTAAGAGTGGGTTGGTTATCACTCAGTGTGGACCACAAACCCTTCGATTGGAGCAACCTACCCATTTTCATCTTTTAGGAATGGTAGTTATTGGGGGGTTAACAATTCAACTAACTTAGGAGTAGCCATGACAACAAAAGGAAAAAAATACACCAAACTAAAATCTCCAAAAATATCAACCAACGCAGCCTCTCAAAATTTATGTTTCCAACATCCAAAAAAAATTACTCAAGAAAAAGAAGATTGAATCTAATTTTTTTTAGCAAAATAATTGTGCCTTATTGTCTACTTGTAGCAAATTGCTGCACCACGTGAAAGCCAAATGAATGCACAAATCTCCACAACTCGACAACCTCTTCTCAATCTATGAGACTTTCTCACAACAACCAAATACACTACAACACTATTTAAAGAGCAAAAAACTACCCCATGTTGCCAATGTGGGATAAATGTTCCCAAAACAACTTCAAAAGCTCGGGGCCCACCTCCACTTCACGCTGCTTGGAAACCCTAAATAAATAATTCACAAATTTTTTTAGAGTTGATAAATTTTGCTATGCAAGAAATATTGTACAGATAGTGTAACAACATTCCAAGCAAATTCATGCAATCAATAGCCTCCAATTGCTGCTCAAAAAAAGAACAAATTGTGCCCTTCTCCAAATAGAAAGGGCCTTAAAAGAATAGCCTTCTACACAATACAAAACGCCCCCTGAGCACAGAGGAAAGAACACGCCTCACGCCCCTATTAATAAATTTGATGTCCCTCTATGTTGGAGATTCACGCCAATCAAAACTAAAAAAAATGCCTTCAAAAGAAAATGTGGTAGGGGAACCAAATCGGGCCAATTCACATAAAAATATTCAAAAATCACCCACTCAGCAACAAATCACATTAAAATTGCTTTGCAGATGACTCTCGCGGGTCTGGCAGAGATAGAATGACCTGAACAATTTTAATTTGTTTGAACGCCCCCTCCACAGATTCAACATGGGTCTCTCCTCAAAGAATCGCCTAAAAAGAAATGAAGCGTGAAGAAATCGCAACCTCCACAATAGATGTGAATGAACACTGCTCACAAAGAAGCAAAATCGTTCTTCCAAGAAGATCAGTGGCCTCTCTATGCATAGGAAATTTAATTCCAAGAGGTTATATGCAGAACAAAAAAAATGCTAGCATTCACTAGCAAAATACCTAGAATCTCTCTTCTAGGCAAAATTGACAAATAAGCAACTTTGAAATTTGAAAATTGTCAAATGTTGGAATTTTTTTTAGCAAATAAACTATCTCAAAAACTTCTAACGAAAACTCTCAAAGGAGGGAAGAATGGTTGGCTCTGATACCATGTAAGTGGAGACCACTAAACCAAGATCACCATTTGCAACAAAAAAACATTCACAATGCACGAGAGAAGCACACACTATTTTCACCAAAAGTGAATGAAAATTGAGATGTTGTAAAATACATAATTTACAACCTTTTAAAGGCATGAAAAAAGCAACGGGTGAGAAAACAACCCTACAGCAAAAAAAACCACCCAGAGTAATTTAACCTAAGATAAACTTAATACACTAACATGAGGGACCAAAACTAAACTAAATTGGATGCATATATTGAGGAACTAAGCATCAATAAAGGAGGGAATCATGAAAATAGCACGATTTCATTCAAGATAACTCAATTAAATACATAGTGTAAGCAATCATGGTACCACAAATTTACTAAACTTGGGACTTGAAATTCAAAAGAAATATGCCACATATGTATGATGTCCAAAATTGGAGGGAGAGATATTTAAAATAAAAATTTGAGTTTTAATATCTTTAAAATTTATTTTATTTTTTCTCCAAATTCAGGTATCACTTCAAATTAAGGCTCCTAAAAAATTGGAATAGGTTCTCCAATTGGCATGAAAGATTCAAATTGAATTTGGAACTCATCGTAGAAAATTTCATCACACAAGTGCATTCTTAGTTAGAAAACCAACACCCAAATCCCAAGATGAGTCCATAGGCTTAAAGTATCACATTCCTTCCACCTATAATAAGCTCATCATATCCACTCACTAACTTAGGAATTCAATTTCATCTCCATTATCTCCATCAAAATATACCTTATGGAATATCATAACATACATCATAAGTTGTTCAAAACTTGAAACTCCCTCTTAAAACTCTTGTCTATATCCTTTTTTTTTTTACATTTCCAATTTTGGAGACCCAACTTCTTGAGGCCACATATTTTGATCTGAAAGATTGTTAGATAATTTATTTTTAATATTAGAGATTTAATATATCTACACATTTGGAAGCAGTTTTAAACAACTCAAACTTTTCAATATGACAAAAAATGAAATATATAGCCCAAATTTTGAGATTTTCTATTCTATAGCCTAAAAAGCACACTATTTGCAATCTTAACATTAAGAGAAAGGTTGACATACCTTTCTAATATTCTCCCACTTTTTTAACACCTTGTAGTGGCAAAGAGAGTAGAAAAATATTAATATTGAGGGTTGAGAGGCCCTTAGACTATTAGAAACACCTAAAAAAAATTGTGCTCACTAGCTTAATTAACGTATCTACAACATTTTGTAAAGCATTAGTTTTCTCTAGAATCTCCTCTCATCCTCTAACATGTCATGAAAAAGTAGTATTAGATATAAATATTCTTAGTCCTCCCATGAAAGGTAATGTATTTTCCAAATACATGATAATCTAAGCATCACATAGAACTATAATAACTCCTAGATTCAACTCCACATTTGAACACAAATGTTTAAGTTAGATAAATTCATTAAAAGAATGAGTAGCTACCATGCAATCTACTTATATAGTAGAAAATTTTACCGCAACTTGTTGCTTTCTCATTGAATTGATTGCACCACCAAACATACTGAAAACATATCCACTAATGGATCTCCTACTATCAACATCCTCAGCCCCATTTGAATCTACAAATAAATGAATAGTGACTTAGTTTTAGTCCTTTATAAAATTACCATGATAAATAGATTACACAAAGGTACCCCCAAAATATCTAAAAACCATATTTACTACATCCCAATGCACTTATATAAGATTATCCATGAGATATCTAAGGACTCCCATTGCTTGGACAATGATTGGCATACAATAATATCCCAACATAACTAGTATAGGGTAATCTATGTATATGCTCCATATCACTAGGATAATTTGAACAATACTCTACTAATAACTTGGTTCCCACTAAAATATGAACACACAATGGTCTACAAGCTATCATATTGAACCTTTCCAACACTAAGTTCAGATACTTGTTTTCACCCAACCAATTTTTTATGTTTCTCTATCTTTGATGATATTTATACCTAAGAGGAACCTAGTATCCCTTGCATCTTTTAGCTCAAACTACATTGAAATTTGACTTATATTCACAAATCATGTCATTGTTATAAAAAACAAAAAATCATCAACATATAATGTGATCACACAAAAATGATCATTGTCCATCTTATAATATATGTAATGATCTAAGGATCTCATGAATCTCAATCCCAACATAAAAGGATCATGATTTTGGTACAATATCTTAGGTGATTGCTTAAGACCATTCACATATTTCAACTTACAAGCCAAATATAATTTACCTTTTTCAATGTAGTGCTCTATTTGTGCCATGCAAATTTATTCCTCCAAATCACCATGAAGGAAAGCTATTTTCCTATCCTTCTACTCAACCTCAAGGTTAAAAGTAGCTTCAATAAAAATATATTCAATAAAAAATGCAAAACTTGTAGTACTCACTCTTGGATATGTTTATGCCATTTAAAAAAAAAACCTAATATAACAAAAAAATAGGGGATATGTTTGGGTTGTCTTGTTGATCCTTTGAAGTGTTGTTGTTTCGTTGCTAGTTGTTCATTGCTTTTTCTTTTGACAACATGATCATCCATGTTCGGGTTTCGGGTCCCATCGAAACCTATTTGTAAATGGTTTCATGTCCATTCAAAACCTTTTTTTCCCATATAATCAAAACAAAAACATATGGAGGCACATGTTAGACATTATGTTATATTTTAGTGATAAAAATATGAGCACTTTTGTGTGCACTCAATATTTCACCCCCTTAACCTTAACCATTTTAAAATATATTTAGTAGTTTAAAAATTAGATTAAGAGTACTACAATTTTTTTCTCATCATGTCTTTAAATTTTGAGTGTACACATCTTAAATTATTCATCCAAGTTCAAATTTAGTTTATTTCAAGAAAGAAAAGTTTCTACTTTTGCCCCCCTTTATGTCTTTCATTTTTGTACACTTACCTATCACTAGAATAAAACCTAACATGGCTATATTTTTCATATACATAGTGCTCATAAAAATTAAATTCAAGTTTACAATTGTTTAACACATCAACAAGGTTTTCATTTTTTAAGGCCCTTAGGCCCTTTTCAAATATGTGGCCCATCTTTTAGTGCCATAAAATTACCTTTTTAGTTGGTAGCTTAATTTTCAAAGCATGAACACTCTTATGTACATAGAAATCATAACCACTGAAAGTGAGTACAATCCTCGCCACTAGTTCCAATAGTGAAGATGTAGATCATATAGATATTTTTGCTATAGGGATAGAAGAGATATTTCACTAAACCATGCATATATCTAGTCTAAATAGAGTGCATATGAAAATTCCCTTAGCAAGCACCATAACCTCTCTCACCATCTTTGAGAAAACAATTTACACACCTCAATCATTAATTTTACTTTAAAAAATTAGGTTCCATGCCAAACTAAGGATATATAGTATACTATTGATCCCATTCACTCATCTATTAGGAAATCAAATCTAGACTATTGCATGACCAATAATATCAAATGAAATTCATCTCTAAGGTACACATTCCCACCATCATATTCTTCATATTTTAGGAACCAACCCAGACATGAGTGATGAGGGTTGTTTGAATCTTCTCCATTTATTTGATATCAATTCAGGGTGGTGTCTAAAGTTTGTATGTATTAAGAACCTGAAGAATTTTTGGCAAATAATTCTTTCTAATAAAGGTAAAAAAATTAATTAATCTAACTACTAAAATTAAATTTGAATACTTTCTAATAAAGAAATCATACATACAAAATTCAGACACACTTAAATAAATTAAAATTATAAAATTAAAACACACTTCTATAAATAAAAAATATAGAAATAAAATAAAGTAGCAATTACACTACAAATTTAATTTAATGTATTAAAATAAATAAAAATGTTAAAGCTAAACTACACAAAACTAAAATAGTATATATACATAAATAAATACCAAGTTATGTCCTCTTCCTTGTGTTGAGTGGCCTTCTCCTCCCTTAGAGTTGGACCAAGATTAATCACCTAATTATGTAACAATTTTTCTTTTAAAATAGTTGTAGCTATTATATTCTAAAACTTGTTAAAAAAACTTCCCTCCTTTTAGAGTTGGGAGATTTATTTATACATTTAAGAGCTTCAACCAACTCATAAAATTAGTAAAAACCATCCCAATAAATAATTTCACTCTTATATTTCATATTCATATGATAAAGTTGTTGAAAATGAAGGTGAAATTGTAGCTTAAAACTTGTAAACCTATGAGACTATAGATTTAATTAAGTATTCTTTGTCACAATTCTTTGTGTATGATTATCTGTTTAGATCAATTTTACCAATTGTAGAAAGACACAAAAGATTGTAGAAGAATGATACAAGAATATAGAAGTGACACAACATATATGTGGAGAAACCCTTTCAGGAAAAAACTCCACTAGAATCAATAGTGCTTGTATTATTTAACCTTAGAACAAGATTACAATAATACTGTATCAATCCTTGATTGATATGCTTCCTTGCCTTAAATAATCCTTCTTCACAACCTGCAATAAACTCTCATACACTTTCTGTAGCACAAGCTATCCATACATTCCATGTGACCAAGCATGAATCCACACATCCCATGCCATGCTTCAAACCTTTACACATGCACAAGCTCAACCTGCTAACCCGCTGCAAACTCTTATGCACTTGCTGTAATTAATAGACAATTATGAGCATTGTAAAATCCTAAGAGTTGTACAATAAAAGAGGATAAAACTCCTCACAAAAATCTATGCCTAGATTGGGCAAGTAGAGTTCCACAATGTAATATGTGATCAAACCAAAGTCTTCCTCAATTTAGGCACCCCAAATTGAACACTTAACTGAACTCTGGTTTGGCACCCAAGAATGGGCCCACTTAATCGAGCCTTGTAAATATCTTCTCATGCAAAAGGTGTTAACTCAAAGATGCCAACTTGGGCGCCCAAGGTGGTTCTAAGTCAATCTTAGTTAATTGAAACATATCTCTCCACCAATTCATGCAAACATTATGCATGATTGATCATCCCCACTTAACTGAAAGTATCCACCTGTTATTTGTCATGCAACTGAAGTCATTAGTCATGCAACTCAATTAAACTAAAGTAAACTAGCATTAAACTCAAACTAACTACACGCAACTGAAGATAATTGAACCATAACTGAACTAAATTGAACTAAACTGAACTAAACTAAACTGATACTGAACTGAACTGATCTGAATTGAACTAAATTGAATTGAATTGAATTGAACTCCACTCATGTAAATATCAATCCCTAATTTGTAGGATATAAAACATGTATTACTGAAGTGTTATCAATCCTCCAAATAGTTAACTGAAGCAAGGTGGGTTCCACCTTCCATGTCGGTGCCCCATGTGCTCCTATTTTGTAGGAGCTCTTCTTGGGAATCCCCACACGTTCCTATCGTTTAGGAATCACAAATGTCAATTTACATGTTCATTTCATTTAAATTTAATCTCTTTCTAATCCTAGTGTTGGGGAACACTTTCCAAGGACTTAGGAGATACATGAAATATTTGTAGGATTGCAATTAAATGGCATCCTATTCACAAAATTCTCCCACTTGACATTATACATTGTAATTATTCTAAACAAGGAATAATTATTATAAATCAAGTACAGGACTCAAGGAAAATGGCCTACCTGCACCAAGAGAACTTATCTGTAGGAACTGGTTTCATAAGATAATTTGCAGCATTGATCAAAGTGTTGACTTTCTCAATCAATACCTTCCCACTCTCAACAATTTCTGCACAAAGCGATACTGAACATCAAAATTCTTAGTACGAGCATGATACATAGGATTTTTGGCTAAACAAATAGCACTCTGACTATAACATTCAAGTTTAATTTGCTTGCAATTAAAACCAATACCTTTCCCAAGTCTCTGTAACCAAATTGCCTCTTTAGGGGCATGCGTAGCAGCCATGTACTCTACTTTTGTGGTGGAAAAAGCAACTGTGGGCTTCCTCTTACTCATCCAACTAATTGCAACTCCAAACAAAGTAAACATATAGCCACTTGTCAACCTCTGATTGTCCAGGTCTCCTGCCCAATCTGAATCAACAAAACTTTGTATGTCCAATGATCTGTGCATAATAACAATATCATTAGCACCATGATAAACCAAATAGTAATTAGAAGTACCTCGTAAATATATAAAAACCCTCTTAACGTAATTCCAATGTTCTTTACTAGGGTTAGACATAAGCCTACTTAGAACTGCCACTTCTTGGGCTATATTTGGTCTTGTATAGACCATTGCATACATCAAACTACCAACTGCACTTACAATGGAGTCAATAATCCATTGTATAGACTTCCATACAAGCAAAACCATGGGCTCAAAACCATGAGCTCCAAAACCATGGACCAATACAACTAGCACAAAACCATGTGCTAAAGACCACTAAAGGTTAATCCACTAACTCTAACCCAAGAACTAGTTTAACCCAATTGCCCCCCTTACCACCTAGGAGAACTCCTCTCTTACTAGGCCTTTCCTTTCAGGAATTGAGCAAGTCATACCAGGTCTTACAGCCATCAACCCAAATATATGTATTAAATTTTACTTACAACTCCATTTTTAGTTTCTACATCTCCTAACTGGATCCATTGAATCTTTCAATATCTAGACGAGAAGTAGAACTCATTGTAACACACTTCTTTTACAAATCTCCAATAACACAATAGTAAAAGCTCCCACTATAGCCAAAAAACCTTCAAACTTTTAAGAGAAAGGCCTCCCAAACTCTAACCAACCATTAGCTCTGATACCAAATGTTGAAAATGAAGGTGAAATTGTAGCTTAAAACTTGTAAACCTATGAGACTGTAGATTTAATTAAGTGTTCTTTGTCACAATTCTTTGTGTATGATTATCTGTTTAGATCAATTTTATCAATTGTAGAAAGAGACAAAAGATTGTAGAAGAATGAGACAAAAAGATAGAAGTGACACAACATATACGTGGAGAAACCCTTTCGGGAAAAAACTCCACTAGAATCAATAATGCTTGTATTATTTAACCTTAGAAAAACATTACAATAATACTATATCAATCGTTGATTGATATACTTCCTTGCCTTCAACAATCCTTCTTCACAACCTGCAATAAACTCTCATACACTTTCTGCATCACAAGTTATCCATGCATTCCATGTGACCAAGCATGAATCCACACATCCCATGCCATGCTTCAAACCCTCACACATGCACAAGCTCAACCTACTAACCTACCATAAACTCTGATGCACTTGCTACAATTAATAGAAAATTATGAGCATTGTAAACTTCTAAGAGTTGTACAATACAAGAGCATAAAGCTCCTCACAAAAATCTATGCCTAGATTGGGCAAGTAGAGTTCCACAATGTAATATGTGATCAAACCAAAGTCTTCCTCAATTTAGGTGCCCCAAACTGAACACTTAACTGAACTCTGGTCAAGAAAATATCTTGCAAGCGTCACCTCAAAGTTGGCACCCAATAATGGGCCCACTTAACCGAGCCTTGTAAATATCTTCTCATGCAAAAGGTGTTAACTCAAAGATGCCAACTTGGGTGCCCAAGGTGGGTCCAAGTCAATCTTAGTTAACTGAAACATATCTCTCCACCAATTCATGCAAACATTATGCATGATTGATTATCTCCACTTAATTGAAAAATATCCACTTGTTATCTGTCATGCAACTGAATTCATTAGTCATGCAACTCAAGTCAACTAGCATTCAACTCAAACTAACTACATGCAACTGAAGATAAATAAACCATAGCTGAACTGAACTGAACTGAACTCATGTAAATATCAATCCCTAATTTGTAGGATCTAAAACATGCATTACTGAAGTGTTATCAATCCTCCAAACAGTTAACTGAAGCAAGGTGGGTTCCACCTTCCATGTGGGTGCCCCATGTTATTTTGTAGGAGCTCTTCTTGGGCATCCCTACATGTTCCTATCATTTAGGAATAATCACAAATATCAATTTACATGTTCATTTCATTCGAATTTAATCTCTTTCTAATCCTAGTGTTGGGGAACACTTTCCAAGGACTTAGGAGATACATGAAATATTTTAGGATTGCAATTAAATGGCATCCTATTCCTAACAAAAGTAACAACTTTTTTTAATTCTCTACACTTATCTTTCCTTATCCTATGCTAAAAGAATAACTTTCTATATTCTTTACATTTTTTGAGCTCTTGCTCCTATGCTAAAGGAAAAAATTCCTTTATTCTTTATTTACAAAATGATAACTCATCCACAACCTTTTAAGATAAAATATTGGATATATTTTTACCTTTTATCATCATTATTATTATTTTAAATACATTAACAATTTATCTTCATTTTTTAGAAGAAAAGGTTGAGAGAATGATACATCCATGGATTAACCAAATCATGAGTTTTGAATACTCTAGAGTTGAATGAAATGCTAAGGAGTGGATTGTAAAAGTGATTTTATAATAATTCATAATACTAGATATTATGGGCTAAAATAAGGCTATAATATTTTGAAGCTTATTTTACATCATATTCAAAATATTTTGAATTCTATTTTCTAAGAATTATTAAAAGTATTAAAAAATACATTTTAATATAATTTTAAGAAATAAATCAAAATATATTTCATATTTTATTTTAAATAAGCTATCATTTTTTTAAAAAATTACATCTAAATCCATGTTTAATGCTAATTTTGTGAGAGAATAGAGGTTATTAGATGAGACATTATCTAGTCCCATCACTCCCCCACACCTAATTTCTTATAGGTCCTTCTACAAGCTACTATTTTTTTTATTGTATTGTTGTACTATCCATAATTAATATTGCTTGTCTTTCAATTCTTCTCTTCAATGTATTTATTGACTGGTTTTGTAGTACTACCCATAATAAGAATCAATGAAGCTTAAGATTCATTTTCTTCTTCTTTATTCCTCTTAATCTTATGAAGATCCTATTAGCAATAAATGACCATAACTTTCATAGGTTAAGATAGGAGAACAAAACCCAAAATTGTTTCATGAGATGGTTGGAAGTATGCAATCAATTTTTACTACAAATAAACCATATCATCGTGGTAGCAACTAACATTATTCACAATCATAATGTGAAATCATAGACAAGGTATGGTAATTACAGATCAAATATCACAAAGAGATTAGTTTTCTCAAACTAAAATTATAACAAACTTAGCATAAAATCTTTTCAAATAAATTGATTGAATTTTTTAATTTTTGTTAAAGAGAAGCCAATTTGTTAGTTTTAAACTCTCTTCAAAAGATGATTTCTTGCAAGAGAATCCCATCACACCATGGGCACCACACAAAGAAATAATACTAAAGTGAATTATGACCTTTCAACTCCCCAAATTATAGTGCCATTTCAAGGAAACTATTCAATATTGTAGCACTTCCTTTCAATTATCTTACACCTTACATTAAGTGTTAATAAGAATATTATGCCTCCTTAAGGAGGCTATTTACATGTATTCAATATTAAACTATTTTAATTTCTAACTAAATCCCAAGATTATAAGCTAGAAGCCTAATATTACAATAATTACTTAACATTGTTAACTAGGACTTGGAAACTGTACACAAAACCATCCTAACATTCTCCAAATTTTTGTATATGTTGTAAGAGAATAAATATAAATATAACAATGTAGGTTATAGATTTAATTTCTAATATTATGACACACAATTGAATTATGTGTAGACCTCACATGTGTTAACAAGCCTACATGTGTAACCTACATTATATAGGTTACACATGTTAACTTATTAACACCTGTAAGGTATACACATAACTCAATGTAGTGTCACATATAAGTAATTCAAAATAACCCAATAAAGAGAGAGAGAGAGTGGCGGGAAGGAAATGGGAGGGGGTGCATCCCATTGTATGAATCGAGACTTCATTTATTAATATTTTATTTTATACTATAAAATGAATTTTATTTTAAGTGTCTCTTGAGACCACTACATATTAATTTTATTTTGTAATACTTATATAATTTAATATTTAATTGATTGTGGAATTGTACCATAAATTTTATATGTTATTTTATAAGAGGATGGTAATTATTACATGTGATTTAAAAATTTCAAGAGATACATAATTATAGTATCAAAATATCACTAGAGCTATATTCAAATATAGAAGTATAGAGAAAAATTGAAAATGGGTAATTAAAGGAAGCTTTAAAATCAAAACAAGCATCTTATACGGTATCTTAATAACAAAGACACACATATTTCATTTATTATTTTAAAAATAATTTATTTATTAGTCCATATTTGAAGAGAACAAATGTTGTGGATACCAACCATTAATGTTGTAGAGAAATTGGAGAAGAGCTAAATGAAAAAAATAATGCTTAGATGAAAAAAGAAGGGACAAGTGGCCATTAGTCTATTGGTGAAGTTGAATGACTAAAAAAGAGACCACCAAAGATGAAATCTTATTGGGTTCCAAGCTAGTGTAATGCCCCAATGTTTCACTCAACACATTAATGAAACAAACACCAAAAGAAAAAAATGTGTTACAAATTTACAACATTTGCATCTCATATTTCACACTAACACATGCACAAGATGACATGAAAAACACAATGAAATACAAGAAACCCCCAACGTACCAAGCATAATGGTGATCCTTCTCTAGAATAAGTCACCACAATGATTATACAAGAGGATGGATCCTTCTCCATGATGATGATCAAACTCATTTCTATGATCTCATTCTCTCATGAACATAAAAAATAGAAATACAAGTCAAAACAATTATCATACCCATTCTAAGAAACCATAAGAGATATTCAACCAAAAAGTAATACATATGTGAGAGTTAGGTCAACTAGGAGGTATAAGGCCTCAATAAATTGATTTCATGCCTTGAGGCATGCTTTCCAAAGAAAAATAGGGAATAAATCACAAGGTATGACACATCTTAACAAAGTGGATGACATGAATACTAACAATCCCAAGGAAAAAAAAAATATTTATAAATTTTCTTTGAATAAGGTCAATAAGTGCTTGTTATTCAATGATAAAGGACAATAGCACATAAAATGGACATATATACATATAATAGACTCTAGGATGCTAAATTCTAGTCCCATTTATGTGTTGAAGTCATAAAAATGTTTGAATGTGAAGTTTATAGAACTAACCTCTCAAAGTCCCATTTTTCATACTTCACCAACAATTCTTTTATAACCAACTTAGTTCTTCAACAAGTTATTCACTTTGAATAACCTAGAAAATTTATAGAGGTCTAGCCCCAAAGATACCAACTTGTACAACATCTCACACAACACAAATGATACAAGAGAGCTAGAGAGGGGGAGAAAACCCATGACACACCAATATCAATATAGGCCAATCATCCTGATACAAGGCATGAATCTCAAACTCACAAGAGAGTGCAACACTCCAAAATAAAATAAGGACACACCTAAAATATAAGGTAGAATAAAGTGATACTTTCACAAACTTCACTCAAATTATATAAACACAAGAATTTGTCCTCCTACATACATGTACACAACATACAACAAGGACAATAAGACACTAAGGGTAAAACAACCCTAGAAGATATTATTTTTAATTATAAGAAGATATACTTCAATATCTCAATTAAATAAAAATATATAATCCATCTAATCTAGATTACACATTCAATCTACCTAAATATGAAACTGGGTGCTCTAATCTATTTTACCTCCACATAAAAACTATGAGAAATATAGTACAATATGTTACACATGTTCAAAACCAACATTGAGATGCACCAAAAGTGAAGATGAAACTCTTTCCACTTATATGGATAGATTACATTTCCAATTTTTTTTTATAAACATAAGTTACTTTCAATTCTATAAAGCATACACACTTACACATCATGATTTAAAAATATAATAATTCATGCTAATATACCCTCGCAAGACAAGGTGTTATATCATCCAAAATGAAACCATAAAATCATATCACATCCCAAACATAGATGGATAATTATAAACATAAAAAATTTCAATAATACTTGTGCAATCACTTATTAACAAAATACAAAAACCTAATTTACATTGTTTCTAAGATTAAAAAAAGGAAGATATATAAGAAATACAATGCCACGAGAGTCCAACATATCATCCAATAAACATCCTCCAAATCTATCTAGCACAAATGGTGGTTCAATGCCACCCAACCATATAGAACCCTAAGGCCCACCCCTCTATCCTAGGAGATAATTGATTGGGTAATAAACAAATCACACCAAATAAAGATCACATGACAATATTTATACCAATCCAATACTTAAAGAATATATGTAGAAAAACTCACGCTGAACAAGAGCATACAAATAATTTTAAATAAAATTTATAATAAATACCAAATAATCATCCAAGTACATGGGTACAACAAGCCATCAAAACACACACATGCGGTCTCAACAAATGTTAAAGACAAAATTTGATAAAAATATAGGAAGAGGATCCTAAGTGTAAAAAAAGAAAGGCCATTACAACAACATGTTGACCATGTAGACAATTGAGTATAAGTCTTACCTAAAAGTTCAAGGATTTGTGACATACTCTTTACAACGCAGCCTAAATCCTTGTAAGCCAATTGAATCATGGTGTAGTTATCTTGATTAAGCACATGGTTTATTTATCGCCATTTTATTTTTATGTTATCACTTGATTAAAATATCATTTGGTTGTATTCATGAAATTCATTTTTAACTAAAGAAAATGGTGGTAGGATACTCTAATTTTACACTATACCTCAATCCTATGTGTCCAATGTGCCAAAATTATAATTTTATTGTAACACAAAAATCAATGCAAAAATT
This sequence comes from Sequoia sempervirens, assembly GCA_007258455.2. Lineage (NCBI taxonomy): Eukaryota > Viridiplantae > Streptophyta > Pinopsida > Cupressales > Cupressaceae > Sequoia > Sequoia sempervirens. The sequence continues at coordinate 17,215,503 of VDFB02109042.1, forward strand.
TATGAGACATTATCAAATGATACAAAATCACAAACCAATGGGAAGACTACAAATCCCAAAAAAATTAAACTACCAAACATGGTTTGAAATTTAAGTTTTTTTGAAAAGGTTGAAAAAATTATAAAATACCCAAATCCACCATTAATGACATCATAAAAATAAAAAACAGCTATTTTTTAAAATACACAAAATTATCAAATTTTAAACATACCCTTTTGTGTACAAAATATACATCATTCTTTTCAACTCACAAAAGAATTCTAAGAAGTTTTTACCATAACCTTGACTCTTTAGCTTGTATTTTTTTGAAAATAAAAATAATGTAATATGAATATAATTTTTTTTTTAAAAAAATTCTAAAAGAAAGAAGCCACATGTCTCCACATATTGTGGGCATGACAAATAAAGAAACATCATTTTAAATGCATAAAATAAAAGAGAAATGCCTTCCAAATTTAGGCTTGAAAATAACAAAGGAGTGATTTTCCTTGAAGCATTTAAACCCAAAACAACCTTTACCATTCACAAGCAATCCAATCCCAATGTCGATCCAATCCCAAGAAAATATAAATCCAAACATTTTTATTTGTATAATTTATTTTGCCAAGGAAGGAGAGAGATTCATGCAAAAAAAACATATGAACAAAAAAATAAGGCTATCCTTTTCTTTTTTAAAAGATATTTCAAAAATGGATTTTGAGGTAAATATATATTTTCCCAACTTAATGTATTTATTCATTTTGTTTAGTTCAACACTAATAATTTACCTTTTATAAAAAGGAATAAGAAATATAGTTCTACTCTATTTTGAAAATTTTATAAAAGAATTGATAGAATATAGAGTTAGAATACAAGAAAAATGGAAAGAAAGAGAAGAATTTTAATTAAAAAAAAAAAATTAGAGCATAAATATCACAAAATATAGTAGATAAAAAAACATTGGAATGAAGGGGGAAAAAGAGGGAAGAAACTTTTTTAGCCGATGTTTCAAGTAGTATAAGAAGTGAAATCACCTTTGGAATGACTAGAATGATAAATTGTCTACTAAGGTTAGCACAAAAAATTAATATTTGTCAAAATATAGAATGTGGAGATCAAAAGAGGAAGGAATAGTGGCATTCTCAAAAATATTTCAATACAAACCATAGGAGCAACCAACAAAAATCATTGGTGAATGTCATAAGAGCAAACATACAAGTCATAACAGGTGCAAATAAGATCATGTTGGTGAATTGAAGAATAAAAGAAAAACCCCCAAAAGATATTTACAAATAGAGAAAATAGGAACTAGAAAGATCAAAACTACATTTAAAGGAGATTACTTTCTTTATAAAATTGGTAGATCAATGACCTACTCAAGACCAAATATAAAGTTGGTGTATGAAAAGTCAGGGTAAAAAAAATAAATATATACAATCTACCTATAGTATTTATCAAATTATATGTGAATCAAAGGAATTTAGAAAGATTAAATAATATAAGGATGCCTTGGTTAATGGATGGCATATGATTTTATATAAAATATTGGAAACCAAATTTTGATCCTCTAAGTAATAAATTAACAAGAAGTCCAATGTGGACAAAACTATACAATATACCATCGAAATATTAGAACCTAATTACTTTGAAGGAAATTGGAAATCATATCAGTACATTTGTATCATTTGATGAAGATATAAAAATTAATAATCTGGTATATACATGTGTGTGTTTGAATATACCTAAATATGGATGAAAGGTTTCCATCCTCAATTAAAATTCAAGTAGAGGAGGAGATATGGGAACAAAAATTAAAAATTTAGGAACTAGAAAATAAAAATACAAATAAAAAAAGGAGGATAAGATAGAGGAATACAAAGAAAGAGAACTGAATGAGGAAACAATATCACCCAAATAGAAAAATCTCAATCTAAAAGAAACAAACAAAATCAAGAAGAAAATTTAGTAGCAATAGAGATATGGGAAGACATCAATGAAGAAAGTCTTCACCTTAAAAAGTAATTGAGGCTTATGTAGCGTAGGAAATTGTATACCTTTACAATTTCACACTATGTTTGAGTCCCTTAATTTATTGGACTTAATTAAGCTTCTAATTTATCAAATTATGCATTCCAATGCCTTATTTTTCCTGTTTTCCAAAAGGATAACCGACATTAAATAAACACAATCAATAATTAAATCACCATGGAATATGAGTGTCCTGGACTTATAGGTCAGGACCCATTCGCCCATGGGCGAATGGGTCCCCTCTAAGTGCCAAGACCCATTTGAAAATATGTTTTTGGCAGCATTTTAATGATTCAAACTCAACTTGCAATTTTTGGCTTTTAGAATCTAATTTTTAGGAAATTAGATACACACCTATAAATACATAGTCATTTGATCATTTGAAATCTAACACTTAAGGAAGCAACATTTTAACATGCATGATCAAGTATTTCCAAGAGAAAATGTCATTGTCAAGAGCATTCAAGAGTAGATTTATTAGTCATTTGTTGCAGCAATCAAGATCCTAACATCATGTACAAGTTTATGTGTGTTCATGTCATCTTGTGAAGGCTAATATGCATCGTTGATCCTAAAGCATCCAGGCATTTAAGTATCCAAATCAATCAAGCAAAGCAAGATCAAATTCCTTTAGAGATATGTGTTTGACTTCAATCCTCTAAGGGAATCCATTGAAGGGTGATGAGTTGTAGCAAGCATTTTTCATTCATCATTTCCTTCCTTTATCATTATCTTTATATCAAGGTTTAATTATGAAACTGGGGTTTGACCATGGAAAACCCCCATACAAACAAAATAATTTTTCCTCTTTTTGTATGTGCAAATTACAGGTTGATGAAGAATTCAAGAGATCTTGAAGGAACAATTTTGCATTATTGCACAAGTTGTCATCGTTTTTGTCAAACCATGAAAACTAAGTTACATAATTTATTTCATCACTCCAATAGTGGGACCTGTATCAAATAGAAGTCAAGATACAACATCAAAGGACTGCCAAAAGTTATTTTGGAAGCCCTGACAAGGACCCATTCACCCAGGGGTGAACCAATTCCTTAACAGGTCTCAAAAAAATCTTTTGTTGATAGGTACATGCCATCAAACCCTTCTCAGATCTGCCTATAAATTGTCATTTCTATTTTTGAACAGTTTGAAATCTTCATTTTATGTATTAGGTCTTGTTGTTCATTTAGTTCGAGCACTTCACATCATTTTCATTTGTTTTCAGATCTTTCCTACTATCCTAAGGACGAGATCTAGGTTTGATTGAATCACCATTGAGGTTGAAAGTCAATATTTACACCTTGTGATCTCTTTCCTAATGAAATACCTAGGGAAAGACACCTATTGAGATTCCTAAGTTTTAAGCACATTAAAACTTTACGGATCCCTTTCCCCACATATCAACTTCAAAAGAAAAAGAGAATTTTTGAAACAACATAGTTTATTTGGAATCACCAATAAACAAAGTGTATAATTAGGAAATGGATGAAATAAAGAAAAATTCCAAACACTTAAGAACAAAAAGATACAAAAAATTCTAGAATACTCAGAATTACAAAAAGAGGAGATATTTGAGGATGAAGAAGAAATGGGTAGTGAATATTTAAATTCTCTTGAAGACAAGAGAATTAACCAATCAAAATTAAAAATAGAGAAGCCTAATTATGGAGAGCAAAGGAAGAAAGGAAGAAATTTTTAAAAATAATTATTGGTTAGAGATAGGGGGTAGAAGGACAAATGAAGATAAACATAATGTTGAGATTTAGGAAAGGAGTACCCCTTCTGGGTAAGTGCATGGATCCGTGACACAATTTTGGTGCCAAATTGCAAAAAAAACCCGTAACTAGCCATATTACGCTTGCCAAATTTTGCACTCACCAAATGGGTTGCTTCATTTGGCTAGCACTAAATTTGGCGCTTTCCAAATGTCTTTCATGACTTTTGGAATGAATTTTTCTAAACTTTTTCATTTTCTCTTTCTTTGCCAAGGAAACTATATACATGCAATAAACATTTAAGTATACTTTCTTGTACTTTAAATTATATTTCATGTATATAGTTTTAGGATCTTTGAGAGTGGTTTCAAATCTCTAGGGGTTATAATGCAAATTCTATTTTTTGGAAGATCTTAAAAAATTTAGACTTAGTCAAATTTCAGTAATCAAGAGGTCAAATTTTAGTAGTTAGCAAGTTGTATCATCTTTCTCTCTCACTCTCTTCTTCCCTCTACTCTCTATCTCTCCATTCCTTCTCTGTCTCTCTCCCTTCCTCCCTCTCTCCCTTCTCTCACACACACACCCCTCTATCTCCTCCTTACATCTGTATCCCTCCCTGGCCTCTCTACTTCTCTCTCTCTACATCTCCTTCCCTCTCTACTTATCTTTATCTTCCCTCTCTCTCTCTTTATCTACCTCTCCCTCCCTCTACCTACATCTCTCTCTCACTCTCTATCCCTCTCTTCTCCTTCTTTCTCTATAACTCTCTCATCTCTATCTCATAATTCTCTCTCCCTCCCTCTCACTCTCTCCTCTCTATCTCACCACTCTCTCTATCTCTCTCTCTCACAAAAACCTCTATCTCCCTCCCTAACACTCCCTCCCTCCCTCCTTCCCTCTCTACTTCTCTCTATCTCTCCTCTCCCTTCCTCTCTCGACCTCACCCTCCCTCCCTTTCTTTTTGTCTCTCCTCCCAATCTCTCTCACTATTGTCCCTCCCTCCCTCCCCCCTCTTTCTCTCTCAATTTATCCTTTTCTCTATCTCACCATTCTCTCTCTCTCACTCACACACACACACCTCTATCTCCCTTCCTCCCTATGTAGTCTCCCTCCAGTTTCGACACTTTGTTTTAGTTGATTCTGCTTGATAGATGCTTTAGTTGATTATGATACTATTTTGTTCCTTTTCAGATATGACTTTGATATTATGTTGTTTTGTACTTCCTGGATGATAATTTTGACATCCTGATCATCTGGATTGTGTTTCTGTGATGTTATTGAGATAGACACATATGTAATATGGTTTACTTGCTTATGAGTTTTCATGTGGTTATCATGTTGAAATGATTGTTTATGATTTATTTTGCTCATCAGTATCGGTGAAGAAGACAATGTAGCATTACTCATTCGTGAGTACCCTGATACGCTGTAATTCTTCTTCACGGTGTGTTTTCTGATATAAGTGTATATGTTTTAACAATGATGTTTCCTGCAGATACAGGTACCAGGTATCAGCTCCACCTGCTTGACAGGTCTGAGCATACCCTAGTTCAATAAAATTATGCTGATCTGGAGGTATTGACAGGTCCTTTTTGAACCATCGTTCTTTAATGAACGAGTACCTATTTGTTACCCCACTTTGTTGTCCAGTTTGTTCTGTTATGTCATGTTTGTCTGTATTGTTTTGTGTTTGGGAATTTAATATTTAAGTTCAATGAATATCTGTTAATGTATTTATAAATCCTTATAGTTATGTTTGTGATTTAATTTATTAATTTAATTTAAATAAGTTATTTATTTTAATAATGAAAGTAAATTATTTCAAAATTATTTAATTAAATATATATTGTTGATTTACTTGTGCAAATTAGATTTATTTGGAAAATAGATATTTAAAGAGAAGATATTTTCAACATGTTATGAATCTTTGATTTGAAGTTGAAAATCTGATTTCATATTAAAAGGGTAAGTTGAACTGATTGATCTATTTAAAATGCATAATGAACTATCAGTTAAGTTTTATGATTGAGAATTAATTGAATGCATTAATATCTTTTGGGGGTTGCAATTTTTGGGATTCACGGCAACATTCTGGAAGAATTTTCATGGCAACAGTTTTAGTATATTTTTGCACTGCAGTTACTCTGAAAAATTCATATTTTAGAATTGGTTTGCAAGCATAATTTAGAAGCTGGATTGATTTGAATTTCTTCGTCGAAGCCTGGTGAATTTATAGCGGATTTGATAGAAGTTTCAGAGATTCATTTTCTGCCAGTCATCAAACTTTAAACAGGTTTTCTTCTTGGTTTTAAATTCTTGTGTTTAATTCTAAAAACATAATGTTGAATTTTGTTGTTTTGTAAAGAAATTGTTTTGTTGAACCTGCACAAACAACAAAGAAACAAATTAGAAGAGTATTAGAATTTTAAAATAGAAAATAATAAAAACATTCTGCAATTAAATTATTCCAGATCTGAAATCGTCTTTATTTTGGCTGTGAAATAAATGTGTTAGCATGAATTCAAAATTTTAAGAAAAGATTGAAGATTTTCTTTTATTTTCAAAAGTAGATTTAAACAAATTCCTGATCTGAACAATTAAGTGGCTGTAGATTAAATTGAGGCATCATGGGGTTCATGGTTTATTGTGTTATGAATTACAAATTTTCTAAATTGAGAAGAGTTTTCATCTGTTATTGATATTACTCTATAGCCAATCTTTTTATTCATACTTTAACTGTATATCTCCAAACTTATCACTATATATGGCACGCTTAGGGATATAGGGAGATTATATTAATAAACTATCAGATACTTTCCATTCTTGGGAACTTTTGTATATAACATTACTTAGTGCATATCTTGTATTCAAGTATTTTCTTAGACTATCACCTGTAGGTTAATATCATTCAGATTTAATATAATCTGTCCACTAAGATAGTGTGCAGCCTCCTCATAAACTGTACATCTTGGCTTTGATGTCGACTTTCTTATTTTGGTGAGAAGATTTTTGTTTATTACCATAAATTTACTTGCCAGAGATTGTGCGCGGCTGTAGCTAGAGATTAGAGAGTTTAACCAGTGGATATGTCCTCATATAGTTGAACTGCTTCTCTTTAGTTGTCCTTTATCTTTTAGACTGAAGAAACTCCACTGAAATGTCGTTTCTTTTATTCTTTTCGTCATGTGTCCAGTTTTGGTTTGTCCGCGCCTGTGTTTACTTGGCATTATGCATGCGTTAAATGTTTAGATTTTATTGTGTTTCTTGTACTATGCTAGAATAATCTATATTATGATATTTATGCATGGCGAGTTCATTACTTATCGTTAGTTGAGTGTTTCACACTTATGATAGCAAACTACTTGTTGAAGGCAGAATACTATGTACACATGTCTTGTTAAATATAGACATTTGTTATTTTAGACTTAATTCGCATCCAATGTTGATAGAAGATTGATTTTGTTAGATGGACAAGAATGATTATTTTGATTTAGTAAGTGATTTCTGGTTAGAAAGTTATTAGATATCTTTGCATGGCGTATGTACTTCCTTTTATTGTATGATATTTATTTTTAACCAATACTTTATTCTTTATGGTGCGCAATCTTTTTGCATGGTATGCTAGTTACATGTTTTGTAATTTGATTCTTTATAGAATTGAATTAAACAAATGACTCTTAGATCACTATTGATACATTTCTTTATATAGTAAATTGTATTGTTTTTAAATGAGTGATTTAAAGATGTAAATGATTTTTATCATTCGTACTGAATTATAATAATAGATGTATTTCCTTAAGAATTATAAGACATTTAATTATGTCAAAAGATTATAAACTTTTAATTCATGAAGATCGAATACATGAATTGTGGAGTTGTGTACATGCTATAATATAGGTGTGTACACACAGTGTTATTGAGATACGTTTTTATTTCTCCTGAGGCTAGGAAAGTGAAAATCGTATTGATAAGTTTATTAAGCTTTAATTTATGTTGCTCTAATTACAATGTTTTTTATTTGGGGTATAGCTTTGCACATTTTGTTGTTGTCTAAAGAGACATCTTAAAGATTAAGGTCTGTCTGTAGTGAAAGATGTAAAGATTTGTGGTTTTGATCTTTATGCTTGGTAGCTACCCCTAGTCTTTTGATGTTGAGTCATGTTACAGAAAGAGTGGCTTGTGGTAGGGGCCGAAATACTAAGAGGTTGTCTGGGCAACCTATCGTAGGTATGTAAATTTAGTAGAAACCTAACTAATGTACTAGGGGTTGGGTAGAACTAAACATTAACTCAGATAAAAGTTTTGGCTCACCTACTTTCTTAATGCTCATTTAGATTGAGAAAAAGGTTGAGAAGGCCTAGAATGGCTAGTCACCAATCTTGTCTTCTTGAAAGATGGAGTGACTCCACACTAGTTTGCATAGGGGCCGGGAATCGGTAGAGACGTCCAGGGTAACTCTTGGAGAGGGCTGATAGTCTAGGAAGATTCACCAGGGTAACCTATCCCGACAGTGTGATGACACTCTTTGTCTATTACATGATTGTGATCCTTGTGTTAAGTTATCTTTAGTAGTGTTTTGTCACTGAGAGTTTAATTGTTATGATTTAATATTGTTATGTTGTAATGTGTATGTAAGACAAGTGAATGTAATGTTCTATATTCTTGTTTGTGGACCTGTCATTATCTCCTAGCACGGAGGGAGTGGACCTTCAGGTTCCACATGGTTGGGAGGAAACTGTGCTATACCTTCCTTGGATATTCATGCAGTTGATGCTATACTTACAGTTGGTTCCAATTACTTCATTGTTCGTGACAGTGTATGCAGAATGTGTTTGTGGATATGGATGTCAGTTGTGATGTGATCCTTATCTGCTTTGTATATTTACCTCTTGTATATGAGCGTACTCATTGTATCATCATTATGATGTATTGAGATTTATTAGAATCTCACATGATGTAATATGGACTTATGGTTATCTAAATTGTATAAAGTTTTGAAAACTAGATCATTCATGACTTTAAATTTGTACTTATGTTTTATAATATAATGTGTTGAATTTATTTATTATGCTTATGTAACATCATCTTGGAATCCTTATGGCAGTTGTGTAATTAAATCTCTTTTAAAAATAAATAAAAATTGTTCGGTTAATTTGTTCTTTACGCTTTGTTTTAACGAAAACCAAGGTGGGGCATGACAGATTGGTATCAGAGCCAAGTTCTAACACTGGGTGCTCTTGTTTTATGAGCCCATTAGGTTGTCTTAAACATTAGATTTGGTTGATGTGTTTTTCCTGTTTGTTTTGTTTGTCTTATAACTAGACTTGTCCTGGAATTTGTGTAGGATCATGCCTAGACATCGAGGTAGAGATCATGGTCGAGGCCGACGTGGTGGCCATGGGCCAAACCGCCAGGTTACTCCCCCGCAGAGCTCTCATCAAAGTGAATAGGCAGAACAATTGGATTCGCAGTTGGAATAGGAAAACGAGGAACATATTCTGGAATAGTCTGAGGTGCAAGGAGCACAGTTACGCCCTTTACTGGAAGAGGTCCTTGCTTGACTTGGACCTAGGCAGGAAGTGGAACAGGAGGTGATTAGGGAACGTGATAGATCTCTGAGGAGTGTCGATTATACTATGTAGCAGGATCCCATTATTGTTGGTCATATGCGAGATTTGTTGAGGGCACGCCCTCCTATGTTTGATGGCTTTGGTGGTGGTTTAGAAGCAGAAACTTGGCTAATTGATTTGAGACGATGCTTTGTGATGCATCCTTATGGTAGCAACACTCGAGCTCATTGCACCATAATGCATCTTAGAGGCTTTGCCTCTACATGGTGGCGTTTGGAGGAGCATAAGCTCCATTTGGAGATTGGTGCAGTCTCATGGGATATGTTCCTGGAGAGATTTAGAGCACGCTTCTTGTTTGAGCATTGGAGGTAACGACGTGCAGATGATTTTCATGATCTACGTCAGATGGCTATGTTCGTGGAGCAGTTTGAGCGTAGGTTTTATGAGCTCAAACAATATGCAGGGATTGTGGACGATGAGGCGATGTTGGTGTAACATTTCATTAGGGGCTTGAATGCCCGTATTTGCGGTGGAGTTAGAGTCTTCGAGCCGAAGACTATGGAGGTTGTTGTGGAGAAGGAACGTATTGTGGAAGAGAATCTCGCTATGGAATTAGGTGGACACACAAGAGTTCTGATAGGTAGTGCTCCTATTTTAGGTTTTGGTCCACGAGGTGATCAGCTACAGATAGGTGGTTCCTCTAGGAATCAATAGGCACCCGCTAAGGGTGGATAGCAATAGCAGCGTAATCCACAAAAGAATAAGAATTCACAGTTTCAGTAGGGTAATAGTTCACAATCTAGAAGGAACCATAACTGGTGGCGCAATAAGCACAATCGGCAAGATCAGCCAGCTCAGAGTGCACAGTCTATAGTGAGTAGAGGTAGCTTTCAGCAATCCAATGCACCTCCGAGTGGTAGGGGATTTGGCAGAGGTACTGGTTATTTCTCATGTGGTCAGTAGGGACATATTGCTAGGCAGTTTCCTATGCGAGGTACTTCAGGATTTAGACAGCGACCAACATTTTTAGAGCCGACAGTTGGCGATGTAGGCCGTTCACATACAATTTTTGCTGCGGTAAATAACCACCAAGCAGATCATCAGAACACTGTGGTTGAGTCTTCAGGTCAGTTATAGGGTACCAATGTTACTATTCTCTTTGATTCTAGAGCTACTAATTCATTTATTTCACCTATTATTCTTGAGCGATGTGGACTTGTGGCAGTAAAGCAAGGCGATAGGTGGCAGGTGGAATTTGCTTTTGGGGCAAAGGTAGCAGTAGAATCCCTCATTCACAATTGTGGACTAAGGATTGGACCATTATCTTCTTTAGTAGATCTTCAAGTCACACCTTTAGGTTCGTATGATATTGTTTTGGGAATGGATTGGTTAGAATCTTAGCATGCAGTGATTGACTGTCGACAAAAGAAAATACGTTGTATTGATGATGTTGGTATAGAGGTTGAAATTTTTGGTGTTCAGAGACCCATCTCTTTGCAGATAATTTCTGCTATGCAGTTGAAGAGATGCCTTCGTCAGGGATGTCAGTTATTTGCGACAACAGTTAATGACTTGGATTTAGGGGAGAGTCAAGAGATATCACTCGATGATCACCCTATTCTTAGGGAATTCTTAGATGTTTTTCCTAGTGATACTCCTAGTATGCCACCGAAGCGTGACATAGATTTTAGAGTTGACCTAGTTCCTAGAGCAGAGCCCATCTCTCGAGCCCCATATAGAATGACCACACAGGAACTAGAAGAGCTTCGTATTCAGTTGGAGGAACTCTTGGCAAAGGGTTTATACGTCTGAGTGTTTCCCCTTGGGGAGCACCTGTCATCTTCGTGAAGAAGAAGGATAGATCTCTTAGATTCTGCATTGATTATCGTCAATTGAACAAAGTGACAATTAAGAATCGATATCCTTTACCCAGAATCGATGATCATTTTTATCAGATCAAGGGAGTAAATGTGTTCTCTAAGATTGATTTGAAATCAGGTTATCATTAGTTGTGTATTGTAGAAGTTGATATTCATAAAATGACATTCTGAACTCGATACAGACACTATGAGTTCACAGTAGTACTGTTTGGGTTAACGAATGCACCATCAGTTTTCATGAGTTTGATGAACGGTGTATTTTGCACCTATCTTGATCATTTTGTTCTCATGTTTCTTGATGATATTTTGATCTATTCAAGAAATATGAAGGAGCATGAAGAGCATTTGAGACAGGTACTGCAGTGTTTGAGGGAGAATCAATTGTATGTAAATTTGAAGAAATGTGAATTCTTCCAAATTGAGGTGAAATACCTTGGTCATGTAATTTCTCGAAAGGGTATAGATGTGGATCCTGCAAAGATTCAAGCTATCATTGACTGGCTCGTGCTTACTAGTGTTGCAGAGGTTCATAGTTTTATGGGTCTTGCTGGATACTACATATGATTTGTTCAGGGGTTTTCTAGGATTTGACACCCCATTACTTCTCTTCAGAGGAAGGGGAAGAAATTTATTTGGATAGATCAATGTCAGTTGGCTTTTCAGATACTTAAGGATAAGTTGACTAGTGTGCCTATCTTAGCAGTTCCTGATCCTACTAAGGATTTTGTTGTTTGCACTGATGCATCTTTGGAGGGTTTAGGAGTTGTACTAATGCAGGATGGACGTGTGATCGCTTATGAGTCTCGCAAACTCAAGGATCACAAAAAAAATTATCCCACTCATGATTTAGAGCTTGCTGCAGTTGTTCATGCTCTAGTTCGTTGGAGAAATTTCTTGTTGGGGCATCATTTTGAACTTCATTGTGATCACCATAGTCTACAATATATATTCACACAACCTAATTTGAATGCTAGGTAGAGACGGTGGATGGAGTTCTTATGTGAATATGATTTTGAGGTGAAATATGTTCAGGGAAAGGAGAATGTAGTGGCAGATGCTCTCAGTCGGTGAAGACATGAGATTTCGGCTGTGGCACTTGGAGTAGAGTTGAGGAGCCAGATTTTGGCAGCACTTCCTACTGATAGATTGTATCAGGAAGTGAAGATGGAGATTGATTCAGGTAGACCCTTGGAGGGAAGATTTTTAGGATTTACTCTTGAGTTAGATGGCTTGTTGTGACATCTAGGTCGTATCTATGTACCACCTATAGAGGATCTTCACACTCTGATTTTTTCAGAGGCACATCGAGCACCATACTTAGCTCATCCTAGTGTTAAGAAGATGCATGCAGATCTTCAACAATTTTACTTTTGGCCTGGTATGAAGTGTGACATTTCTGATTTTGTTTCGAGATGTCTTGAGTGCCAGAGAGTTAGGGCTGAGCATCAACATCCTGCCGGTTTATTACAGCCACATCTCATTCCTGAGTGGAAATGGGATATTATATCAGTTGATTTTATTGTTGGATTACCTACGTCATCGTGTCGACATGATGCCATCATAGTTACTATTGATAGATTGACTAAGGTAGCACATTTTTCTCCAGTTCAATCATCCTACAATGCTTCCTCTGTGGCCATAATATTCATGGAGGATATTGTTTGGTCGCATGGAATTCCTCGTAGAATCATTTCAGATAGGGATCTTGTATTTACATCAGCCTTATGGACATCATTACAACATGCTTTAGGTACATAGTTGAACTTCAATTCAACCTATTATCCTGAGATTGATGGTTAGACAAAGAGAGTTAATTAGATTCTCGAAGATATGCTCAGAATGTATGTGATGGATCGACAATCACATTGGGAGGATTATTTATACTTAGTGGAATTTGCCTATAATAATGGGCATCAAAGTTCCATAGGTATGCCTCCTTTTTAGGCACTGTATGGTCATCCTTGTCGTACTCCATTGAGTTGGGATCGACTTGAGGATAGATTTTTACTCGGTCCTGACATGCTTCGTGATATGGAGCAATAGGTTGATCACATCATAGAGCATTTGGTAGTGGAACAGGACAGACAGAAGAAGTATGTTGATGCGCATAGAGTGGATCGACAGTTCTTAGTTGGTGATAGGGTTTTTCTTCGAGTTCGACCGCGCAAGAGTCCAATCCGTTATGGAAAAGGCTCTAAGCTTGCGCCTCGATTTATTGTCCCATTTGAGATTCTGGAGAGGATTGGCCCTATAGCGTATCAACTTGCTTTATCACCCAGTTTATCATGCATTCATGATGTCTTTCATGTATCAGTTCTTAGACCTTATCATCTTGACATTTCACATGTACTCGATTGGAATGCGTTACAGGTAGAGGACGGGTAGCTAGCTTTGGAGCCCGTGGGCATTCTTCAGCGTCAGAGGCTTGCCCTCATGGGTTGAGACGTTGATCAGGTGAGGGTCCAATGGGATCCTAGCGATGAGGCATTAGCTACTTGGAAGGATGCGACACGCATGCATGAGCTTTATCCTTATTTATTTGCAGGCTTCTAGGAGTAAGCCTTATCCTAGGGGGGAGGATGTAGTGTGCCTCCAGTTTCGACACTCTGTTTTAGTTGATTCTGCTTGATAGATGCTTTAGTTGATTATGATACTATGTTGTTCCTTTTCAGATATGACTTTGATATTATGTTGTTTTGTACTTCCTGGATGATACTTTTGACATCCTGATCATCTAGATTGTGTTTCTGTGATGTTATTGAGATAGACACATATGTGATATGGTTTACTTGCTTATGAGTTTTCATGTGGTTATCATGTTCAAATGATTGTTTATGATTTATTTTTCTCGTCAGTATTGGTGAAGAAGACAGTGTAGCGTTACTCATTCATGAGTACCCTGCTACACTGTAATTCTTCTTCACGGTGTGTTTTCTGATATAAGTGTATATGTTTTAACAATGATGTTTCCTGCAGATACAGGTACCGGGTATCGGCTCCACCTGCTTGACAGGTCTGAGCGTACCCTAGTTCAATAAAATTATGTTGATCTAGAGGTATTGACAGGTCCTTTTTGAACCATCGTTCTTTAATGAACGAGTGCCTATTTGTTACCCCACTTTGTTGTCCAGTTTGTTATGTTATGTCATGTTTGTCTGTATTGTTTTGTGTTTGGGAATTTAATATTTAAGTTCAACGAATATCTGTTAATGTATTTATAAATACTTATAGTTATGTTTGTGATTTAATTTATTAATTTAAATTAAATAAGTTATTTATTTTAATAGTGAAAGTTAATTATTTCAAAATTATTTAATTAAATATATATTGTTGATTTACTTGTGCAAATGAGATTTATTTGGAAAATAGATATTTAAAGAGAAGATATTTTCAACATGTTATGAATCTTTGATTTGAAGTTGAAAATCTGATTTCATATTAAAAGGGTAAGTTGAACTGATTGATCTATTTAAAATGCATAATGAACTATCAGTTAAGTTTTATGATTGAGAATTAATTGAATGCATTAATATCTTTTGGGGGTTGCAACTTTTGGGATTCACAGCAACATTCTAGAAGAATTTTCACGGCAACAGTTTTAGTATATTTTTGCACAGCAGGTACTTTGAAAAATTCATATTTTAGAATTGGTTTGCAAGCATAATTTAGAAGCTGGATTGATTTGAATTTCTTTGTCGAAGCCTGGTGAATTTATAGCGGATTTGACAGAAGTTTCAAAGATTCATTTTTTGCCAGTCATCAAAATTTAAACAGGTTTTCTTCTTGGTTTTAAATTCTTGTGTTTAATTCTGAAAACATAATGTTGAATTTTGTTGTTTTGTAAAGAAATTGTTTTGTTGAACCTACACAAACAACAAAGAAACAAATTAGAAGAGTATTAGAATTTTAAAGTAGAAAAGAATAAAAACATTCTGCAATTAAATTATTCCAAATCTGAAATCGTCTTTATTTTGGCTGTGAAATAAATGTGTTAGCATGAATTCAAAATTTTAAGAAAAGATTGAAGATTTTCTTTTATTTTCAAAAGTAAATTTAAACAAATTCTTGATCTAAATAATTAAGTGGCTGTAGATTAAATTGAGGCATCATGGGGTTCATGGTTTATTGTGTTATGAATTACAAATTTTCTGAATTGAGAAGAGTTTTCATCTGTTATTGATATTACTCTATAGCCAATCTTTTTATTCATACTTTAACTGAATATCTCCAAACTTATCACTATATATGGTGTGCTTAGGGATATAGGGAGATTATATTAATAAACTGTCAGATACTTTCCATTCTTGGGAACTTTTTTATATAACATTACTTAGTGTGTATCTTGTGTTCAAGTATTTTCTTAGACTATCACCTATAGGTTAATATCATTCAGATTTAATATAATCTGTCCACTAAGATAGTGTGCAGCCTCCTCATAAATTGTACATCTTGGCTTTGATGTCGAATTTCTTGTTTTGGTGAGAATATTTTTGTTTATTACCATAAATTTCCTTGCCAGAGATTGTGCACGGCTGTAGCTAGAGATTAGAGAGTTTAACCAGTGGATATGTCCTCTTATAGTTGAATTGCTTCTCTTTAGTTGTCCTTTATCTTTTAGACTGGAGAAACTCCACTGAAATGTCGTTTCTTTTATTCTTTTCATCATGCGTCCAGTTTTGGTTTGTTCGCACCTGTGTTTACTTGGCATTATGCATGCATTAAATGTTTAGATTTTATTGTGTTTCTTGTACTATGCTGGAATAATCTATATTATGATATTTGTGCATGGCGAGTTCATTACTTATCATTAGTTGAGTGTTTCACACTTATGATAGCAAACTACTTGTTGGCGGCAGAATACTATGTACACATGTCTTGTTAAATATAGACATTTGTTATTTTAGACTTAATTCGCATCCAATGGTGATAAAAGGTTGATTTTGTTAGATGGACAAGAATGATTATTTTGATTTAGTAAGTGATTTCTGGTTAGAAAGTTATTAGATGTCTTTGCATGGCGTGCGTACATACTGCCTTTTATTGTATGATATTTATTTTTAACCAATACTTTATTCTTTATGGTGCACAATCTTTTTGCATGGTATGCTAGTTACATGTTTTGTAATTTGATTCTTTATAGAATTGAATTAAACAAATGACTCTTAGATCACTATTGATACATTTCTTTATATAGTAAATTGTATTGTTTTTAAATGAGTGATTTAAAGATGTAAAGGATTTTAATCATTCCTACTGAATTATAATAATAGATATATTTCCTTAAGAATTATAAGACATTTAATTATGTCAAAAGATTATAAACTTTTAATTCATGAAGATCAAATACATGAATTGTGGAGTTGTGTACATGCTATAATATAGGTGTGTACACACAGTGTTATTGAGATACGTTTTTATTTCTCCTGAGGCTAGGAAAGTGAAAAACGTATTGATAAGTTTATTACGCTTTAATTTATGTTGCCCAAATTACAATGTTTTTTATTTGGGGTATAGCTTTGCACATTTTGTTGTTGTCTAAAGAGACATCTTAGAGGTTATGGTCTGTCTCTAGTGAAAGATGTAAACATTTGTGGTTTTGATCTTTATGCTTGGTAGCTACCCCTAGTCTTTTGATGTTGAGTCATGTTATAGAAAGAGTGGCTTGCGGTAGGGGCCGAAATTCTAAGAGGTTGTTTGGGTAACCTATCGTAGGTATGTAAATTTAGTGGAAACCTAACTAATGTACTAGGGGTTGGGTAGAACTAAACATTAACTCAGACAAAAGTTTTTCCTCACCTACTTTCTTATTGCTCGTTTAGATTGAGAAAAAGGCTGAGAAGGCCTAGAATGGCTAGTCACCAATCTTGTCTTCTTGAAAGATAGAGCAACTCCACACTAGTTTGCATAGGGGCCGGGAATCAGTAGAGACTGCGAGGGTAACTCTTGGAGAGGGCTGGTAGTCTAGGAAGATTCACCAGGGTAACCTATCCCGACAGTGTGATGACACTCTTTATCTATTACATGATTGTGATCCTTGTGTTAAGTTATCTTTAGTATTGTTTTGTCACTGGGAGTTTAATTGTTATGATTTAATATTATTATGTTGTAATGTGTGTGTAAGCCACGTGAATGTAATGTTCTTATTCTTGTTTTAGGACCTGTCATTATCTCCTAGCACGGAGGGAGTGGACCTTCGGGTTCCACGTGGTTGGGAGGAAACTGTGCTATACCTTAGATATTCATGTAGTTGATGCTATACTTACAACTGGTTCCAATTACTTCATTGTTTGTGACAGTGGATGTGGAACGTGTTCATGGATATGGATGTCAGTTGTGATGTGATCCTTATCCGCTTTGTATATTTACCTCTTGTATATGAGCATACTCATTGTATCATCATTATGATGTATTGAGATTTATTAGAATCTCAGATGATGTAATATGGACTTATGGTTATCCGAATTGTATAAAGTTTTGAAAACTAGATCATTCATGACTTTAAATTTGTACTTATGTTTTATGATATAATGTGTTGAATTTATTTATTATGCTTATGTAACATCGTCTTGGAATCCTTATGGCAGTTGTGTAATTACATGTCTTTTAATTTTTATTTTTTTTGGTTAATTTGTTCTTTACACTTTGTTTTAACGGAAACCAAGGCAGGGCATTATACCCTACCTCACCCTCCCTCCCCTCTCTTTCCCTCTCTATACCTACCTCTCCCTCCATCACTCTCTCTCTCCATCCCTCTCTATCTCACCTATGTCTCCTTCCCTACCTCTTTCCCACTCTACTCTCTATCTCTCCCCTCCCTTCCCCTACCTACCTCTCTCTCCATCTCTCCATCACTCTCTTTCTCTCTCACTATCTCATTCTCTCTATCTCACCATTATCTCTATCCCTATCTCTCACTCCCTCCTCTCTAAATCACCATTCTCTCTCTCCCACTTCCCCTCCTTCCCTCTCACCCCCTCCACTCTAAATCACCATTCTCTTTATATCCCACTTTCCCTCTTTCCCTCTCTCTGTCTCACCTATCCCTTTCTACCTCTCCCTCCCTCCAACCTCCCTCTCTCTCTTTATCTCTCTTTCTCATTCTCTCCTTACCTCTCTACTCTCTATCTCACCACTCTCTCCATCTCACTCTCCCCCCTTCCCTTTCTCCCTCCTATCCCTACCTCTATCCTTCCCTCTCTACCTAACTCTCCCTCCACTACCTACCACTCTCTCTACCTCTCTCTCTCTCTTCCTCCCCCCTCTTTCTCTCTCTCCTTCCCTCTCTACTCTCTATCTCTCCCACCTTCCCTCTCCACTCTCTTTCTCTCTCCCCCTTCCTCTCTCCCCTCATTTTCTCTCCTCCTCACTCTCCTCCCTCTCTCACACTCACCTCTATCTCCTCCTTTTCCTCTCCTCCATCCTCCTCCACTCTCTACTCTCTCTCTATCTATCATCTCTCTCCTGTGATCTCCTTCCCTCTATTTATTTTATCTCCCTCTCCCTCTTACCCCACCTCTCTCCATCACTCTATATCTCATATGTCTCCTCCCTGCCTCTTTCCCTCTCTACTCTCTATCTCTCCTCTCCCTCCCTCTACCTCTCTCTCTCTATACCCCTTCCCTCTCTCTCTCTCACATACACAACTCACCTCTATCTCCTCCCTACCTGTCCCTCCTGCCCCTCTCTACTTCTCTCTATCTCTCCTCTCTCTACTTCTCCTTCGCTCTCTACCTATATTTATCTCCCCTCTCCCTCTATTTACCTACCTCTCCCTTCATCACTTTGTATCTCACCTATGTTTCCCTACCTACCTAGGGTTGATGGATTAAGGGTTGAGGGTTGAGAATTAACGGTTGAGGGTAGAGGATTTAAGGGTAGAGGGTTGAGGCTTTAAGGTTGAGGGTAGAGGGTTGAAGATATAGGGTTGAGGGATTAGGGTTGAGGGTCTAATGTATAGGGTAGAGGGTATATGAGTTGAGGGATTAGGGTTTAAGGGTTTAGGGTAGAGGGTAGATGGTAGAGGGCTTGAGGGTTAATGGATTAAGGGTTGAGGGTTGAGGGATTTGGGTAGATAGTTTACTTGGGTTTAAGGTTTTAAGGGTTGAGGGTAGATGATATTGGGTTGAGGGTATAGGGTAGAGGGTTTAAGGGTTAAGGGTTAAGGGTACAGGGTTGAGGGTAGATGGTATTGGGTTGAGGGTAGAGGGTAGATGGTTTAAGGGTTGAGGGTTGAGGGTTGAGGGTTTAGGGTTTAGGGTCAAGTGTTTAAGGGTTTAAGGGTTCAGGGTATAGGGTTGAGGGATTAGGGTAGAGAGGGAGGGAAGGATGGAGGGAGATATGGAGGGAGAAGTGAAATAAATAGAATGAGAGAAGAGGGGAGAGGGACAAAGATATATGAGGGTTGAGGATCCAATGTATAGGGTAGAGGTTTGATATAATTGAAGGTATAGGGTTGAGGACATATAGGGTTGATGGTTTAGGGTATTGTGTTGAGTGTACAGGGTTTAAGGTAGAGGGTATTGGGTTGAGGGTAGAGGGTAGAAGGTTTAAGGGTTTAGGGTTTGAGGGTTTAGGGTTGAGGGTTTAGGGTTTGATGGTTTAGGGTTGAGGGTATATGGTTGAAGGATTAGGGTTGAGGGTTAAATGTATAGGGTAGAGGGTATAAGGGTTGAGGGTTTAGGGTTTAAGGGTTGAGGGTTGAGAATTGAGGGTTGAGGGTTGAGGGATTAGGGTAGAGATTTTACTTGGGTTTAAGGGTTGATAGTATAGGGTATTGGGTTGAGGGTAGAGGGTAGAGTGTAGAGTGTAGAGGGTTTAAGGGTTTAGGATTTAAGGGTTGAGGGTTGAGGGTTTAGGGTTTAGGGTTTAGGTTTGAGTGTTCAAGGGTTTAAGGGTTGAGGGTATAGGGTTGAGGGATTAGGGTAGAGAGGGAGGGATGGCTGGAGGGAGAGATGGAGGGAGAAGTGAGATAGAGAGAAGGAGAGAAAAGGAGGGGGGGCAAAGATAGATGAGGGCTGAGGATCCAATGTATAGGGTAGAGGGTATAGGGTATTGGGTTGAGGGATTATGGTTGAGGGTAGAGGGTTTAGGGTATAGATTTGAGGGATTATGGTTGATGGTTCAATGTATAGGGTGGAGGGTATAGGCTTGAGGGATTAGGGTAGAGGGTAGAGGGTATTGGGTTGAGGGTAGAGGGTTTAAGGGTTGAGGGTTGAGAGTTTAACGTTAAGGGTAGATGGTTGAGGGTATAGGGTTGAGGGATTAGGGTTGAGAGTAGAGGGTCAAGGGTTTAAGGGTTTAAGGGTTAAGGGTAGAGGGGGGAGAGATATAGGGAGTGAATTGAGAGAGGGAGAGGGGGTAGGAGGGAGAGACTTGAGAGAGAGAGGGAGGGAGTGGGAGAGAGATAGAGGGAGGGAGGGTTAAGGGTAGAGGGTTTATAGGTTTAGGGTTTAAGGGTTAAGGGTAGAGGGGCAAGAGATAGAGGGAGTGATCACGAGAGAGAGGGTTGTGAGAGAGGGAGGAGGAGGGAGATAAATAGAGGGATGGAGGGTTAAGGGTAGAGGGTACATGGTTTAAGGGTTTAGTGGCTTTACTGCTAAGGGTTTAAGGGTTAAGGTAGAGGGAGAGAGATAGAGGAGTGAGTGAGTGAGTGAGAGATACTCCGAGAGGAGAGGGGTGGGAGGAGAGACTTGAGAGAGAGAGAGAGGAGGGAGGGAGATATATAGAGGAGGCAGGGTTATGGGTAGAGGATTTAAGGGTTTAGGGTTAGGGTTATGAGGAGAGATAGAGGAGGACTAAGAGAAGAGATAGGGCAGGAGGGAGAGACTTGAGAGAGAGAGAGGAGGGAGAGAGAGGAGTTGGAGAGAGATAGAGGGTAGAGGGTAGAGGGTTTGCTGGGCTTCTAAGGGTTAAGGGTTAAGGGCAGAGGGAGAGACTCTGAGAGAGAGAGAGAGAGAGAGAGAGAGAGAGAGAGAGAGAGAGAGAGAGAGAGAGAGAGAGAGAGAGAGAGAGGGAGGGAGGGATAGGTAGGGATAGAGAGAGGAGATATATGGGAGATAGAGAAATGTAGAGAGGGAGGGAGGGAGAACGATATTAGAGAGGGAAGGAGAGAGAGATGAACATGTAGAGACGTAGTTCTTGAGCTCAAGGGAGAGAGTGTCAGATAAAGGGATGAAGCTAGTGAGAGAGAGAGGTCTAGAGAATAAGAGATGAAAATGAGTGAAATAGAGAGAGAAAGGTGAAATTTGACCTCTTGATTATTGAAATTTGACATGCTGATTACTGAAATTTGACTAAGTTTGAATTTTTTTTAAATCTTCCAAAAACTAGAATCTGCATTATAACTCTTAGAGATTTGAAACCACTTTAAAACATCCTGAAACTATATACATGAAATATAACTTAAATTATAAGAAATTAAATGTCAACTTATACTTAAATGTTTATTTCATGTATATAGTTTCCTTGGTAGAGAAAGTGAAAATGAAAGGGTTTAGAAAAATGCATTCCAAAAGTCATGAATGACATTTAGTGAGTGCTGAATTTGGCACTCGCCAAATGGGTTGCATTGGGAAATTCCAACCCAATGGGCTGGATTTTGCATTGGGCATCCGACCCAAAGGTTTGGACAACCATTTCATGCAAACGACATGATTTTTTAAAGGGTAACAAAATTTCACACATTTTTGGCCATGCTCATCGTCACATTTTCACATCTTTCAATGCAAGTTTATAAAAAAATTGTGATGGTGTTAACCTCTCTCTTAGCTATCTAAATATATAATTCTTTTTTCGTTTTGATTCAATTAAGGTTTTGATCCATAACTTCTCTTGTAAATGCCTTTATTTTTGGTCAAAAACCAACATGTGCTAGTTTTAGGGTAGATTTTTACTCTTTCATCGAAACATGAAACAAATTACATCTTTTAAAACTAGACTCCATTCTACACGTGATGAAAAAAAAATCAATTTTTGATTAGTTTTCAAAAAAATTAGGGGGGAGCACTCTCAAATTTCAGCTTTTCAAGATGTGTCCACTTTGAAAATTCATAAAATATTATATATTCATTAAAAAAATTATCCGAAAGAACAAGGATAAACTACATGGTGTTAGCTAATTTATCATAATTCATATTTTTGAAATTCTAAAAAAAAGTTAATCAAAAAGGGGGAGTCCTCAGACACTATGCTGCTTTTTTTTTAATAAAAACAGGACCTGTTTCCCCCCCCCCCCCATTTTTGAGGCCCTTAATCTTCATTAATTTCAAAAAGAATTAGTAGCTTAGAAACTAGACTCAAAGCATTTCAACTCTTGTTCTTGCTGCATCTTGAAATTTTGAGCGCAACTATCTTCATTTTCTCGTGCAAATCAGATTTTGCTAATTTTAGAAAAAAAAAAGTGGCATATTAAGAACCAAAATTGTGTCACAGATCCATGCATTTACCCTTCTTAAAGAGAAATGGAGGTCACCTCATAGAATGTTAGGGGTTTGAATGATCCTAACAAAATAAATTTGATTAAGCATCATGTGGATATATTAGATTTTGATTTATTCATTTTAGAGGAAACAAAATTAAGCAAGAAATAAATAGAAATAATGACAAATTTTAATAAAAGGAAAATTAAAATTTATTTAGGAAAATGGAGCACTAAGGGGTTTCACAACCATATGGAGATCATCAACAACAAAAAAAAGTTATCAACTAGAATCAACATTGATAAGTAAATAAAGTAATTAGTTTATTTTGTTAATTTTTTAACTTTTTTATTAATGTATATGGTCCAACTATGCATACACAAAAGAAAAAAAGTTTGGGAGGAAGTCAAACTCATTATGGAATTCATCCACAAGAACTTATTATATTAGGGGGAGAATTCAATACCATATCAAATGATAAAGATAAGAAATGAGGATTCAGAAAGAGAAATCCATCTCAAATAGATTTCATTAACTTTAGTATAAATGTAGTATAAATGCAAACCTACAAGATGTTAAACCAAATAATAGACTATACACTTGCAATACCAAAAAAAAAGGGTTTTAGAAACATAGAAAAAATATTAGATAGATTTTTATGTAGTGGTGATTGGGCAACACTCCCTATGACACGTGAATGCAACATCCTCTGAGCCATAGGATCATATCACTATCCAATACAACTACACTTAAAGAAAAACAAAAGCTAGAAAATTTCCCTTTTAAATTTGAGAGTATGTCATTGAGAGTTTTGTACTTTATCTTAAACATGGAAAAATGGTGAGTAGAAGCACACTATCGAAAAGGAACATAAATATTCATATTAATCAATAAATTCTATTATGTGAAATAATGTTTTTAAAAATTGAATAAAAATCATTTTAAGAATATATTTACATAAAAAAGAAATATTAGAAGAAATTTTGGAAAATCTAAATGAATAAGTAATCCAAAAAGAGATGGATCAAGAAAGTTACAAAATATAAAAGATCTAATGAGGACCCATATTCATAAAGTTTAACAAAGGAAGAAATATTTTGGAGACAAGAATCAAGAGAAAGATGGATTAAAGATGAATATAAAAATACAAAATTCTTTCATAATTCTACAAAACTTAGAGGATTCATAATGAAATCACAAGAATAAAATAATAAACATAAGAAATAGTTGAGGATGAAAAGAAAGTCAAAGAAGAAACCATTATGTATTTTAAAAATAGTTTAAATAACAAAAAGGATCAGATTTGAAACCTCAAAAAACTATAATGGAAAGTATAAAAAAAGAAGTAAATGAGGATTAGAACCACATATTAATGAGTCCATTCAATAAGGATGAAATAAAGTAGGATATATAACACAATTGCATCCATAGAAAGTACCTAAACTAGATAGTTTCCAAACAATTTTTTAGTAGATGTTGAGATCTAATAGGAAATGACATATGACTAGTAGCTAAAGAATCAAGAAAGAAAGGGTATATTAGTAAATGACTTAAGTAATACATTCATAGCTCTCGTTACGAAAAATAAGGTAACATGAACATTTCTAGACTATCGACCAATATCCCTATGATATATAGTATACAAAATAATATCCAGAGCTTGGGTTGACTCCATAGTGCAACGGTAAGTTGTAAGGTAGTTACACTACTGCAAGAGTTTGAAACCCATGAAGGTGTGGGTGGTGATGATCATTGGTGTAGGAAAGGCGAAGTACGATGATGGAGGTGACAAAGGATGGAGATTGTTGGCGATAGATGGTGGGGTGTACGAGGGAAGGCAATAATGGTGGTATGGCATGGCGGCTACAGTAAAGAGTTCAGAGGAAGGCTGAGGATGCTGGTGCTTTGGTGGTGTAGAGATACTGGTGGTTGGGCGTTCCTACGCAGTCAACAAAGTGGTAGGAAGTTGAGGCTAGGAGAGCCATGGGAGTAGGAGGGAGGACGAAAGGAGAAGAAACGAAGTGTGGAGCACAGCATGGAGGTGGCGATGAGGAGAAAGGAGGACAGACAGAAGAAAGTGAAGAGGAGGAGAGAAGATAAAAGAAGAGGAGGAGAGGAGTGGAAGCAGATGAGCTGAGGAGGGGAAGAGAGGAGGAGAGAAGGAGAGGAGATGGAGGAGTAGAGCCAGAGGAGGAAGAGAGGAGGTAGAGGAAAGAAGGAGAGGAGGGGTGGAGATGGAGGTGCCGAAGGAGAGGAAGAATTAGAGATGGAGGAGAATTGACAGGGATGAGGTCTCTCGAATGTGGCCTCATTGGTTCATAGCTCCAATCAAAAGCATTCACCTATCAAAAAATAAAAATAAAAAAAATCCAAAGCTATAGAAAATAGATTTTCAAAATAATATAAAAATAATATATGAAGAAAATTGTGATTTTGTTCCTAGACACTCCATATTAGAGGGGGTGATAATCCCCTAAAAGTATTTACACTCAAGATTCTTATTAAAAGTAATAAAAACAATCAATATAAATAAATGGTAGTCTATAGGGCTTCTTCAAAACTTGAAGAGGGCTATGTTAGGGAGATCCAATCTCCCCATTTCTATTTATAATAATGGTTGATGCATACGGAAGATCCATTAAAAAGGTGAGTACAAAAGGAAAATTAGAAGGGATCTCAATAACAAATGAAATAAATCCCCTAACCCATCAATAATATGTAGATGTTATTTTTCTATTTAGAAAAATAAAACTAAGAGAGACAAAATTAATTAAGAAAATCGTAAATAATTAAACAAAATCCTCAGGAAAAGAAATAAGCACCACAAAATTAATTATTTTCTTTTTCAACATGGAACCTAAACATCATAAATAAATAATAAGTACTCTAGAATATAAATTGGGAAAATTTCCAAGAAAATATCTTTGTAGGACATCATTCAACTAAGCTATGTGATATTTTACTAGAAAAATGTGCCAAAAGAATAACCTCATGAAAAGAAAGATGGTTATCAAGGATAGGAATAATTCTTATTTTAAATTAGTAATATCAACAATCACAATCTTTTTAATGTTGTTCCTTAAATACCATCAAAATTGTGCAAGAAATTAGTTAGGAGACGAGAAAATTCTTTTGGAAAGGCACATTAGAAAATAATACTATTCCACTAATAATATGGGACAATATCTATAAATCAAAAACAATAGGAGGAGTTGGTTTAAGGAATCAAATCAAACAAAACAAAACATGAGGGGGAAAACTAATATGGAAAATATGTATACCAATCTAAAAATGGAAAAATGAATTGGGTTAAAATCATTTAGAATAAATACATGGACTCATAGAATCCAACCAGAACATTAATTGTCAACAACCCCCTAAGGAATCAAGTTTATGAAACTTTATGTTAACTTGCATACCAACCATAATTAAGCATCTCACATGGGAAATAGGAAATGGGAAGGGAGATTTTTTTTGGAGGAATCTTGAAATAGATTCCCAATTATATAAATGATTCATAAATTTGAGAATATTAAACCCATATTATTATAAAAATGAGGGAGGAAAGTAGTCGATTACATGATTCCAGTGACTAGACAAGGATTAAAATATTAGGAATGGAAAGATTTAAAAAAAAACTAAAATTAACATCATAAAAAACCTCAACATTAATTAAAATATTAGGAAAATGAAAGGCATGGTTATCAAATGAAAAGGATAAAATTAGATGGAATTATCCAAAATATGGTAACTACTTAACAAAGATATGATACATGGTGGAAGAAATTAAGAAATAATAATAAAAAAATCCCCATACACTTGTGTTCAAATAAATTTTCTACCAAAAGCATGATTTTTTTCTTGGGTGGCACTACAAAATAAAATCTTAATAGTAGAGAGATTTAAATAGTTGGGTTATATTGGACTTTCAAGGTGTATACTATGTAAACACAAGAGGAAATAATAGACCACTAGCTTTTAAATTGTCAATTCTCACAAAAACATTGGCAATGGTTGTGCACTAGATTAGGGTGGAAAAATGTATTCCCTAATGAAATTCTTAATCTTTTCCAATCTTGGCCAATTCTAAGGAAATATTAAATCCTTTTCAATTTATGGATTATTAGTCCATCAATAGTGATTTGAGAGACATGGAAAGAAAGAAAAATGATATTCCAATACAAATCTTTAAAAAAATGTATTTTTCAACAAATTAGAAATAATAAGGTAGTCAATAACAAACTTCAATGGAATAACAAAAAAGGAAAAAAATACACTTTGGGATAATGAAATGACGATTGATTGACAAGGTCTAAAATCCCTCATGTTAATGGGACTAATAGAGTTAATTCTATAGTGTTGAGAAAAAAAGACAAATGGAATGTTCCAAAATTTGGATGACTCAAATTAAATTTTTATGGAGTCTCAAAAGGAAATCCAAGAACATCATGAGTTGGTTGTTTAATAAAAAATGAGTAGGGTAAAATAATAACAACTTAAAAAAATAGAAGGAACTAATAATGAAGTCAAAGTACAAGCTCTTGTTCTAGGACTTCAAGTTTGTAATCAACGCAAATATCATAAATTTAAGATAGAAGGAGATTCAATGATAATTGTAAATCCAGTTAAAAAAGTTTTAGAATTGGAAAATAAACAATGCCCTCCTACAAGTTTGGCCTTTATTATATAAGTTACAATTTTTCTCTATAAAACCATTTATATATGGAGATAAATAAAGAAGTAGATTCCTTAGCAAATTGGGCAATAGAAATGAAAGAAGAATGTATAATAGATACACAATTTAATTGATATACTAGCCCAATCATAAGAAGGAAAAATTAAAGAATAATTAAAAATAATGGGCATGAAAGATTTAACTTGACATTGTAAAGTGTTAAGATCTCATATGTGCCAAAGTAGAATCCTTGCCAAAAATTTATTATAATTGAAGGCTTAGGAAGGGTTATTGACATGGCAATGGTCTCTCCTTCAAATACTAGAAAAACCACTCAAAATTACCATTACCACTACCTTTTAGTTTCCAAACAAGATGGATACATCTATGTGGTTAATATGATGGTAGATACAAATGACATTCATGGGCGAGTTATATGAAAGAGATTAAAATCTATTTCAAAGATGAATAATGGTATTCTTCTACACACAATACAATAGATTTTGGGGATGAATTCTTAAACACCAAGCACAAGTATATGGTTAATATAAACATCACATCTATATTTATTGTAGTACAATATTCAACTTGGAAGAGGAAAATCGCATCATAAGGGGATTGAAAATATTTGATAAATAGTATTTTTCTAGGAGGATTAGAAGACACAACCATTAAGGTAGTTTATGGAGCAATCCTTCCACTAGTAGGCATGATGATGTTGTTGAAGAATGGAGTAGTTATAGCCTAGTAGAAACCCTTCATAAAAATAGGGTGGCCAAGGAATGAGAAAAATAAGAAGAAGAAGGTTGTGAAGGGTGTGGAATTCCTAAAACATGCAATGGGAAGAAAGATACATGAAGGCATTGGATGGATGAAGCTCCTTGTAGATGATAGCTTAGATAGTGAGTAAGTCAATTAAATTAGGCTTTGAAAATAATGCATTAGGATATAAGTAATAGGATAGATAGATAGATGTAGAAATATGATAGAATGTAAAGGCTTGTAGATATCCTTATGCATATCAAACTAGAAACTAAAGAAAATATTTTCTTTGCTAAGCAATATAATGAGAGTGGTCCTTTTGAATTAAATTCACTGATAATAATAATAATGATTTTCTTTTTGAACAATATCAAAATAAGTTAATGCATTATAATTAGCCTAGAAACAATATTTTTGTTATCTTTTCCAATTAACTTAATTTTCAACTATACTACAAATTATTTTTCCTTTGAGCAATCAATTTCATTTACAAGAACAATGAAAACACACTCAACTTTCTATTTCTAAAAAAATAAAAAAATGCAATAAACATTTTTTCACTAAAGAACAATTAATTATCTTTCTGCTCAAAGAATTAAATATTATTTAAACATGCATTCTGGGATAAATTAAAATGCAATGCAATAGGATAAAACAACCATAAGTAAAGAATCCATTCACTTTACAGGTTTGAATACAACACATGAATTCTAGAATCTCTAATAATTTAGTTCAAAGTTTTCATTGGTATTCACAAGACTCAAGAGGTTAAAAAACATGTTTTAGCCAATGCAACTATCTCCAAATTTACCACCATTGGGGAAAAACCTATACATGCACACTCAAGTGAAGCATTAGGTGTACTTGCACCATATAGGAAGAGCCAAAGCAATGCATAAACACCCAACATGGCCAAGTATCCAAATGAAATAATATCAAATCATCATATTTAACTGGAAATCATCTATATTAAGCATGATCTAGATAGTAAGATACATAATCAACAATAATGCACAATGTTGAACTAGATACAATAATCAACACATATAAGATATATAGTGAAATTAGTGAAGCTAAAACATTATAATGATCCAAACATTAAATGCACAACATATGCATCCCATAATACATAGTCAATAGGTTCCAATGTAATCTCATTGAGAAAACACATTGACAACAATCTAAAACATCAAATATACTGATAACACATATGAAATCACAACATACTCATCCATAGGACATAATGAAAACATCTCAATGACAATGCAAGACTTATTAGAACGTTTGATATAAAAAATCATAGCTTAAATATAGGAACCAAACAACACACTAGGCACAAGCACTAGTGGGCATGATAACTTGTGACACTTTAAAAGAATGAGGTTAGGATTATGCCCTAAACGATTTTGTCAATATAAACACCCTTAATCCTTGACTCTCAATCAAAAGAAACCAGTTACTTGCATTACTTTGATTCATACATATGATTAGACAAATTGAAAGAAAAAATCAAATTATTATTAACTTACACCCCACCCAAAAGAAAGAAAGAAAGAAAGAAAAAAAGGTGCCCAATCCTTAATCAAGAAAAATAAGTATATGAGAAAAAAATAATGATCAAGCATGAAACCGAAAATATAAGTAGAAATTACCCAAAAAAAATGCCCGACACTACCATCTCACTAATATCAAACCTCATTTAACGAAAAAAAAAAAAAACGAACCTATACATGAATAGAAATCAAACAGGAAGAAAATAATGATTATACCTGGATCAAATTTGCTTGTTTATCCATGGCAATAGATTGAACAACATTATATTTGCTCGAAACACCAGAGAAATTGCAACCAGTTTAACCTGGATCTAATTTACTTGTTTATCCATGACAATGGATTGAATTCTATTTAACATTTGCAACAGCTATATTGATGGAGTATGAATAAAAGGATCCTAACCCATTTCAACACCACGCTTATCAGAATATCAATAACCCATCGTATTATTAAAGCATGGAACCAGAACAGCTATTTCTTTGTTCCGAACCTGGATAGTGTTGCTTGTATTTGTCTTCATGCATCAACAATGGCTGCAAGTGAAATTAAAAACGGAAACGCGATTTCATCAAATAAATTGATTACAGAATATGCTAGAAATGGGAAAATAGACTATGCGCGCCATGTGTTTGACAAAATGACAGATCGAGATGTGGTGTCCTGGACTGCTATGGTTGCGGGGTATGTTCAAAATGGAAGACTGGATTGCGCACGTCAAATGTTTGACAAAATGCCTTTCAGAAATGTGGTTTCATGGAATGCAATGCTTGCCGGTTATGCCAAGTACGGGAAAATGAATGACGCTCGCTTGCTTTTCGATGATATGCCCGAGAGGAATGTGGTTTCTTGGACGTCAATAATTGTTGGATATGCCAGAAATGGGAGGATGCAGGATGCACGGACATTGTTTGACAAAATGCCTGAACGAAATATATTTTCATGGAATGCGATGCTTACAGGGTATGCCAAGTATGGGAGAATAGATGATGCACATGACCTGTTTGACAAAATGCATGAACGAAATGTGGTCTCATGGAATGCCATGATTGCGGGATACTTTGAGAATGGGAAAATAGATAAAGCAGTCGAGCTGTTTGACAAGATGCCTGAACGGAGTGACATCACTTGGACTACAATGATGACAGGGTATTTACAGAACGGGTTTGAAGATAATGCCCTGGATCTCTTTTCTCAAATGGTAGTGGCAGGCATCAAGCCAAACAAATCGACTCTCACCTGTGCTTTCAACGCCTGCACCAGGCTGGGAGTTTCACAGAAGGGTACGCAGATCCATGGGTATATTATCAAAATAGGAGTTGCATCGGATGTTTGTGTTGAGAATGCCCTTGTCACCATGTATGGCAAATTCAATGTTGATGATGCAAAAAAGGCTTTTGACTTGATGCCTGAGAGAGATGTTATTTCTTGGAATACAATGATGGCAAGTTATACCAAGCATGGAAGGTTGCTTCATGCACGCGGTTTGTTTGATAGAATGCCTCAAAAGGATGTGGTTTCATGGACTGTGATGATTGCAGGATATTGTCAGAATGGTTACCCTGAGGAGTCGGTTAAATTGTTCTCTGAAATGAAAAGGGTAGACGTGAAGCCAAATCAAGCCACACTCTTGAGCATTCTTAGTGCGTGTTCTAATCTTGCTGCGCTGCAGGAGGGGAAACAAATCCATGCCAATATTATTAAAACAGACTATAATTGTAACGTCTTCGTTGGAAATGCCCTCGTTACCTTGTACTCCAAATGTGGGAGTATAGATACTGCATACCAAGTGTTTGACGAAATGCCTGAACGAGATGTGATATCCTGGAGTGCGATTATTGCAGGATTTGCTCAGCATGGTAGAGGCCAGAAGGCCATTCAACTCTTTGAGTCAATGCGAGACTGCGGTGTAAAGCCTAATCATGTGACTTTTGTTGGTGTGTTGACTGCCTGTAGCCATTGCTGCCTGTTGGATGAAGGGTGGCGGTACTTTTCTTCAATGAGCTCTATTCATGGCATTACACCAGGAGTGGATCATTATGCATGTATGGTTGATCTCCTTGGTCGATTGGGACTACTAAATGAAGCAGAGGATTTCATCAGGAAAATGCCATTGGAGCCTGATCCTGTTGTATGGAAGGCCTTGCTTGGTGGCTGCAGAATCCATGGGAATTTAGAAGTAGGTGAACGTGTGGCAAAACACCTATTCATGCTAGAACCTGAGAATCCAGCGGCATATGTACTACTATCAAACATATATGCCACGACTGGTCGGTGGAATGATGTAACCAAAGTGAGATTCATGATGGAAAACAGAGGGATTCAAAAGTTGGCAGGATGCAGCTGGATTGAAATTAAGAACAAGGTGCATACCTTCACAGTAAGTGACACAGCTCATCTGCAGATGAATAAGATACAAGCAAGCCTGGATGAATTGACGGAAGTTGGGTATCTGTCAGAAAATAAGTCTGAACTAAACCATCTTGAGTTGGAAGACAAGTAACCTATTCTCTACCATCACAACAAGTAACCCATTCTCTACCAGCACAACGAGAAGCTGCCTATTGCATGTGTATATATTCGCAAACCCTTTGGAACACCTGTTCAAATAATTAAATTCCTGCTCGTGTGTGACTGCCACATTCGGCATTAAATTCATTTCCAAAATTGTTTGGTCAGGCATGCAGGCCATTTCTATCATATCTTTGAAGGCATTTTTCTTGCAGGGATTATGGGTGATGGTTGGTGAAGCATTGTGCCCTTGGCTATATTTGTTTGGGAACTTTTGAGAATCTCTTGAGGACTTACTGTTAAACTCTTGCGCCCGTTCATCACTCTGGATATTTGATCTATTTTTCAGTGGTGAATGGCTATTTTTGGTTTGAAATCTGACAATCTTTTAGTAAGTTAAACCCTTGCTCCTTTTCATCATATTGTGTGCATGGTCTTGTTTTCAGCTGAGGAAATGAACAGCACAAAAGGGAAGACAAAACCATGAGTACATGTCTTAATGGTTGCATATACATGTCAGCTGCAAAAAGAGATAACCCATCTAATCTTTGATAAATAAGTGTTAAAGAAAGGGATTTATTCTATTTAGAACTTGGAGCTGGAGAAAGAGTAAAATATGCCATGCTATCACCATGAGAAGCTTGTTATTGCATTTGGGCTTATGAACAATCCCTTGAAACGCCCATTTGATAATATGCAGTTGGTGCTGCTTTCAAATTGCTTGGATAAAACATGTTGGAGATTATGTTGTTATTTCCATCATTCAAATTATGGCATTTGTCCTTGTTGGAAGTATTGGTTATATTGGCACAAATGGGCCATCCCGGGTTACTGTGTTCGGAATTTTTTTATAATCTCCCAACAAGGAGTGCATATCTGCCACACTTTCTTATTAGGAAGAAAATTTGTAGAATGCAATATATCGAATAGTATGCAGAAAATGGATTCGGTTATGAGGAAAGGGAGAGGATAAAAAGGAAGCAATTATATGGGAAACTTAAATAGGGTAGGATGAAGTATTGTTTCGTTCTTAAACTGTTTCCCCTTTCTGCATTATTCTGTCAAGATTGGTAGCTTAAAACTAGCAATGGGATCTAGAGGTTCAATGGGCATGTCGATAATTTTATGATTAAACAGAAATTTTGTTAGAGATGGTTAATTTTTTTCTAGTCAAATTTTTAATTATATGGAAAATAATATAAAATATATACAGATTATTAAGTGTATTGTTTATAGGATAGAATCGGTAAAGTAGAAAAAGAAATTGGAACTAAAAATCATGCATCATAACTGAAATTTTATCTCATATGAAATGTATTAAAGATATCATGTCTAAAATTTTGAATTTGGTATCAAGTTGATCTCAACATAAATGCACGTTATAGGATGTGTTGGAATTGAAATGCAGTTCTTGATAGAGTATGAAAGTTTCCATCATGAAAGTGCTAGTACCTTAGTAGTGGAAAGCTTCACTAGCAACAAGTAGGTTCTAAGTTTGAATGTTAGTCTATCCAATATTCTCATTGATTTATCTATAATTCCTTGTAGAAACAAATACAATCTTTATCACAAAGTAGTAGAAAAACAATTAAAATTAAAATCTATATAAAATGCCTAAAATGGCTCAAGCAATTCTTGTATGTGATGGTACACTCAAAGCTCTTGGGAATGAGTCTACACCTTTACACTTTTTGGTTATTTTAGCTCTTTTAAGGAATACCAATTCCTGGAAAGAAATGGACCTCATTAATTACCATTTTTTGATAGAGATGAAGTGTAAAATTGCTATTGAGTATTTGATCATTGAAGAGTTTGATGTTTTAAGTAGAGTGTAAAGAGATGGAACACCTTGTGCACAAAACCTTTCAATATTGTCTAGTATATTTATATGTGATCGACACAATAACAATGAACATGAAATGACTAATTTTTTTTTTTCCAAATAAATAGTATTTTAATCTCGAGGCTATAAATTGGTAAGTAGAAATTAAAATAAATTTATTCAATATTTTAAAAGAATATTAAAGTTGAGAATGAAATTAGTGCAACATCAAAGATTATTAAACTTGAGAATGTAATTAATATAATATTAAAAAAATGTTGGTGAATATTTCCACAATCGAGTAATTGTTAGGTTGCAGATGAATACATTAAATTTAAAGTACCTCACTCATTTGGCACTGAGAAATTGAGGAGGGTGACACAATTATCCCATCCTTTGTGTGGTCCTCTCACATGATGAAGGTTAGTGTCACAAGGGAGATATATTTGAGCACGATAATCAAATCCATTATGAAACCCTAATTGAAGCAAGGCTCAATACACGAACTAAAAATATCTCTAGACTGAGCATCATTCTCATGCCGCCACACTTGCATTTCAAATCCTTTCACCAAAAGATTAAGAAAAACCCATTATTGCAAAGATAGTAAAGTAAGAAAAAAAACTCGAGGCACTCTTTTGTTGATAAAATTGAAATCAAAAACTTCATGACAGTGAAGAGGGGTTTTCGACCATCCAATTTATCTCCAAGAAAGCCTTCCCATCTCTAGTGTAGACTACAAAGCTACAAAGGAAGGTATGCAACCATATTGTCAATTAAATAATATAACTATTAAAACAAAATGTATAAATGATGTGTATATCTTGTGGTGCAGTGTGAGAAGAAATTTGTCCTAGGCATCCATAAGAATAAGGTGGTTAGAAGCAAGGGTCTATGTGTCAAATTTGAAGAAGAGGTCCCCATTCAAATCAAAGACGGCGAAGCCTCACCAAAATTTATAGAATTTCATAAAGATAATTAGATATTTTTTAGATTAAAATCAAATTAGAAATACCAATTGTTGTGAAATCAAACATAAAATCACATAATTTATTTTCTACAAAAAATAAAATCATACAAGGTTTCCTTAAAAAACCATGACTCTATTATTGGCTTCTACAAGTTTTTCTCAAAAAAATGAATTTCTTTAATAGCCAGTTTGAACACACACAAATTCTTGAAAAATGGAATAATTAGTAAAAAAAAGTCATATGCTCTCCTTGTATTTTATCTATTGTATAATGATTGAATGAATAGGCTATATGGTTATGCTCTCTCCTCTCTCTATGTCTCTCTCTCTACACACATTTTTTTTATTTGTAAGAAAAAACATATGTTATCTACTTGTATTTTTCTTATTGTGTAGACTATATGGTTACAAGAAATTAATCTCTCTTACACTTATGAAGAAATTATAGGTGAGGATGCTTCTACTATATACTCCTACAAATGCTTGACATGATAAAATATAAGGAAATATCATGTATTGCATGTTTATAACTATAACGTGTTTTTTGAGACAAACATATGTCTAGAACTTTATTTATTTAATAAATTTTGATCCAAATATATTTAAGACATACATATAGGATCAATGATCATGAATTCAACTAACACCATATGTGATGAAAAAAAATTAAATATAAGAATTATGAAAATTATATAAAATAAATATATTCATTCAAATGAGTTATCTGGTGGCTGCAAATAATTATTTTGTGGCTGTTTTTTCTAATATGGTTGATGGGAATCGGGTTTTTGAGGGAGGTCCCTACTTTTATAATCATGTTGGATTGTTTATCAAACCTTGGAATATGGGTTTTAATTCAGTTGAAGCATTGCCATCGAGGGTTCTTGTTTGGGTTCGTTTGTCGCGGCTTCCCTTGGAGTTCTGGAGATAAAATATTTTACAACAGATTGATGCTCTTCTTGGCAAGCCTCCTACAGTTGCTTAACAAACCCTTGAAAAAAGGTGATTTCTTTTGCTCAGATCTGTGTGGAGATAGATTCGAACAATCCCTTATTGGATTCTCTAGAAAATTTTCTTGGTTTTTTGTCTTGGGTTCAACAACTTGATTATGAATCCCTTCCTTTTCATTGTCGGATTTGTCATGAGTATGGACATCTTCAGAAGCAATGTCCTAGGATTAATAAAGATCCTGCTTTTAATTCCTCCCCTTCATCTTCAATGCCAAAAGTTGTTAAGGAGGATAAAGGGAAATTTTCCATGATGGAGAGTGCATCGGATAAAGAGGGCTTTGTGCCTATTAAGCCTCAGGCTAAGGGTTGTGGGAAGAAGAGATCGTTGAAGGATAGGCAGGCTGAAGAGGACTTTAATTGGTTTGAGGTATTGGGCACATCTATCTTGGAGGAAGGAATCCCCTCAGATGTTCCTTCTGGTGCCATTGATATGGGTTGTGATATGGGGTAGGGACAAGAGTTCGGTCATGATCATCATTTCTCACAAGGTGTGCAAGATCATCTAGTGTCTCTGAATGGTCCTATGCAGGATGATGATGATATTGTTTTGGTAGATTTGGAAAAGGAGGGGTTAGTTTCTGGAAAGAGCAAGGGATTGTCTCTAGCCTTGGGGGTACAACAACTCACACTTATGAAGGGACCGTCTGAGCACTCTTCTAAAATTGGCCGTAAGAAGAATCTTGAGAAGATTAAATGTACTGGAGATTTGTTGGTTAAATTTGGGTTTGTTAAACCCATTGATGCTCACTTTTCTCCATCTCCTCTATGATTGTTCTCTCATGGAATGTAAGGGGGTTGAATAGCACCCCCCGTCAAAAGGCTATTCATGATGGTTGTTGTCCATTCTATGGATATATTTTGTGTTCAGGAGACTAAACTGTTAGTTGATTTCATGCTTCAGTATGCTTCTTGTATCTGGTATTTTGGTCAATGTCAATGCATTGATTATCAAGGGAGCTTTGGGGTTTGGCTCTTTTTTGGGACCCAAGAAAGATTGCTCCACTTTAGGGGATTTCTAGTCATTCTACTATTTCCACGGTTGCCTCTACTTTGGAAACAGGTGAGACTATTTTGGTTACTAATGTTTATGCCCCGACTGATATTCGTGGAAAAATTTGGCTTTGGGATCATATAAGGTGTGTTAGATCTTGTGCTCCATATCTTCCTTGGTCTTAGCTGGTGATTTTAATTTTGTGTTGAGCTTGGAGGAGAAAAGAGGAGGGTTGCCTCGGCTTGGGCTTGCTTCTGATCTTTTTTGGGAGAATGTAGATTCACTTTCTTTAATTGACATTAAGCCTTCCAATGGGGTTTTCACTTGGAATAATAGATGGAGTCGAGAGTAAGCGATCTCTGAAAGGCTGGATAGATTTCTTGTATCATGTTATTGGGTGGGAGGTAGATTGGTTACTGGTTCTGAGATTCTTGATTGGAGGGGTTCTGATCATTGGCCAATTAAACTTTTAGTAACCTCTTTCATAGTTCCCAAGAATCCTCCTTTTAAGTTTCATCTTATGTGGCTTTGAGAGTCTTCTTTGCATGATCTTATGGCCTAGTGGTGGCATGAGGGAAGCCCTACTTATGGTATAACTATGTACACCTTTGTTAAGAAACTTCAGTATGTCAAATTTCACCTTAAGAGATGAAATAGGTTGAGCTTTGGCAACCTTAAGGTTATGAAGACGAATGCTCAAGCATGCCTTGATGTGATTACTCGCCAAATTCAAGATTTTGGCTTCTCAGATGCTTTAGGTCAAGTAGAATCCTAGGCTACGAGAGTAGTGGAGGAGTGGGAGCTCTAGGAGGAGATTTTCTAGAAGCAAAAGGCTCAGATTGATTGGCTTCAGGAAGGGGACAAGAATATTGATTTCTTCCATCATTTTATGCAGGTTTGTCACAATAGAATTTCTATCTCCTCTTTGGTCAAGGTGGATGGGATCCACATATCTTCTCTACAAGCTTGGTCTCGTGAGGCTAGATAGTTTTATTTGACTCTTTTTTATGAGGATTCACCCCCTTTAGAAGATGAGAATTTGATCCTTACTTGCATTCCCTCCCTGATCTCCAAGGAGATGAATGATTTCCTCATCCACTCGATTTCTTTCCCTGAATTGGAAGAGGTTGTTTTTGGAATGAATAAAGGTAAAGCTCCAGGTTTGGATGGTTTTCCTATTGATTTTTTTCAGGAATTTTAGGATATTATAAGTTTGGATTTGTTGGAGGTTTCCCTAGAATCTCTTTGTAGTAAGTAGATGCTTTGAGCCTTGAACTCTACTTTTTTGGTTCTCATTCCTAAAAAGGAAGGTGTAGATCAACTAGAATTCCTTAGACCTTTGCTCTTTGTAATGTGGTGTACAAAATTATTACTAAATTTATTGCAGAGAGGCTCAAAAAATTTCTTCCTTTTGTGATCTCTGAGGAGTAGGGGGTTTTGTGGCTGGTAGATAGATCCTGGATGGGGTGGTGGTTGCCTCTAAAGTCATTCACTCTATGGTGACTTCTAAGGAGAAGTCTATGTTCATCAAGTTGGACATGGCCAAAGCTTATGATAGAGTTAAGTGGTGTTTTTTGCAGAGAATTCTCTTAGGCTTTGGTTTTAGTCCAAATTGGGTCAGTTGGACTATGAGTTATGTTACCTCTTCCTCTTTTTTTGTTATTATGAATGGGGAACTTTCTAAGCTTTTCGGGGCTTCCAAGGGCCTTCATCAAGGAGATCCTCTCTCCCCTTATCTGTTTATTATAATGGTTGAGGGTCTGGGAAAATTTCTTAAGTTGTGGGTTTCCCAAGGTAGGATCCAAGGTTGGTGTTGGGGTAATGGGTTGCCACAACTCTCTCATCTTGAGTTTGTGGATGACACTTCTTTTATGGGGAGGGCTTGCCTTTAGGAGTTTGTTTCTTTTAGGTGGGCTTTGGATATTTACCTTGCTGCTTTGGGTCAGAAAGTCAATGATCACAAGTCGTCTATCTTCTTTTTTAATACTCCTCAAGCTATTCAATGGAGGATTGCTAATATTTTGAGGTTTTAGATTAGGTCTCTTCCCTTTGTCTATCTGGGAATACCTCTTGCTGTTAGTAGGTAGCCCAAGTCTTCTTGGAAAAAAATTCTCGATAAGCTATGCAGTAAGGTCAATCATTGGACCCATCGTTGGATTTCTACTGCTGCAAGAGTGACTCTTCTAAAGTCTATTATCCAGGCTCTCCCTATTTACAGGTGTTTTGTTTAGGTGGATCCTTTGTATTTCCTGAGGGAATTTGATGCTCTTTCACAAAAATTTCTTTGGAATGCTAACTTGCAATTGGCTAAGTGGAGTCCTATTAAGTGGGAAACTGTGTGCAGGCTATAGAAAGAGGGGGGTCTCAATTTATGATCTGTTGTTTTGAATGGGAAAGCTCTTTCTGCCAAGTTATATTGGCATTGGTGTACTAGTCAACATCAACTTTGGGCCCGTATTCTCACCCACAAGTATCTTAAGGATGTTAGCACTTTTGATGTTCCTCGTTTCCCTTTAGAAGGAAGGGGATCTATGATTTGACATACTCTGAAATTCAGGGCTCAGTTGGTTAAGAAGGGGATTTTTTGGATCTGTCATACAGGTTCTCAGGCTCTTTTCTGGTGGATTCTTGGGACGGTCATCCTCTTATTCTTTCTGCATACCCTCATCTCCAGCATCTTTGTGACCATTTTACTGCTACAAGTTGGAATATGATTGAACATTATAAGACTATTCAAAATATTGGGCTGACCGCTAGTCTTCGATGGAAGCACTCCTCAAATTGGCTGCTAGGAGGGTCAGAGGAGGATAGGAAAGAGTTGGCACAAATTCTTGCATTGCGTGAATGCAATTCCATGGGGGGTAGGATGTCTTGGCTTGGAGTAACAGTGATTTATTTGGTAAGTACTATGTTTCAGCGGGTTATAGAGAGTTGATTAGGAAGATGTTTGGGGACACTGAGGTTCCTTGGTGGAAGCACATGTGGAACAAATTTTCTTGGCCCAAGTTCAATTTTTTATGTGGCCTGTGGTCCAGAATCGATGTCTTCTTTGGCTACTTTCTTTGCCTAGTGGGGGAATGCCCCTATTAAGACTTCTTTTCTTCAAGTAACTTGGGCTCTTGGACCAACCTTTATTATCTAGCATATCTGGCTGGAGAGGAATCACAAGATTTTTCAAGATATGAAGTTGGTGGTCCAACATTTGTGGTGGAAAATTCTTCATTCTTTGGGAGAAACTATTTTGGCTAAGTGTGACTTGGCTGAGGGTGTGGATCCGAGAGATGTTGCCTATTGCACTCGTCTCAACCTTCCTCTTCAAAGGGGTGTTGCTCAGGGTGCTTGAAAAATTATGAGAAATAGATGTAGACATCCTCTTCAGAAGATAAATAGGGAGGGTGGTTGGTGTCCTCCTCCTCAAGGTGTGTTGAAAATCAACACAGATGGTTCTTCTCGGGGAAATCCTAGTAATGTTGGTATTGGGGGTGTTGGGTAGAATAGTTTTGGGACTGTTGAGTTTATCTTTTTTGTTTATAAGGGCTGGTATACTGACAATGTAATGGAGGCTCTTTCCATTTTATATGTTGTGGAGCATGGTTGCGCTCTTGGGTGGAGATGACTCATTTGTGAATCTGATTCTTAGGTGGCGGTGAATTTGCTGAAGAGGTAGCAGTTAGAGGATGTTAATTGGCATTTGGCTGTAATTATTAAACAAATTCTTAATCTGTGTGCTTCCTTGGAATCTGTTACTTTCTGTCACATTCCTAGAGAATGGAATGGGGTTGTAGATTGCTTGGCCAAATGGGCTTATGATCATTTGCAAAATTGGAACATTGTGAAAAGGGGTCAATTATCCCCAGATTTTCCACAAACGTTGGACCACTTAGTGGAGATTGGCAGGGGTGTGTAATGCCCTTATTTTGTATTGCTTTATTTTGATTTGAATAAAATTTTACCCCTCTTTTAGTTTATTGAGTCATCTCATTTATTATGCATTTATTCTAAATATGGTAATCATGAATAAGTTTAAAAATTATCACACCATTCTATTGAGTACAAGCACTAATATGTTTTGATTTCATCTACTAACTCAAAAATAACAATTAAACTTAATTCACATAATTTCTCAAAGACAAAATGCAACAAAATAGGTAAATGAAATATGTTTATTTATGCGAAGAAAAAATATGATTCTTATTTTTGTCTAAAGAAGTTTAAATTGAATAGAGAAATAAATGTAAGTTGAATATCTTATTGGTCCCCCATCATTTATGACTATTTAAATAAGATTATTGTAAAAAATGTATTAAATGTAAGGTCAAGATCTTTTACATATACCACAAATATGGGTATATTGCAACATGACAAAGTTTTATTTGCAATCATGTATTTATTGCAAATTTTATGGTCAAAATTTGTTTGATGATAGTCCTTTTAATCTCTACCATTGATGTATATATTTCATCTAGTACTCCTCATCAAGGAAATGCTTGTTAATGTAATAATTAGCCAATTGGCCATAGACTTACAACCAAGGTGTTTTTTTAAGGGAAAAGCATAACCAAATGTTAAAAAACTCAACAATTTTTTGAGTTGATTGAATGTTTATAATACTTTCACTTTCTAAACATGTAAATATGAATTGAATATTTCACCAAATAATAAAGAAATTTTATACTTATTTTAGAATTTTTTTGAATATCTTACATGTATAGAAAAATAAATAAATATTGTGTGGTTAGATCAAATGAACATTTAAGTTGATTGATACAAATATTTATTTTTTATAAATTAAAAATTATTATCAAAAGTTAAATAATAGAAAATCAAGAATTACAACTTAAAATTTGATTTTAATAAAAGTTAAACTTTAAAATATCAATATTTATCTACCACTTAACCCCTCAATCCTATAAATAAGGCCCTCCAAGTTCATTTGAGGCACCTTAGGTAAGAGTAATCACTTGTGTAATAGAGTCTTAGAAATCCTAACAATTCCAACAAAGATTTAGTTTCGGAGTCTTGTTTAAAGACAAGCACATGTATGCTCTTAGCTTGTGTCTAGAGTGATCTAGCTAATCAAAAATAATTTTGTCTAAGTTTTGAAATCATATTTGTAATTTCAATAGGAATTTTAAAGAACTATCTTTATTATTTGTTGTTATGTTAAATTGGTATTAGATCCATGTGTTCATTCAAAGCCATGTGTCAACAAGATCCATGTGTAAATTCAAAGCTTGGGGTATTACCCATTATGTTTGTATTGTTTGTGTTCTCCATTATGTTTGTCTTGTCATTTATCATTAATATCTCAGGTATTTTGAAAGATTGAGTTTAAGTCTCCAAAGTAATTGGGAAGACCACAAGTATAAGACTTGTTTGAAGCTAAGAGAGCATGCCAAGGCATCAATAAGTCGGTATAAGTGTACCAAAGAAAGTGCTCCAAATTTTCAAGAATCATGTGTCTCTCTTTGTATTATTTTTAATGCCAAGTAGACATACTATGGATGCAAGCACATTAGGCACTATTGGTATTCATTAACTTGTAGAAGATAACAAAGTTCTTATTGATGAGGAGGGTCAATTTAAATTTCCAAAAATTAGCATATCACAATTATACCTAGAAAATTGTATTAAATCCAACATGTTAGGAATAGTTAGTCAATCTGAGCTTAATCTTGAAATCAAAGGATTAAGTATCGAACATGTATATTTACCATTTATTATTCCCAAGGATGTCCAAAGATGGAGAGGTAAAGATTATTTCCATGTGCATTTTTTATATGTTGATATCATTGTCCATCCTTAATTTAATTATAATATTGGTGCAGAATATTTTTCTACCCTCATTGACACTCATTGTCGAAAATGGGAACAAGAAGTAGTTTCCCAATTTAGGGGAAGATTAGATAAAGAAAGAGGAGATGGAAAAAAATGTTCATCCAAATTTTACTTTTTCATTAGAAGATCAATATATCTATTTCGTCTTGTGTCTCTCATTCTAAATTAAAGAGATTGATCTCTAGCTTGGATCAATTTATTACATTATAGGTGGTTGATTTATTGACAAGCTATTGAATACTATTTTCACACCTACTAATTTTCTTGTAGAAGTCTCATACCCAATAGAAAATTTCTCTTTAATTGATTATGGTTATCATATTGACCATACTAGATTTTATATAGACTTTGTAATAATTGTATAATTGATCACAAATAAAATCATAGGTTATATGATCTTGATGTTCTAACATTAAAGAATTGGAGAATAATTTCATTAATAAATATCATTAATAGATATGCTTACTAATATAGAATAGAGCTTCATAGAACAAATCCAAAAACTAGAACTTGTTAGAAGATCTATAAGAGTCCCATACAAAAAATACTCCATTATCCATTCAAATACTATCTCCCACTCGAATAATAAACCATTCATAGACTATTTCCCAGAAGAGGCATCAAGCTTTACATCTTCCCCTCAAAATAATCTTAGAAGACAAAATTTAATTAATCCGAATACCTTATTAGAATTGAGTAATCCTCAACTAATAGATATGTTAAAAAGTTAAGTCATTCTTAAATTGGCTTTGATTCCAAAAGTGGAAGAAGAAAAATAGGATAAGAAGAAGAAAGGCATATAAATTAGTAATATAGCCATGATAAAGGAATCTTTTCCTAAGATAAATGTAGAGAAGAGAAAAAAATTCCAATTGGAATTAGAAGGTAATACCAAAGAAGAATTTTTAGATATGAATCTGGTAGATGACCTACTTCATAGTCCTTTTTAGTAATTATTTACGATTTCAAGTTTTAGAGGAGATATGGATCACATCCCGCATATAATTATATGGGAAAAACAAAAGAATTCATAAGCATAATACAACTAATTTAAAGCTCAATGACATATTTTTGCATAGGATAACCTAGATGACCTTATTGTCAACATGTCTAATTATTTGTTGATAGGGCAAGAAATACAAAAAAATCAATAAAATTGATACTGATATTTATAAAATATACAATAAAATATGTATCCTTTTCATCGCACAAAAATTGCCAATACTTCTTTAAGCAGACTACAAATAGTCATACAAGAATTGAAGTTATCTTAGATCACATAACATATAAGAAAACATAAAATGATGAAAAGATGCAAAAATATTTGGGTGACAATAAAGCTACATTAGATCATGTGTCTAAGAAAATAAAAAAGTAAAATCTTATGTTGAAAAGATTAGAGTAACTCAAGCATAAAAAGATAGTTCAAAAGAAGAAAATAAAAAATAACTTTCTATTCCAAAGTATCAAAAAATAAAACAAAGAAGAAAGGGGTTGTTTGATGACCCTGAAAATAGTAAGATAGAAGATATATATTTTCTCATACATCATATAATCATAATAAATCTAGAAATTGAAGGTCCTAGTAATTCAAAGGAACACACTAGTATAATATTAGAAAAGAAAGATTGATTAGAAGAAACAGTTATTATAGAACAAATTCCTATTTACCAATCTTTGTAGAAAACAATGACATAGAAGAAGAATTTGTACATGAGCTTGAATTAGAAGAATATATATTTGGTTATAGAAAGGAAGAAGAAGATACTGAAGAATGGGAAGAATTTGCTAAAATAGATATATTGATTTGATGAGATAATGCAAGAAACTTTAACAAAAAAAATATCCATCTTGAGAAAATGAGGCCAACTACAACATGTGGTCATTTTCTAAATATAGAAAATATCATAGATCAATATGATACAATTTGTACTTGGTATGAATCCCTTAGAAATTTCTTTGATATTAAGTCTCAATGAATAGATGTTGTTGATAAACTTGACTAACAAACCAAATTATTTTTTGGAAAGCTATGTGATTGGTGAGAAGGATTAGTAGAAAATATACCTACTACTAGGATTGATAAAAATACAAATATTGTCAAAGGAATTGATATGGGAAGAGAATATTGCAAATGTATGGTTTTTCCATTTAAAATTTTGTATGATAGATCATT
This sequence comes from Sequoia sempervirens, assembly GCA_007258455.2. Classification (NCBI taxonomy): domain Eukaryota; kingdom Viridiplantae; phylum Streptophyta; class Pinopsida; order Cupressales; family Cupressaceae; genus Sequoia; species Sequoia sempervirens. The sequence goes on from VDFB02109042.1 coordinate 17,260,398, forward strand.
TTTGTGGACCAAAGAATAATGTTAAAGAAGCCACTAGAATTTTATATAGCCTAAATTTTAAAAAATTAGAATTACTTCATCAATTTCATTTAATTTTTTATAAATATTTATTTGTATCTAGACTTCAAAATAATCAAACAACAAGAAGATTTTATCTCAATTTTTTACCTTGTATATTAGGAAATTGAGCTAAAAGTTATATTCTTGAAAAGACTTGAAAGTGGTTCTAAAAGATTGTACTTCTGTGAAATTAAAAGCATTAATCGCAACAAATTTAGAAAAGCAATCTTTGCTTAGAACCATTGACAAAAATACTAATGAATATAATGTCACATGTAATCTGAAATAATTTCATAATCAACCTCCTCAAAATGAATTTAGTAAATTTGTATAATTAAATTTAAAAAAAAAAAAATGATTGCAAGGAAGGGATTATCCAAAAGCCTTTTTCCAAAGATCTTAGATACTCAAGAGCCACAAATTTTAAGAAACCTAAAAGGTTTATTTGTAAGTACAAGATATCTCCTATCCAAAAGATGTAGTTCAAGAAAAAAACCCATAAACCACCTCAATATCTCCAAATAAAATATTTATTCATAAAAAGGTTGCCAAACATGTGGAATGTTTTATCTATCAAGGACCTCATTATGCTACTGATTGTCTAGTGAAATATAAAGAATCTAAAGAATATGTAGCCTTCCAACATAATGAAGAAAAAGCACATGAATATTTAGATGCTCAATACTATGAGCTTATTAGTGCTATATAAAAATATTGTATGATGTAGAAAAAAACAAAAAAAAAAGATTGTATAAAGAATTTTTTATTGATGATGAAGAATATTTCATTCAAACATTACAAAAAAAAAAATTAAAGATATTTAAAAGAAAATAGACATAGAGAAAAATAGGGATCACTTTAAAAATGTTGAGATAGAAGAAGAAATACTCATCCAAATAAGAAAACATCTGTAAAATATCACAAAGCTTGATGAAGAAAAACAACATATCCAAAAATAATTGAAAGCATATGGTAAGAAGCATTTTGGTTTATAAACCAACTCCATGGAAAGTAAAAAAGAAACCATCTTCTAGAATACTAAGGAAAAGGCTTAGCAACAAATTTGACTCGGATAATGAATTTCATGGTGAACAAATCACTATTTTTAGAAAACTAGATATGGTTTTAGTAGATATGGTATAGCTAACCAGAATGATCAAGGAAAACAAGTAGCAACTAAGATAATTGAATTAGTCAATGGGGGAGATTCAATATGTAATTTTAAAGGAAAATTATATTTTTAGCAAATAATCTTCATCATATTTAGAATCAAAATAAGAAAAAGAAACAATAATTAAGGAATCTTTGGCTACTCTTAGAAAAAATGATAATTATGCATTTGAGTGCTTATCTTTTAATCATAGTGTTGAAGGTTAATGCAAATATATACCAATTCTAAAGATTTTTGTAAAAACAAATGTGAAGAGATTGAACACAATTCTGCAAGAAAATTCTCTTCCACAAATCTTGATGATCCTCAAGATAAATAATGTGGTCATATTACATGTATAGTCGGTCTATTTTAAATCCTTACCAATATTTTGTACATATATGCCTATTATTTATGTCAAAGTAGAAGGATTTAGTGAAAAGGTTTTTTGCTCTTTTAAATACAAGATCTAAAATTAGTATAGTCAAGCATCATGTCTTGTCCCTATACATTGAAGTCCTTAGAATATCTTAATAAAGGGCCTTGGAGTTAAGAGAACCATGAAAGGAAAGGAAAGAACAATAATATTATTATACATCTAGGATATTTTAGTTCTCTTTTCTCTTTTTGAAAATATGATAGTAGAGAAACTAATATTATCTTGGGATAAGATTTTTGAGTTAGTTTAAGTATTTTTCTTTATTTCATATTGGTATTATCTTGGGAAGCCATAAAGATATAAAATTCCTTCATCTTCCTCAAACCATAGATTCTACCCATGTCATTGGTAATTTTGATGCAAATGGTCATCCTCCTAAAGATTCTCAATTATCGATCATACATAGAATCAAGGAACTTCTTGAAGAGTATTAAAAGAATATTTTTGAGAGGTATTTCTTTATGAATCCTATGATGCACATTATATGAAATAATGGATGGAACCATATTCAAATAGTTCCTAGAACAATAAAAATTAGAATAATATCTTCTAAACTTACTAAAGGCCAACTGGTTGTGTTAAAACATCTAGTAAGACAATAAAAAATGGCTCATATAGATGCAGTGCAGTGATATTACCAAAAAAAATCATTTTGGTTTTCATTGTTTACCTAGTATTGTAAATATTTTTAGTCCTTGTAAATCATTATTATCTTAGCTAACTCCATCCAAGGTTGACACTAAAAAATAATCTATTACATATTCTAAATTTATGTATCCATTTCACTAACAGACAACTTGAATAGTATATTGAGCACACTAATACTCAACTTCTTGGAGAATGGTACCAACCTAATAGCCAACTAGTTGTCAAGAAAATCAAGAATTATTATCACTATATCTACGTCATGGACTTTGACAATCTAGATAATATCAATGGACTCCAATTCATTCTTGATATTTCTAGATGGTACATCCTTGAAAGGAAAATTGAGTAGTAGTTCAAAAACATTATGAATGAATAGAATTTGTATAAAGTGCAAATTATTATTGGATAAAAAATTTATATGTAAAAAATATTTGGTGTTATTGGACCCCTAAATGTATGCCTTGCATGGTATTTTATAGAAAGAATAAGTGTGTGCTTGTGTTTTTAGTCATGTTAAGATTTAACAATAGGAAGAAATATTATGAAAAAGTGAGATCTATGTAGCCACATATGGGTGTTAAAAGAACCATTCTCACTTTTCATGCGCCATAAGAGTGATTTTAGTTAGTTTTTAACCACCACCTACCAATCCTACCTAATGGTATCAAATATCAATCTTCATCTACCACTCATCAATAGCCCCATCTACCACTCATTGATAGCTCCATCTGTCACTCATCAATAGTTCTATGTGACCCTTATTAATAGCTCCATCTATTGCCAATTACCACTCATTGGTAGTTCAATTTACCACTCATCGATAGATCCATATACCACAATTCTCCATCTACAAATTAACCCCTCAATCTTATAAATAAGGCCCTCCAAGTTCATTTGAGGTATCTTAGGTAAGAGAAATCACTTGAACAATAGTCTTAGAGAGTCTAAGAATTCTAAGAAGGCTTTAGTTCTAAGTATTGTAAAGAAAATAAAAAATATTCTCTTAGCTTGTGCCTAGAGAAATATAGATAATCAGAAATATATTCTATAAACTAGAAATTATTATCAAAATTTAAATAGTGGAAGATAAAGAGTTACAACTTAAAAGTTTATTTAACTAGAAGTTAAACTATAAAAGATCAAGAGTTACCACTTAAAATTTCATCTTAAATATTACTTTAAGGATTTGAACTTACAATTAAATAATAAATTTAAAATTTTTTAGATGTGAAGGACAACTCAGAGGGAGGGTGAATCAGTTGTACATAAAAAAATTTCAATTTATCATTTAACTTTCAAACTTTTATTTAACTTTAAACCCTCATTAAGCATTAGCAAAGTGTAACATGTGAAACAACAATGAAAACACAACTATACACAAGAGAATACCTGATTTATGTGAAAAGCCCTAAGTAGGGAAAACTCATTGTGAGGATTAGCTCACATAAATATGAATAACAACACCGAATACAATTAGGCTCACTGCCTAGAAAAGAAGGAAGGCTCACTATCAGGTGGCTCACTGCCAAGAAGAAAGAAGAATAGAAGAAACTATTACAAAGAGATTCACTATCTCAAAGCAACAAGAAAATCCATCACTACAACTCTATGTCATTCGTAACCTTTAGCTCACTACCTCTAGCAACTTCAACCACACTAAAAATGTAGACACCTTTTGCTCACTGCATGTGAAGTCATAGGCATTAAAGCTTGCACTCAGATCATCACACTTGCCACACAACATCTCCAATAACTCACCTTGCATTTATACCATCCACGAACTAAACAATCTCAATTAGATTAGCCTCAATGAAACGTATGCACCTCAAACGTGCAACACCCCAATAGGTCGGCACCAAAAACTTCCATGGTGTAAAGAAATGAAGGCAGACCACACCAAGGGTTAACTAGGACCCAAATCTATATCAACATGCTACTCAACATGTTCATAATCCACAAGGTACCTTCGCAAATAGTGCTAGCATGCTAGGCTAGCCAAACCTGAACTTGTGCGTGTGTCGAATGTGGATAGATCTAATGTCAACACAAACCTTAATTAGACAGTTTACATTCAAAGTTTGAAGCAAGTAAAACTACTCTATTTGTAATACAATCAAATCTTTCAAATACGTATCATTATCCTCTATTTATAGGGATTTATTAAACCATTTGGCCCTCGGATTTCTATGGGCACAATGGTTGTTAAAATGACTACCTAGAAAATGAGATTTGATGCTTAATATACAAGCTAAGATGATTCCTATGTACAAATGTGTGCTGGAAGAATTAGTGGTATGATTCTAAATTAAACAAGACAATGGAAATGATGATGAATACGATGACAAATGAAGGATGATGTTGATGATGAATGAACAAGTGGAGATGAGTGAGATGATATGAAACTATAATGAACTATCCATGATTATGCATATGATCAAATGCAAACATAAAACAAACTAACCTAAAATGTAACTATGATGCAATGGGGATGATAAAATGTAACTATGAAGTGATTAATTAATCTAAGATGAGAATGCAAATTAACACATGATATGAAAACTAAGTATAAGACTCCATGAAAGCTCCAAGCTCCTAAGATAAACTTGCATAGTAACTTTACTCAAATTGTGGATGATAAATGGTAAGGCAAGAGGGTGTATTTATAGGGTTTCTCAAGCATTTTGTGAGGTGGCACCTATCAACGGTCTAGATTCGAAGGAGAAATAATAGACGGTGGAGATGAAATGAATCAAGATGTTGTCCCGTTGACCAAGGACAACATGCCATGTGTGTGGAGAGAATCCCTTGACCAATTGGAAACATGCCAAATGTATGGGATTCCCAAGTGTGTGAAACAAAGACCCATGTGCTCCAAATTTGTTGGAAGTGTGGGGGAATAAAGCCATGTGCTTTTTCTCATTGGTGGAAGTGTGTGAGGATAATTCTAATTAATAATTAGGCTTATTTATTTTCATGTGACCTTTATGAGGTGGCACAAAAAGTTGTAGAAATGTGCTCTAATTCTTAATTAGGATTAAGGAAGGTTAATTAAATAAACACGTTTAGGGTATTTTGTTTATTTAATTATTTAGAAGAATGTGATTTTGGAGAATTAAAGGAAAGTGAACAATATAAATGAAGTAAAACCTTATTTATATGTAGTTGAAGTATTAATTAAATAGGTTGTATTTAATTAATTGAATGTGATGATCATTTTTAGGTGTATACATTTTTCCCCTCTTTGAAGTAATGTGTCTACATGTTGCTTCAAAGAAAATTTTAATGCTGATGCTTAGAAAAGATTTCGATGCCCAGACCATGCCCTAGACTTTTGAATTTTAGGTATTGATGGATATATGCCCCCTCGAGAGATAAATCGGTGAATGTGGGGATGTTAAAATGAAATGTTGGAATGAGGTGATGGTGTTGTGATGATTATGATGATGATCCAATGTTGATTCAGTGAGATTTGGATGTCGGAGATGATTTATCTCTCGAAAGTTCATTGCAAGCTCTTGCTTTGAATAGTGTTGATTAATTACAACTCCTTTGTGGTAAAAATGGGAAATAGATCCCACCATAATTCCCTCCATTTTACCCTTGAAAAGGTAAAAAGTGGTAAAATGGGACTTATTTGCACATTTTGAGTTTGGAGAAGTTGAAGAGTGGAGAGATTAGAGAAAGATGGTGATCCCATGCCACAAGCATCGTTTCGAGCATCTTCGCCAACCTGATCAGCTTGCTACCTTTGGACTTACAGTATGCTTTACGAGAAACTGCTTTGTCATTTTCTTGCCTATTGATGGTATTTTAAACATCGTAGATAGGTGTTGTAGCTTGTTTGATGTTATTGTTTGGAAAGCTTGAAATTCAAGTTTTTATGTCATTTGAGAGTTTTGGCGCCTTTGGGGTCCCAAATGGTGCCTCTTGCAAGGTTGAAAATGCTTGTTTTTGGGTGTTTTAGGAGGTTTGGCGCCTTTGGGGTCCCAAATGGTGCCTATTGCAAGCTTGAAATTCATGTTTTTGTGCTCCAACATTGTTTTGGCGCCTTTGGTGTCCCAAGTGGTGCCTCTTGCAAGCTTGAAAATGGAGGTTTTTGAAGTTAAACTCTATTTTGGTGCCTTTGGGGTCCCAAATGGTACCTCTTGCAAGCTTGGAAAACATGTTTTTGAGATGCAAACTCTGTTTTGGCACATTTGGGGTCCCAAATGGCTCCTCTTGTTGCCTTGGAAAGTCTTTACCATGGTTGATTCTAGGTGGTTTAAGCCTGTGGTTCACCCCGTTTGACAAGGTGTGATTGCGGAAAGCCCCCTATGATGATGTTCGCAAGATGTTTATGAGTCCTAGTAGTTGTTTTCCTTGTCATGTTTTGGATTGATTTTAGTCTGATTGTGAGATGTGCGTTGTTTGATTGATGTTCGAGTAAGATAGTTGATGATTTGATCTCATGATAGGTGAGAATCAAATGAGAGAACCAATGATGTATCAACCTCATGATAGGTGAGGAGTGATGATGGTTTGATAGCATATTGACCTCATGATAGGCGAGGAATGATGATAGGATTGATAACATATCTATCTCATGATAGGCGAGGATCGATAATGGTTTGATAGCATATTGACCTCATGATAAGCGAGGATCGATAATGGTTTGATAGCATATCGACCTCATGATAGGCGAGGATCAATAATAGGATTGATTGCACATCGACCTCATGATAGGCAAGGATCGATGATAGGATTGATTGCACACCGACCTCATGATAGGCAAGGATCGATGATAGGATTGATTGCACATCGAACTCATGATAGGAGAGGATCGATGATAGGAGTGATTGTCCTAATTTATTGAGTTGATGATTGTTCTGATTGATTTGATTGTCCTAGTTGAATCGGATTCGATTAACTACACATTACCTTGAATAACTGAGTCTTGTTTGAACATGACATTGATTGACTGATAATCTTGATTGAACATGACATTGATTGACTAGTAATCTTGATTGGACATGCTTTGATTAGGGAGATTCAGAGGTACTCCAATCTTGGGAACGTTTCCAAAAGACATGGAACATGGTTCATCATTTTTTCACAATAGATTTGGATATTATCACACGTTGTGGGCTTACCTCCTTATTAGATATCCCACAGTATTGAATCAACAGTGGTTTGTTGACAAAATTGGCAGAGAGCTGGTATAGTGACCACAACACCTTCCACTTAGCCATGGGAGAGATGATAGTGACTCCAGAGGATGTCTATCGTATTTTGTAGATCACAGTGATGGGAGAGATAGTGGTGTATGATAAGATAGAGCAGGGTGGGACAATTGCATTGTGAAGGTTATGCCAAGATGATCATGTTATGGGCTAATGGATTCCTTGGATAGAGATGGTTAGCATATATGATCCTTTTCCATGTGTGCTTTCCGGATTTATTGGTGGATTCCTTTGTCCTGATCGTAGGTCAAAGGGATTTTTAGCAGGTTGGGGTTGTCTGTTATCATGAATGACACTTGATGGTACTAGATATGCATGGGGATCATGCATGTTAGCCCACCTATACTAAAATTTGCACGAGGTTGTTTATTACAGGGTGACGAGCCTATCATGTGGCATCACATTACTGCAGACCTGGGCATGGGAGCATATAACCATCACTTGGCCCATGGGAGAGAGACATCGACCACCAGGGAGACCCTATGTTTTCTATTATAGCAGTCCACACGTCTAGCATAAGCTGGACAAGGTTGCCTATTGGAGGCGTGCTTTGGATAATTTGGAGATTGTCACATGGTGCTCATACTTGGATTGTGAGCAGTGGCTAGAGGATTAGCTGGAGATGCCATATATGTTGTTATCCCGCTATTTGATTGGGCAGACACATGTTGTGCTTGAGTGATACCTATATCTGCGAGTATGTCGATAGTTTGGACGGGTTCAGGGGATGCCCCTGGGAGTTGCCCATTATGCACAATGATGACAAGATGTTTTAGAGTGGGGCCCCTGCGTATCATATGAGATAGCTTGTATAGAGTACTATACCTTGACACCAAGTGTATGGGATTATGTTTCATATATTACAGATGTTAGGATGACTGAGGATTATTCAGATTTCTTCCACATGCATCCCTTTCCTAGATTTACTCATCCAGAGGAGCCAGTACCGCCAATTGATGGGGAGGAGACTGTTAGCTCTCAAAAACATAGGAAAAATGCCTCAAGAGGTTGCCAATCTCTTGATACATTTCAGGGTAACAGACAAGGCCAAATGATTTAGACCTTCTACTCTTCAGGTGCTGCTAGACCTAGGCAGGGGTACCTAAATGGATGAAGCAGACTTAAAGTTGTATGACTTGACTGAATTGATGGATCTATTACAATGGCACATGTGTAATAGATAAAAGCTTACAGACTACTCCTACTCCTAATAGTAAACTTGAGATGTGAATTTTTTAATAAGACTTTATAAAATTCTAAGGTGTGAATGGTGTGACCAGTGCCTACTTCTATTGGGCTAATGGAGTCAAGATTTGCATAATGGGTGACTTGCTTAATGGCTATAATTCAAATTGCTTGGCACTTGTGACTGTTTACAACTTGTGTAAACGTGCAAGAGTGTAATTACCAAGTTCTTCTTAATGATCCAAATGTCCTTTTCCAAATTACTGTGATTAATAAAAAGGATATAATCCTGTCTTGCAAGAACCAATTAATTGAACCACACAAGAGCAGCAAATGTGCTTTGATAAATTGAAGAATATCCTTGATATTTCAATTTAAATAATTAGGAAATGACAACCTTGGAGACAACCAGATAATGTTATCAATAAAATTGACAAACAATTGACACCATAATTGGATCACTAGATGAATACATTCTTCTCCATTATATAATTTTAAAAGATTTTACAATACATATCATGATTTTTTATTTCAGCAACTGCTCAAACTACCAACTATTTTACCTACTTATTTCTCCCTAAATCTAATCTTTTTATGACATGATTTTATTGTACATATATACATTGTTTCTTTACGGTTGTGACTCTTCACAACATCTGTCTGGTGCAACTCTTCAGTTATTATCGGCAAATAAAATATTTAATTAATTTCCCTTTTGGCAATTTAAAATATTTTAATCTTTGTTATCTTTGTCCCCTGTGAAAATTAATTCAATAATCTTCCTTTGCTGGAAATCTTCAATTTACTCTTTTACCGATATGTATCTCCAATGTGTCCTTCGGGTAAAAATAATTATCCCATTTTGTCCTCTTGATGCAAATTGATTTATTTACGCTTTCACATGAAAATATTTTTTAGGTAAAATAATTACCTAATTGGTTAATTCTTCCATAAAAATATTTCACCTCCCAAAGCACTCTTACACCTTTGGTAAAAAATATCTTTCCTTCTAGTGCAAATATTTCATAATCTTTTACCCTTTATGCTTCTCATGAATAAAATAATTCTCCACTTTTAAATCCCCTCGATAAAATGAATAAAATTTATTTTTCCTCAAAGTATTATCGATTTTCACCATAAGCATATTTCGTTCAATTTTTCGTTTGCATTATGACCATACATATTCACATCTAGGTGACATAAAGCATCGGGAAGCATTATTTTATCTTACATCGATATCAGAAATTTTTGCCGATTCAAATTGTTGTAGGAAGATTGTATCGCTGAGACATCATTCATGTCTTGCAGATATCGCCAAGACATCATTCCACTCTTGCAGATATCGCCGAAACATATGAAGTCGCTAAGACGTTTGAAAATCACATTCATGTCTTGCAGATATCGCCGAGACATATGAAGTCGCCAAGACATTTGAAAAACTCATTCATGTCTTGCAGATATCGGTGAGACATATGAAGTCGCCAAGATATTTCAAAACTCATTCATGTCTTGCCGATTCGGCAAGACCTCAAATATGTCTTGCAGATATCGCCAAGACACTTGAAAAACTCATTCATGTCTTGCAGATATCGTCGAGACACATGAAGTCGCCAAGACATTTAAAATCCTTATTCATGTCTTGCAGATATTGCCAAGAGTCTTGCAGATATTGACGAGACATATGAAGTCGCCAAGACATTTGAAAACTCATTCATGTCTTGCTGATTCGGAAAGACCTCAAATATGTCTTGTAGATTCGGCAAGATCTCAAACCTGTCTTGCCGATGAAATTTTTCTTTGCTGCACAGTGACGAAAATGAGCTAGGTAGCCTCCAAAATGGCTTTTGAAAACCGGTCAAATGATGTCAAAAAGCCATGAAAATGCACCAGTATGTTGAGCCATGATAGGGGAACATATTTACCAGATGATTTGGCACAAAATGATCCAGACTAAAAACTATTAACGCTCAAAGTTTCCCATTCAGCATTTTTTGAAAAATTGCACCTATCAAATTGTGTAAAACTCATTTGATTTTGATTTTGAAAAAATACCAAATGACGTCCAAACACCCTGAAAATTGGCATGGAGGTAGACTTTGGTGTAGAGAATTGAAGGAACCAATCTATTTGTGATAATCATCATCCATTTTCTTAATATTCACCCTCAAAGTTGACCATTTTAACATATTCCACTATGCTGACAACAGATTTTCTAGAAAACCCATCAACTTGTTGCTTTGAAACTTTGTGAAATCAGATTGTATGAGGCTAAAAATCTGTAGAGACACTCACATATGATAAATGAACATGTCTGCAAAGTGATTTCACTTGAAATTGAACAGATCCAAAATTATAATTTTTCAAAATGTGCTCCTGAGATTGCTTTTACACTTGAATTTCTGAGTGTTAAAATCCTCTTTTTCAATATGGGGACCTAAAATTTACATGAAATTTTAAGTCCCAACAGAGACGATGAGGGTGGTGATGATGGTGGGGAGGGTGTTTGTAGAGGTGATGATGGTGGTGCAGAGGGTGATTGCAAAGGTGATGGTGGTGCAAAGGGTGGTGGGGAGAGTGATGATGGTGTAGATGATAGTCATCCATTTGATTTTGTAGTTTTGAGGCATAGGAGGAGTGTTACCATAGCTCAAGCAATGCTTCCCAAGATTCGGATTGGGATACCATTTTATCAGCAGTCGTCCTAGATATCGGCTTTGCAGGAAGAGGTTCATTCATTTCAGAGTGAGATAGCGCAGGCTTGAGCACAGATTGCATCCCTTCAGGGTGAGTTAGGGTAGTGTCAGGCATAGATTGATATTTTGACGACTGATAGAGGGACAGATAAGCATCAAATACAACAGTTGCTGGAAAAAATGATCATACTTACTTCAAAGAGGGATGCCTATAGACACCAGATAGAGCAGGTTAAGGCCATTTATGAGAGGATACAACAGACGACGCCATCTGCAGGTACAACAAAATTATTTAGAGAGATCCAACACATTTCTTAGGAGTTGCAGTTTTACAGAGGTAAATATCATGAGTTGGTTCCTCCTAAGCGATGAGAGAGTTTTGTAGAGTCTCCTTCTGGTAGATCTCGTTTTCGAACTGTTAGCATGGGTGTCACACAAACATTTCCTGGAGATAGGAGAGATCCAGGTGTTGGTCTGTCGGGTAGAGGAGGTACTAGTTCCATGAGAGCAGTAGCATCTGGTGTGAGCTCGACATAGCATTTTGTGATGTTGCTTGGACATTGTGTATACACCTTTTGTGAGATTGAGGATGTATTTCCCATGGTAAAATTCCCTTTTGGATTTTTATGTATCTCATCCTACTTTTGGATATCCCTGTACACGTGGAAATTATGACATTTTTGATGATATATGATATGCAGTGGTGATTATGATCCAAATGTTGATATGCATTTGATTTCACTATTATGATATGCAATGTTGTAAATTTATTTAATTTCTATGTGATGATAATGATTAGGCAATGTGATGTGATTTATTATGATTATGCAATGTGATGTAAGATGTTTTTGTAATGATGAATGATGTGAGCCAAATGATTATGCAGATGATTGTGTTTTAGGGTCTTAAGCTTAAATAAGTGAGTCTATCCAACTTCCAAAACTTGTGGGAAGACTACAATAGATTGATCTTTTAAGCTTCATGACTCTGACATATTTCCCAACTTTCTTGGAAATTTGAAGAGACTCACATATTTAAGCGTAGTGGATGACATGATTTTTCATGTTGGAAATGATATGCAATATATGTCCTTTATTATTTTCTTTTGTATTTTTTGAGGCAAATATTATGATGGAATGTATGAATGTAAATGAGATGAAAATGTTTTCTAACATATGCCAATGATAATGCAATGGATGTGCAGCTAAATGAGAATGATGTGTTTTTGGTTAATGTCCACTGTACTCAATCCATTAATAATAGAGATGACACCATTGTGAAATTGTTTCAGCATTGAAAAACCCCATAAATACATGACATGCAATACTAACATGAATGCAATCTAACTTAACTATGCAAATCTCGTATTCAAAAGTTGTCATTTATATTAACCAATTTTTTGTGCTCTTTATCATCATTGGGCCTTTAAAATGTTGAAAGTGAGTACAAGCATTGATGGCATAGTTTAGACCAAGATGACCTGAGTACTACTTTCATGATGTTTTAAAATTGCAAGTTAACACAAGCATCTAAGTATAATTAAACCAAGATGACCTAAGCATTACTTGCGTAAACAGACAAGAGTTAATCTTTTTCCTATGCAAATTTGTATTGTCATCAGTGATACTTTGTAGCACACGTCTCACGACAACTTGCATAGTAATAATGATAAACTCATAGACAACAGACAAAGAAAAATCATACTCCTTCCTTGCTCCTCTAGTTCGATACATCATCGAGGACTCGAGAGATATGATACCAAAAATCAAAGTAGAAAAATTGGAACTTTCATGTTTAACATGATAAACCTTTGATTCAAAAAGATCACCATCCATTTGAAATTTGTTTTTGTAAAGTTAGTCTGACGACTGTTTTCCTGTTGAGTCAAGCTCAAAGTTTATTTGCCCCTAGTGAGTGTAGGATTTTTCCCCTAGTCCAGGGTGAGACATGACCATGATGACCAAAACCTAACCTAAAGACCTATCCTAGGGGCCTTGGGGGCTGATCAATAGATTAGCCTTGCTTACGTTATATACCCAGAGACCACGCAGTTGACTAACGACACAACCAATATTTACAAGACAAAAATATGAACATAGTGGACACCTAAAATACTAACCTAAATGTCTCGGGGGACAATCAAAGATCACCCTTGCCTACGTTCAAAGCTTAGAGACGACGTAGTTCGAATGAAGACTATGTTTTTGACTTGTTTTGGGATTTTGACATGTTTTGAATGTTTTTGGATTTTGATATGTTTTGAATGTTTTTGGGATTTTTGATTTTCTGACCTTGAGAATGTACAAGAATCCAATCCAATGTAGGACATGCCCCCAGTGTGATACGATAAGACATTGATTTTTAGAATGGGCCGAGTAATGCTAGGGGATACTATGATACAAACATTGGATCAAGCTATGATGCGAACATGGAAGCGTGACAAATGAAAAGATGGAAGCATGATGGATGAATGATGCAGAGCAAGTCACGTAGCCCAAGATAGATGGAGAGTGCTTATTTTACACAAGGCACCTGTTTGCCAGGTTTTCACCAAGGTACTTGTCCAAAGCGCCACTAAAGTGGTTTTCACTAGAGGACGATCCTTTTTCTTTACTGTTTTCAATCCTTTTTTTGATTTTTTTTGGATTTTGCATTTTTTGATTTTTCTTTTTGTATTTTTTTAGGACATTTTTTGATGTTTTTGGTATTTTTCCAGGACCTTTACCAATGCACTGGATGAGGTAGGTGTAAAACCTTCTGAGATGCAAGCTATTGAGGGGTTCGTTAAATAGATCCCCTTCTAGTGTGGATAACTGATATGCTCCTAATCCAAAGACTGATACTATAACAAAGGGATCCAACCAGTTAGGTTCAAATTTTCCGTTCTCTTGATCTTGTTGATTATGGGGGTTTTCTTTTAAGACTAAGTCGCCCACCTAAAATGCTCTAGGTATTACTCTATGATTGTAGCTCCTAGATATCCTTTGTTGATAAGCTTTTAGGTGATCAACTACATGCTGCCATTTTGTGTGTGTCAAATGTGGAGAGATCTAATGTCAAAACAAACCTTAACGAGACAGTTTACATTCAAATTTTGAAGCAAGTAAAACTACTCTATTCGTAATACAATCAAATCTTTCAAATACATATTATTGTCCTCTATTTCTAGGGATTTATTAAACCGTTTGGCCCTCAAATTTATAAGGTCACAATGGTTGTTAAAATGACTACCTAGAAAATGAGATTTGATGCTTAATATGCAAGCTAAGATGATTCCTACGTACAAATGTGTGCTAGAAGAATTAGTGGTATGCTTCTAAATGAAACAAGACGATGGAAATGATGATGAATACGATGATAAACAAAGGATGATGTTGATGATGAATGAACAAGTGGAGATGAGTGAGATGATATGAAACTATAATGAACTATCCATGATTATGCATATGATCAAATGCAAACATAAAACAACCTAACCTAAAATGTAACTATGATGCAATGGGGATGATAAAATGTAACTATGAAGTGATTAATTAATCTAAGATGAGAATGCAAAGTAACACATGATATGAAAACTAAGTATAAGACTCCATGAAATCTCCAAGCTCCTAAGATAAACCTACATAGTAACTTTACTCAAATTGTTGATGATAAATGCTAAGGCATGAGGGTGTATTTATAGGGTTTCTCAAGCATTTTGTGAGGTGGCACCTATCAACAGTCTAGATTCGAAGGAGAAATAATATATGGTGGAGATGAAAGGAATCGAGATGTTTCCCCCTTGACCAAGGACAACATGCCATGTGTTTGGAGAGAATCCCTTGACCAATTGGAAACATTCCAAATGTATGGGATTCCCAAGTGTGTGAAACAAAGACCCATGTGCTCCAAATTTGTTGGAAGTGTGGGGGAATAAAGCCATGTGCTTTTTCTCATTAGTGGAAGTGTGTGAGGATAATTCTAATTAATAATTAGGCTTATTTATTTTCATGTGACCTTTATGAGGTGGCACACAAAAAGTTGTAGAAATGTGCTCTAATTCTTAATTAGGATTAAGGAAGGTTAATTAAATAAACACGTTTAGGGTATTTTGTTTATTTAATTATTTAGAAGAATGTGATTTTAGATAATTAAAAGGAAAGTGAACAATATAAATAAAGTAAAACCTTATTTATATGTAGTTGAAGTATTAATTAAATAGGTTGTATTTAATTAACTGAATGTGATGACCGTTTTTAGGTGTATACAAAACTAACACTACAAGAGACCATATTCACACTTCTCCAGACCTAGAAACAACATGTAAACCACAAAAAAGAATTCCACTATGTTTTAGAATATTCCACATCATCAAAATATCCAAAACCACTACTGCAACCACCTAAAACTAAAGAATACTTTCATTTTGTGCAACCAGACACACTACCACTGAACTTCAACACAAGAATTGAACTTGCAGAGCAACTTGACACCAAAATAACTAAGGGAAAGTAGATATAGACAATATATGCATGTTCTCAAATATACAAGACAAGAAAAATCAGTACGAATAAATGTAGATCAATCTCATTTCTCCCAAACAACCTTCTACACAAATAAGAAAACTGTCAAACCCAACTTCCACAACAAAATGATCCAGAACCTGAAACTTTGGATATAACACCTATGAACATCTCTGATCATCATATCAAAACCACACGGGCATATCTTCAACCATGAAGAAATGTGAAGCACAACAATAAACACACCTTTGTCACATTGCACACTCTTTTATTCAAATTTTCTCAAAAGAACTTGGAAACCAAGTGAACTTACTTCAACTATAACACTTATCCATAACAACCATACAAGAAATCTATGGAAACACTGATTTCAGCACCACAAGACCTTCTTATCAAACCACAACACATCCATACTAGCACCATAACTTGACAGTTACACCAACAATCTCCATACTGTTGACGTCAATGACAACACTTGTAGCATACTTGCAACAATCTCCTGCTTTGTCATTGATGACAACACTAGCTCTAAAAAACCATCAACAACAAAACCAACTCTACATTAAGCAACACTCCCTCTTAACCATCAACAACAAAATCAACTCTACATTAAGTAGCGGGTGTGTGCAAGAAGTTGAGTCCACTTTTTGGCCAAAAAGTGGAAGTGTTTTCCCTAATTTTAAGAATTTGACACATTTGACCTTAAAATTTGAAGCACTTAAAGATGGAATCTTCAAAAAAGTCACTAATCATAAAATGTAGTACTCGAAGTCTAGTTTCCAAATATGTAATTTATTTCAATACCCAGATTGTAAAAATTGAGTTTCAATAGGCGTTTCTAAAAACCACTGTTTAAAAGTCACTTTTTTATACCATACCATGAACGTGTACGACATCCATATTTTAACCTAAATTATTATATTTTTCAAAATTCTTTTGGGAAAAGATTTGTGACTCACTGAAGCTTGTTTTCAATATTTTTTTGTAATTTTTTATTGAATTTTTTTTTTTAATTAAATTTTTATTAGGCATATTTGTCATTTTGAAAAATCGTTGTGTACGACACGCATAAGATGACATAAACTTATCATTTTTATTTTAAATTGAAAAGAATTGTCTAAAGTTTGTTATCGTGCAATCCGTTCGTCAAAATGTTATATTGATCAAAAGTTATTAAAATACTAAAAAAACCTAATAATTTAAGTTTATGGACTAGTTTCATTAGAAATTAATTGAAAAATAGAAAAAATATTCAAATTATTAAAAAAATTGCATATTTGGAATCTGCACTATCTCATTTATAATGGGTTTTAATTTCATAAAAAAATTCTGCAAAATAGGTCTTCAAACATATGTCCAAATTCATTATTTTCCTGTGACATTAACAAGACCTTCAAGTTGCAGGTCAAACCAAGGCCAAAGCTTAGGTTTGGGTCCCCAAGCCATTTCCCGAACCAAAAAACAAGCCAAAAACCCGCCCAAAAATTCATAATTTAAAAAACGGGATCCCGTTTCATAAAAACCATTTTTTGGTTCTATGAAGCGAGATCTGTTTTGTAAAATAGTCAAAATGGAAATTTCATTTGAATGGTTTTGAATTGGACTTTGAAAAAAATTTGATTTTTTAAATTTAGGCTCAGGATCCCGAAGCTAAGCAGGATCCCATTTTTAAAAAATGGGATCCCGCTTTTTAAAAATGGGATCCCGTTTATTAAATAGCGAGATCCCGTTTTTTGCAAGCCGAATTTTTTTTTTTGCCTAAGGCAAAAACTTCCACATTTCATGGACTCATCTTCTTGCACTTACCCTAGCACTCCCCCTTACTGGGGTACACTTCACTCTCTCCCTTTACCTCAATTCTTCATACACCACTCTCTCTACACTCTCTCCCCCTATCTGAGGAGTTCTTCAACCATTACTCTCCCCTTTGACATCAATTTTTCCTTTATGTTTTCTGACTTCACTCTCTACCCCTTTGACATCCATGGAAAAGGGCAACATCTTTCCCTTTGACAACACTTGCATAGAATTTTTTATTTTCCGCTCTCCCCCTTTGACATCTGCATACATCACTTTGACACTACTTGCAACACAAGCATGCAACTACTCTCACTCCACTGCTCTTCTTCATAAAATTGTACATTTTGCACTACTCATTCCTTACTTCACCCTTTATTGCTTTCCCTTTTTTGCACACTCCTCTTAGGGACACAAGATATGTTCCACCTGACTACACCAATAAAAAACACTAATACCTACTTCCTTGAGAGGTAGCCTTCAACATCATTCCAGGACCAAGAATGTATCTTGAATGCTCACCTAGATAGATGCACCAACTTATGCATCTAGTTGAAAGGAGGGGCAATAACCCCTAACTTTTTTTAAATATACTCAAAAGTATCTTTAGGAAGATCTTTTGCAAAAATATCCACAACTTGATCCTTCATAGGAACATAATCCAATTTCAACTCATTCTCTACAACCTTCTCTCTTAGAAAGTGATACTAGATAGAGATGTGTTTTGTTCTTGAATGCATTACCAAATTCTTTGAAATATTGATAGAACTTGTGTTATCACACAAGATAGAAATAAGTTCATCATATGATACTCTAATATCCTTCACTCTTCATCCATAAAACCTTTGTGCAACATGATGTTGGAAAGAAAACACCTCCAATTGTATTTCTTCTATCATATGTACAACCTACCCAATTTGCATCTGTATATACGCTCAAGGAGAAATTAGTATCCATAGGATACCATAAACCAAAATTCGGAGTGCCCTTCAAGTATCTAAATATTATTTTAATTGTTGCAACATGTGATTCTTTGGGATCTTTCAAAATCTTGCTACAATACATATTGAATGCATGATATCTGATCTAGTAGCAGTTAGGTATAGCATTCCTCCAATCATTGATCTATACTTGCTCTGATAAGACTTAGGACTATTCATCATTTTTGCTCAACTTACAACTAGTAACCATAGGAGTACACACTAGTTTACAATCCTACATTCCAAACTTCTTCAATATTTCCCTGATATGCTTTGACTAAGAAATGAAAATACCTTTTTTTAATTGACTAACTTGTAATCCAAGGAATAAATTCATCTCCCCACACATTTACATCTCAAACTCTTTTTGCATTTCATTTGCAAAATTTTTGCACATGCCTTCATTTCCTCCAAAAATAATGTCATCCACATACACTACCATAATTAGGATTTATTCTCCCTCAACCTTGAAGTATAGGTTGCTATCTACAGTACCTTTTTTGAATCCTTTTTGTAACAAGTACTTGTCCAACCTTGCATATCAAGCTATAAGATCCTATTTGAGTCCATACAATGCCTTCTTCAACCTGCAAACCATATCATCATCATCTAATAACTAAAATCATTTCGGTTTTTCAATGTACACCTCTTCTTCTAGCTCACCATTCAAGAATGCATACTTCGCATACATCTAATTTACCTTGAATTCTTTATGTGCTACAAAAGCCAAAAACATTCTAATAGCTTCCATCCTTTCTGTTGGAGAAAAAGTCTCTTCAATATTTATTCCTCCCACTTGTGAGTAGCCCTTACACACAAGTGTAGCCTTATTTATGACAACTTTTCCATCCTCATTCAACTTGTTCTTGAAAACTCATTTAGTTCCTATCACATTCTTCTTTGTAGGTCTTGGAACCAATTCCCAAGTCCGTTCTTCTTAATTTGTTCCAACTCTTCTTTCAGAGCCTTGATCTAATTCTTATCTTTGCATGCCTTAGTCACTATTTTAAGTTCCGCCTCTAAAAGTAAATAAAATTTTAGTTGTTCCTCTATCATAGCAGTTTTTTTCCTTGTCAACACACATTTTCTCTCATCTCCAATGATTCTTCTACACATACTTAGGAGTCTTAGGGATCTTTTCTTGAACTTCCTCTTCAACTGTTGAATCTCTTTTTATTTCTCTTCTTTTTCTTTTTCACTGCAATGGGATTCATCATATTCATATCCTTCTATCACTATAGAACTCTAATTTTGTTCTTCATCCACTTTGACACTTGTACTTTCAACAATATTTTTCAAACTTTTTATTATAGTATTTGTAATATTTTCTATTTGTAGAGTATCCAAGGAAGATTCCTTCATCATATCTTGCATCAAACTTTCATAAGTTTTCTTCATCTCTTTTGATATAGCATTTACTTCCAAACACTTTGAAGTATTTCACAGTAGGAGCTTTTCCATACCATAACTCATAGGTAACCTTTGAACTATTTACTTTTGCTTGGCCTCTGTTAATAATGTAGACTGCAATATGAATTGCTTCTCTCCAATAGACATTTGGTAGATTTGATTCCTTCATCATAGTTCTAGCATCTTCTTGAATTGTTATATTCTTTCCCTCCACGACTCCATTCTTTTGATGACTCTAGGAGCTAAAAAATGCCTCTTTATTCCATGATCTTCACAAAAAACTATTAAACTCATTTGCGGTGAACACATCACCTCTATTAGACCTCAAGCACTTGATTTTCACATCCATTTCATTCTCAACCATAGAATTAAATGCTTTGAACTTATCCAAGGATTCTAATTTTTCTTTAAGAAATGTTACCCAAGTCATCCTAGAATAATCATCAATCAACAACATGAAATACCTATCACCTTAAGAGCTTCTTATTATGGTAGGTCCACATAGGTCTATATGCACCAACTCCAAAGGACCTATGATAAAATATTCGTTATTCTTGAACCTCTTCTTTTTTTTCTTTCCAAATTGACATTCCTTGCACATTGCATTGATAGGATTTGTAATCTTTGAAAGATCTCTCACAACATCAATAGAACTGATTTTTGCTAGTTTGTAAAAATTGATGTTATCCATTCTTTTGTGCCATGCTCAACTTTCATTGATTTGAGACATAAAGAAGTTAGCACCATGACTACCTTTGAGTTGATAAACAATATCTTTTTTCCTTGTACCTACAACAACCAAAGTTTCAGATCTTCCTTTTTTGATTTCACAACCATCATCCTGAAACACCAATTATATCCTCTGTTACACATCTGCCCTACACTAAGAAGATTATGTTAGAGACCCTTGACATAAAGAACATCATCTATTTTATGCTTTTCATCAAAACTAATTGAACCTTTTCCATAGATCTTAGCATATGTATCATCACCAAACTTAACAAGACCACCATCATACTTCTGAAGTTTGAGAAACTTACTCTTATCACTTATCATATGATTTGAGCATCCACTATCAATTATCCAGTAATTCCTCTCTTCTCTTGCAAGAAAGCTAGTCACCATAGTTCCTTCAATGTTGTGACATGTTACCAGAGCATTTTCTCTCACACATATTTTAGAATTAGTAGAATTAGTTCCAACATTTAGAGCCATGAAAAATCATTCATCACTATCATCACTAGGATAATTTGATTCCTCATCATCGGATACACCATTGCCTCTTTCAACATAATAATTCTTCTTGAAATTTTTTCCATTATGATCCTTAGGTTTGTCATTTGAAACTTTGATTGGACATTTAGAAGCATAATGACTTAATCTTTCCACAATTGAAACACTTAAAGGGTAACTTACCTATGTATTTTTCAGTGCTCTTTTTTAATCTCCTTACAAAGTTTTCTTCCACCTCATCAAGATCATCCAAATCTTATTCATCATTCTTCTCTACTTTGTTGACTTTAAAATTAGTTTCCTTATTTGTAGTATCTTGACCAAACTCTTTAATTCATAAGAAATTAAAGCACCAAACATATGATCTATAGAATAATTATCCAAATTTTGAGCTTCCTCAATAGTAGAAACTTTAGAACTATAAGCTTTAGGAAGAGTTCTTAATAGCTTTTTCACAACTCCACTTTCTTCCAGCTTGCCACCAAGACCATTGATGGCATTGACAACTTCATCCACTCTGAACATGTAGGCATTAATATCTTGATCTTCAGACATCCTCAGGGTTTCAAATTTGGATTTTTTATTCTACATCTTTGCTTGCTTGACCTTATCATATCATTCATAAATGCCCTCCAACTTTGTCTAGATCTCTTTTGTAGTTTTTAGACTTATCACCTTTCCAAGTTCTAAATCAAAGAATAAACTCAATATAGCATTCCTTCCTTTTCCATTGTTCTCATTTCCTTGATTTCATCATCACTTGTTGGACTAACAACAGGCATAGTATATCCTTTTTCAACTAATTGCCAAACACCAAATCCAAGAGAGACCAAAAAAGACTCCATCTTGGATTTCCAATAAACATAATTTTTTCATCGAACATAGGAGCTTTGATACCCTTCTTGTACACCACCTAGATCTACCTCAAGCAATTAAGATTTCTCCAAGGAACTTGGATTTGATACCAATTGTTAGATGTACAAGACAACTAAGAGGGGGTGAATTAGTTATACATTAAAACATTCAATCTCTTATTTAACTTTTAAACCCTTATTTAACCTTAGCCCCTTATTAAGCATTAGCAGAAAGTAAACATGTGAAACAACAATGCAAACACAACTATACATAAGAGAACATTGGATTTAAGTGGAAAACCCTAAGTAGGGAAAAACCACAGTGAGGATTAGCTCACATATATATGAATAAAATTGAATACAATTAGGCTCACCACCAAGGGCTTATTGCCCAAACAAGAAGGAAGGCTCAATTTCGAGTGGCTCACTACTAAGAAGAAAGAAGAATAGAAGAAATTGTTACAAAGAGATTCATTATCTCATAATAATAGGAAAATTCACCACTGCAACTCTATGCCATTCAATCCCTTTGGTTCACTGCCTCCAACAACTCCAAGCACATTGAAAATGTAGACACCTTCTGCTTGTTGCATTTGGAGTCATAGGAATTAAATATCAAATTCAAATCATCACACTTGATCAAATTCACATCTTAGACTTGCCACACATCTCCAATAGCTCACCTTGCATTTTACTATCTGCAACCTAAATAATCTCAATTAGGTTGGCCTTAATGAAATGTATGCAGCTCAAATGTGCAACACCAAAATAGGTCAGCACCAAACACTTCTGTGATGGAAAGAAGTGAAGGAAGACCATGCCAAGGGTTAACTAGGACCCTAATATATATCACCATGCTACTCAACACATTCACAATCCATGAGGTACCTTTGTAAACAACACTAGTACTTCAAGTCAGCCAAACCTGAACTAACACTACAAGCAGTCATATACATGCTTCTCTAGGTCTAGAAACAAAATGTAGAACACAAAGAAACACTCCACTACATTCTAGAATATTCCACATCATCAGAATATCCAAAACCACAACTGTAACCACTTGAAATTGAAAAATACTTTCATCTTGTGCAACCAGACACACTGCCATTGAACTTCAATAGAAGAATTAAACTTGTTGAGCAACTCAACACCTATAACTCCAAGGGAAAGTAGATATAGAAAATATATTCACATTCACAAATCTGCAAGACAAGGAACCTCACTACGAAGAAATGTGGAGAAATATCATTTCTCGTAGACAACCTTCTACATAGACATGCAAACTGCTAAACCCAAAATCCACAAAAGAATGATCTGGAACCTTAAACTCTGGATATAACACCTCTGATCATCATATCAAAACTGTGCAAGCATATCTTCAACCATGAAGAAATGCAAAGCACAACATTGAACACACCTAGATGTCACACTATACACTCTTGTATTCAAATTTTCTCAAAAGCACTTGGAAACCAAGTGAACTTACTGCAACTGCAACACTTATCCATCACAACCATACAAGACATCACTAACAACACTGATGACACCACCATGAAACCTTCTTATCAAACCACAACACATCTATACTAGGACCAACACTTAAGAACACCAACGATCTCCATACTATTGCCATCAATGACCAACTGTTAACATCAATGACAACATTAGCAACATACTTACAACAAAATCATGTAAAAAATAAATATAGAAAACCAAATTTCATTACTGAACATTCTAATTTAGATATCACTTTAAAGATTTAAACATAAAATTCATAGTTAAAAATTTAATAATTTAACCACTTAATCTCAACTCCTTAAACATTTTAGTAGTTTAACCATTTTATAAAATCTCTTTATAACACAAAAAATTTAGATGTTTTTAATTTGCAATGGAGAAAGACCATTTTCCACTTCAAAAATTCAATGGAGGAAAAGTTGGAACATGAAATTGGTGTTGCCATAGAGTGGTAGGTGACACAATAGCCAAAAGAAAGGAGCCTATGAAGGTTTTATGATCTTTGTATAAATAAATATTATATGGTTTCTCATCCAAATCTTGCCAATATTGAAGTCAATCATTTGTATCATTATATCTAAAATTATATTGTAAAATTCTACAATTTAGAACAAAACTAGAAATTACAATGAACTATATGAATTATATGTTGTAATTTTAAACAATATTAAACTATCTAAGGGAATACAAATAATATCATATCAATAATAAAACTTAATATGAACTAATTTTAAATTTTTTTAATTGGCCATGCAAATAAATTATATAATTTGCATGTCTTAATGTTTAAGATATAACATGGTTTTTAATACACATATTATTTAAAAAATATTATTATTTTTGATAGAAGGTAAAGGTGGGTTTTTGAAAGGGACCAAACCCTTCTACAAATAGGAACACATGTATAGCAATACAATCCAACCATCAACCATGAACTATGTAAATCTATCAACACAACTATAAAGAACCATCAACTACAAAACCAAGTAAATAGTCCTAAACAAGTAGTTAAGGATTAACACACATAACACTAAAGCATTTGATATGGATTAAATCCAAAGAGATCTAATGAGCTCTAAAAATTGACTACAGATCTTTTTTTAGCAATATTGTTGCTAGATTTAATACGATCTTTATTTTTCCTTTTGTATGGAGAAGAGGGAAACTATATATCATCTACATGGAGTGAAAGAATAGGACTATGAAAATCCATTCCAATATTACCATCTCAAGGGGATGAAATATTTAATTTTATTTTCCTTTTTCAAAAAATAAGAGACAACTCTACCATGAGATTCTTGAATGGTCATACTAGAGCTATCTTTAACTCTAGTAAAACAATCCACCACAATTTCCTTGTCAACCAGTTGGTGAGCCTAATTAAACAATATTTTACGTAAATACTAAGTTAAATAGGAATCCATCCTTCTCCAAATATTTTTCTTCCCCAATCTTCCCTTACAAGTAGGAATAAAGTGACTAGTTTTGTGACATAATTGAAAATCAATAAATGATGTCCTATAAAATAATATATTGTCCAAACCCAAATTTAGAAGATAGAACAATCAAAGATGGAATAGGTTTATCTAAATACAAATACACACAAAATCTAGAATCCATTAGCCAAGATCTAGACTTAGTAACCACATCAACAATCACGAGATAACTAAAAGATTTAACAATACCATAAAAAGCCTCCACAACCTCCCAATACTCTTGTAATATCCTAAAATTAATTCTTTTTATTTTGTAAATTTCAATATAGATAATGCATAAACCTTAACACCATTAAATCTCCAAGATCTCAATGTGGGCAAGGTGAGAGCATATAGTGAAAGGGGTTAGGATAATATTATAATGAGATGTTTTTTGGTGGCAAACCACATAACTCAATATTACAACTATTACAAAATACAAAAGTAATAAAATGCTCATTTTGGCATCAATCCTTCCAGATTAATAACAAACTAAATATTAAAGATAAGTCAAGATATTTCTAGTAACAATCTCTTCAAAATAAACTACAAAATTAATATTGAATTTGACGATGGATCACACAAATAAACATAATATAAATTTGTAGCTGTTACAATATTGATTATAGTGGTAATCATTTTAACTTAGTACAAGATTGTACTAATTGGAAAAGAACCAAATAATTTTTAATGTAGTTATAATGACTACAAGTTCTTCAATGAACAACTAGATAACATAAATTTTAGTAATGATCAAATATTATAGATCAAATTCCAACACCAAATAGTGCCAAAATTCTACTTCCCAAAGATTTTATGTACACACTTAAATGGTAAAACTACATACCATATTAGTATGATAAGATGAATGATTTTTTATTATAAAAGAGGGAAACTAGGGTCTCAATCCTTAATGAAACAACATTAAAGCAGAGGAAAAATATGTGTGCATGGCCATAAACAACATTTTAATAGTTCATAAACAACCAACATGAAAACCAACAAAAAAGGCACTACCAGAGATCGAGAGATAGCTAGGGGGAAAGATTTACCCACTCCTCTATTTTAATCTTGTACATCTAACTAGGCTACTCCACATTAGAGGTAGCAATCTCCTACCTCTTCAACTTCATATCTTGTAGTAGCAAAAGTTGTAGTTTTTGTTATCTTCATGTTGGTCTTAGTCATAGTGTTCAACTTACTTTATACTTATACCATGTTGATTATAATTTTCTCCACCTAAGAAGTAGTCTAGGAGAAATGATCACATTTGGTTTGAAAAAAATATTCATTTATAATAGCCAAAGGAGAGTCGGTAGAGTCATCCTTAGTGTTATGGGAATTCATATCATCAATGAGAATATTGTCTTCAATTTGCATAGGGGGTTTATGCTCATGGGTGTTCACCTTAATAAAAAAAAATTCCATGTACCCTTCACTATTTCCCTTATTCTATTGTTCTTCCATAGAAACATTAAATATCTCAATGTCTTTCAAATCCCTAGGTCGATCCCTAGCTAATCTAGTAGAACTATAGACCCCAATTCCTCTACTCTCTTGTTTGGTCATTGCGAAAGAATCCTTCAAATCATAAATTTTATTGGTCTACTTAATTAGTGTTAGGGTTAAGGAATGCCTCTTCTTTACTCTCATGACAAAGATGAATCTCTTTAGACTTATCCTCCCCACTCTCCATTTTCCTTTTCATAGTTTGTTTGCTCTTAACTTTTCTTACCTATTTCTTAACACCCAAACCACCCTTAGGATTCAATGTGGGAGAGGGTTAGCATCACGAGATTCACACTTGGGGGAGGCGCTAGCATCACTACCCTCGAGAACTACCGGATTTTTACCCTTATCTAAGGAAATAGTAGGGGTGTAGTCAACCAAATAGGATTTGATTGGTTTAGCAATGAAAAATGCTTGGTGAAAATGGTAGAGCTAGAAAATAAGACCCTGGTGTAGTGAAATAGGCAACATGGGAGGGTTTTTTCATACTTCTTTTTGACCTTGTTCACAAGATTATCAAGATAAATCAATGGAAAAATAAGAAACTAATTAGAATTTTTTTCCACAAGTGGTCTAATAGGGGGTATTGATAAGTGCAATAGCATTTGAAAAGCCCCTCTAAAGTGAAGTACTTAAATAATACACAACAAACCAACTAGTTTCAAGGGGCCAATAATTCTTCTCTACTAAACCATTTTTATTGTTGATAGCTTTCTCACCATAGTTGAAGAATTTCTTCGTACTTTTAACATTTGGACCTTTCCCTAACCCCTTAATTTAATACCTTGGCACTTAAGCCCCATCAAAACTTTAATGATATTTTTGTTGACTTCAAAACCTGCACCCCACCCTTTACATTCCTTTTATACCATGACTCCATGAACTAAATAGATAGGGATTGATCATAATGTAACACCCCGCCATGAAACCCTAGAGGACAACATGCTAGACACCTAAAAATGGGACAATTTTTTTTTAAAGTGCAATATTCACAAGATTGCAAAAGAAACAATAGCTTGAATTTTAACCTATGTCCTCTAAGGTCCGTGACTATGCTACTTAGAATCCCATTACTAAACTAGTAAGAACTGCAAATGTTAAATATGAGTTTCATTTCATACATCACATTAAAAGATCAACCAATATGATTTATCCATATCGTATCAACAATATAACATCTCATAGCAATCCAATTAACTAACATATGCAATAACATCATTTACATTATCCATAACATAAAATAGTTCAACAATTAATTATATCATTACATCTTTACTTCTTGAACAACAATGTCTCCTCGTATACATGTGAGGAGAGTACATCAGAAAAATAATACATGATATAAGTGATTTATGGTATAAAACAAGTACATGGAGATAATTCACTCAAACTGGAACAAGTGCAAAAGTTTGCATCACCAAGAGTAGCTACCACACGAATGATCAACAGAGAAGGGAAGCCTAATGGAGTACAAGGCACGTTCCACCTAACCATGTGGAACCCTAAGGTCCACCCCCCATGCTAGGAGGTAGCACCTGGTCCTACAACAACAACAAGAAGGCGAGCACATACTGACATAACAAGGCTAACAAAGGACAAATGACCCGAAACAACTTATCAACACATAAAATCATACAATGCTTCTAGAGGACATCACACACCAAGTGAAGAGAACAACAAGGGAATAATAGTTTGTTGAGGAGGGAGTGTCACTGCATGGTCCTAACATGGATCACCCTGGCAGTGTCTCACTAGCCACCGACCCCCATCTATGGTTACCCTGGAAGTCTCTCACTAGCCGCTAGCCCCATAGGGTGACACATGTGGAACCAATCTTCTTTTCATAAGGACAAGGGAGTTGGTCTTGCCAACCAGGCCTTCTCAACCTATCCTTAGCCTAAACAAGCACTATAGGCATGGGTGAGACATTCAGTTATCTTGATTAGTGTGTAAACTACCTAACCCTCTAATTCATTTTATGTTATCATTGAGTTAAGAAACTACCACATGGGTTACCCTAGCGCCACTTTGTGCGTCGGCCCCCATTAAGAGCCACTCCCCCTACTAATAGATAGTAGACCTAATAAAATCAATAGGGTAAAAACCATCATGCACAAGAAGAGAGAACCACACAAAGTACAAATCCAGAGCAAGGTGTGGACCATCTCGCTCTCAAACCACAATCGTATCATCAAACAAATAGTGCATGGCTAAGGCCCACAATAACATTAGCAAGAATATTATCAACCATATCAAAGGTCAAACTCAACAATTTGGCCAAGACATGATCCCCAAGCCTTTGAAAGACTTCAAATTTCCACCTCACACAATGACTTAGACATTGAACAATAACCCACAATCATCTCAAATTCAATAGTCATTCACATTACTTCATACAAACAACTCAATCCAATAACAAAATCATGGGATACTGATGTTTAGACAAAAGCAACCTCATCCCATAAACTCACAAAATAACAGAGATTGAACAAAAGGAGAAACCATTTCAAACCAAATTTATAACTTCTTCCATTCACATTTATAAAAGTACATATTTACTCAATACATTTTTGAAATCAAATCTACACAAATTTTCTCCTTGTAGCTTTTTTTTCTTGTTGCTCCAAAGCTCTCTTTGCTACTCTTCAAACCTTTATAGGACTTGTCTTTCTCTTCACCTCTCACACACTGTTGCATTACCTTTCTTTCACTGGTGCTGCTCAAACTTGCAGCAAAAGGTATTTTTCTCCTTCCCATTCCTCCTAAACTTCTTCCCACGTTTTTCTCCAAAAACCACCCAAAAATGCATTGAAAATTATTAATTATTGCCCCAAAATGGGCTCCCAACTCTCACCCAAGAATAGCTTGTATATGCTATGTTTATTCAGCCTTAAATGAGGCATTTAAACTCCCAGAAACTCCTCCAAATGCTATCTTTACTCAAGGGGCGTTTTTCTCTATTATGAGAATTTTAACAATTTAAAAATATTTATTTTCAACCTTTTTTATGCTCCAAACTCCTCCCATATGATTTATGCAATAGATAAATGATTAAATATGAAATATAAATTGATATTTGACTTCCATGGCCTCCATAATACCTTTGAAAAATAAAATTAATCATATGGTGTTTTGAAGTGTGGAATCAAGTGCTCATAGGCAAAAAAAATGAAAGTTCTCTGATTCACACGAAAATTGGCATGCAAGCTTAGAATGCTACCCATGGACTCTTGCAAAAGGATTTTTCTCCATCCCTCAAAAATCATGAGATATTAAAATTTTCATAAATTGCTAACAATTACATTAAAATATCTTAAATTGAAAAATATATGACTTTAATTCTTTTTGCACATTTCACATGCCACCTCCAAAAATGCCCTTACCAAAGTATTCTACTCTAATCCTTATGAGTTTTTTAGAAATAATGATGAGGGCGCAACCCGAGACACGAAAAATAACCCACAAATAAGATAATAATTTTATTATTTAGAAAATGGAGCTTCTTACATGTAGAGGATCTCAAATCCCCAAGTTCTACAACACATGCAAGCTACAAAAAGCTACAGAATAACCCTTTCGCAATATGCGAGCTTGTCCCCAAAAAGTTATCCAAAAATTAGAAACCAGCCCATAAATAGAGCTCCTCATTAGTTTGGAGCCAAAACAACATTCAAATTTGAGTTTAGGCGGTTTGGCGCCGAAAATTTACAACATGAAGTTCAAATTTCAAAAGAGCATTTGCAATTGTATTTTCTAGAAAGTGCGCCAACTTTCGGAGGCCATAACTTTTGATCTGGGACTCCGATTCGCGAACTGTTTGAACCATTGGAAAGGTCTCGAAGTCAATAACGCATTTGAAATTTGCTAAGCCGATTTTGGCAAGTTTCGGGGCCGTTCCGGGAACTCTAAGTGCCTCAAATTTCACTCGAAAGATTTTCAGGTGCAAATCTGAAAAACTAAAACTACAATATCTTTCAACCCAGGAACAGAAAATAAAAATCGTAAATTGGGAATTTCATTGTGATGAAAAGGGTATCCAAAAATGTCAAAATATCTAAAAATTGAGACTTGAAATTTAACTATTTTTGGGTGATGCAAGATTGCCCTTACACCACTGGATGCTCCTGCATCAGACACCTAGGGTAATTTGAGAAGTGACCTCGTCACATCTCAGATAGTTGAGGAAAATCCAATCGGTCAACCGCTACTTTGGATAGCCAGGATGAATCTTCCATAGGCCTTCCTCTCCATTTCACCAGATATTCTTCATACTGCCTATTTCTGGTACTCCTTCCCACACGACTATCCAAGATTGCTTCAATCTCCTCCCTTTCTGAAGTAGGTGTTGGAATGCCATAATGCCCTATTGTTGGTGCTTTCTCCATTCCACATTCATGATACTTTGTCAAATCTAAAATGTTGAACACAGGGGAAATGTTGAATCCATCCCACAACTCTACCTCATATGCATTTCCTCGAATCATGCTTCTTCAAAATTTTATAGGGATCGAACTTCTTCATCTTCA